>JBBPCZ010000142.1:24861285-24880600 GCA_037974445.1 Brycinus macrolepidotus | reverse complement strand
AGCAGAGGTGGATGACGGGGATGACGACGGGGGGGGGGGAGAGACTGTACAAGGACACCGTGCGTAAGGCACAATTAAACGATTGCAAGTGGCCGACGAGGCTGTGATTATAATACGAGACTGGAGCTGTCCCGGACGGGACAAATCAAAATCACCCATATTTCGGGATGTCCCTGACAATTCGGGATGGTTGGCAACCCTAACCTGTTGTCATGTTACATGTAGCCGTTAGCTTCCACTATCTTGAATTTTTTTTAATCCCGCCTCTCTAGAGAACGCCACGGAACACATCCCACACTGAACTACTGGCTCTCACATGGTTCTCATTTGCAAAAAGTTGAAAATCTCAAATTCTCATGCTTCTGTAAATTTGCACTGATTTCACACCACCAGTATAAATTCTGCACCCATACCACCTGAAAGAGAGCAATGCGAAATTCACTGCAGGGAAAGTATACCTTTAGCAGGGCTGGCTAAACAGCGTCAGCATTATTAGGTCAACATAAATTCATATGAGTTGAAGTTGATTATAAAGTTAATCAAAAAGGACATAGCATTCTAGGTGTGTTAATATGTATCAGCATACATCTGAGAGTAACAACAAAAAGAACTAGACTATGGCAGCCTCCCAAACAACACACTTTCATACATTACATTCCACACCACTGCATGCATTTCTAATGATGATGTATTATTTTTTATATACTATTTAGCATATAGTGTGTTAGTGTGCAGTTTGGGATGCAGCCTACTTTTCTCAGCAGCAGTGTTTAACATTACTATTGGATCTGATTATTTTCCTTTTAATATTGAATTTTAAATGAGATCGAAACTACAGCAGGGTGTAGTGGCTAGCAATTCAACCTCATGAACTCACTTTAACCACCATTAGGGCAGTATCTCTGCTCTTAATGAACTCAGCAAAAGAAATGCATTCAAAATGCGTCGGAATGCATTCTATTCTGCTCATTAATCACAGCTGGAAGAGCAGAACATAGCCGATATTGGCCATGAAGATGTTGGAGGCAGTTGTTATGGCTAGTGTTATGCCCTAAGGTGTAAAAGCAATCTATACTGTCAGTACCACATGGGAGGCTGGCAGCATAGGTAAGCTGACCACAGTGAGAGGAAAAGAAAATCTTTGTTTATGGTATGAAATGTCTGTGGAAAATATAATCATGTATGGATGTCCCAGTCTGGTGTTAGGGCCAGCACATTTTGCTGGATTGGTACTTTTTATATTAAGCCCAGTCCAGTTCCAGTCCTAAGGCTATTTTACCCTACTACATTCCATTTACTCTTCCGTCACCACAGCTTGTGGTGGTAAGGCAGTGTTTTAAAATGTCTGCAGTGTGAAAGTATTTTAAAGTGCAAAAGCCAGTTGCAGTATCTGCAATGCCAGTAAAGCTATCAGTTCAGTGTCACACAATAGTGAAGTGATTTTACCAGATTTTACCAGTCATTCACAGTCTAGCATACTGCACTTAAACTGATTTGGTTTTACTAGTGGAATATACTGTAGGACATCTGAGGCCAAATGCTAAACCAAGCAACCCCAGAGATCAGGAAGTCATTTAATAGGCTGGAAATAGGCCTCACTCATGTTTGACTCCAAGTTCACGGTTAGGGTATTCTGCATGTGGATAATGTGTCCTGGAGTCCACTGCCACAGCTATGCATTGACAATGCTGCTAATCAGGCCTGACGCTGGGCTTCCTGTTTGCTAGTGTTCCGCTGAGGAAGGCAGCGAGTATGCTGCCAGTGGGCACGACTGCTAAAGACCAGAACGCCGACTCAGATGCAACCAAGCACAAAAGCCCGGCATCTGAGAGGGAGTGCTCCAGTTGTTGTCTTTAGAACAGCATTTTCTGCAGCGGCAGCAAAAAACAGATCCATGTGTTGTAATTCTAGAGAGATAGCTGATATAATTTTGGAAAATGGGTTTGGCGGGTAGCTGTGTTGAGACAGTGTCTTAGTGAACTGGCTTTCAATCAACTGGCAGAAACTGGAATACATTCCTGGAAACAGCACTATATCAGCAGTGAAACGATACTCCAGAATAAAGACTTTCAGGAGTGGGGTGTGTTGCTTTGTCTTTGTACAGGATCTGCCTGACCAGTGACAAATAAGCTTAGGCCAAATCAGATGGACTGCTTTATATGTTACTTGACTCTGTATCTGTTTATCTTTGTCTAGTATGGAAAAATACTGCATGTTTGTGCTGCTTTAGTGATTTAGAGAAAACTACAATTTTTAACCTTTTCATGTCCAACAACTAAATTTATGATAAGGACAATATCACAGGTAAGCTCAGACAGCGCATGGACCAAAGGAAGGTTAAAAATTCAGAAATGGGCATTAATGACCACAAAACTGCCAACAAATTCACTTAATTGCAGGAACCTAGCACTGGCACGGGAACTTGACACTAAACAGTTACAATGAGATTACATTAGGCAAGCCATCTAACAGGTGAGGTGAGTTTGGCTGGACCTGCTGAACCCCCGAATTTGAGCAAAACAGGTCTTTGATGCTCCACCCTAAGCCCTGGATGAAGGCCTATGAGAACATGTGAGAAATTCACATTAGACAAAGAACACTGTGTCTGTATGTTTGTCTCTCCTGTTCTCTGCACAGTAACTGCCTTCAGTATGTGAGCTACTACACATCAGGAGTCATACACTTGGCAATGCTGGTCTTATATATAGTAGTAATAGCATTTCACACATCTTTGTGTTCAGTGTGGGACAAAGCTTTCATCTTTAAATCTTTAATAACTCCCTTAATAATTCCATTATTTTCCAATGCAAAAGTAAGACGTGCTATGTATAGAGACATGTATTACATAGGTTTATCTGAGAATGTGGTAAATTTAGAAATTTTCACATTTATAAAAAAAAAAGAGAGAGACATCATGGAGTTCTGACATCATGGAGTATCTTGCAGTGTCTAGTCCTGGTGTCTAGCATCTTGCATTAGGTCACCCAATCAGATTGTGCTAGATAAGAACACTGTGAGCTGCAGGAGGAAAACTGCAACTCTGCTATTTCTAGCCACTACAGTTTCCACACTGACATTTAGATCTGTCCCCGTATTCATGAAATGTCTCAGAGTAGAAGTGCTGATCTAGAAACCGTGTCTTTCAGCAAAGTAGTAGGATATAAGAGGGGGCAAACTAATCCCAGATCAGCTCTCCTACTCTGAGAAGCTCTGTGAACTCTGACGCAGATGCAGTTTCACTGTGGAATACAATGAGGCGGAGTTTCCAACCTCAAAGCACGAGTGGAACTCGTCTGACTGACAGCTCCATGCCCCACAGTGGATAATAGACCTGGACAGCTGGATTACAAAGAAGTAACCAATTTCTGTTTGAAACAACATTCTCCCTTAAAGAGGATGATTCTAATCAGGAGATGATTGGTGTAGTGTCGAAGCAGGATATCTGTTTGAGAATTAATTCCAATTTGTTGATCCATCAGACTAGTAAATACAAATCTTTTACCACTTCAAACCTCTAGAGGGAAGCAAACACTGCTTGAGACATTGTCATCCGATTACTAAGTTTGTCTGCGATACATACATTATTGCCATATTGAAAATCCAGATAAGGACAAAAAGAGTTTTTGCAGGAAATGTAATTTATGTCTCAAACAACAGCAACAGAAAACTGGGTTTTACAGTATAAATCACTGGCCCATGAGGTGCTTGGCTCAAATCAGTTTCCCTAATATGTCTTTGTCTGTCTTGGCACACAGGACCAATACCTACAGGTCAATTACAGAATACACTGAGAATCTTAGGTCATTCCACCAGTCTGCATAACTGAATAGTTAAGATGTAAATAAAGTTATTTAGAGTGTTTGATGAGACACTGTAAAGAAATATACTGTTGTTTGTTTGCTTTTTAATGGTGGTGATAGGAACCAGGGGTTGCCCTGCAAATATAACCATTTAATTTACTACTTATTTACTATTATTTACTAAAATAACCAGTGAGCCAACTCCAGTCCCCCTCATGCCCTTACGTTGCCAAAACAGCTCTGACCCATTGAGGTATGGACTCCACAAGACATCTAAAGGTGAGCTGTGGTATCTGGTTTCAAGACGTTAGCAGTAGATCATTTAAGTCCTGTAAGTTGTGAGGTGGGGCCTCCAAGGATCGAACTAGTTTGTCTAGCTCTTCATTATGTTCCTCAAGCCATTCCGGGACAGTTTTTGCAGTGTGGCAGGACACATTATCCTGCTGAAAGAGGCCACTGCCATTAGGGAATACCAGTGCCATGAATCGGTGTACTTGGTCTCCAAAAATAGGTAGATGGTTCATGTCAATAAGATCCACATGAAAGAAAGATTTACCAGCAAAACACTGGCCAGAGCATCGCACTGCCTTTGCTGGCTAGCCTTCCTCCCATATTGCATTCTGGTGCCATTTTTTCCTCAGGTGAGCAACGAATGCGCATCCAGCCATCCACAAGAAAAGTGATTCATCAGACCAGGCCACTTCCATCCATTGCTCTATGGTCAAGTTCCAATGCTCACATGTGCATTGTGTCACATGTCCTTTGGTGGTGGACAGGGGTCAACATGGGCACTCTGGGCGGTCTGCGGCCATGCAGTCCTATATGAAGCAAACTGCTGTGACGCACTGAGGGTTCTGACACCTTTCTATCATAGTCAGCGTAAACCTTTTCAGCAATCTGTGCTACCAGTAGCTCCTCTGTAGAATCAAGTAGGCTAGCCTTCAATCCTGTCGCCAGTTCATTGGTTGTATTTGAAACCATTTCATGTAAAAATGTCCTGTGAGGAAGCTTTTAGATGCTTCAGACATCTGGTTTGCATCACAACCACCATGAAACAAATCTTACTCTATGTTTCTGTACTAAATGGCACATTTAATGGCACTCTATATGACCTTACATCATAACGAATGAATTATGCAGATATTCTAAAATAAATACATTTGCAGTGGAAAAACATTTAGGCAGAAAGTTTTAGGAATAATATGTGCAGTCAGAAATGAAATCTGCAGTCATTATGATCTGCTCGGCTGCTGCTGTTCCTGTCATTTTCATTGAGCATCACTGGTGCTACTGCATGGTCCACTGATCTTTACAGTCCCCAGACAGACAGCTACTGAAACCTGTCCAAACCACTAAATCATGAAGGCCTATGCTATACTATTCTGCCTCTCTCACGTATTGGCATTTGGCAGAAACTGGAATATACAATAGAATATCTTTCCCATAGCATAGCCCCAATTTAAAGACTGATCATTAAACAGTGTAGGAAAACGCTGACTTACATGAATTCCTTTTTAATAATTTCCTGACATAACTCACAGTTTCTCTCTGAGGTGTATGCCCCATGTTATAAGAGAGAAAAAAAATGTCTTTCATGCCCTAGCACTGGAGCTTTACTCAATACAATGTCATTCCTCTTAAATGAAAACTCTGCTGGTCTACTTATCCCTGACTCTAGACCTTTTCTGAAATCTTTGTTTCTGTACCCTGCCATATCTGATGACTTTTCTGTTTGTTTTACACCATTTGAAAACAGCAGCTGGCCTTTACATTGTGAGGGTATTTCAGAAATAGTGGACCAAAAGGAAAAGAACAAAACTGTATAAAATAAAATCAAATTACATTAACATACGACATCTGTTTGTGTCTCATTACATGAGTTTGTGTCTCATTACAAATCATGCATAATTAGTCCTGGATCATTTGATTTAGTGCACTGCAGTGTGTGAAATGTTAAATAAATATCATTTGTACCTGTAATTTTTGGTAATTACTGGTGTTTATGTTTGTTCCAACTGATCAGATGTCAGAGAAAATATACATGACATGATATACTGCGCATTATGAAAATTCTGGCTATATTGCTCATCCTCATGTTAAAATTAAAACATTTTTCCATCTCCTGTTGTGATTTATATATGAGGATATTAATTTTTGTTAAAACCACAACAAAAAGTTTGCATTGTCAGTAAACGCACTGGAGCTATATATATATAGAAGAACATGGAAAATGTTAAATAATCTGGCATTTATCTAGGAATGTCCAAGGTGACCTAAGTGTGTTACATGCGAGGACCCAAACAAGTGGAATGAGAGATATGATGAATGACTGAAGTATTTTGGGCTTTATCTACCTCACTTTGTCTTTGGGTTTTCAGGGGTTAACAAATCAGGGGAACGGGAAAACAGCCTTCAGATAACTAATGCCTCAAAAGCCACAAGTCAGCCAGGGAGTCTGCTGTTTTTCAGCTGGTGCTACAGCCATAAATGGAAAAATATCTGATCAAAAGGGGGGCATTACAGATCTCTGATTCGGGATAAAAGAGAAGAAGATGAACCATAAAAACCTCTTTGGGAAACATGTACAAGGTCGCATTTGCAATGAAGCAATAAATGACAAATAAAACCATGACAGTGACTCTCTGAAGTCTCTGTATACACCTTAAAATCTATTACAGATGTCCTGTCTAGTCCTATCTGACCGCCATCAGGGCTTCTGTCTCACAGGACGACCTTTGACCCTGGCAGCGCTATACTCTCCTTTCACGCCCAGTGTCCTGTTTGCCGAAGGAAACATAATCCCATTTCCTTATGACACAAGCCTTGCTGCCTCTGCCAGCGGCCGACTTGAAAGAGACTCGATGCTGCAATAACACCACAAATCCCTAAACCGCTCGCACATGTGAGAGTCACCCCCCGCCTGCCTTATTGGACGAGCCGCTGCATTTTCGGCTTAGAGAGAAGAAGGCAAAGTTGGCACTCGCAACTTCAGGCCTGTCATCGAAACGTGCTTGGCTCTATCCTAATAAGTGTGCCATTACATACAGTTATATCATCATATTTCCTCCCATTATCCCCCCGTCAGCACCCTGTCTCACTCTTATCTAAATATTTAGAGTGTGAGCTGCTGCTGAGAGAGATATATGGGGTGGATGAAGTGGTTCAGGAAGGCTGCCACCCTGCCCGGGTGCGGGTGAGTGTTTTGTGGAGGGTGTTCAGTGATTTCCCTAACAACACACTCTTCATGAAATGAGTGGGGGCTCTGAGAGAAAGCCCAGACACTCTTTTTAACCCTTGGAGTTAGTCGGGGTCTGTTGAAAGTGCAGACTCAAAGTTGTCGATACACAGAGTATAACACACTGTGTAATGAATTAACTCTGGACTCCTAAAAGTTAAACCCAGGATTATGTGTTAAAAGGAGTGGATTTACAACAGCAGGACACTTGAACCCAGCAACAGAGAAGAACCATTTTTCACTGCCAGGTTGATGGAGTGGGGCCTCTTGCCCATTCAGAGAGACCGAAAGCACAGAGAGATGTCCCGTCAATGCAGAGTAAACACTGGTAATTAGACAGTGGATCTGGCGGTAGGTCTATTTATCAAACAGACTAAAGGGTCCCATCCTCACAACACAGCTTTCTGAAAGAATGTGAGTGCTGCTTCAGGAATGCACATCAGTTAAACTTCTAAAGGGTCACTGAAGGTGTGACACTAACTCCACAGTCACTGTATATGGGGCATTTAGCCCTTTGAAGTCATAGTTACTGCTAGCAATATTAAAAATATGAAGTAATTTTACACCACTTATTTCTCAAGTGAAGTTCATTAAAACAAGACAAATTTTATGCAGAAAGTGTAGATTCTAAGCCTTCAGCTAAAACCCAATTTGTGTTTGACAGTAAACAAGGAGATATTTTATTATGAATTGAATTTGTTTAAAAGTGATAAAAGTGTAAAATATTTTATAATAGTGTGTGAAAAGAAAAACGTAGGTTTAATATTTGTTTTTTGACACTGAAGGAAAAGGGAAAAGTCTGAACTGCAGACTCCAACCTGTTGATGCAGAATGTAAGTCAAATGTAAATATAATTACATAACTATGTAGTACATTTTGCAATTGTGCTATTACACTGAATAGTGTAGCCAAATGACAATAATTAACTCCAGATTTCCAAGGGTTAATGTTTTTTTTTGCATAGAAACAAATAAATGTAAGAAACATATGCTGCAATGTCAACAAGCCTCCCACTGTTTTTTATATCTTATGCAAAATCAGCCCAGATCAGTGTAAAGATCAGGCTCATGCAATGTTTAAGTACTTGTTCTCTGCTGACAGTATGATCCCTCCAGGACTGCCATATATATCATTAGAGTATAAGCCTGTGGCCAAGGCCCGATTAGACATGGCCTGTTTAGAATGTAATTAATAATGCCCAGGAGAGCAAACCTTGTTAGGACGCTTCAGGGGGACGCAATGCTTCCCGTATTGTCCAGACCCCTGACCTCAAGCTGGGGTCTTCAGACCAAAGGTGAATAACACGATGAGGAATTTGTAAAACTACCGCTATGTTTTTCCACTCATCCTCTTCCAAAACAGTCATTTGTCTTTCATCATGCTTACACAAAGATGGAACGCTAGACCAGTTCAAAGTCTGGGGGTCAGTGGCCTATCATTCTAGAGTTTGGGAAACAATGGCTTTTCAAATGAGTGCCGCATAGGTTGCATATGTTTTTAAGAGATAAAAGAACTGAACTGATTCTGAAAATGAGTGTTTTGCAGACTGCACTGCTGTGCACTGCATTTCCCTGCATGAACTGGTGAGGTGACTCTTGCATTAAAATAATTCATTTAAACGGAAAAGTTTGATCTAGTATGTGAACAATGTTAAGGTTTTTAAGTACAGATCATCCCTCAGTCCATAGTCCACAATCTTAAAGCCACAGTAACAAAAAAAAGGTTAATTCTAAAGGATGAAATGAGGCTGGAAAACAGTAACGTAAAAATGAATTTGTGCATAAACCAACACAAACACAGAGACGACTTCAGGAAAAAAAACTGTAAAATACCAGAAAAATATAAAATATGAAACATTTGCTTGGCTGAATACACACATTTACACGCAGCTACCCTATACATTGTGTAAAAAGTTCATGACTTACAGACCAGTAGATATTTTGCAAAATTACTTAGTATTGTCCAATAATAACACATCAGCATGCATTAAAGAAAGCATTTTTTCTTTCTCTTATTCTCTTAAGTTGCCATTTAATTCAGTTTTAAGACAATGATGATATATTTAATATCAGACTTACAGTGGGATATCACACAAAAGGGTATTTATTTTGCTGACGTTCAGTGCTGGTATAAAAATGTCAAAAGACACACCGTAATTCCTGAACTCTCCGAAGGTTCAGTTGGACTTCACACAAAAAGTACAGTCCGCTGAGTAGTGCTTCGTACTGATCACAGGACAGAACTCTCTTATAGTCTCACAGTACCTCTCTACAGGAGTTGCCCACAGGACAGAGCACTTATCACCTGTACTGGAACACAGGCCTCACTTCACTGCTGACTTGGGTCAAAGCAAAAACACAGCACTACAGTAGAGCAGCTAAAGCTTTCACCTGAACAAGGTTTCCTCCAAATCCTGCAAGCATCTGCCCAAAGCATTAGACTGGCATTCTCCCAAATGCTCCTTCAGTCCTAACATGGAAAAAGTCCTAAAAGACTCCAAACTGGAAGTGCTGATCACCTCTGCCACCTATTAAGAAGGATTAGCATTCCAGTTCAGATTTAAGGTGACATTACGGGCCGCTGTGATACAGAATGAACAGACCTTTGAAATATTTGTAAAAACACTTCAGAGGAACCATATGCACCAATTCTGCTCCATTTCAGTATTATACCCTTTACATCTTAGAGCCAACATCCCTGTGCTTTTTCAGTAAGCACGTACTTGCTTTAAAATTATACGGAATTAATGACTAATGCATGCCTTTTTAAGAAATTAAGATGTTACCTGTGTTCTCAGGGGAATCTACATTTTCATTTAGTCATTTGGCAGTGTCTCATACAAGGTACCAAAGTGATGAAAAGAACATACAACCTGAGAACTCATAACCTAAATTAGGACTGGCCTGAATAGCATTTTATGAGTTTTGAATATTCAAATGTGAATACTCAGTTCTCAAAATCGCTATTCGTTGTTGTATCCTCTCCTGCAAATACTGCTTTAATGAGTCAAGTACGCAGCAAGGGTGAATCAAATTAGATCATTTTAATTATCACCATCAGGATTTTAGTTAGCAGTAGAAGAAACAATGGCAGCAATCGATGTTCCCCTCCTCATCCACTGGCAGAACACATGCACCAAACAGGTTTGAGGCTCTGCGCTTCCAGTTCTACCTTTGCCCTCATGTTCTACAAACTTGTCATCCCTTCAAACCAGCTTCTTACCTACACTGAGAATGCTTCTTGTCGTCTGCTAACTTAAAGTGCTGACATGTGAAAGGCATCTCTGCTCTTTCAGCTTCAGTGCATTCAAATCAAGCAAGCCAAAAAGCCGAGTATTTTGTCTGTATCATGTAGGCCTACTTCATTTACATTCACCATTAAGCACATACAAACATCTTGTGCAAAAACGACAAAAAAATATCATAAATAAATGAGAACCACATTTTCTCTACTGCTGCTCAGCGATCATGGTGTTTTTCTGTTCATAAGAGTGGCCCCAGGCCTGCGTGGCTGAAAAAGTATAGCAGCTGTTATGTGTGTAGTCTGTCTTGATCCTTGCGGCATTGCTCTGAGACTCAGAGTAATTCGTACAGGAATTATCACAAAGCTTAGAGAAAACTATTTATAATGCATTAGGACTGGTGATCTTTTCTCACAAGCCATAACCCCTCTTTAATAAATCAGCCATAAAACACGAGCGTATAAAAGCTCAGACAGCCATACGAAAATAATGACTGAGCTCTCGGGCAATTCATCAAGGCATGGCAAAAACATTAGATTGATCTAGGCATAGCATTTATAAAACGCTCCCACCTGGGTATGTGCTCCAGGGGAAAAAGACGCAGCAGGACACATACACAGGCACACACTCGCAGACGCTCTTGCTAGAACATACAGAAGTCTGTGTTGATTACTGGAGCAAAATAACAAAATAACAAATTTTCTTTGTTTGCAGGAATGTTAATTATATTCAGCGTTCCATGAGAAATTAGGGTCACTGTCTACATGTAGCATCCTCAAATATCACTCTTCACCATGACTAACTTTCAGTAGAGTCAGACTACATTTCCCATTATCTGTCCCTTAGGTTTATGACTGATTCACGTGGCCTTGGATGATTTTCTCCACAGCCATTCATATCTTCAGTAAACATGAACATGTGGTCCCATTCTCCTTCACACCTTGACCCTCATCACGACAAAAAAAATTTTGCTTTTTATTATTTAAAATAATATTTACTTTAAATGTAGTTGACAAGCCAACACATGTTTGGTGCCCAAAGTTTGCTACTTAAGTTTTTCACTGGAGCAACAGGTTAATAAAGCTCTTAATGGTATAATCATGACATGCCTCAAACCATGCTGAGTTAAGTAATCTCAAATAAACTTGCCTATGTGTCTGTATTACATACTATTGTCTACAGATAAATGCAGGCTACAAAAGGTCTATGCAATATATTTTGGTCCTTTTGTAACTGTATCTCAACTATTTACTACTTGGCTCTTTGATAACATTTGCTAGCCGGTTGCCCTGTCACCTAGGGCAGTACTTTCGGAAGGGTGTGCTCGAGTTCAAATTCATACTTTAACTGGAGCGGTCAGTAAGTCTGAATGCCTCCTCAATGTGTTTAATGTGCTCGTATAATAAAAGTCACTCATCTCCGGAGAGACTGGGCAGTCCTACATGTGTCTATCAGCACACACAGTCTGTCCTCACTATGCGCAATGTATCTTCGAGTTGTGTCTTGCACATGCCGCAGCACCTCCATCACCCTCTCGCTGACCGTCTACCAGACATTCCAGTCCGAGCCAGTCAGGGAGTCCATTCCACTGCTGCTCTTAGGATTTGCTCAGAAGGCTGGGCAGTATTCAAAAGTTTTTCTGTCTGATGTGCAAAGCAAACCCAGGACGTTGCCTTCTCCAAAAAGTGAAAGACTTGGCAATGTCTTCCCTACAATAAAATTAGATAAGAAAAAATAAGATAACCCTTTATTAGTCCCACAAGTGGGAAATTTGCATTGTTACAGTAGCAAAGTGGAGAGTACAAGAGAAGAAGTAGAAGCAGCATAACCAGCATACAACACAACAGTAAAATATAAAAGTATACAAATATTACAAAAATATAAATATAGAAGTCTGTATGTATGTATATGAATATTTATATATCTATGTACACAGTGGATATATGTCTGTATCTACTTACACGGTAGATATAAACATACATGTTTATATCCACTTCGAAATGCCTTCATACACGAAAGCGCTTAGGAAAACAGTGTTCTGAGTATTTTGTACTGATTCGGAAATGACACATCTGTTCACTTATTTCAACTTCAAAATCCTACAAAACCAATTACATTATAAAGAACATTTTTCCATGCTCTAAAGACAGCGATTCACTTCACTAAGTCTGTCATGATTATGGCTGAGTGTTTGATTTAGAAAGTGCACAAATCAGCAATGATTAAAAGGCAGTTTGCGTGATCATCATGCTTATTTTAAATTCCTCTGCTCAGCTCTCTTACAGTAATAAATACAGATGGAAAGTATTTTGGAATATTTGAAGGCTGTTCATTTTTCTTGTTTGGTTAAGTGGATTTTCATTATCTGGCATTTATTTACTCTGATTAGTCAATTAACCCATTTAATTGAGATGGAGGCCTAGTACTTAGGGCGTTCGCCCTGCGATCAGAAAGTTGTGGGTTTGAATCCCAGGACAGCTAGTGGCACCTCTGAGGTACCCTTGAGCAAGGTACCGTCCCCACACACTGCTCCCCGGGTGCTGTGTTCCTGGCTGCCCACTGCTTCACTTGGTGAATGGGTTAAAGGCAGAGGAAGAATTTCATGCTGTTCACACTGTGTGCTGTAGCGTGTTCACGTATGACAGAACGGTCTCTTTCACTTCACTCTCACTTCACTAATCTCACAGTTAATTTTGCTTTGAGCCTGTAAAACTCTTGTAATAAAAAAGTCTGTAAGATTTGTTAATTTGTTTTCTTACTTTAAGTATTGATTATCTTGATTTCATGCAACAAATGTATGTGGGTGGAGCAATTGGTCACATGACCAGAGCCATTTACTTCAAGCATTCACCTGTGAAAGATGTCTGTAACAGAGCTCTTTAACAGAAAGTAAAATGTCTTCTAATAAAGGTGCAACCATATAATCTCTAAAGGTGTACTATTTATACTCTAAAAAGAACGTCCTGCCACATTTATATTATGCTCACTGGAGATATATAAAATGGACCCAGTTGTGACCACTAGGATTACACAGTGGTTCGGATATGTTTCTGATAATCCCAACTATCAGTTCATTTCTTTCATAAAGCTTGACTTTGTATGAGGTTCTGGACATGATGACCGAACAGAGACTACATATATCGCATGCATCATTATTCCCCTCAGTTTTTATCAGTTTAATTAACTTTATTTTCTTTTATTATGGTTTAATTGGGTAGAAATTATTAACTCAAGCACTGATTACTGATTGCCTAATGAAACAAACTACTTTCCCATAATTGTGACTGAGAATAAAACTCCCCTAACTTTTCTTCAACATTTTTGGGAAAGGTATATGCAGTTTTTGTCACAGGGATGTCTTTGGAATAAAATGAATGTCCTCAAGTGGGGAAAATTTGAGATTAAAGGTTAACTACCAAAATTCCCAGTAGATTATCTAATTGGTAATCTAGCAGGTAGAGACAGTCCTACTCTTTGCAATTGCATTTATATTTTTATTGAGTTCTATGATTATTTAAAAGAGCATGAGATACGGAGACACTGAACAAAACCAGAGACAGAAGGAAAGCACATTCCTGATCCCTCTGCGACAGCAAGAGTAAGTAAAGAGTTCAATATAACAAAAATCATCCAATGCTATGCTCTTCTTCATCTGCACTAAAGAAACATTGCTGCTGGTGCAGGCATGCTGTGGTTATTATAATCTTTTATCTTTTTTCCCACTACATGTATTCTGAGTTCTGTTTTCTCAACATCTGCAGGATGCTTCCCTAATTTGTCACACTTTTTTAAAATGATCTCCAGTGGCAGGATGTAACTGCAGCTATTTGGCTCTGAGGCCTGTCTGCTCTGCCAGTGCAATGTAACACTGAACACAGGCCTTTATTGTTGTCCTCTGTGTTGCCTGTCGAGGTGGCTGATAATCTCCTATATGGAGATTAGAGGGGACCAATGAAAATAGTTGGCAGAAAATGGAATTCCTTATGAGCCGATGACTGAGATATTACAGGTCAGCTGAAGGACAGTTATCTTAAGTGACAAGGCATGTCTGAGGAATGTCCTGTCCCTCGCTTCATGTCGCAGAGGAGTTTTAAATACGTCTCAAGCAATTTTATCAAGCAATCTATCAAAAACAAGGAACATTACCCACTGTGATACTCTAGATAACTATGCATTTCGGTGAATAGTGGTATGGAAGATACGTATTAATTATGCTTGTCTTGCCAGTGTGATTTAATATATTGCAAAGCATATCATGATTGTGAAATGTAGACATTACAGATGACGTGGACCTTTCACCTCAGACTTCAACACTGGTCCATTTCTTAGCAGCTTCTATGAAAAGAAGTGTGCTGACCTCGACTGCTTTCCTCCCACTGGGCCCTGCTGCTGTCAGAGAGACCCCACAAATCCTGTGCACATCTGATACAGAACAGCATCACATCACAGAGCAGTCTGGCCTCAGACCTACACTGTACTCCCACACTCACTTTCATTCACACAGTGCAGGAACACACGGTACCCTGTGTGAATAAAAGACCTATATTGCCCTCTCCAACTCACCCTGACCTGGGGCTGGTTCTGCCAACCTAACGCTCAGCCTCTGAGAGGTTCACTGCAGGACAAGAAATACTGACTCTGGCACTGGCTCAGAAACAGCAGAGCATGCTAGGAAGTGTCCGGATCTCAATCCCATTGCAACTTTATGGTGGAAATAAAAAAAAAAAATGGTCCAGAACAGTGCTGCATCCTGTAAAGCTGACAAGCAATATTTGAGAAAGTTGGAACCAACATGATGAAAAATATTGTTTCTCATTGTGAAGTCCAACAATTCAGGTCCAAGGAGGAGCAACAAAGTACTAATTGTGATTTTTTTTTCATAATTCCATAATCTTTTTCTCCAAATTGAGTGATTGTATAACTCTCTTTCATCTGGAAAAAATATACCACTAATTTAAATAATGTAATTTAATTTCTTTGAGGTATGTGTTGCAAAGTCAGTATGTTCAGCTACTAAACAAAATGGAAATTATCTGTTGTCATTTCTGTCATTTGTTTATTTGCTATTAAGTAAAAACGTTGGGTGAACATCATCTAAGTGTGGTGATTCCATGATTTTTGCCAGGGGTTGTAGGTATTTTAGAAAGACAAATAAAATAAACACCATAAATTAAGACACAAAATTGGACACAAATAAAACATCAGTGCTAGTCACCATTGCTACAACTTTACACACTTAATGTCACATGTATTACTGTTTTAATATTGTTAATCAACACAAACACATCCAACCAAGTCACAACCAAAATTAACCTTTGCTTTAAAAAACTGAAAATACTCCAAAAAAGTGCAAAACTTCAATGATGCAATCAAAAACCATTTGTGCTTCCCTAAAGAACATTTCAGCAGATTGTTACTTAGAGAAATCATTTGAAGCAACTCATTTGCAAGGTTCTTTCTGTCACACTGACCAAACATATCCCATTTGAAATGTATTTTTATAGAGCGTGGCATTTGGATAACAGCTCCATGAGATCCACAAGCTCAGGCAATACAGTCCCTATGAACTCCTTAAATGATTGAGCTAATGAAATGGAAAATGTCTGAAGGTGTAGAAGGTGTGCTAAGCAGTTCCATTAGGAACATGTCATTTAGAAAGGGGAGCTCAGAAAAAGATGCATATTCCAAATGTGTCATTAACATGGTATGTAGCCTGTGCTACTTCGTCACTGAAAAATATGGCAGGTTGGAAAAGAAGTGATGGTGAAGCCTTTAAAACTATGGAAACTAATGTTTTGCACCATGCCTTCAATTTCTTAGACACTTTGTTCTCTTGGTGTTTTAATGGAGTATTAGAGGGATTTTTACTTAATAAAATATTTGTTCAAAGTCTTATTACCAGCAAGTACTTACAGTCTATATTCAAACCAGAAACATTTTAAGATTGCTTCACAAAAGATCTATATAACATTCACATGCTAATAAACAAAATGAATTGAGCAACAGGTATTAGGCCAACATATACAATGCAATTAATAGGTACTTTGAACATCACAATACACTACACTGCATTACATTACATTCATTTGGTCGATGCTTTTATCCAAAGCAACTTACAATACGAGGAAACACTCTAGCTTCAGGACAGTGTGAGAACCAGAGGAGAGTTCTAAAATCTTTATACAAGAGAAGTGCAAGAAGATAGATCATCAGGAGAGGAGATGCTCTCTGAACAGAGGAGTCTTCAGGAGGTTTTTGAAGATAGAGAGGGATTCTGCTGCTCTGGTCGGCTCATTCCACCAGCGGGGAACTACAAAAGAGAAGACTCTGGACTGGGTTTGCCTTGTGTGTAGGGATGGCTGAGCCAGACGATGTTCCGTGGAGGAGTGGAGGGAGTGAGTAGGAACATGAGGCTGAATGATGGGGTTAAGGTAGCTGGGTGCCTACCCAGATGTCACTCTGTAGGCACGAGTTCGGGCAGCCATGGGTAGTAATTCAGGCAGCCATGGATAGCCACTAAAATGCATTGTTATATGTCAATACCAAGACCCACTGAAACTCCAGTGTTGAATATATACAGTACACATCCCCATATACAGCAAGCTGTGATGCACTGTGTTCTGACACCTTTCTATCATAAGTGGAGTTTGTGCTACAGTAGCTCTGCTGTGGGATCAGACCAGATGGGCTAGCCTTCCCCATGAGTCTTGGGCACCCATGACCCTGTCTCCAGTTCATCAGTTATTCTTCCTTGGATCACTTTTGGTAGGTACTAGCCATTGCATACCGGGAACACCCCACAAGACCTGCTGTTTTGGAGATGATCTAACCAAGTCTTCTGGCCATTACAATCTGGTCCTTTGTCACAGTTGTTCAGATCCATGCCCATTTTTCCTGCCTCCAACACATCAACATCAAGAACTGGTTGTTCACCCGCTGCCCCATATATCTCACCCCTTGACAGGTGCCACTGTAACAAGATAAGTAAAGTCTTTGAAAGTATTGACATAAAATTTGTCAATACCCTTGACTTAGATGAAGATCAGATCACATTTTATGACAAATTAATGCCGAAAACCATGAAATTCTAAAAGGTTCACATACTTTTTCTTGCCACTGTATAACTGCTTGTGACAGACATTCAGGTATGCTGTTTTACAGTCTGAGCTTATATTTTGTCATGTTCTGCTCTTGTTGTAGTAAAACGGCCCTGCTGTGAAGCAGACTGTGCTTGGTCTGTTAGCGTGCTATAGCTGTAAGGTAACAGTACACATCGACATTTAAACACGTAAGTTACCAGCTAGCTAGAAAGCTTATTTCATGATAGCACTTCTGTAATTGACAGCAATGGGGGAAAGCGTAGTCTCAGAAGACACACTGGAGGTATGTAGATACAGCTCATCAGTGTGTAATTGTTTGTATTTTTCCAGGCAGCCTGCCAAAGACCGTCTGGTCACACACACAGGTGCTAAACCATTCACCTCATCTCCTAAGTGAGCAAAGCTATGATTAATTGAAAATTAATGTCCTTTTTCAAAGAGAACAGCTGTATAATCAATTCAATGAGAAAAGCAGTTTAAACAGAGAGATCACTAGGAATCTTCTCATCTTGTTATTTGTAGAGTGTCTTATACTGGGACCAAGCGTTTTCCTTTGATAATTGGGGCTATTCTTTAATCAAACATCAGTGCCAAGGAACTGGTTGGCTGTCACACTCTATTGGAAATGAATGGGAAAGGGATTTCCACTGCTTGATCTGATGTAATGCCACACATAAAATATAGGCGATAAGGCCATTTGTCCAGATGGAGAGAGAAGACGGGTTTTCTTTAAGAGCATCCAGATCCTTTTGTGTGGTCTAATTTTGCTGATTTAGGAACATCTGTTTGGAGAATAGAAATGTATGCATGAATGTAAATGTGAACTCTAAATGTGATAATGCCTGTGGATAACAGACCACCTGCACATTAACTCAACTGAACACCTCTCTGGGTGGTCATGTGGACTGGGCAACAACAACCCAGACAACAGGTTTGCAATGAACTCAAAGGTAAAATCTCCTTAAATATCAGGAAGGATAGATGCAAATGCTTTGGGGTAGCCTCATACTAGTCAAATTGTTGTAGTTTCACCAAAGACTTTTTAGTCCAGTTCCTCTGAACTATTGTCTGGGTATGGGCGATACTGCAAAAATTCACTTACAATATTTATAATATTTCACATGGTATATTAGATGGAATTTAAAGGCTAGGGGGGCACTGCATGAACAAAATCAAAATTAATGAACTAAAAAAATTCTCCCAACAACTTTTCTCATCCACTAGAACAACGCTGACTCTGTGTGTGTGAAATGTTGCCACACTGTTGAGCTGCTAGCGAGCAATGAGGGGTGCAAGAAGAGGTGTGAACTCAATGAATTATGATAACAACTCACATTTCTTCACCAAGGTGGCCAAGCCAAGACTAAATAGGCAGCACTGCTACAGCTTTCTTGGCATTAGAATCCTTTCATTGCCCAATGTACAAATGTACAATGTTGCTCACCCAGAAAAATGAAAAAATCCAGTTCACATCCAGTTTTGTAAATCATTCACATTTCCAATTTGATTTATATAATAGTATACAATTACAGTGCCTTGCAAAAAATATTCACCCACCTTGGCATTCTCTCTATCTTGTTCCCTTGCAACCTGGAATTTAAATGGATTTTAAATTTGATTTTAAGTGATGGACCTACAAAAAACCTACAGATTAATGAGGGAAAAATGTTTTTTTAAATAATTCAAAAAAATATAAAACTTTGTAGAATTGCTTTGAAGCCCCAATCACTATCTTCAAAAGCCACTTATATAGTGTCTAAGTGTCAAATGATCTCAGTATATATACACCTGTTCTGATAGCCCCCCGAGTCAATACCAGTGCAACACCACTAAGCAAGGGCTACCACCAAGCAAGTGACAGGATGAAGACCAAGGAACTCTCCACACAGGTCAGAGACAAAGTTGTAGAGAAGTACAGATCAGGCTTGGGTTATAAAAA
>JBBPCZ010000142.1:24825871-24848926 GCA_037974445.1 Brycinus macrolepidotus | reverse complement strand
GGCCTTCTCGTCCAACATCAGTGCCTGACCTCATAAATGCTCTATAGAATGAATGGACACAAATTCCCACAGAAACTCCAAAATCTTGTGGAAAGACTTCCAAGAAGTTTGGAAGCTGTTATAGCTGCAAGGGGGACGACCACCTCTATATTAAAGTCTATTTCTTTGAATGCAATATCATTAAAGTCCTTGTTGGTGAAATGGTCAGCCATCCTAATACTTTTGTCCATATAGTATAATACCAAACCTCCTACTATATGACAAAAATACTGTTTGCTGTGTTATCTTGCCTTATCTCTGGCCATCTTCTTGGACTGATCATCCATCCAGCTCAGGTCTTCCAGTGTCTCTACAAAAGCCTCCTGAATTCTACGGATGAGCTCACGGACCTATCAAAGGACAAAAAGGGTGTGTATGCTCCAGCAGTCTTAAGAGTCACCTTAAAGTCTGATGTGTGCTGAGCTGGTTACCATGCGTTTGCTCTCCCCTGCAAATGTCTGCTTGACGTACAAAGCTCCAACAGCATTCTCCATGGTGTTCTGAACGTAGCGAACACAGTCTCTCCAACGTGCATCCACCAGTGTGTTCCTGTACAAGGCCTGGCACAGACAACAGAGTTTTGGTTCAGTGTAACACTGAGCCACTTTGGAACACTGTCAGAAAAAAAAATAGAAAACCTTGTAGATTTTAAGTTTAAAATGTTGTCACAGGGGTCGTTCATTTTCAGTGCCTTTATCTGGGAACTTAATTGTACCACATTCCATTGCATATAATTTAATAAACTGTTAAATATTTTTAAGTTGCATTTTAAAAAGTTTAAAAGTATAAATATGCCCCTTTCCTCTGCCGTCACTCACTTTTTTATATTGTGCCCTAGCATCCTTAAAGCGATGGCTCAGGCTGCTGACCCTGTCTGTGATGAGGTGCCAGGTAAGATAGTTCCGCAAAGTCCTGCAAAGCCATGAAAGAACATTCAATAAAACTGAATTGAGTTACATTTTACATTTATTTGTATAGGACTGACTAAGCAGCTTTGCAGAAATCCATGTCCAGAACCCTAATGAGCAACAGTGCCAAGAAACGCTCCCTCAAGAGCATCTGTTCTCTTCTTACAATGAGACCTAATTAGAATTAAGACATCCAGAAGACAGCACAAATCTGCAAGATAAACAACAACTAACGTCAGAATAGGAGAATATAAGAAACAGATCTGGTAGATTAAAAAAAACTTAATATATATCAGATAATATATCAGATATACTGCAAGTAGAAAGGTATTCAAACAGGCGGTCGAACTAATTAACTTTAAGCTGCACTGATTGCCGAAAAAGGTGTCCATACTTCACACACACAAGAAATGCCAATAATACTAATAAAAATACCAATAATATGCCAATAAAATGGATTATTTTAGAGCAGCTACACATGAACAGAAGGTCACAATGTCCGACGCCAAGAATCAGCCAGAGACACATACAGCATTGTTCTATGAAGTCGTGAACCTGGATTGATACAGCTCACCCAAGAACTCAAGACCTTTGCAATGAATTGGAGTGGCACTTGTGATCTAGCATCTAGTGTAAAACTATCACAGAAGAGTTTAGGCTGTTACAGCAGCAAACTCACTATTGATATCTATGATTTCTGAAGCTGGTTGAGCAGCTGTCTAAAAACCTTTGGACATAGAGTGTACATTATGAAAACATGTGGTCTCACCTCTTGCTGTATCGGGCAAGCACCTCACCAAGCTTCTGTAGGTATGGAGTGCAGTATACCACCACCTCCTCATCAGGCTGAACTGTTATTAATACTTCTGACAGGACCCCAAGCACAAAACGTGTCCAGTTGAATCCCTGCAAGTGCAAACTAAAGGCTTATTTGTCCTTCCAACTCAAAACAATAGAAGAAAACCTTCAGGGCACATACATTGAGAGTGAACGCTCTGTGTAAATCACACAATGTCATCTTGTTGTAGAGAAGAGTAACATCCTGCCTCTCTTGAGCTGGGCTGGTTGCCTGAGAAAAACAAAGCCAGGTGCATCCGTGCAGATGTGTTCAGTTCAATTCAACTTAAAATATAAAGCTGCTTAAAATAAAACTGTTTAAAATATAATACAACATCAAATTTTAAGTTGAAATCAAAAGAGCTTTAAAATGTGAAGAGTCAAAGTGGAATTCTACCAACAGAAATCCACATAATTCAGTCATTGATATGTAAACTTCAATCAGAGTAGTTTGATCTGAAATTGTGGATTGTACGATGGTGAACCAGGCGTTTAGTAAATATTAAATACTAAGTTATCATTGGGGACTATTTTTTCGTAACACCCTGCATGTAATGCATGTCTCTGCCTTAAATGCATTGCCTTGAAATACATTTTAGGCCACAGTCTTACTGCCAAAGTAGTTTGCAGAATAATCCTGACTCTGAAATATCTCTAAATTTGAGCATTTCACATCAAACCACTCTTTTACCGTATTTATCTATTACGTTTGCAATGTCCGTCTCCAGCTGCATCACTTGCATTGCATCCTCTCGAACTCTGGCCTCGTCACTTGTCAAGTTTCTGGCCTCACGGGTCATGAGCATGACTGATATCATGAACTGAAGGTAAGCCTCACGCACCTGTTAGACAGATATAAAGTACACATGTGAAGAATGAATATGAAACCCATATGTGATAGGAAATATATTAACTGGTAGGTCTGTTACCATTTTATATTCCCCTTCTTCACTGAAATAGTAATCCCGAGTCGGTAACCCTTGTCCTGGTTGATCGATCTGTCCAAAGCAATGTAGTTCAGGACAGTGACTTATCTCTGCAAAGTAACTGTGGTTCAAAATCATCCAAGAAAAGAAATCACTGTTCATTTCACTCTAACGCACATAGAGGACATGGTGGTTTGAATCCAGATCATCTGTCCACACAAACAGGTCAAACAGCACTCTTTTGTGGAAGTGAGAGTTGAACATGGCCAGTGTGTCCTCCAAACTCCACTCGCAGTCTTTTTCTAGGAAAGAATAAAACAGCTTTTTGGAGAACACAAATCTTTAGGTAACTGTGTAAATGAAGATTGATCCAAACGCAACTGATTCGGCTTTAATGCAAACTGTTACATAATTATAGTCTTCTGACCTGTTCATGAACCCATTTAAGTATATAAAACAGCACACAAATTATGTAAGAGTAAAGTTACCTTCAGTATTATTCCACTTGTCTGAAGCTACAGGCCATCCTCCCACGAAATCGATAAGGTCCAGCAAAGGCTGAGCACCTCGCTTTTCAACTAAACCTTAATATAGTAGTCCACAAAGAACCAAAAAGAGCAGCAGTACATGCACCAAAAACAATCTATGTTGTTGTCATTATTATATAAGTGTAAAGTGCCCATTTGTCACACATGAACACACCACAGAACACAGTGTGAACAGCATGAAATTGTTCTCTGTATTTAACCCATTCACCAAGTGAAGCAGCGGGCAGCCAGGAACACAGCATCCGGGGAGCAGTGTGTGGGGACGGTGTTTTGCTCAAGGGTACTGCAGTGGTGCCGCTAGCAGTCCTGGGATTCAGACCCATGACCTTCTGATCACAGGGGCAACTCCCTAACCACCAGGCCACCAGCTGCGCCATATAGCGTGTGTGTGTGTGTGTGTGTGTGTGTGTGTGTGTGTGTAGTAGGCCACAATGAACCAAAAAGAACAGCAGTGCATGCATAGTACAATCTATATTGTTATAATTATTATATATAATGTGCATGTACACACACACACGCACACATAGCAACTCACTCTCATTCATGCAAGAGGCATAAAGAACCTTCGCCTTTCGGAAGGCCCCTCGGTCCATCTCATTCTCTTTCTCCAAAACACCTAAAAGAAAAGAGAACTGTCAGCACACACGCGTTTTGTTCATAAAATTAAGAAATAGATATTCTGTACTTCGGTACCATCATGTCCTGTATGCATTTATTGCATTTTACTGACTGCATTTTTTTGTATTTCATTTAGCTCCTGCGCTTTGAGTCGAGTTCTACGCTACTGAATATTTATTTATTTAGTTGGTTAGTTAGTTAGTTTGTTAGTTTGTTATTTAGTTATTTATTTAAGACTACTGAGTATTGCAATTTAAGACTGTAGTGCACTGTCTTGTTCTGATGCTGATATTTCTGATCATACTGAAGATGACTCTTTCCCATCAGATAGCAGTTCTTACCTTTGAGTATGGTCTCCAGTTCATCTCTGAGAATATCAAAGACGCTGTAGCGCGAGCTAGTTTCAGGGATCACATGGCGGTTCAACCAGCCGCCACAAGCATATCTGTAAAAGTTCTGACACGGCTCCACACCTCGGTCCATGTTCTGAAGAAGTCGTGCAGCTGAAACGGAAACAGTTGAATGGAAAAATGGATCTGCATCAAAACTAAGGAGCGTATCACAGAGTTTAATCACCATGTCTTTCAGATTCATAAACCCTCCTGTAGGTTTTAGACTGATTCAATCGGAGACCATTAGACAGTATCAGAATCAGCATGATAGCAAAGAAATTTCAAAGTGAGTTCCCACTCACCGGCAGTAATACAAGCAGGGGTGCTACACACATTTCTGTAGCAACCTGTGAACACAAATAAACTTTTTCAAAAGTTTCAGATCTTTGCAAAAGTACTTGGACATTTTTTGTAATGAATGTAATCATGAACAACTTGTAATGTTTTCTGTATCAGGACTTTACATAAGCTTTGTCATTATGAATGTGAACAGAACAATGCCTGAATCTCATGTGCTACTGTAGAGTTGCTTTTGGGCACATTAGTCCAGCAGAGGCCTGCATGTTGGCGGCCTGGAATTCAGCTGTGTCAGCCCTGCTATTGTGGCCTTCGCTGGCAGCTCGGATGATGAAACAGCAGATTGCAGAAGATGAAAAACTAATGAAAGCTTCGTCAACATGAAAGAGGAGCTGTCTGCTTCCAGACTGTGGTAATATGTATACTGAACTTGCCAAATTTCTCAGGTCTGAGGCTGGATACTATGTCACAACAACACACACTCATTAGAATATTACACATGTGCTTTTAGACACAGCTTCCTAGGTCCAGTCTTACAGTCCACCTACACGGTGGTATTTTCTGAGTCACATGAAGTTCCCCAATGACCTCAACCAGGTGTAATAACAAAAATTGTGGGGTGTAGATCGACCACACTGATGTAACCTTCTTCGTTCTGGATGTAAACACTTACCCTCGGAGGGCTCGACGCTCCTTGGTGCTCTTGCACTACCAAATTGCCCTTTTGAAGAAATTAATCAGAATCAGAATCAGAAAACTTTACTGATCCTGGAGGAAACTGCTTATGTTACGACTGCAAAGACACACAGAGACACAGAGACAAGAACAATATAAAATATAAAGTCTAAATCAATCTAAGAAAAAGACTCAATATGAAATACACTATGCTATAGACACAAAATCTGGGTATCAATACTATAGATACATACATCACAGTTAAGTGAATTCTAACAACACAGATGGTAGTTAAGAGAACGTTATTGCACGTAGTAGTATAAGTATTGACATAAGTAGCAATATTTCGCATGGTAAGACTACACATAAGATATTCCACATGGTGAAATGATTCAGCACTCTTTTAGAAAACTTCAGATGCTACTGCGCATGATGAGATTATTGCACATAATGATTATATTTTAGCAACTGATAAGAACATTGCACAATATTGCACATGGTACACTACTGCACATCATAGCAAAATAATGCACATAGTGATACACATAATGATTATTTAAAGTTATTTAAACCTGGTAAAAAAATTCCACAAGGCTTTTCCACAGACTATTGTGAGGATGTGTGACAGTGGGGGGAAGTTTTTTTTATGAAAAAGTTGGGGGCTTTTAGGACAGGGATCAACAAAAGACACTTAACACAAACTTCGGTGCAGACGCAAGTTAGATACGTCGAATAAATAATAAATATGCAATATTACAGAAGTGTGTCTCCTGCAGCCATTGAACGTGTGGGAGTTTGTGTTTAGCACCTGAACTCGTTGAAAGTGGGCTCACCTTTCACTGAGAGCACGTACACAGCACAGAGTCCTGCCCAGAGCAGCACGGAGAGCACGATCTCCAGCACCGTCCAGCTCTCTCTTCTCGGCTTGATGTGGTTCATGCTGCCGCGTGGACTGCCACCTCCACTTTCCCCCTTTCATTGAGAGGGATGTTGAGAGCTTAACTTGGTTCTTGGCCTGCAGCCAATGCCCGTGGGAGTGACCGCTG
Organism: Brycinus macrolepidotus; assembly: GCA_037974445.1. Lineage (NCBI taxonomy): Eukaryota > Metazoa > Chordata > Actinopteri > Characiformes > Alestidae > Brycinus > Brycinus macrolepidotus. Next base: position 24,842,640 of record JBBPCZ010000142.1, on the reverse strand, counting down.
ATGCCGAGGCCGATCAGAGCAGACAGAGAGGAACTCAACGATCTTTGGTGACACTTTCAGAAAGCAAGCCTGCCCTGCTGTGACTGTTTATTCATTTCTCACCACCGTGGGTAGCATTTCAGGAAACTAGAATTCGTGTGCCTCGACAAAATACCAGTGAAGTGTTAGATAGGCCGATTAAACAGGATTAAGTAAATACTGTAACTTCCCTGCGAACAAATTCCAAGAAATATGCAGGCCTGAACAGTGAAGCGGGGCAGAGAGCATGTCACAGAGAGAGAGAATATGCAGTGCGACATAGCACCAACATAAATAGTAAAGTTATTTACACCGTGTCTAAAAAAAGATTTAAAAAGATTTACACCCAAGGCATTCAATTAAGTTTGTGTTCCGGGTGCAGCTTGCCAACAGTAATTAAACTGGCTCCATTCATTTAGCTTGCAACTTAAGACCAAGTCAGTTGAGCCCAAATATCATCACAGTAGGCCCACTTAATTTGCAGATTATTTTTTTGTCTGGGTCACATTTTCTTAACCCAACGGATTACTTTCCAAATCAAATCTTTGAGTCAACTGTTTGTGAGACACAGAAATTATGCTTTACGCATAAGGTCAAATGATCATATTTTATTACTTGAATCATGAACTAAAATTAGAAGCTAAATTTGAACACGATATAAAATTTTACACCAGGGGGGTCAAACTGGGTTCCTTGTTAAGCACACGTGATTCAGGTACACTTTATGAGAGAAAATGTTCATTTCTGTAGAACTATGGCCTAAAAAAACCCAGTGTGACACCCATGACCTATACGTCTACTGTGTCTACAGTATCTGCATGTATAGTACAGTAAAATCCAACCAGAATATCATGTTCCAGTTTTATAAACATGCATGAGGATGTGTCACATTAGAACTCCCTGCTATTACATTCATTTGTAGTCCCATATTATACCATGCATTCATTTATACCATGATAAAGCAGAGGTCAGGATTCCCATACGGTTTTGCTTCCAACACATCTGAACTAAGAAATTAAGACTGAATGTCTGGTACAGGTGTGCTAGGAGCTCAGACTGATAAAAATGTGACTGTATACATGACCATGAAACTTCATGACTTACTAGCGAAACTTTTATAATTCTGTGCCCTATAGGGCCAGTGGGTCATCTGTCAGTTACACAAATACTTTGTTAGCTTAGTTATAAACTGCAAAATATTCCAATATTTTAATGTACAGTACAAGGACTAGAGACCTCTCGCTTTATTTTGACCCTGAGTCGCCGCAGCTCTGTGTGGCCGTTGTCCAATTTCAAGCCATTCTCTGTCAGGTACCAAGCCTTGTCCAGCATTTGCTCTCCATAATGCTGCAAGGCAAAGCGCAAGAAGACCTCAGCCAGGCGTGGCCTGCCCGGGCCAGTGTCCACACACAGCAGTGCCTGCTCTAGATGCAGCTCCAGAGCCTTAGAGAAGTCATGCAGAGCGGACTCCTCTCGGGAGCATAGCAGCAGACTGCGGCCGCGCCGGCACAGGTCCTCTGCCCACACCGCAGGCTCCTCGCTGCTGTCCGGACTGTGAGAGCGAATGACTTGGTCTAGATCTGACACTGCACGTTCATGGAGCCCCAGCTGAGCTAAGCATGCGGCACGCTGCCGCAGGTGCTGGAGCTTTGTGCCACCAACTGCCTGCACCGCAACCGTCAGCAAACCCAGGGCACGCTCCCACTGTCCACTCTCAGAAACACTGCTGGCCTCCTGAGATGCTGCCTAGGAAAGACAGAAAAATATGGATGCTGAGCTTCAACATGACATGTGGGAGTAAAAATGTATTGATCTGAAGCAGGGGTGTGCACAAGTAATCAAATACAACTATACTATTATTTTAGGTTCCAATAGTCAAGTACTGACATCACTGATGTTACTAAGAACTAAATAGCCAGTGCATTTATGCACCAGTTTATCATGTCTGCATGGTAAATGTTATTCTTTTATGAGTACAAATAACTTTTTCATATATTTTTCTGCTGAAATAACATTCAGCTGAGAGACTTGGTGTATTGTTCTTATTTTCCTTTTTCTACTGCTCTATAAATACATCCTCCAGTCATATTTGTGTATTCAAAGTATTTTCAAAACCATTTCGAAATCATGTCAAAATAATCAATCAAAATTAAATTTCTCGTTTGTTTACTGAAGAATAATAACCAAATCAAACAGATAAGAGGTCACTGATTTACACTCATAATAAAAACATATTGCTGTACACAGGATAATTCTGGGAGTCACTTCAACAGTGAACAGTAGCTGTCTCTGTACCACATAATAACACTCTAGAGTTCTTTTTGTATTGTTTCCATGAAAATACATTTAAAGTTTATGTTACCTGTGCCAAGCGTCTCCTCTGAGGCGTCTTAATGAGAGCGAGGAGGAAGTCGAGCACTGAGAGCTCTTTCTCCGACACAACACTTAAACATTTGGCTGCTAATCTGAAGTTCTGCTGCCAGCTCTCCACCACTCCCCACCTGGCTTGGGCGGCTGCATCGCGAGGCTCTTGCCCAAAGATCTTCTGGAGATGCGTGCCTGCTGCCTTCACATCACCTAAGACAGTTACAAACAGAGGATTTGACTCCCCTACAGCCCTGTGTTTGAATATCTATACTCTTTATGGAAAGAAAACTGCTGAAGTCAAACCTCACCTCGAGCAAGCAGTGTGTCTATGTAGAGAAGGTGCCACCTTGAATCTCTGCAGTCAGTCTTCATGAGCACTCCGCCAATCAGAAAGGCTTCTCGTAGACGCTCCTCACGGCAGGGCACGGCGTTAGTTGACAGAATTGTGCCAAGAATAGCATGGCAGTGCTGCTGTAACCATTCACATACCAGCTTCCGGGCCTTGTCCTTCAGGGACAGAATATTCCGAGTGACCTCTTCTGCATCAACCTGAAGTGCTGACAGTATGTCTTGAGTGGATTCCTGGGAAAGGAGTACAATAGAAAACTGATGAAATTCAATTCAACTCAAAACGTAAAGGGGCACTTCAGCCAAAATGAAAAATTAATTGCTGTTGTGAACATGCCTACTTACAGTAGTTTCTAGAGCTATATTTTACAGTCTAAAAGCTGGGAAAACTCCCTTTAGATGATATATCTTGAATGGTGGGTGGAATGTGCTTTGAGGTGTACATATGAGGCAGTCTGTTTAAAATGGATTTCTTTTTTGTTGCCACCAGCTATTTTTCCAGTAGATGACTAATTCAAAAGTAAGGCAGATAGCTAATGTTACTGCTAGGAAACCAAAATCATTTCTGCATTTTTTAGTCTCTGCATTATCACAGCATTTAATCAGCATGTGGGGATTCCCAGTGGTTATATGACATATTTGTGCAATGCATGCTGGTTATTGTAGTGAGAGAACACTGATGATTGAAAGCAATATATAATCGTGAATACTGTCAAACTGATGAGGCTGATGAATATTATGTTGCAGTATAACATGATAAATACAATTTCACATATATTTGTACTTTAGTTTTAGGCCAGGATGTCCCATTAATTTATGGATGGAAACTTTTACTGGGCCCTAAAATATTCATTAAAACACAGAAATCATTTTAGGTCCGTAGCTATTTTATTATACACTTGAGCTACTCTCTAGAATCAAGCACTTTATTTAATCACATATAAATAGAAATGGAAGTAATACCCATTGACAACTACAAGAGGCAGTATTGCCTAAAAATCCAAATCAGTACTCCTGCAATCTTTGTTGGTAAACTTTACTAAAAAGCAAAATAATGATACATGAATACATGAACAGATATAGCTCTGAAAAACCTAAAATGCTTTGCTGTGATACCACACCTTCTGCTGGTTTAACATGAGATAGGTAAACCCTCTCCCACACAAGGCTTGCACATGGTCTGGGTGGGCTTTAAGAATAGCAGTAAAGTCAAAAATAGCAGTCTTCCTCTGGCCCAGTAGAGCATAGCATCTTGCTCTCTCCAACAGTGAGTCTATTCCTTCACCACCTAAAGGATCAGATTGAGTTTAAAATAATATCCTTGAAAAATCCTAGAGATTTATCAGTTAAACGACACAGGTTTGCTAAAAAGAAGTTTCAAATTCTGGCAAATTTTGAATAATATTTATGAAATAAATCAAATATACATGTCTATATTTCATTACAAATAGGTTTTCTAAAACAAACAATTCTATAGGAAGTACTGCACGTCACACAGATTTACTATGAGTAGACTCAGTTTCTCTGAATACCGCAGATCAGTCTTTCCCAGTCAGTGTAACAAATAACTTCTTCCACTGACATGATTGGTCACATCTGACAAAACAGCTCTCTAGTTCATGGTAAACTTCTGTGGTTATTTACTGCATGAGTCATGAAGCAAAAAAAGAGGCTTATTCTTGACACCATTCATGCATCTCCTATTTACCTGAGGCCATAATGGCAATGGACAGATAGGCCACAGCCTCTCTGATGGCATTTTCGTTCTGTTGGCTGTCCAGAATGCGTTTGGATGCGCTGTGACTGTGTTTCTCCAGGAGAGCCCTGTCATTTTGAGTTGCCACACAGAGCAGAGGACGTAGGCAGCTAGTGTCTCCACAATGGATAAGTTTCTTCAGCAGCTGTAACCCACGGCACAAGAAAAGATCACAGAAGTGATCCATCATCACAACCATAGGCTGAATTATCTGAATACAGTGAGAGGAGCAAAAAGAGGTACCTGGTAGGCGTCGTACAGAAAGCCACGATGCAACTGGAGCAGGGCCAGACGTATAAGGATGGGTGAGCGTGAGGATGAGTGCTCCATGCACAGGAGGAGACGATATGCCTCCTCAACGCGATCCAGCTGGTACAGAGCATCTGCTGCGAGGATTTGGGGTGCATCTACACCTGGCTGCAACTCCATCAGGAGAACAGCAAGAGCATGCACACCTACTGCCATTCTAAACACAGTCATAGAGACAAAAATAAGAAAGGTTTTCCAGTAAGAGTGAAAAATGTACCATTTTATATCATTTAAATCCAAAGACCTGAAGGTGACTAACATTCCTCTCTAACTACAAAGTTCTCCTTAGCAGAGACTCAATAGTTCATTGCAGTTAGTGAATAATAAGACTAATCACATAATAATCTTTAAGATTTTACTCAGTGAGAAGAGTGAAAACTGTGATATGAGCTAAAATTCTTGCTAACACATTGTTTCCCTTGATCACCCTTTCAAATTTAATCTATTAATTTGTGCCACTTTTAGTATCTTCACACTACATTTGTTATGTCGTATTAGTTTAAAATGCCAGTTTACAAATAAAGAGAATTATAGTGTGTTGGTTAATGACACTAAATGCAATTCATTTTTGGAACTGTAAATCCAAATATACAGAGGAAACACTTCAGTAATCTGCTGTATATTAAGTACATTAGCATCTGTAAAAATCTAGCAGCTGTAAAAACTCTTTGGTCTAGGAGGCACAGGTACAGCCTTTTGTAAATAAGGCAAATGTCTGAATCTGAAATGTTCCCTACTTTCTATATAGTGCACTATGTAAATAATAAAGTTTCTACACCCAAAATGATTTATCAAGTATGGGACATGGCTGAACCCCCACTGGCTCTTTGATGGGCATTTTATGCACTGTTTAGGTGCAGGAAGCAATATTTTTCTTCCTATATAGTGCATTATATAAGAAGTAGGGTGCCATTTCGGATTCAGACAAAATGTTGAATTTTACAGCAATACACTGTTATTTTTGTCTGTGCAAGTGCATTTGTCACATTGGCGTAAGCGATGCTTCCATTGACTAATGCATCCTGCACACAGCCTGCACAAAACCAACCACAAGAGTACCTACATGCTAGACGAACAGCAGGCATGGGCGGGTGATGTTGTACGCTTCAAAACATGACCTACCACATGGAACACAGGCTTTGACAAATGGATCATTCAGAAACTTGGAAAAACGACAACATAGGATTTGTGAAACTGAACTGCTTGACTTATTCTATGATGTCACGTATTCTATGATGCGGCATGACGTACCACACATTGATTCAATTTGATCATTTTTCAAAAAACTATTGAGAGTTTCTTGAAAATGTCAGCTTTCACCTAGATCAGATGAGACTTTGTTTGGTACAATTAAAAATTATCTTTAAAAATACACTAAATACTCAAATGTAACTGGAGGAGCTAAAGATCACCAGTAAAAACAATTATAATCGATTCCACAGTCAAAGGGAGGCAGAAATATTACTGGGGCACAAGGTTGGTAGGAGATTTAACGTCCAGCGCCTAGCAAGACGGATTAATCTAAAGGTGGATATCGAGCTGCACTGATATTATAATCGATTATAATAATATTCAACAAAATGTGCATTTTTACACCACTACTATGCAATAATACAGTACCCTTCCTTGTTGATGGCGTAACTCTCTTTTGTCTGTGTGGATGGCTGTTGATTAGTCTGTTGATGATCCTGGTCTGTACTGGCCTCTGAACTGCTACTCTGCTCGCCGACCTCTTCAAGCATAGCCCTACCCTGCTCCAGCAACACGGTACACAGCAGGCCTCGATAGTTCCATGACACCAGACACCTCACGGTCAGCGCCGTGTCCTGATGCTGGAGCTGGCTCGCTGTGATGTAGTCCAAAGCAGTCAAGTAGTGGGAGCCTGCCATCATCCGCAACAGTCCCCTGCCACAGAGTGCACGGACACAACTCGGAGGGTGAGGAGCACTGTGCTCGATTACAGCCTGGAAATCCTCCAAAGCTCCTTTATGGTCCTGGCAGAGCAGACGGGAAAAGCCACGGAGCACCTGCACTGTGTTTTGGTAGCTCTGCTGGGCAGGAACAGCAGCAGCTAACTGGCTACTAATGGATAGAGCTTCTCTAAATTCACCATGGAGAAGCAAGCAATCTGCCAGCCGCACCCGCAGCTCCCTGCCTCCTCCATCAGTCTCCAGGTGGCACAGTGCTCGCAGCTGCGCAATGACAGGGTCCAGTAACTCCAAACCTTCAGAGGAACGAAGGTCAGGCCTGACCAAAACTGTCTCCCTGAAGCTGGACAGGCCTCTCTCTGCCTGCTGCCGAAGCTCGACTCGGGCTGCCCCTCCTGTACCACTTTCAGAGAACAGTCTCTGGAACTGCAACCTGGCTGTCGCTGGGTGAATGGCGAACCCTTCGCCAAGGTCTAAACAAGCCTCCTTCGCCCGTCCACCAGCAGAAAAATGGGCAGCCGCTCTGCCCACTAATAAACTAGCTTTCCTCTCTGGTCCCATTCCCTGCATGGCAAGGTCCATGTATGCCTTCACTGATTGTGATTCAACCAGCCGTAATGCCAGTGAAAAAGTTTCAGCACTTTCCTCAAATTTACCAAGGGAGAACATAACAGCTGCCTGCAGCTCCCTCACCAGAGTGCTTTCAGGTGAGACAGCAACAAGAAACTCAATCATTTCAGAAGAAGAAAGTTCATCAGATTTTTGTTTGCCATTTTTAGCACTCTCCAGTTTGCATCCAACATGAAGAATGGGGAACTTGTGGGACATCTGCTCAAAGAAAGCTTTGACTATTCGAGGCAAATGCTCCACTTGTCGACTTTTGACCAGTCGTACCGTCTCTGATTTATTTTCAAGGAAAGCCTGCAGATAGAGCCGAGGACCTTTGGGGTCAGACGGATCGGAAAGCAAGCAAGCAAGAGCTCGAGTTAACTCTAGAATTAAACGTGCAGGGCCCTCAGGACGAGGTACTCGTTTTCCTTCCAGAAGAGCTGAACACCGAGCAAAGATCTCGTCTGAGCCCTGGCCAGTCCCTAGTAAGACTGTCTCCATTTTAAAAAGGGAGGCAGAAACATTATTAGGGCACAAGGTTGACAGGAACACTGCAGCAAGCCCTTTGTTGAGGCCCTCCATTGAGTTCTGTGCTGTTCCATGTCCGTCAAGCCAAGCCTCTAGAGCAGAGATGGCCCGGTCCATACAGGACTTGTCCAAGCTGCGCATATGCGCCATAGTGGTTCCTGCATGATTCCCAAATGCTCGAGTATACAGTGCCACTGCTCTCCTGTCATCTCCAGCTGAGAAGATTTTGTCTCCCTGTCTGCACAGCTCCACAGCTCCTAAACCCTGAAGGAAGGCATCCATCTCCTTGTTCTGCAGTGTCCTTTACGCTGTTCCAATATTCACATGGCATTGCCTCTGTCAAAATAAAAGAGGTTTAAATGAAGGCTTTTGTGTGTTTGCATCTGGAGACCACATTTTTCTCAAAAAAGGAAAGTAGCATCATTTTCTTATTGTTTGTTGCACACGTTAGTGCTTTTTGGACATGTTAATGTTTTTCCGCTGATTCAAGGCCCCACATCCCCCACATACCGCTGAATGCGAGTGTTTCAGTTAATCTTGTCTTCTGCACTGTATCTTATTTGTGCACTGGTGTCTTTGCGCTGTGTTACTACACTATATCTGTCTATCTATCAAAAATGGGCTAGTTTTGCAGAACATGGTTAATCTTAAACCTTGCTTTACAAATAAACCACAATCACATTGGACTGCCATTGAAATTACAATTCAGTTTAAGATCAGGGTTAATGCATGTCCAGGAACGCTAGGTGCCCCATTCACTTCCAGCCTGCATTCATGATTTAAAAGCATGGCTGACATGCAGATAAAAACAGAACTCTTACTGGTTGGCACCAAGGCTGTCATCTCTAGGACCTCTGATTTTAGAGTCAACATTGACGGCGACTGTGTTCGGAATCTGGGTGTCCTGTTTGACCCTTCTCTAAAATATGACCCCCACATTAGCTGCTTGGTCAAAAGTGCATTGTTTTTTTTATCTGCATAATATCTCGCGCATCCGTCTCTTTCCATGAAGGATGCTGAAACACTTATTCATGCGTTCATAACTTCTCGTCTTGATTACTGTAATGCTCTTTTTCATGGTCTCCCTACAAAATCCACTGCTAGACTTCAGTCTGTGCAAAACTCAGAACACATCTCCCCCATTCTCCGCAAACTTCACTGGCTACCCGTATCATATCACATTCAGTTTAAGCTGCTTCTAATTACCTTTAAAGCTCTCCATGGTTCTGTGCCCCACTACCTCACTGAACTACTTCACTCATATACTCCCACCCGATCTTTACGTTCATCTGGTACTGGCATGCATAATGTCCCCAAATTTCAGTGGGAGGTAGATTTTTTAGTGTTGTGGCTCCTAAACTATGGAAATCCCTTCCTCAGAATCTACGCAATCCTTACTCTCTTGCTTCTTTCAAAACCCAACTAAAGTCATATCTTTTCTCTCAGTGTTATGCCTCTTGTTGATCCTGCTTTCTATTTGTTCTTTCCTGTTAATGTATTCTGTGTTGTTGCAATTTGGTCTGTTTAATGTTTTTGTCTACTACTGTCTATCATATGCTGTTTCTTGTTCTGTATCTGAACTATTTTGTAAAGCGACCTCCAGTTTAAGAAAGGAGCTCTATAAATAAAAAGTATTATTTGTTTATTTTATTATTATTATTATTATTATTATTATTATTACATTGCATTCCTTTGGCAGACGTGTTTATCCAAAGAGACTTACAACTTACAAATTATTATTATTATTATTATTATTATTTACAGTAGGTAAAAAAAACAATAGCCCAAATGAATGTGTCCAACTCGCCTCTTTTCTTTCTCCTTAATAAGAGAGGAAGAACAGTTCAATAGGAAATAAAAGGCAACATAAAGGACAACACAAGCTTTAGAGGGTATGTACTTACACTCACTTCTACCTGTACTGTTGTACAAAAATAAAATTGAGTTACATGTTCGTAAATTACTTAGTACTGAGCTTGTCCGTTGGTAAGAGTTAAAAAAAAACTTTTATTCTTTATTCTTATTCTTAAATTTACAAGCTTTCTTGGCTGTATTCTTAAAGAGACATTAACAGAAATACAATATGCTGTTTCCATGGTTGAAACTCGATAGGAATCCAAAGAACTTCATACTAGATCTGAGAAATTAATGACCAAGAGTGATATTAAAAAGATATGTTTTAGAAATAAATGAGAAAAGCTCACTATCTGAGCTAGACTGTCTGTCACTCACCTCTTTAGAGACCCCCCTAGCTCTCGAGAGGACCACCAGCCAGGCAACCTGAAAAAACGTCGGCTGCGTTTTCTGTTTCCACGTCTATTAAATATAGACAGATATTAAGACAGCTGGAAGCTGCATAGGCTGTGGTTAAGTTCTCCTGATCAGCCTTTTTTTGGACTAAATCGAGCCTTTAGCTTAAGCTAAGCCTGCTCAGTTGCTGCTTGGAAACTGTCCACAGTCTCGTGTGTCTCTTAGTTGCTATAGCAACGACAAACTACTTCAAAAGCCGTGAAGATCAAAGAGAAGAACGATGGTTCAGTACTTTATTGTTTCAAATGAGAACATGTTTAAAGATTACAGTGTTTAAAAGTCTACAGTGAAAACAAACAAACAAACAAACAAACAAAATAACAAATAGATGCAGTTTCAGAAAAGAATACGGAATTTCGAATGGGCGTATCAACACGCTGAAGTCATCAAAAATGACAGCATCTGAGGTATGAAACTCAAAAAAGAGCAAAGGGAAATGTTGCTGAGTGAGTCACCGAGACCCACAGCACAAGTTAAAGTCACACGTCTGATCAAAGAGTTGATGGAAAACGGGTCCCCTGCAGTTACATGCTCTCTGACGTGCTGTGCTCTAGTATTGCCTGTGTGGTGAGAGCTAGGAAGGAGACTGCCTGAGAAGAGCAGGCTTCGTGTACAGGATACTCATCTTCGCAGAAAGAAGGGGTGGGGATTTCCTTTCGTACTGCTCACTTTAACCACATTGCCCAGTATCCACAACTGGCCTTCAAGTGGGGACTTTCTGTAGAGTCCAACCTTTGTGTACCATCACATCCCTTCAGTACAATCAGTAGATAAGAGCTTTACACACGCATACACATACAGAAACACACACACACACACACAGTGGGAGACTTCTTACCTAAGCGTAAAGTGTAAGTGTACCTAACCTTAAAGTGTGAATATAAACTGTAAACAAAAAATACTGTGATTAGCAAATAAGTCTTAAGGCTATTCTGTACATTTTCAATGTGAATAACAATCTGTGGTAAAAGCACAAAATGTGCCTGCATGACTTTTTGAAATGTCAAATACTGTACTTCACCCGCAACCCACCATTTGTGGCGGCAGATGTATTGTTACCTCTTAGTCATTTCTGAAACGTATGGTTTTGCTGGCAAACAGTAGCCTAACATATGGGTCACTGTATGCCACAGACAAATGACAACGACCAGGTGTGTGCCTACACTTACCAGTTCATTTAAACTGAATGGTGTGTAATGGGGTAAAAGCATATTGTACTGTAGTTACACACTATTACATAATTCTTTCATCAGCTGAGCTTTGATGCAACTGACTATTGTTGAATAGATTACATTCCATGTTATAATAATACATTATATGTGATTATACTCAAATATATTCAAACCATATGTATATACACACACATACTCAAACACACGATAACACATCGAACGGCCAAAAGTTTAAAACCACCTGTCTAATAGGTCCCAAGTGTGCCGCCAAAACAGCTCTGATATGTCAAGGCATGGACTCCACAGGACCTCTGTAGACACTCAGACTTTATCAGAAGATCCTTTCAGTCCTGTAAGTTGCAAGGTGGGGCTTCCATGGATCGGACCGGTTTGTCCAGCACATCCCACAGATGCTCGATCGGACTGAGATCTGGGAATCTGGAGGCCAAGTAAGCACCTCTGTGAAAGAGGTGTTGGTGTACTTGGTCTGCTACAATTTTTAGCTAGATGGTTCATGTCAAAGTAACATCCACATGAATGCCAGGACCCGAGGTTTCGCAGCAGAACATTTTCCAGGGCATCACACTGCCACTAGCTTGCCTTCTTCTCATGGTGCATCCACCTATGATGTAAAAAAAAGCCCATCCACATGATATAAAAAAAAATGCAATTAATCAGATCAGATCACTTGTTTTCGGTCCAGTTCTGATACTCACATGCCCATTATAGGCACTTTTGGCAGTTCACAGGGTCAGCACTCTCACCGGTGTGTGGTCACCAGTTGCCCTTCCATGGACCACTTTTGGTAGGTACTAACTACTGAATACAACTCTCAGATCCTTACGCGTACACACGTTTTCCTGCTTCTACGCATATCACCTTCAAGAACTAACTGTTCACTTGCTGCCTCATATATCTCACTCTCTGTCAGGTGCAATTTTAACAAGATAATCAATGTTATTAAATTCACCTGTCAGTAGTTTTAATGTTGTGGCTGACTGGTGTATATATGTGCATTTTTTGACATTCCTTAGAACTCATGATATAATTAAAGATTACTTTAAAGTCATTTAAAATCAGGCCTATGAGGACCAGTTGCTTTCCATTAGCCAATCAATACACTCAACCAGTTACTGTTTTGATGCCTCTACTTGGATATGCATACTCTTGAGAACACTTTAAGCACTGAGAGGTCACAACCTGGTGAGGACCTGAAAAACGGCAACAGTGAGTTTATCTATCTAGGTCGCGCCTGTGTCAACCTTCAGATCCTCCTGCAGCTGCTGGAGCTTCTCCTGCAGTTCTTGGGCACAGCCAGATAGGTCCATGTAATGTAGTGTAGAGTAGATGTTCTTCAGGTCCACCCCGATCCTTTGGCTCCACAGCCGCAGCATCTGGTACTGCTGCTCCAGATATGAGGGTCCGACCTCCAGCTCCACTCTCTCCATCTGGTCGTCAGAAACTGAGAGCAGCCGCAAGAACTCCTTCCAGCGGCGCACAGGAACCGCTTTGATAATGGCATAGAGCACTGGAGCAGGCCACGTTTCCCTCTGCATCTCATTGCTGCCCAGGCCTGAAGAAAGAAGATGCTTGTTTATAGAAGTGTAATTTGAACCAGTGTAGTATGGAGTGGTGATGCCTGTGACAGGCCATAAAGGTATTTGTGAGAAACGCATTTTTTAAAACCCAGTTCAAACTGTCAAATCCAGTCCTTGTATGATGCAAGATGGCAGTAGAATGTTTAAGGCCTGTATGAACTGTCTAGTTTTAAGGGCAGATCCCACTGACCCAACAGCCTCCAACAAACCCAAATATTTGGTTGTTGTTCTATGCATGGTGTTAAATTGTTGGAAGTCTATAAAACTGTTTTCAACCCTTGGTTGGAGCCCCCCCTGCACATAGTTTCAAACTATGTTTGACCAGTCAAAACTCATCAAGCCCACATCTCTTATAAAATATTTGGCAGAAATTTGGAGCAAGAATCTCGGCTTGTTTGATAGTCATCTTTGAATGACTGCAGTGCTAAAATTTCAATAAAATTGAGATTCTTGAGTTACTGTTGACCAATTCAAGCAGTAGGATAATATTATCAGTTTCATCCATAACCAAACAGTGACCAGGAGTGACACTTGACTGTTGGCTGTCTTTAATGGTTTACAAACAGTTTCGTATTTTTTTCTCTGCAGCCATCGCTTCAGTGTAGACACCCAGTTTGAGTGATGCATTCTTCCTTTCTTTTTACCAGATGAGTGAAAACTTGGCTTAAATATAAGATATTAATCAGTTGTGGCAAACACTGGCAAGCCCTTTTGGTGAGGCAGTGCACACAAGGATCTTGTTAATATACTTAATTCTTCACAGATACGTCACACAAGACTATAGACATTTAATGAAACAAGGTGATTCATTTTACAATCAGGAAACAAGCATTTGTGTTTTTCTTTCCTAATACCAATTGATCGTGATCTTAAAATGAATCAGCTTATTTGAATTAGTGTCTGTATGTCTGACTTTTAGGGGAATTTTTGATCAGTTTATGCTAATACCTTGTAAACAAAATGAGAATGAAAAAGGACAATATGCACTACAATGGACAAGCAAGTTTTTGTTAAATGCTATGATGTATTTTGGTAGTGGCACTTTAAATGCAATTTCAGATTTTCTTTTGACCATGCAGGCTTCATTTTTAGTTATTAATTAATAACAAGTGATAGCTATGAATTATGAAGTATGTACTATGAAATTACAATGTACATTATCAGAGTAACTTTTTTGTGATTAAAGGGCTTCAAGGGGCAGTGATGTAGTTGTGGACAATTACAATGTAATTTTTTATTACGTTACCTTTCTCCAGAATAAGCCCAGAGCCTTTAATCAGCATCCAGATTCTGGTGATCTTGCAAAACCTAATGTCTCTTCAAACTAAATTAGGATTTGTAATTTGAAGTCTCCCAGTAAATCAGTCAGTAAAGAACATTTCTGGCCATAAGGGTGGTCTGAAAAAAGAGTCTTTATATAAACTACTTTTTTTTTTTTTTACTCTGAACATAATTGTTTCACTCTGACAAACATGCTGTCGAAGAATATAAGCTATGTTGGCACAGTAAAATTGCAAGTGTTTAATAATAATCCCCTAACGAACTCCTACAGTAGTTGTATGAGGGCTGCTTGGGAAGAGTATGCTCATACTTTTCTGCTGAACTTATTTTATCATTGATAGTAAACCACGTACAGAGGCCACAGGAAGTGTGAGAGACATAGCATAAAGCGATACATGTTGTCCTATCTGATGTATCAGCTTTTCTGTAGTCCTCCTATCACTTTCATCACTGTTCCTCCAGCTTAGCTGACACCCTCACAAACACCCACCTGATATAAGGATAAGGCTCAGAGCTGACAGGAAAGACTGCGTTTTCTCAGTTCAGTGCACAAAAAGGAACGGCCAGTAGTATAAAATTTTTGAAATGTTATCTAGTACACAGTAACTAACAATTTAGATTCAGTGAAGATATGCACTATAAAAGCACCTTATTCTGCCTCAAAATAAAAATTGTGGAGGTTATTATTAGCTGTCGTAACAAAACCTCATATCTCAGAGATGTTAACTTTACAGGAGAAGGGAAAAAAAACTTTCGTTATTGAGACTTTATTCTTGGTTTTCATTTGGGACCTGTTCTATTGGTCTACTCATCATGAAACATTCACTTTTATAAACAGTCTAAAAATGAGGTATGAGGTTTTGATCTGACTGCGACTATACACATAAACTCTCATTCCCCACAAAATAACAGAACAGCAAAACAAAACTCTTAAATAATGAAATATAATTACTATGCCTTTTTTGTCTCCATTTACAATAAGTGGAGTTGTGATGAAGCCCATGCCGAGAATCTCTCCATGTCTGGTCTCTGGATCTTTGGCAGGCTCCTCATTCGCGTTCTTTAAAGAACAAGAAATTAACATCATTTCTCACATTTCCAGAACCCTAAAACATTGTTTGATGGAATGTTTAAAGTGATACAAACCTGTGGCATCTGAATGAAGTGTACATCAGACTCAACTGCAAACAAAACAAAACAAAAATATAAATGGATATGAACCTTTCTACCTACAAAATGACAATGCAACTACTACTAATGTAATTATATTTTTTGTGAAAACTTCCAATACGTTCAAGTAACACCATCTTTCCAATAGCTCAATATTTTTCAATATATATACACACACAGTATATTATTTATATATTTACCAGGGGGCTGCACTTTTAGTAGGATTCCATTATGTCCGTTACATAAAGCGATGTCTTTTTTACAAAGACTTCTCTTCCTACAGGCCCAGAAAACAGTGAGGACTGTAAGAAGCCCCAGCAGCAGAAGAATGGGCAAAAAGATCACAAGGCCCAGGCTCCAAACTCCAGCTTCGGGCTCATCTAAACATGTCAAGATCAGTCATTCATGTTACAGTGGGTAAACATTTGTTAAAATCCATGGTATTATATGTACTGTAATTTACACACACACACACACACACACACACACACACACACACACACTCACAAACAAAGACAAACATTTTGATATCATATTGCCTACTGAGCCTACAGAACAAGTAACTGCATGTGAGAATATGCAAAATCCATGATATGTCCAAAAGTGTCTTCATGTGTGTGTTGTTATTTCTCACCTTTTTTACAAAAAGATATACAGTCCTCATGAGTGCAGCCGTTGCTGAAACAATAATGAGAAGGGACATACATTACAGTATTGTAACAGTGCAAAAATCAGAGACTGGCTAATTTTTTAGTCAAAAAGCAAGAAATATAAATTTAGCCAAAAATTACACAAAAGTCTCAAAAGTATTAAATAAAACCTATCAGTGCTTATTTTATCCACTTTTTTCTTTTGTACCACTACTGCTCCTTAACTCTTCCATCCTTTCAACCCTAAACCCAACCAGTTATAGCTGTTTTCCTCTTGTTTCATAGTATGAAGAACCTCCACATCATATAAACGTTCTTGGAAGAATCACAAAATTGGCAAAGAAACTTCACATTGTTGTTCTTCAAAGGTTCTTTTTATCTTTAAAAGATTCTTCTCACGCATTTCATTTACAAAAATGGTCCTTTAGAGAATGAAAATGGTTCCTCAATGGCATTGCTCATAACCCTATGAGTGTAGGACTGCCTAATGTTTGTTGAATGTTGAATGTTTGATAAATGTTTGTTGATGTCAGTTAATGTTTATTAATGTTAGCTGACTGTCAGTATCTTGTTAATTAATCAATGTTTGTTGATGTTAGTTAATGTTTATTAATGTTAGCTGACTGTCAGTATCTTGTTAAATGATTCATGTTTGTTGATGTCAGTTAATGTTTATTAATGTTAGCTGACTGTCAGTATCTTGTTAATTAATCAATGTTTGTTGA
>JBBPCZ010000142.1:24811052-24825189 GCA_037974445.1 Brycinus macrolepidotus | reverse complement strand
ATTAATGTTAGCTGACTGTCAGTATCTTGTTAATTCATGAATGTTTGTTGATGTTAGTTCATGTTTATTAATGTTAGTTGACTGTCAGTATCTTGTTAAATGATTCATGTTTGTTGACATTAGCTTATCGATGGTAACTTGTTAACTGACTGATGTTTGTTAATGTTATTTGACTGGCAGCGACTTTTAAACTGATTCTGTTTCTGTTTGTTCATGTTGACTGGTGTTTGATTAACTATTTGTAACATGTTAATTGATGACTGTTGATATTAGCTGAATAATGGTAACTTGTTATTTGACAGATGTAATAGCGGATGTTTGTTGAAGTTAGTTGATGGTAATTATGTTGCACTTCTATTAAAGTGGCCCCTTATAGTGACGTGTGAACACACCACATTGTGAATTTTTTCTCTGCATTTAACCCATTCACCAAGTGAAGCAGTGGGCTGCCACCAACTGGGAGCGCCCGGAGAGCAGTGTGTGGGGACGGTACCTTGCTCAAAGGTACCTTAGTGGTGCCACTAGCAGCCCTGGGATTCAAACCCAAAACCTTCTGATCACAGGGGCAACTCCCTAACAACTAGGCCCCCCCCCCAGCTGCCCCTTTTAATACTTGTATTGGCAGCTAGGCAGGTGCAGTTAAGCCCTCATCATCCACACGACAGGAGGGTTAAAAACAACTACACTTCTACTCACTGGCTGCTTTATGAGCTTAAAGGTCCACTAGGAAAACATTTATGGACCACAGATGTAAGATTTGTCAGCCACTACCCCTTCCATCATTTGGACTAGACTGTTGTTGACCAAAACCATTTGGGTGAGAGACCAGTCTTACCACAGCAGAGGCACCAACATGGCATTGGCAAGTATCAGAAGCATTAATCACAAGGACTGCCAAACTGTTTCAAAAGAAAGAGTGACTAAAACGACTTCTGAGAGTGAAACCACACATTCACTGACAGAGATCCACATGCATTAATGCAATATGTGAGGTAAAACAGAAGAGCAACTGTTTCCTCCAGTGACTGAGAATGTCAGTGCAGTGTTTCATTAGACTGTGTCAGCAAGAAAAGTACATCCTCAACTACAGAGTAGCTTGTAAATCAATACAAAGTAATTCAACATGACTACATTTCTGTGATTCTGTAATTCTGTGATGAAAAACGTCTATCCTTGGATGCCAGTACCCCATTCACCGAGCATGAGGGGTTACTGAATGGTTTAATGAGTGTGAAGATTATGTAAATGTGTTGTGGCCTTTATCTTTAAGATGAATTATGTTCAACTGCTTCGGTGCAGCTCCAGTTTTTTTTTTCCATAGCGGCCCAGCACCTTACCGAGACACTTTATGTTGCTTTTCCATGTTGTTTTCATGTTGTGTTTTCTTATGCTGGTCTGGCACAAACCTACCAGCCTGGGGCCATCCTGGACTAAGCAGAGCTTAATGGAAAGAGGAAGCTTAACTAATAATGAGCCCACTCACTTTCACCTCTGACGGAGCTGTATTTGCCTCAGCTATATTTATTCATAAAAACATTTAAAATGTATTTCGTTATCTTAAATGTATTTAAAAATGTTAATCAAATTGTCTTTTGTTCATAACTAGACCACTCATCAAAGAAGCTAACAAAGGCTTGACAAATCTTTCACAGAGTGCAGAGTTCCACCACTGTCATTACTGTACATTACAACTTAAAACTCGCTATGTGTCTACACTGTAGACACGTCATGAACTTGATGTTTCTTCGGGAGAGCTGATTAGCAGAACTTTGTAAAATGGCAGGAAATTCTTGCTCCTGTGTACAGGAAACCCACAACCCACTAACCTATATGCTTCAAGATTCCACTTTGAAGAATCAAACAGAATTTGAAACATTTTCACTAACCTTGAAGTGGTTATAGCGCTAGTGTGCTCAATCCTAATCCAGCATCCAACATTCATAGAGCTAAAGCTCAAACAAAAAACTTACATACTATTGATATGATGTCTGAAGGCTGCCAAAAACAAAACTTTCAACTGACATTTTTGCCAATTAATTTCACACAGCAAAAGTCAGCATAAGGAGTTTTGTTTAGCTGGTTTAACACATTTTGGATATTTCATTAAGCCCTTCCTTAGTAGACAATGGCCTTTGACGAAGCTAGGCTGGCATTGGGGATAAGGAGATAAATTACAGAACAAGTCGCTTACTCTGCACATGGTTGACATTTCCCCATCTGATCCAAGTACTGACCGTCCTTGCATTTTCTTGGATTTTTGCACACATCTTTACATTCAGGGCCTGTAATACCATAAGAAATGGAAAGCCTGAGTCAGCGAATTTACAAAAAACAGCATCAAGTAGTGTGTGAAAGCAGAGATATAGGTACCAAAGTATAGGTAAAACAACAAAACAACAAAATTGCTTTTTAAATGTACTTAAGAACGAAACAAAAGTGTGAGATAATCTAATGATCCAACATTAGAATACATAAAAGTAGTATTATAGTATAAATAGTATAAAAGTAAAAACAGGATATTTTATTGTGAAATGCAGTAAAATGTAGTAAAACTGAAATACCCAGTCCCTTTTAGGTGTACAGTCAATCTAAACAAAGTAAAAAAGTCTAAAAAAATATTATATGAGAGTACAAATACTTGAAAAAAGTACTAATTAGTAAAGTAAGTAGAGTAAAGTGACCGTTCTGTCATAAGTGAACACACCACAGCACACAGTGTGAACAGCACGAAATTCTTCTCTGCATTTAACCCATTCACCAAGTGAAGCAGCGGGCAGCCAGGAACACAGCGCCCGGGGAGCAGTGTGTGGGGACGGTACCTTGCTCAAGGGGACCTCAGAGGTCCTTAGCAGTCTTGGGATTTGAACCCACGACATTCTGAGCGCAGGGGCAACTCCCTAACCACTAGGCCACCAACTGAGCACTTAAGCAATTAAGGACTTATTTGTCACTTTTTTACTGTCTACCACTGCACAAAACACTTAACACATCATAATAGCTACCTTATGTTTACTCAGTTATTATCTACCCTAGGTTTTTAGACCTTTTACAGCTTTGTTACACAGCTTGACGTGTGAGTTATAGAGTGACTAAGCAATCAACACTGTGTTTCAGACTGAATTAGACTCACAATGGCTACAAAAAGGGAGACACATTCAAGAACATAGAACTTGACATTGTAGTAGTACAAAATAAAGTTTTTTTTCCTTCTGGTTATTTACTTACATGTGCTGCAGTTGTCGCACTTTGCACAGTCGCTACACGTAAATGAGTTGTGGAAGGTTGTTGTTTTGTAAGTACCATTTTTGCAGCCGCATACCCGGTCCTTTTCAGGTCTACAGTCACTCTCATCAATCTTATTTTCTGTAAAAACAAAACATCTCATTAGAAACCTTAGTTGCTAATTTATAATATCTATACGTAACTGCAATTAACATGCAATGCTACATTTTACTTACCCCCAGGATCACAGAAACTGCAAAGCTGACACTCTCGTAATGTGTTTTCAAATTTCGTGAAAGTTCCACTGGGACACTTTTCGCAGATCATGTTGCCTGAGCAAATACGTAGGTAAGTGCCTGAATAATCAGAATTGTAACAGAATTATCAAATGCTATGCATTCATGTGGAATACAAAAGATATTTATATATCCACTCTGTATTTGTATACATACATATACTCAGTGTACATACATATATTTATCTAAGTTTACATATACATATATAGATATTTATCTTTTTCAATACACTCATCCATATTTATATTTCTAGATTGTTTGTATAGTGTACTTTTATACTGTACTGTTGGTATAGTTTTTATTCTATTGTTTTTCATTTTTTTGCTGCTTTTATCTTGTACTGTCCACTTTCTGCCGTGACGATGCAAATTTCCCACTTGTGGGACTAATAAAGGATTATCTTATCTTATCTTATCTTATATATTACAGCAGAAGGAGCACAAACTGGAAAAAGGCCTGAAGTACATAAATCTTAACTGTTTCTTGGTTAATCTTGTGAATATGTTTTTCTGTAAGAGATATGCAGCATGTATGGCTGATGTGGTTGCAATTGTGTGAAACAGAGACAAAAATCTTTTAATGCCTCAAGACAAATCATAAAATCACAAGCATATCACAGAACCAAAAGGTCCCTGGAAAGGACAGTCACTTAATTAGGATATTAGCTGGCTATTTGTGGACTTAAAAACCATTTATGACATGGTTCCAGGACTCAGAAAAAAGAGGGAGGTCTACAAAAATGATTTTGTGATTGACACACAGGCAAAAAGCAATATGAAATATTTTGTATACCTGCAGAACATTTTTGGGTTATATTGACCGAGCCTCTTGACTTTTGACAAACACTCACAGCCTGGCACAGACAGGCTGCAATCAGAGCCAGTGCCTGCAGTAAAACCAGCAAACATACACAATCCATCATTCAAATAGATCCATATAGTATATTTACTGCGTTGCATTTTTAATATGTTACTGCATAAAATATCTAAACATCACTTTTACAGAAGGAAGATTCCAGTATGAAATTCACAGTCTGTAACCTGCATACACAGTGGCCTTCAG
Organism: Brycinus macrolepidotus; assembly: GCA_037974445.1. Taxonomy (NCBI): domain Eukaryota; kingdom Metazoa; phylum Chordata; class Actinopteri; order Characiformes; family Alestidae; genus Brycinus; species Brycinus macrolepidotus. The sequence goes on along the minus strand of JBBPCZ010000142.1, from coordinate 24,820,609 downwards.
GAGCGATTCATTAAGGATAAATCACAAATAATCCAAATTAAAAAACACAAACAACAAAGTTACTGTAAAAAAGTTATTGTAATTATATTCAAAAATGCAACCAGAAACTGCCCCAGTTTCATATGATGCAGCATTTAACTTACATATTGGAATTTAACTAAAATATATAACAGAATTATCTGTACAGTAATGAGGCTCCTGAAATGAAAAACCCTTCAGTCATTGGATGTAATACATGATGGTCATCAGTTCTATCATGTTGAACAAAGCAAATTATTTTAGTTTTCCAGAAATGTGCATGCAAAAAAATTCCAAAAGATGACTAGAAAGCTACTGTACAGTGAGTCATTGTGGCTATACTGGGGTTTGATTTTATCAGAAATTAACCTCTAATACTCCAGGCTAATTACTTAGTCACTAATCTCAAGGCCATTAACTACTATGAATTATCCATTATCTACTAGAACTTACTTATAAGTACCAAACAACATGTTAGGTCAAAAACTGATCCAAGTAGGATTTTACAATGACCGGAGCAGAATGGCAAGGCTGGAAAAACTGTTTATGTAAGAATACCTGGAAAATCTGAAAGTAGAGAGAGTTATCACTACCCTTGAGCATATGACATAATTGTTAATTATGGTTTGGTGGGTCGTAATACCACCTATGAAATCCATATGTTCCTTGCATTTGATGAGGCAAAAATCAAATACTAGTTTTCTTCACATATAGTCTTGTGAATGTACTACTTACAATCTGCAACAATAACACACTTGACAAAATAGAAGAAAACAACAGCTAGTGAAGAGTTCAGAAAGATTAGGCTACTTACCAAAAAAGAAAACATTGACGGTTTAGTCATAGTCAGACTAAATTTCCAGTGACCATGAACATGGACTACAATGGCATTTGACTGTATGTGAATAAATATAAGTAGAAAACATGAAAAGAACCAAGAGATTTGATCTGATTTACTCTGCTAGCCTACATTATAGTCCCCGAAACAGGCATCTGTAGCTTTGATTCACCTCAAAGAGAGTAAACAGTGTTGTGACAACCTCAAACTTTATGTGGCAGAAATGTAAAAGAAGCTGTCAGTGTGAAACAGGAAAACACGTCAACTAACCAATTTGCATTTTGGGCTGAGACAGCAGGCTATGTGTGGTTCATCTCAGAGGAAGTCCCGTAACACTGCGTAAAACCTTTTGGTTCCTCTATATGAGGAACTGAGTTGTAATACGTTTGTTTTCACTCAACAAACACCCAATCACAGAACCTTATTTCCATAGGGTGATTTCAGTTGAGATGTCAGGTAATATTTGCCATATTGGTCTATTTACAATATTTTGTTTGTTCATTTAGAAAGAACAAAAAGACCTGCTGAAATTTAAGATGTGCATGTGAAAAACTAATTTGCCTCACTGTTTTAAAATAAATCACTTGATGTCATATACATATCCATGCATTATCTGAACCACTTATCCTTAACCAGAGTCACTGGGGGTGGTGGAGCCTACCACAGCGGTCATAGCTCAAAAGGCAGAGAAACACCCTGGACGGGGCAGACAGGCACACAGGACAGACTCACAACACATTCACACACACACTCACACCTAGAGGCAATTTAGCATTTCTTTGGACTGTGGGAGGAAACTGGAGTAACTGTTGGAAACCCATGGAGGCGCAGGGAGAACACACAAACTCCACACAGAAAGGACCCTCAACCACTCAGTTGAGAATTTAACCCAGAACTCTCGCCATGAAGCATCAGTGCTACCCACTGCTTCCCCATTCAAAATGTATCATATATTCCATATTGCATATATGGAAATCAGTCTGCAAAAAATGCATCTTTTCAATGTACTGTTTTTATAACATAGCCGCCATACATACATTCTGCCTACAGTAGTTTAGACCATCCATTCAAGTTACAAGGAAGTCATAAGGAGTGTTTCAGCCTGAGTTTTAAAAGTACGCTAACAAATGCCTGTTTAATTCTAAGAGATGAAGTGGGGTTGTAAAATGCACATGAAAAAAATAATTAGGAGAGTTCTTGGTACACTGTTCTACTAATGTCATAACTGGACCTTGGAGGTGGGGTGGGGTGAACAGATAACATACATCATAATTAACATATAGTGTATTTACTCCACTACTGTTTTACTGTAACTGTGCAATGAATTTCACAGTCCATAAATAGTGGATGTGCAAAGCCTGGATACACAGGTTGTGGGGCAGCTGGTGGCCTAGTGGTTGGGGAGTTGTCCCTGCGTTCAGAAGGTCATGAGTTCAAATCCCAGGACTGCTAGTGGTACCACTGAGGTACCTTTGAGTAAGGTACCATCCCCGCACACTGCCCCCGGGAGGCAGCCCATTGCTTCGCTTGGTGAATGGGTTAAATGCAGAGAAAGAAGTTCACACTATGTAGTGTGGTGTGTTCATGTGTGACTATAAGGGGCCAGTTTACACAATGCATGTGGAAGTGACTCATTAGTACAAATAAACTCCTAATGAAAACATAACATTGAGAAGTAAAAGAAAAATACAAACTAGAAGGCTACGGTTCATTCATTCATTTTCTGTAACCGTTTAATTCTTACTTGGGTTGCAGGTACCTGGAGACTATCCCGGGGTCTACAGGCGCGAGGCAGGGACTCACCCTGGGTGGGGTGCCAGCTCACTGCCCAGATTCCCCAGATTCATATGACACAACATTTAACCTAACACCATCCAGTGTCAGGACCCTGATTACAGACACGCTGGACTAACAGCGACACCTAGCGGCCAGGAACGTACCAGGCACCTAATAACGTAATATTTTACACATTAAACCTTTTCGTTGCGTTTGTAATTTTATTTTTGTTTTTGTGGGTTTTTTTTTTTTAGAAAGTTTGATTTATTTTCTCTCCAAGTTCCACACCTTAAGAAGTGCAGCGAGAGAAGGCTGACTCCCCCTCCTCTTTACTGCTGCTTTTACAGACTTTAATTTTGCACTCAATTTTCAGGCAAAAAACACGCTTTCATGCTGTACGTGCAGTGTGAGTACAGTCCATTCAGAGGTGGAGTCGAGTTTCTGAACGATGTGCCCAAATCAGTAAAACACACTACATGGACAAAACTATTGGGACGCCTGACCATTACCCCAACAGGGACTTTAATGACATTGAATTCAAATCCATAGATTTTAATATGTAGTTGGTCCCCCTTTGCAGCTATAACAGCTTCCACTCTTCTTGGAAGTCTTTCCACAAGATTTTGGAGTTTTTCTGTGGGAATTTGTGCCCATTCATTCTGTAGAGCATTTATGAGGTCAGACACTGATGTTGGACGAGAAGGCTCACAATCTCCGTTCCAGTTCACCCCAAAGGTGTTGGATGGGGTTGAGGTCAGGGCTCTATGAGGGCCAGTCAAGTTCTTCCACACCAAACTCATCCAACCATGTCTTTATGGAGCTTGCTTTGTGCACTGGGGCACAATCGTGCTGGAACAGAAAAGGTTCTTCCCCAAACCGTGTTCACAAAGTTGGAAGCATGGCATTGTTCAAAATGGCTTGGTACGCTGAAGCATTAAGATTGCACTTCAGTGGAAGTAAGGAGGGCACCTGAATTAAATGAGTAAGTGTCCCAATACTTTTGTCCAGATAGTGTAGATGGCTTGGTGAGCCTGGGCTTCATGGGGAACAGAGAGAAAACCCAGAAGTGAACGAGAGGCGACCCGGAAGCTGTGAGAGCTAGAGGAGCATAGAAAGGAGCTTGGACGCTTTTAGCTTTTTATTCTGCGAGGGAAAACCTGCAGCTGGGATTAAAGGTCTGTCCGACACGATTCACTCCTTACTAACCAGTGCAGCGCCTGTATTTCACTGCAGTGCATGCATGCGGAGCCGAGATCGGGGGGGGGGGTTAACAAACGAGGGAGGATAAATAGACCCCATCTCCCAAAAATATGATTAAGGCACGGAGGCTGGTTTGCAGAGAAAGGTGTTATTTTTTGTGCAAATTCTTCACCTCGCTGCTGCAGAGGGCTGCCTGTGAGGCGGAGAGGAGGGAGCCGAGAGGCTCGCAGCCCGGAGAGTGTTTTGCATGGCCGGGTTGTTGTAGGAAGTGTCATTTTTTTTTTCCAGAGGGGCCGGGCAATTCAAAGGTGCAATTCTTCTTCAGAAAAACAAACATTCACACACACATTCCCACACACACACGCACATACATACACACACGCACATGCATAAACACATATGCATATGCACAAACATACATACATCTACATGCATGCATACACATATACACATATGCATGCAAACATACAAAACACACACACATACGGAGCGTACACACACACACATTCTCTCTTCTGCGGTTTTCTCCTCTCTCCCTCCCCGTCCGACTCAAATCGAGGGGTAAATTTGGGCTCTGCAGAATATGGCGCCCTTCCTTATGAAAATAAAGCCAGGCTGCCATTTTAGTTGTTTTTTCTTTTTTTTCTACTTCTTTTGTCTGAAACGTTTTTGCTGAAAAAATGTGGTGTGAGGTAGAGAGTGAATTCTGATTTCACTCCTGAGCCTCACAAGCTGTCTGTTTCTCAGTGTAGAAAAAAGAAGATGAACGTGCACCAAAGGAAAGAAAGAGAAGAACTTGTGCAGTGTGTGTGTGTCTGTGTGTGTTAGGAATGGCTGTAAAAGTGCAGATGTTTTGGGGGACTGCATCATAAGGTAGAGAGTGCTGGTGTTGATTATTAAAGACGATGGAGTTTTTCTCATCTGTAGGTTCTGCTGGGGGTGGAACAATACACGTTTTCATGTGATTTTAGGTTCTGAAGCCAAAACTCATTTCGATTCTTGTTACTTTGTTAACAATGTTTTTAGAGACCACACCTATTGGCTCAGCTCAGATAAAGACAAATGTATAGACTTTATTTATTATAGAAATAGAATTACACATATAAATTCAATTAATTATATTCAACTATATATATATATATATATATATATATATGTATGTATGTGTGTATATGAATGCAACTATATATCTATAGTGTGTGTATATATGTATACATATATATATATACAAATAGACACACTAGATATATAAAGTTGCATATATGTATATGTAAGATATATATATATATATGTGTGTGTGTGTGTGTGTGTGTGTGTGTGATATTAAAGGTAAGTCAATTGAGTGTGGGTGTATATATACTACAAAGCTCCACCCCCTCCCACTCTAATATAGGGCTGCCCAACTCTGGTCCTGGCAGGCCAGCGTCCAGCACAGTTGGGTAGTTCCTCTCCCCAAAGACACTAAATCTAGAAATGTACAGGTGAGTTGAGCTAGGTGTGTTTGAGCAGGGAAATTCCCAAACTGTGCTGGACCTCAGCCATCCAGGATCATATTCAGGCACCCTTGCTATAATAGGATGTCCTCAAGATGCCCAGACTTGATAACTGAGAATGGTTGCCACAAAAGTTAGAAACTGAGAAAGTCCGGAGGGTAAACCAAGGGACTGCCAAATAAAATTCAAATAGTCATCAAATGAAATGGAAAAAAGTGCAGTGTGGAAAATAACTAACTTTTGTTTAGTTTAGCACTGGAGCTTTGAGGCTAACACACTAGAAGTCAATAGTCACCCAAATTGTTTCCAAAAATTACTTCACCAGAACATCTCTCAACCCACTCAGTGCTCTTCAATGAGGTGGCACAGACCTGTCAAAGTGGTTTAGGGCTCAGTATGACTTACTGCGAGCTCTAAAGATGAACAAAACTTCACCTTTACAAACAGCTATTACAGGAGGTCTGATCTTTCATCAGATTTGTCTGGTTTTATGATTGCCAGTGTCACAAAAACTGACACTAAATCAGCATTCCAACTCCTGACAGTAGCATATTGTCTAAAATGGCTGCTTTTGGGGGAGTGTTTATGGAAAATAGTTGGGTGAGTGTGGATTTCTAGTGTTTGTTAGAAGTGTTAGTCTCATAGCTCCAGTGCTAAACAAAAGGAGTCATTGTTTTTTATTTTTTGCAGAACTTTTCCTTTTATCTGTGGCGATCCTTTCAATGTAGCTGTGATGTATAATCCGTTTTAATATCTTCTGGTTTTTGTTTTCATTGAAGGCATGGCAGAGCCACGATTCAATAATCCTTATTTCTGGCCACCACCTCCCTCCATGCCTGGTCAGGTGAGTTCACCTTACCTCTCTCTCAGATAAGACCACAATGTCAGTTAAAACTAACCTAATCAAACCCAGAATTCAGCCAGATCAGAAATCAGCAGGCAGTTTCCCAAACATGTTACAGGCACAGAAAGGATAATAGCTTACCCACATGTGTGACAAACTACCCCATTATGAAGTATTCACTAAATAGCCTGTCGGATGTTTGCCCCACTAGAGGGAGCCACTGTAGTAGAACGAAATCCAAATTCCTTTTTATGTACATCATGTACTAATTACCTGTGTCAATGTCCGGTCATTAAATATGGCTATTTTAGTTGGCCATATACTGTCTTATGCACTGCTAAAATATTACAGTATAGTGGAGTGAACAGATATTGCAAACCACAGGCCTATGTAAATTCCAAGTTGCACACATATGCACGACTTCTCTTTATCCGGTGTCCATAAACCGCTCACACCAAGTAATGTCCATGGCCCCAGTTGAGCATAACAAATGATTCTTACAGCTGGATAACCTGGTTCTAATCAACAAGATCAAAGAGCAGCTGATGGCAGAAAAGATCAGACCTCCGCATTTGCCACCCACCACTGTTCCCTCTCAGCAGACCCTGCTGGTGGCCTCGCCGCCCTCAGACGTTGGGCAGCATGTGATGTCCATCCCTAAGTTGCAGCAGGTGCCAGGGCTGCAGGCCCACAACTCCTCCCAGCCAGACATTGCCCTGCATGCCCGCCCGGCCTCCAGCACCGTGGCAGGTACTGACCAAAACAGGACATTAGGGACAGTCTCTTATCTATAAAAGTGGACAAAGGTACAAACAAAAGTTAGGTGCTCCAGCTATTTTCAGATATTCAGTATACTTTTATGTAGATAACGGTATACAGTGTCAGAAACCACAAGCAAATCTATCTGAGATTACATAACAACTCAACATGGTTTGAGGTAAAGCATGTTTTAAGTATATAGTGAGCACAATGCTAAACTAGCAGCTGTTTTACATGATCGCTACATTAGTCTTGTAGCTCTAAAAGATGTAAAAGAAGAAAATACCAAATGTCTTGGCTATTGGACTACATTTGAAATAAGGGGAAAGTTGTGTACATGAGATTTTTGGCTATACCTTCACTTTAAGCTGCGTTATAAGGGATGGTCATTTTTTTCTAATGATCTAGAGCTGAATATGGATGACAAGTCAGCTCTGAAAGCTAAAGGATTATGGGAGGACTGGCATATGCGTCAGGCTATAGACCAGGCTGCAAGAGTGAATCATCGATCAGGTATGAGGAAAAAAAACATGTTTCCATGCAAGACTTTTGTACCTATGTGTCAGACAAGGTTTTTAATTTCATTCTGTAAGAACAATGAAAGCATATGTAGTCATTTAGAGCTTTTGAAATCGTGTTCTACATCATCGACAGATACAGGTACAATACAGCGCTCAAGAAAATTTTAAATGGCAGCGCAAATCCCCTTCCTTTAACTCTGAGTTTACTGACTGTCTCTTTAAACATTTACTTACCTTTTGTTCATTTCCAAATCAAATTGTTGATGACTGTTTGAGTTTAAACTAATGTAAAATACAATTTAGCACAAAGATTGTATTGTTTCTGAGAAATGTTTTAGTGCTAAATTACATCCTTAAACTATACAGTTATTACTCAGCTACTAATGTTCAGGCTTATTACTCAGTTACTAGTATGATTTAATTATAATACCATTAAACTACTATGGAAGTTAGGGATTTGAATTGTGGGCTCCCATATGGGTTTTAAAATATAACATAGTATTAGTATATACTAATAACTGATAGAAGATCCATAATTTCATTCTTCTTGTTCAAACACAGGCCTGGCTCCCTCTTCTCGTGCAGACAGTCACAACACATCTGAGGCCATGACACCCACCACCCCCACATCTAGCAGTCAGAACCGACTGGGAGGAGCACCCTCCCTTAACGTGATCTCGGGCCTGGCCAGCGCTCCTGGCATGGATCAGGTGAAAAGCGGGAGCTTGGCAGGGATGCTGGGACCACAACCGAAAGCCCCACGTGGACGTAAAAAGATCAAAGCAGAGAACAACACCGGTCCCTTGTTGGTGGTGCCCTACCCCATCTTGGCCTCAGGCCCTGACCAGTCAGTCACCATCGCAAAAGAGGGGAAAACTTACAGGTGTGAATATTCATGCTCAGTTCAAGGTTATAGGATTTCTCTTTATCTTTAAATGATACACATGGTCATTCTGACAAATTGCACCATGCTTCAGAAAGTGTGGGGTTTTTCTTTGTTTAACTGTATTATACAATAATGAGACTGAATGAGAGACATCATTTAAGGAGTAGGAGTTCACTGGCTATATGTATGGAATAGCTTGTGACGCTCAGTATGGCAGCTGTATTATGGAAAGGTCCACCCTTTAATAAAAACAGCCAGTCATTTTGTTGTTAAAGATGTAAGTGGTGGTAAGATCCCCTTGTTGTGGAGATAAGCACATGCATAATAGCCAGAACCTGAAAAAAAAATTATCTGACTCCAACAAGTTTTATTTCTGCATTAAAGTTATATAGCACAAGAATCATGATGGTGTCACAGTTTCCCAGTATGCACTGCTCTGACTACTTGGATGTGTGTATTCTGTGCAGGTGTAAAGTGTGTCCACTCACCTTCTTCAACAAGTCAGAGATGCAGATTCATTCCAAGTCCCACACAGAGGCCAAACCCCACAAGTGTCCTCACTGTTCAAAATCTTTTGCCAATGCTTCATATCTAGCGCAGCATCTCCGGATTCACTTAGGGATCAAGCCTTACCACTGCTCCTACTGTGAGAACTCCTTCCGCCAGTTATCCCACCTGCAACAGCACACCAGGTCAGTGCCTCTAATGAAGTCCATCCACCGAGCCATAAATTAATACAGTCACATCTTGTACCAAGAGTGTTTTGCCCCAGTGCATCAGGAAGTTCTGTAGAGAATTGTGAAGTATGGTTTTTTATTTGTTTTTATTTTTTTATAGGATTCACACTGGAGATAGACCGTATAAGTGTGCCCAACCTGGATGTGAAAAAGCATTTACACAGCTCTCGAATTTACAGGTAAGTATAACACAAAAAAGATAAGTTTGCTTTGTGATTGGGACAGCAGCATGATGGACTGGCTTTTGTCTAATTTGGCTTTGTCCATTACTGCTTGCTGCAGAAATTATGCAAAAAATAAATGGAATGTACTATTGATTTTGGGTAGAGTCCTAAGTAGACATTAAATAGTAGGAAGTAAACTGATGGCAGTACAGTGGTACCCCGCATAACGAACGCAATCCGCTCCAGCGGCGCGTTCGTTATGCGGGGAGTTTGTTGTGCGAAACATAATTTCCTTTCGAACTCTCTGGGAAATCGTGTAAT
>JBBPCZ010000142.1:24789491-24810952 GCA_037974445.1 Brycinus macrolepidotus | reverse complement strand
CCCCCCCCCCCCCCCCCCCCCCCCCCCCCCCCCCCCCCCCCCCCTCCCCCCCCCCCCCACTAATAAAACATTCAACAAAGCAGGGAATGATGTTAGGTTTTTTTCTTGGGATTCACACAAGGAAAAAAAAATCGCAGTTTCACTCGCGAAAAAGTTGTCCTGCAACAAGAAGACCTTCCATTTTAACCACCAGTAAACACACAGACACCAAAAACACCTAAAAACAGAAAAAATGACACTAATGGGGAGAAAAAACACAACATGATGCTTTGTCTTTGTCAGACACATCTGGCCAGATTCAGCCATTTTTTTAATGTATAACTTGATTTTCACGTGTGACGTGCGGTTTGTTGTGTGAAACGCGTTCGTTCTGTGAGTCACACGCGCGGTCTTGGCGGCGTTCGTTATGTGGAACGTTCGTTCTGCGAGGCGTTTGTTAAGCGGGGTACCACTGTATTATATTCTAATGAGGACATTATTTCTGGCAGTAGTTTAGGACAGAATTGAAATAATATTTTTACATGATTAATGCTTTGCTATAATCCAATCAAAATGATAATACTGTACTACATAGAAGGTGCATAAGTAATGTGGGCAGTAATAGGATTTGGATGCTTTGGCTCTGTGCTGCAGCACATTGAAATGAAACAATAACCATTAAGTTAATGTGCAGAATTTTGGTCTGTAAGGTGAAATATAGGAATCGCTGACCTTTTTAAACATTGCTCTGCTTAAATTTACTTTAATTTACTTTAAATTTACTAAATTTACCCGTCCTGCCTGATCCTAACAGAAGAGCTACTCTAGCACAAATTGCAAAAAAAGTTAATGCTGTTTGTGATAGAAAGGTGTCAGAACATACAGTGCATTGTAGCTTGCTGCGTATGGGGCTATGAAGCCACTGACCTGTCACAGTGCTCCTGCTGACCCCTGTCTACCGTCAGATGCACCTACAATGGGCATATGATCAGAACTGGACCACGGAGCAATGGAGGAAGGTGGCCTGGTGTCATTAACTGGGGAAGAGATGACACTAGGATGTCATTGGGGAAGAGGGCAAGCCGGTGGAGGCAGTGTGATGCTCTGGGCAGTGTTCTACTGTGCAACTTTGGGTACTGGCATTCATGTAAATGTTACTTTAACGCGTACCACCTACCTGAACACTGCTACAGAACAAGTACACAACAGTATTTCCTCTTTCATCTGGATAATGCACCCCACTGCGCTGCAAAAATCGTTCAGGAATGGTTTGAGGAACATGACAAAAAGTCAATGTATTGACTTGGCCTCGAGATCCCCTAGATCTCAGTCCAACTGGGATGTGCCAGACAAACTAGACCAATTCATGGAAGCTCCACATCGCAGCTTACAGGACTTAAAGGATCAACTGCTAACATCTTGGTGCCAGATACCTCAGCACACCTTCAGAAACTTGTGGAGTCTATGCCTCGACATTTCCGAGCTGTTTTTGGAAGCCTGATCCACAATATTAAGAAGGTGGTTTTAATATTATAGTTGATTGGTTACATTTATTTCAATATTTTTTGTAATTTCAAAACAAACAAAAAACTGACTGCCAACTGCCAACTAGCGGTACCATCATGGCTCACCGGAAGGAATCACAGGTTGAAAAGTTCCTGCTTTAGATTCTCATTACATTAGTACCTTTCATGAACAGTCAGCAAATGAACAGTCAGTTCTTGTCTTTTCCTTCGTTACCCTTTTTTTCCATCACCCACAGGTATCTAATCTTTAAGTCCCAGAAATAAGTCAGACTTCTGTTGTATTTTTAGTCCCATCAGAGGCAGCACAACAAAGACAAACCATACAAGTGTCCAAACTGCTACCGTGCCTACACAGACTCGGCCTCCCTACAGATCCACTTGTCGGCACATGCTGTTAAGAACGCTAAAGCCTACTGCTGCAGTATGTGCGGCCGCGCATACACATCGGTGAGTACCGGCTTTCCTGCACTCACAAAGGACTAAATCTTATATCATAATGTTTAAGCAATAAAGTTCTAGTTATAAAATGTACAATGATGTACAAGACGCACCAGCATATTGTACACTGCAAAAGGGAATGGTACTCTGCAGTGGGGGGAGTAAGGTGATGACTAATGTCTGAGTAATTGTAGTCCAGGCAAAAAGCACACCACAATTTGTGTGTTTTTAGCAGAGTTAGTCATTTATGGTAAGCTCTACCATGAGAATAAACAGTATTGCAAATCATTGTTTCTATGGTGTAATGTAAAGAAATTGCATGATTATAGGTCAAAACGGACATACTGCGCAGTCAGTAAACCATGATACTCATTACCAAGTTCACTCAACAGTTTTAATCATAATCTCAACACCTTTCCTGTTTGTTCTCATTTTCAGGAGACCTACCTTATGAAGCACATGTCCAAACACACAGTGGTTGAGCATCTTGTTAGCCACCATTCTCCACAGAGAACAGAGTCTCCCAGTATCCCCATACGCGTCTCTCTCATCTGAGCTTCCCTCTGCTCTTGTCTTTACCTCCTATTCCTTTCAAAAAGGTTGTTTTTGTTTTGTTTTTTGTTTGCCAGGCTGCTCTTCTATTAAGAAATAAGAAGACAGAAAAGGAATATGCAGCACCCTAGTTCTCAAAGGACACTGTGCCTGCAATATTCTTCCATATTTTAGCCATTAAGTAATATCTGATGTAGCTGCTTGACTAGCTACATCTCATCACCTGGTGTCGAAAGTGGGTTAGCACCAGACACCAGTCTAAATGTAAATCTAGACATGTATCCCAAGAACAGAACAATAGGCTGTTTCCTTCTTACTTGTTCTCGCATTGTTATCAAGGGTGTGTTAGGGAGACATCCAAAGATAAACTTTAAGCACTTTCTAGTCTTGGGGTTTCAGCTCAGAAGTTTGAATTGTTTTCAGAGGGGGCAGTACGGCCTTAGCTTTGGGGCTAAATGTTTGTTTCAAGAATAGTAGCTGTGTTTGTGTTTTGTCTCCATTTTTAGTTTCTATCTCCATTTTAGCACCATCTGGTTTTACAGGGTAGTGTGTTTAGTTTTAGTGTGGACATGACAAATCCTCCACTTAAAGCTTGAACCTTGGGATAAAAATGTAAAGTAATGTATGAATCAGGCTTAGATGCAACAGCATTGTGATGAGTACTGTTTTTGGGTAGGACAGTTCTGTAGATACATGGCTCCTGGGAGGTAACCAGTGGATCTATTATTTAAAGTGTGGGCATGGTTGAGTAATGTTCAAGTATTATACAGAAAGTATACATCTGTTTATGTGCACAAATGAGCAATATTTCACCAGCAGTATGCCTATTGCAAAATTAAGAACTTTACCAAATTGCATCCACATTTTAAACATTAAATTCCCCAAATCTCCTGTTGATTATAGAAAGTAGATCTTGTGGCCCAAGGATGTGTGTTAAGAACTCCACTTATTTTTATATTGTCTCAAAAGACATTTAAATTTGAAACAATTCAGAGGGCTCTGAAGACTCCACAGAAATCGTGCAAATATAAGAGCATCAGTATGACTGGGTGCTCTCTAAAATAATCGCTTGCATTAATTACATCACAGATGTACGTGTTTTTTTTTTTTTTTGTGCAATGACATGGAAATCAATTAGATTTCCTCCCCTCTACCCTTCCATAAGGTCAGTTCCAATATTTTTGTAGGACAAACCATTTTTTCAAGAATTTTTCAGCACTTGATCAAACTAATTGCATTAGTGCATTGTCCATTAAATGGACCAATGTAATGACAGTGGTGCTAGTCAAGTGTGAAATGTCATAACCGGAACCCCATCCCCTGGCCAAGCGGTGATGTGTCATGTACTCTGTTGAGTTTTTGTTTTATTTTTCTTTGCGCCCACCAGAATGAGCACCACAGAGGCACCTGTGGTAGTAATGATATAAAGCAGCCACATGTCTGTTCATTTAAAGCCACCAGTTCACAATAAAAATGAAAAAAAGGCAATTACACAAAGCCATGACTTGTATATTTGCATGGTGTCTGAACATGTTGATGATTTTGGCTCATAGTGGGGTAGTATTGTGAAACAAAAAATGGCTCTACAGATCTTTCTTTGGTGTGGCTTTAAAGACCAACCCCCTAATTCAGTAATTTAGCAGTTAATGTACCTTGAATCAGAAAGTATTATAATTGTAGTGTAGACGAATTAATCTAAAGACAAATGCATCTAACAGTGTTAAAAGGGAATCTGTCTTTTAAGCAACATAGGAAACTTATTTTGAATGTAAAAACAGACTGTCTTCGCAGACTAATCTATTTGGTTTAGATATTTTCCTGTTTCGTGCAGCAGTCACTAGGGGCACTAGTTAAAGCCCCAGGCAAAAATGGTACTCCCTCATGTGTATGCTTGATTAATTTAATCTTGTGACAAGATTACAGTTCTATACAAAATGTTCCCCTCTCTTAAGACATATTATATTAATTCAGTCATTAACTCCTCATTTCTTGATTTTAAGTTTAAATATTACCTCAGTTTCACTGAAAGTAGAAAATAAATGGAACTTATGGTTCTCTAGTGCTTTGCATCTAGCCTTATGTGCCGTGTGGCCTCATTGACATGATCCAAATAGTTGCAGTTATGGATGCAAATAAGGTGAGGTGAGTTTCAAACATTTTCATGTTTCGATTATATAATGGTTATTGTTTTTCTTGTGTGATGCAGTATATGCTATAGTTAGTGTGGAGTACAAGTTATTAGTATTCAGTATTTTGCAGAAATTCCCCAGAAGGTAGGCCCAAACAGCCTGTTAGAAAATGAATGTGCAGGTGCTTACTGGCAATGACGTTCTACACATAAGTACGCCATTTTGTTTCAATACACCTTTACATGTCTAGCTGTGTTAATTCAATATTTTCAATTTCCAGAAAAAAAAAACACCAGACCAACAGTTAAAAATGTAATTACCTAATTCAGTGCAGCAAAACTAGTCTTCTGAACTATCAGTGTGTCAGATTTTTTTTGTGTTGTCAAACAATGCAGCTACATCACTTCCATTGTTTTGTCTTCAGTCATACTATACCAGTCACTTGTTAAGCTCATACTGTTTCATTGATGAACATTTTAGATACTGCCAGATATTTTTATTAACACGTCAAGTTGTTTTTATTACTGTTTTACTTTTTTTTTTTGGTTTTATAGGACCATAAGTTGTTGTTGTTCCCTAATAGTTCCTATATATATATTGCCCTAAAGAATGATTTGTACAGTAATGGTTTACTGATTCATACAAGTGAACATTTTTTTTTAAAGCATTTGTAAATGTGACCAATGTATTTGCTTCAGTTAGCCCAATGTTACTTTCATTCATTTCATCTGTATTCCTGGTGCTTACATTAACAGAAGCTTAAAAATCTCAGCAGTTTACTGAAGTTCCAGTTCCTGTCTGTTACAGTTCCCTTTCCCTTATTTGTATCACAGAGGGACCAGAGTTGTACAGCTTTCCCTCATTATTACGAGTCTCTATTGAATGATGGTTTGAGCCTAGGGCAGTGTGTCTTAGAGGCCTAAGAAGAATGTTCAACAGAAAGTATGTTTACATATCAGAGCCCTAATGAGAACATTTTGGACATTTGGGTTTTCATAGACGGCTAGAGATTTTAATTTCTGTTTTCTCCACATTAGTCCTAGTACGTTGGCACTGATTAATTTATGCCATTTAGCTCTAAACCAATACATGCTACCTGGGGCTTTCTTTTAAGACTCCAGATCACTTTAGCCAATTGACCACTTGCCTGAAAACAATACATGTTGAGCTGACCCAACTTATTTACTTGCTAAATCTCCCTAAATCAAATGTGTACCATTACTATAAAATATACCATGTATTCATTAATAGTGCAAATTACAGTACTTTGTTCATTTTTTGTATCTGTATGTTCATTTATTAATAATTTTCTCTGTAAGTATTGATTGTTTTTAATATCCATGCTTTTTCATTTATTTGTAAGCCTTAATTTTACTATCATTGAATGACAGTTGTATTTCTTTTTATCCCCCCCATGTTGATGTTTTCTGTATTTGGTCTGTTAAGCCTTTCTTTATTTTTCCGCATGGAATTCTCTGACCGTAATCGTTATTAATTAACTGTTAACATTATGTACGGCATTGTTATACATGTCTAGAAATTATTACTTTTTTTTTTTTCCTTCATTTGTCTTGCATTGTGGTCTCCAAGATTTGGCTCAGTATGCACAGACAATACAACAAAATGAATTTAGAAAATATCAATGTTGAGGACACTTTGTATCTTTATCTTGTTTAATAAACTGAGACTGTTATATATGTGCCCAAACAGTTTTTTGAAATTTCATTTCATTTCAAAGCATGCCCGTCCTTTTTTTTTTTTTTACACTGAGGGTAAGGAAAGGTTCAGGTAGTTCTGTCCTGTCATAAACGCTGCTGTTTGTAGGGTTAAAACCTACACCGACCAGCCCTAACAAAACCTTTGACAGATGAAGTAAATAACATAAGGATCTGAGCAATTTAGTAATGAGCCAGATTTGTGAGGTATTCCCAGAATGCCGTGGTTAGTACCTACCAAAAGTGGTCCAAGGACAGACAACCGCTGAACCAGCAAAAGTGTCATGAGTGTTCAAGGTCTATTGATGTGCAGAATCTGAATTAAAGGTGTCCAAACACATTTGATGTGTATTGCAGCTTGGTGCATACAGGGCTGCACAGCCTCATGCTGATCCCTGTCCACTGCTAAAAGCGCCCATATGCCTGTGAGCATTAGAACTGTACTATGGAGCAATGGAAGAAGGTGGTGTGGTTTGATGAATGTTTTCTTTTATATCCTGTGGACTGCCAGATGTGTGTGCATCGATTGCCTGGATGCACTATGAGGAAAAAGGCAAGCCGGCAGAGGCAGCGTGATGCGCTGGGTAATGTTCTGCTGGGTCCTGGCATTCATGTCGATGTTACCTTGACATGTGCCACCTACTTAAACATTGTTGAAGACCAAGTACACACCTTCATGGCACTGGTATACACATGGCATGGGGGGGCTTTAGCAGTATATTGCGCTCTGTCACACTTGAAAAATTGTTCAGGAATGGTTTAAGGAACATGAGAAAGCTTTTAAGGTGTGTACTTGGCCCCCAGATTCCTCACATCTCAGTCTGATCAAGCGTCTGTGGGATGTGCTGAACAAACTGGTCTGATCCACGGAGGCCACACCTCACAACGTACAGGGTTTAAAGGATCTGCTGCTAACATCTTGGTGCAGATAACACAGCCACCTTTAGGGGTCTTGTGGAGTCTCTGCCTTTATGTGTTTTAGAGCTGTTTTGAGAGCACAAGGGGAACCTACACAATGTTAGGCAGGCGGTTTTAATATTATGGCTGATCAGTGTGTATATATAAGGGGTTCTCAAAGTCAGCCCTGGGGACATTATGTTCTGCATATTTGTGTTCATCTGGCACATTTGATTGAGCTCATTAACTAATCAACAAGTCCTGGGTCAAGTATGTTGGAGGATCAAAAACAGAACAGCATGAATCACTCAGGACTAACTTTAGAACACCCTGCTATCAAAGTACATATTTCGATCAAATCTTGGACCTGCATGATTACACTTTCCTCTTTTGTTAATGCATCTGAAGCACCTTTAACACACTAAATAAATACTAAATAAACTAAATAAAACACCCAAACGCAATCTCTGTATTCCAGCAAATGTTGCACTTTTGACAACCATGTCAAATTTTTTTTTTCCAATACAAAGCTTTTCTTCACAAAATCAAAACCATTTACACATTTGTCAAAAGTAACTGAGCTAACAGGAATGATAAGACTGTCATAACTTCAAAGTCTATGTAATTTCTAAATATTTTTACCATATCTAATAAGATTTGTGTCTGCTACTGTTTTTAATATTAAAAACTAAAAAGTAATGATGGAATGTATGCACCTCGGAAAAAACAGACTTATACAACAATGAAAATATACTTGTTTAATATAAAAAATACATATTTTTGTTCATCTGTTACATGTAAACTGCTGTATACTTGTTAATGGAGAAATGGTGCTTATGTGAATTGTATGCGTGAAACTGCCATCACACGAAAGTAAAGCTGATCAGCAGCAGGTTCTAAATGGCATCACCATTTGTCATTTGCCAAAACATGCAAGTTACCGTAATTATAATGTGTGTGTACTACAATGACCACTCCTTTATATCAAACATCATTTTAATTCAGACCTTACAGTGGCTTTTTGATCTCTAAGGCCTATTTTATGCAACATGTGGTTAGTGCAGTTCACATATATGTCCTTTTACACACCGAGTAGCTATCGAGGGAAATGATCCAAGATCATTTGCACAAAATATAACCCAGTAAAAATCCCAGTGATGTGGCAGGCATCATTCTATAAAAAATCAAACAACACTGTAAGGTGTTCATACTAGTAAGACTGCAGATGCTTAAGTATAGTACATCAAATGGTTTTTCTGTGATTTGTTCTTTTAGTCCAATACGACAGCTACAGACACGAGTTCTGTAGAGCTTTTTAGAATAAAAATGAATCATGTCCCATTATGATGACCATCGTACGAGTTGTTTTGGTCTCAGTAATCCCTGCTGAACGCCTCTCCTAAAGTGTTTAAAATGTTGCAGGTAAACTGGATTGTGATTTCATCTCAATTAAAAATTAAGAATTTTCATTTCTTTGTCAAGCAAAGTTATTTTTGGAGGTGCCAAGTTTTGTTCAGACAGTAAAAATATATTGTATTTAAATATCTGCATTCAACTACTAAAAAGACAAGTTATTAAAGGATTTGGATTCTAACCCAATGGGCCTAAAAGAATAAGCATGTGGGTATTCTGTTGAATGTTGATACATACTGAGATCTAACTTAAGAAAACATTTCAGTCATTAATAACATTTGTAATCTGGTTACATTAATACATTTAACCACATGTAATCTGAACACAAATGTGCTTAAATTCAACCGCAAGGCAAACACACCAGAAGGCTTTAGTGTTTTGGTTTTTTTTTTCTGTCGCAAACATCTTCAAATTAAACAATCTGGTCAAATTAAAGTGCTCCAGCTAATTCCTGTTTTTGTGCCGTTTCTGTCCTTTGTGGATTGCTGTTTTAAAAAAAAAAATGAAAAGAAAAAGAAAGAACAACACATACATAGCATGTAACAGATATATCACAGAAAATGTACCTCACAGATTTTATAAGGCTGTACCATTCTGCTTTGGCCTCCAGTGAAGTGTATTGCTTGCAAAAGTCTCACAACCTCAAGGAATTTGTTCTGCTTCTGCCTTAGGTATCAGTAATCCTCTAATCTAGGGAGTCTGTTGGGGCAGAGCAGCAAAAGGCATAACATCATAGTTACCTGCAGTTATTTAACCTCCACACTCTACATCTGAAATTCTCACTTTGGTCCTATAGAGTCCATTTCTTACAGCTTCCAACACCTACCACACAGGCCTCATGGTCCCCAGGGACTACAGTGGAGACCTCCATTGTACTGGATATGAGTGGCAAAAGCAATAAACTCAATTCAGCAGTAATGACCCTGAGTAAAAGCATGGGCATAAACATAAACATAGAAAAGTCAACTGGAAAAAAAAAATATTGTTTCAATCACAGTGTCAGTGTTCATGCAGCAAGGGACCACCTCTCTTGGAAGAGTTGATAAATATAATTTGGCTACAAATCAGCCTCAATTCCCAGGCAACAGCACTGCATGGAATTAGCCCTCCTATTTAGGTGGAGAGGAAGCATTGCGGACAAGTCAATTTGTCTCCTGGTAAATCAAATGAGCACAGGGCAGATGTGACAAGGCATCAATTGCTGCTGCAAGTCTTTTTACATCACACAAAACAATCAGATTTACTCACCACAGAAAATGTCAAAGCCAAATGTCTTTAATTGCAGGAATGAAGACTAGTTGCACTGAATCTTGAATTCCCTCGATTGTAACGAGCACACGCAACTTCTGAACCAGTGATTTAATCACTTTTCAAACGAAGAAACTATGAAAATAACTTCCAATCTTTAATAATGGATGGTGCAGTTCCCTTAGGCATCTTCACTGGCTGCACTGTGGTTCTCCTCTTGATCCACTGTGGCACTGGGAGCCATAGGGGAGCTTACGTTTAAGTAGCCAATCTCAGAAGGCTGGGAGGTGGGCAAGGAAAGAGATGACTCCAGGCTCTTTACATGCTCTCCAACTTTAACCCTGCGAATGGCATCCAATAGTCCCCACGAGTCACACAGACCTGGCTTCGGACTAAATCAAGATTTTAAAAACACAAAATGGTGCAGTTTGTACTTTGTACATTAAAATACTGAATGGTAAACAGTCACTACATAAAGTTTGATTATACTAGATTTATAAAAACTTCTAAAGGTATGAGTATACCTTGTAGTTGATGTTCGCAACAGGCCATCAGAGTGCATTCCAGCTGGGAAGATTTTCTTTATATCCTGTGATAGAAACAATTTTAAACAAATATAAAAACTAAACACAAACAAAACCATTTAACATTAGTTTTATTAGTAGGAAAATTATTAATTATCAATTTAAAAAGCAATGTTGAATCAATCTTTACCTCAACAGAACAAACTGACTGAAGATTTCTAAGCATACGCTCTAAAACTCCAATTTGATTGGCCAGTTTCAGGGTTTTGTCTTGAAGTTGTTTATTCTCCATCTCCAGAAACTTAACCCTAAGAGAAAGAGTGGGACATTAACATGGGTCTTTATCTGTGCTTCTTAGTGTACAGTGTGAGGTCACATCCATACCTTTGCTGTGTGGTAGTAGCTGTTCTCATTCCATTGTTACCCATCTCCTCAGCCTCAGTCATCCTCCTCAGCAACTCTCGCCTCTCTAGCAGGAGCTGGTCATTCTCCTCCATCACAGTCCTAATCCAGTCTCTCTCCTTTCAAAACCATTACAAATACAGTTACAAGGCAGGGCTTGGATGTACTTCTAGATTTTAAATGTAATGCTTAGAATAAGTTACACCTCACTTTCTCTGACAGACTCGTTGCGAGAGCCAGATCATTCTCCAGCTTCTGGATCCTTAGGTCTCGCTGAGTGGTTGCCTTCATGAACAGCTGCTTTGCTCTGCGCAGCTTGGCTTTGTGCAGAGACTGCTTTTCATTGTATCTCCTAAAAAAACACAAATTAAAAAGATTCTTCCTAACTTCTACAAGCAGCTGTTTAACACTTTGCCAATTCAATTTAATTAGTATTGTGCTTTTTGAAGTGATGTGGGAAATGTATGTCCAAAACCCAGACTTGCAAAATTAGCACATTTGTTTAATGCATGGTGAGTTATTGAGTCTCCACCTGATGTTAGTGTCGAGCTGGTGGAGGACCTGCTGTAGCTCTTCCTGCAATCTCTCTGACTCCTGCTGAGAGGACATGAGTTGCTCCTCCAGCTCATGGCAGCTCTTCTGACTGAGGCTCTGCTGCAGGAGATGTCAGATGCCAGCAGTAAAGACAGAGACTTAGGTAACAAAGAACCCAGAGATTTATACAACTCAGCTTCAATAAAATGTCTGTTAAATGCCCATTTAAGCCCTTACTTCCATCAGGACAACAGAGTGGTAGCCTTAAGCCAGTAAATGTCCAAGATAACTCCACAGCTATCTTGGACATTTTCAGGGTTTTGTCCTCCAGGATTAACAAATTTCTCAATAAAATTTACGCCAGGATCAATAAAGTTTTCTGATTCTGATTCAGTGTCCTTCACTCTGAAGAGCTGAATACCAACCTGCTCTCTGGCAGAGCTCAGCTCGTTCTCGAGCACCTCCAGCCGTGTGTCCAGCTGCTGAGAGCGGTGAGAGATCTCAGAGTTAGTGCGGCTAAGAGTGGCCTCCTTCATGCGTAAAGAGCGAATCTGCTGCTGCAGCTCCTGCTCTCTCTGCTCCAACAGCTTCCTATCAGAAAATAATAAGGAACAACTGAGCCAAATTAACAGAATAGGGTTCTAAACTGACAAGTTTTTAATTTAAATACACTGCTGGTTACGCTGCATAATGACTTTAGTCAAATTGGCTAAACTGCCTAGCAATGCAGCTGCTGTATTAACTGTGTAATGTGAGCACACCTCTGAAGCTGTTCCTCCTGGAGTTTGGCTCGGAGAGCAGACAGGTTATCGGACATGTCTCTGGTGTCTCTCTCCAGCTTACTGGTCTCTCCAGCTCTGGCCTCCTCCAGGCGTAACTGATGCAGAGCCTTCTTTAACTGCTGTTGAAGCTCCAACACCTCCACACAAACATACCATATAGTTGTTATTTACACAAGGTATGTATCAGGCAGTTTCACACCTACATTAATTAATTTTTCCATGTAAAATGTTATTAGAAAGCCCAAGACACTGTTTGCAGAAACACCTTACCAATTACAAAGGAAAACCTAAATTATTTAATAAATTATATTTCAAGCCCAGTGAAATTGTTTGTAGAATGTTTCAAATACTGCTGAATTAACAGGAATTAAAGCCCATCTTCATTTAAAGAAATAAAATATCCTCTGTTCTTTAACACACCATGGCTGATGTCTACCTCCAGAGCAGATGTTTACATCACACCTTCCTGATCCTGCAAGGCATTTAAATAAACTGTAAAACCTCAGACTATGGTCTTGCATATTTGCCTGATGGTCTTGCTTTAGCCTTCGACACTGACCTTCTTGTCAGCGGCAATAACACGGGTTCTCTCCACATCGAGTTCCTCCTTAAGGCTGGTGCGAGTCTGTGTGTTCTGGCTGTTCCTGGCAAGCTCCAACTCCAGTTCTCTGGCTCTCTGCTTTAGCTGCTCCAGTTCTACTGATTGAGCTGCTGCACTGGTTTCCAGCTGGGTCAGTTTAGCCTGGGCCTGCTTGAGCTCTGCACAAAGCTAAAGAGTACAGTATTATGCTAACATCCATCATAACAGTTTTCTTTATTTGAGAAAGGACATAATTTATTCAAAATCTACAAGCTTCTAAAAAAGCCATCATCTTTGTGGCAATGAGAAGAAACAAAAGTGATAAAGAAAAGAAAATTAAAGCATAGTTATTTTTTTATGAAAAGTTCAGCTCCTTGGCAAAAATGTATTAAACATCTTTGAATGAACAACTGACACAGAAGAAGAAGAAGAGGAAGAGGAAGAAGAGGAAGAAGAAGAAGAAGAAAACGAGGAGGAAGAAGAAGGAAAAGAGGAAGAAGAAGAAAAAGAAGAAGAAGAAGAAGAAGAAAAACTTTATTGATCCCGGATGAAATTGCTTAATACGATGACAAGACGCTGAGCAGTCGTAACATGCTTGCAGCAGGCTCTCTATATAAGCTATTTAATTTTTTAATACCTTCATCTTCTCTTGGTCTAGAAGTGCATTGTGTCTTTTAAGGTCAAGGTTTTTCTCCCTCTCGTAGCGCAGCTCACGCTCAGCAGAAGTGAAGAGGTGCTGAGTCCTTTGGAGGTCCTGCTTTAGTTGTTTGTTCTCCTCTCCTTTCTGCTGCAGAACAGATTCCTGAGCCTGAGGACATGCACACAGAGGTTACAATGACTACAAAGAGTAATTACTAACTAGAGTACAAGTACAAGCTAGCCTTTTAAGAACATGTTAGAAACCCACAATTTTCCCTTCTGGAGAGTTCAGACTACTGCTAGGTAACTGTGTGTCTGTTTCTGTATTAATGATTTGGCAGACCTTGGTCCGGGCCTGGGCCTCACTGATCTGAGCCTGCAAGGCCAGCTGGTGCTGGCTGGCCAGCTGTCTCTCTTCTTCCAGAGTAATGTGCAATTTGCTCATCTCCGACCTCACACACGCCACCTGGGGAAGCAGCACACAGCTTACATACCAGCTCCTTAACAGCGACTCATTAAATGATCTACACTTGCTACAGACGGAAACCTCATATGAGTTAATACCTGGATAATCTGAGATAAACTACCATATACAATACAGTAGCCTTCACTGCAATTTAATGTCACTGTTAGTCTTTATCAGGGTTCCCGAATCTTCTTAAAGATCAAATTCAAGGACTTTCCACGGCCAATTTCCTAAAAAAAAGACCCAACCCGGCATAGTTTCAGATACGGATCCAGGTTAATTACTGTTACAACACTTCACTTAAGGTTAGCTTGCTTGCTGCCGTTTATCTTGCATCATTCCACTTCAATCACTCACACATGCACGTGACCATCTCATTTTCTCGAGGCAGGTGGTACATGAAACAAGGAAGCACAGATGACGAGAGACGAACATGTAGACGGCATCAAAAGAATTTCAATTTCTGTCATTACACAAATTCTATACATTTTGGTTGACCCATGGCAACTGTGTTTATGAAATGATCCAGTGCATCATGAAATGGCACAACTATTATATAACTGGAGGAACTATTTACACAGCAATAGAACAGCAACAATAAAATACAATACATAAAATATGTTTGGAAACTGCTAGAGAGGTTCATTTTGGGGCAAATGAGTGCATACTTGACTGCATTTTTGCACCTCTACAATACAGTCTTCCACATATTTGGATGAGTGTATGATACGTGTCGTTAAATGTGTAAATGCAGGGAAAGTCCATTCATTTACACTGAAATAGCTACACAGTGTTAATAAATTCCATATGGGATAATCAACTTGATATGCTTTTCAGCTCAGACAATATGTTAGTCTTACCTGGCTGAGCCCTTCGTCCTCTCCTACTGAAGGTTTAGGATTAGGGTCAGATGGTTTCTCCTGACTTGCAGCATGGAGTTGCTCCTTTATGCAACGCAGTTCCAGACTGAGCCGCTCCGCCTGGCTCTCTGCCTGCAGCTTTTCTTGGGCTCTAAGACTCACCTCAGTCTGCAGCTCCATTATTTGTCTGCGCTTCTCCACCAACTCATCCCTAACACACAATATAGTCTGTAGTCTGTCATGAGTATATGGTAGCCTTGGCAGAAATCATTGTCAAGTCTTTTAAAGCACTAAAAATGCTACATGTCCATGTCCTACAAGCAAGTTATTCAAAACAATACATGGTGTAGCCAAGTAACAAATGCCCAGTATCCTCCATGGCAACAAGGAGACCAGACCAGTTTACTGTATACTGTAATGTAATATGATTCTTGTAAGACTAAAAACTTATTTTCTAAAGGGCACCTCACCTTAGAGTGCTGTGCTTGTTCTCCAGTGAAGATAGCTCTGATCTTAGCTGTTCAACTACAGCCTTAAGCTGTGTCACCTGCCCCTTGCTCTCTCTCAGGTCTTCCTGCACTCTGCTGTTCTCTGTCTGCCGTGCCAGGTCGTCTTGGAGACGTGTCTGAGCTCGTTCCAACTGGGCCAGCTGCAAGATAACACAAATAAATGACACACTGGCTAGGTGGCTATGTGTTTTTGAAATGTTTAAGAATTTACAAGGAACACCCACAAATGACATCCTACACAAATGAGTCAACATTTACTGACTGATCTGCTCACGGTCAACATATTAATGTCATCACCTTTTCTTCCAAAACCGCTTTTTCTCCCTTAATCTGCGTGAAGTTCTTGTTGAGGGATTTCTCTTGCTGGCAGGCAGCCTGTAAGCTCTGCACCTCTAGGCGCAGCCTCTTCAACTCCTCATGGTCTGTGAGCATTGTCTGAAGATGAGGAGTCCATAATATCAATATACTTCATTCAAGTCCTCCTGAATTAATTAAAGGTATTTTAACAACAATTCATGTCTGTAAATGAATGCCAGTATAGATTAGCCTCTGCTGTATATCTATTTCAAATTTGTTACCTGCTTCTCTTTTTTAAGCGAAGACTGGGCTAGAGCTAGGTCCACCTCTAAACGTTTCCTCCAGTCCTTCTCCTCAGCAAGACGACTCTCAAGAAATGTCAGTCTCTCCTGAATACCACCATCTTTAAGCTTTTAATTAAAATGTATTAGCAAACATTGAAAATACACATAGACATCCAACTAAGATCCATGCAAACATTAATGCTGAGAACTGTCACTGGCTAGTTACCTCAGGCACCTCGTTCGTCTGATCTCCCTTTTCCACAGGCTTCTGGGCGCTTTTCATATTTAGCTCTTCTTCCATATTTTTAATCTGTGAAAGCAATAAATTTGAACAAAACAAAAACATATCAGATCGATCTTAACAGATCATTTAGGAATCATCACTGAATAGAAAGATTCTCAAAGCATCATGAAGCCTGACTTTTCTTTGCAATCCCTCCACTTCACACTCATGGAGTTCTCGCTCCTCTTTAGCCTTGTTCTGCGCTTCTCCCAGCAATGCCTCCAGCTCTTCATTCCTCTCCACCAGTTCCTCATGCTGCTGCTGCTGCTTTTGCAGCCTCCTCTGCAGCTCTCGCAGACGGCAGTCCTTATCTTCAGACTCTCTCTGACACCTGTCGCCCCCCCCCCCCACACACAGTAAACACTAAATATTCTGTGCATCTTATCTGAAGGGTGAATGCAGAGACAAAGCATTGCATGGAGCAGTGTGGACAAACTGAAACAAACAAATGTAAAATGTTAATCAACTTAAAGTGGCCCCTTATTGTCATGGGTGAACAAACCACAGCACAGCACACAGTGTGAACAATGTGAAATTCTTTACTTGATTACAAATTGTTCCACTGTCAAAATGTCAAGTGTTCAACCAAAGCATTTGAAGAAGTGTTGAAACAGTTAGTTAAATACCTTTTGTGTAATTGCTCGTGTTTATCATTTAGTGGTGAATCTGGGAGGTCTGGATTACTGTCATTTTCATCAACCTGAAACACAGCAACCTGAAAATCATCAGCCAGCAGTTAAAACTTCATCATAAATTCCATACCAGCTAATTCAACTGTGAAGAATGAGTTGGAGTGTGCTCTGTGTTGTCTCCATAATTGTAATTTGGCTTGGAGCTTTCAATCTATGGTACAGATAAGACTTTTTATTTCTTGTGTGCATGCTCTTTCTGTCAAGAAGTTTGAAAAACTATCACATTTCTACTGTGTGTAACTGTATCTAGAAATAAAACAAGTGCACTGTGAGAATACATAGTCTGTAAGAGACTTTTGAAGGCAAGCAGCACTCAAAATACTCAAATAAGAACTCACCAATTTTAAAAGAGCCTTTCTCTCAGAATCCAAACAGCGTACTCTATCCCTCAGGACCCGAATCTCTGTGTCAAATCTTTCGTTACGCTCCTTGGCCTTCTGTAGCTCCACCATATCTGCCAAACATTTTCTGTTTAGAAGCAGCAGCTTTTGCTTAATGCCTTAAGAAGGGCCTGTATGTAGGCCCAAAATTCAGTTCAGTTTAAGCGGTGGGGATCAAGGGGTTAAAACATCACAGGATATCTCATAGGTGGGTTTAAGACAGTTAAAGTGCTTACCACACTGTTTCAGCTTTTCTACCTCCTCTTTTAGCCGTGCCACTTCTTCTCCTGTTGTCTGCAGGTCAGGCCCTGCCATGGATTCAGAAATTTGGCATCTACAGTCAGTTAGGATTGATGAAATATTCAGATACTAAAGACATACACGTAAAATTGTTGTGCTAACTCACCACAAACAGCCCTGGCTTTCCGAGCCAGATCTAGCTCATTGGTCAGGTTGCGAATCTCTTCATGAGCCATAGTGAGTCTGCTGGATGCCTCCTCCAGATCCCTTTCCAGCTTTTGCCTCTCTGTGCGCTCCTGTTCCAGCTCTTCACTGTGGGCCTGCTAGACAAAAAAAAAAACAACTTTTACAATCACAAATTAAAAACATTGCAGATTTTGGCAGAAGCAGTGGTGAGTAGGAGTCAGGCCAGCATCCATGCATGTGCTCACCATGCAACTGCCACATCGAGGAGTTTGAGTGAAGCTAAAATGCAAAACATGCTTTAGAATAAACAGAGCCTATTTCACCCACCATTGGCCCATACTCCTAATAAAGGAAACAACCTTTGATTAGTAGCTTCTTAAAACCAAGTTCTTATGGTTAGACATTAGGAGGCTGCAGTGTTAGAAGCTGCAATAATTTATTTTGTTCCTTGAGATAAGACCATGTGATCAGTGAGAAATGCACATGAGGGTAGCTGAGGGAGGCCTAATCTGCTAAAAGTACATCTTAAGCAAAGTGAAAACAACGTACTCCTCTGCCTTACACTCATTACACAATTTTGCCAACCATGATAACTCAAGCAAAAAAAGTTAATGTGGCAGTTTCAGGAACATACAGGAGCAAGGGTCTGTGCCCTTTGTGTGGCCTTGCGCACCCCAAAGAGCTTCCTCCAGGGGCTCTGAGCTGAAGATTCCTGTCCATTGGAATGAAATGGTGTAAAGTCATAACGAGTGTGGGAAAATATAAATCACACAAAAAGACACTGGGTCAGTTTAATGTACATGGATTAAGCCTAGTTCTGGACTATGTTTTCCTTTCTGTGGAAAATCTCCATTCAGAATGCTATATAGTCCAGGACTAGGCTTAATCCCTGTCTGGGAAACTGGCCCATTAAGTTCTGTCAGAATTAGATTAGTTACGTGACTGAAGGTTTCAAAATCCATGTATTTTTTTGCACTGGCTAAACACAGTAGAAGATATGATGTGCCCTCACCTTGTTCATACTCTCTTTAGTGTGGTGAATGGTTTGCCTTTGCTGCTTGAGCTCCTCCTCTAGAGTTTGCCGCATGTGGTCTAGTTCCTCCTAATTGCCAAAAGAGAATGTAGTCAAAATACTAGAAAATACTACTAGCAAGCTTTTATTATTAGCACACTAAGGACACATGTTCCACTTTTTTCCCTCTGATTTTTTTTTTCCTGAAGTCAACTGCTACAGTTTGTGATTTTATATAAAAAATACAAGACACATTACAGGCCTCAGCTAATAACAAGCTGGCTTTGTAACTGTGCCTTCAAGACCAAAATGACTTCTGTTGTAATTGGCTGACCTCTTTTAGGTGAAATGGGGCATATGTTAAAATAATGGCATATGTAACAAGAGGCATTTGTTACAATAATGTTCCTGTTTGTTACAATAATGCTCCTGCTACACTGTCATTTTGTTACAATATTGTGCCTGTAATTGTGTTGCACTATTGTTTTTTTTTATTATTATTCTATCGTTTCATTTTCTTTTATTCTTTCTTGTTGCACTGAGCATGCTAATGACAAAATAATTTCCCTTGGGATAAATAAAGTTCTTTTTTATCTTCTAATCTTATCTTATATCACATTTCTAAAAGAGTCTGAGATGAAAACCCAGTACAAACAGCCAAAAATCAGACTGAAATCCTTAGAGATGTCAATAAAAATAAACGTATTTGTTTCCCAACAGTCAGGAACAGTACTTAATCAGCCATATCTTCTGATTCAAAAGTTCTGCTAAAGACCGTCTGTCGTAGAAACACTTCCTATCGATGAATGGGTTTGCTAATCTGCTGAGGGCTGAATATGCAGTCCTAAGTAAAAATAAAAACTATCACATTTCAAGATCTTCAAGATTAATTTCAAGATCTTTTCTGTGTAGTTAATCCCGAAACCAAATCTCTAGAGATAATCAATTACAAGTCTGTCAACATTGCCTGACTGAGTGAACCTCCTTGCACTGTTTAGTTGTGGAGTAGCACCTGTAGATGAACCTCCCTGAGGTTGCCTGTGAGAGTCTGGGTATCAAGCTTCCTCTCTGCAGCTTCCAACCTCTCCAAAAGAGTAACTCTCTCCACCAGTAGATAGGCCACCTGCTCGCTGGCACTGCTATGACTGATCTCAGCTAGGCCCTCTTGTTCCAGCATCTCCATCACCTCCTTATACTGGCATTCTAGAACACACACAGACAATGATGTATTGGCAGAAAGTTAGTATAAGATAATAAGAAGCTGATGTGAGGGATATCCAAGGCACTTTAAATACTATGATCTCTGAGAACATGAGCAGATTATCACAGTAAGCTTACCTTGCTGGTGCTTCATTTGTGCAAGCTCAGCACGGAGCTGCTCACAGTCCCGTTCATATTCAGCTGTCAGACATTCTCGCTCCTCCAGCATGTTTCGAATATGTTCCACATAACTCTCCACCTGAAAAAATTAAAATTCCAATTAGGAAGTTCAGTTGTGTAATCAAATTGCAAAAAAACAAAAACAAAACAAAAACAAAAAAAAGAAATACATATAAATATGTATTAATTACAGACAGCATGCAATACAGCCACTAAAGTCAATGAGCACCTCTCTTTGTGGAGAGACCGTATGATCACGATAAAATCTTTATGAACATTAGCTATGCTTTAGAAAGACTCCTCCAGCCTGCCATCTGGAGGCTCACCTCTCTCATCTCGCCGGCCTGCTGTGTGCGCAGCACCTGCAGCTCCTCTGAGGCTGAGGCCAGGCTGCCCTCACTGCGCTGGAGCAGACGCCACAGGTGACACTGTCGCTCGTCCGCCGATGCATCAGGAGGCACGCCATCCTTCTGCAAGCGTACTGAGAGCTCCTGCAACTCTGCTTTGTCCTTCACAAGGAAAAAAAAAAAAAAAGATATGCTACGTAATTACGTTTCCAATTTTCAGAAGTTTGATCTGTCTTAATGTTGTTCTTCCTGTTCAGCAGCATTTTCAGTTTAAACTTCTACTCTTCACTTACAAATCTCTCCACAATTTGGCGCCATCATATCTAGCTGATCTTCTTCATAGTCACTCCTTCAAACACTCCCTTCCCTCTGCTGATTCCAATGTCCTTTCAGTTCCTAAAAGAACCAAATACTGATCCTGGGGTGACAGGATCATCTCTGTTGTTGTCCCCTCTCTCTGGAACTCCCTTCCTAGTGACATTAGAAACTCCTCATCTCTCATCTCTTTTAAACACTCTCTTAAGACCTACATTTTCAAATTAGCTTACAACTGTTGACAGCATTCTGTTGTGTTGTTCTTTGTGGTGCTATTGTGGTGGGTTTTTTTTTTTTGTCTTTTTTTTGTCTCCTCTTATAGTTCTGCTTTTTGTTAAGCAACTTTGAGTATTTAGAAAAGCCCTATATAAAATAAATGCATTATTATTGATGGAGCCTCGGTTATTTGATATGTTGACTTTGAAACATCTTTACGTTGCAAGGTGTGAAGCAACTGAGAAGCAGTGTAAAGTTGTCACACGTGAACACATGAAATTCTTTCTCTGCAATCAACCCATTCACCAAGTGAAGCAGCGGGCAGCCAGGAACACAGCACGCGGGGAGCAGTGTGCGGGGACGGTATCTTGCTCAAGGGTACCCCAGTGGTGCCACTAGCAATCCTGAGATTCGAACCCACAACCTTCTGATCACAGGGGAAACTCCCTAACCACCAGGACACCAGCTGCCAGAAAGCATGTTCAGTTTGAGAAACTGCCAACTACTTATATGTATTTATTACATCTATTTGGGGCAGTTGGTAGCCTAGTGGTTAGGGCGTTCGCCCTGCGATCAGGAAGTCGTGGGTTCGGTTCCCAAGACCGCTAGGCACCTCTGAGGTACCCTTGAGCAAGG
>JBBPCZ010000142.1:24766320-24789391 GCA_037974445.1 Brycinus macrolepidotus | reverse complement strand
GAATGGGTTAAACACAGAGGAAGAATTTCGTGCTGTTCACACTGTGTGCTGTGGTGTGTTCACGTATGACCGAATGACTACTTATCACTTACTACATCAAAACACAACTTAGAGTTAAGGCTTACACATTAGATAACTTGAGATCATACATATTTACATCACTGACAGTCTACAGAGTCTTTGAGCTAAACACTGAAACTGTCAACTCCTTTTACGGCATTGATCTAATACACCAAAACACAACTTAAGAGTTGACTTACACATTAGATAACCTGAGATCATACAAATTTACATCACTGACAGTCTAAGCACTGGGCTGTTGTGCTAAGAAGAAGAGACACTTCATACCTCCGTTCTCTCCATGGCCGAGTGAAGCTGAACAGCAGTCCTTGCATTACTTGTAAATGACCTCACTGTGAAGACAGTAAAGTTCAGCAGGCGGCTCCCAACATTTGGTTAAGAAAACACACCGTCCATATGCGTTCCTAATCATCATTACTTCTACGAGGCAGGCAAATTCCTTCATGGGAGAGGCCACCGACGATTGGGCATACCCTGTGCCATATTCACTAAACTGAATTAGTCCAAGGGGCTGCTCCCTTCACGCATCTTAATTTACACTTCACTGCTGGTCTGTGTGGTTCGAGCTAACTTACTGGTAAGTTACTGGTTCAGATGTTCTGTTTATGAAGCTACGTTATTCAAAACACGTCTTTAGTGAGATAGCAAAGTTGCTAACATGAGCATATCCTAGTCAGACATCGTTATAAATTATACATGTTCATGTTAGTATGGAACTATCGCCTCAAATACTAATTTTATCAGGCAACTAGCAAGCTAGCCCAAACGTCGCAGCTCGTCACTTCCCAAACAAAAGTTACCGTTAGCTTTTTTGAGCTATTTAGCAACCATGAACACTAAATACGAATACTGAACAGTGCAGAGAGGTCGAAATACATATTTAGTTTGTCAAAGTCTAAAAACAAAGCTGTTTTCCTAGAGGAAATGTGGGGTGTAGCCCGTCAGCCCCAGCTCTAAAGAATGCTACTGCTGGCCTAGCACATAGTTTGTGAAGAGCTTGGCCCAATCTCCATGGTAACGGAATAAACCATTATTTCTGCATGGGGGCGGACCCAACCATACACAGATCAGACAGTCCAACAGATGGTGCTGTAGCAATTACTTAATACACAAAATGGACAAAAGTATTGGGACACACCTGTTGTTCAGGGTATGGGCCCTTAGGCCCCTTACTTCCAGTGAAGGGCTTAATCTTAATGCTTCAGCATACCAAGACATTTTGGACAGCGCCGTGCTTCCAACTTTGTGTACACAGTTTGGGGAAGAACCTTTTCTATTCAAGCATGACTGTGCCCCAGTGCACAAAGCAAGCTTCATAAAGACATGGTTGGATGGAAGAACTTGACTGGCCCACACAGAGCCCTGACTTCAACATCATCCAACACCTTTGAGATGAACTGGAATGGAGATTGCGAGCCAGCCCTTCTCATCCAACATCAGTGCCTGACCTCATAAACGCTCTACAGAATGAATGGGGACAAATTTCCACAGAAACTCCAAAATCTTGTGGAAAGCATTCCAAGAAGAGTGGAAGCTGCATATTAAAGTCTATGTATTTGAATGCAGCGTCATTTAAATTTCTCACCTTGTAAACACTGGTGATGGTTGATAGCACTACTTTTCTTTTTAATCTGATACCAAGAAATACCAAGACTAATACTGATACTGATACCTTTAAGAAAAAAGGAAATCTTTATCATTTCTAGTGTGAACAGAAAAAGAATGTAAAGCTTTTGCATTAGTAATGAATAAACCAGTTCGGTGGAGCGGTGTTTGATCAACCATTACAGAGCATTCCCTCCATCTCATGAGTGGGTATGAGAAACAGGAAAAGCGGGCAAAATTAAATGTAGTTCCTACACTACACGTTTGTTTTCTTATATTGTGACAAGTTGTTGTTTTTTAAAATTATTTTAAAACATTCAATTTCATGAAAGGTTATTAGGTTTACTGCAGCTGGTGACTGTGGGGCAGCCTGTGGCCTGGTGGTTAGGGAGTTGCTCCTGTGATTGGAAGGTGATGAGTTTGAATCTCAGGACTGCCAATGGCACCACTGAGGAACCCTTGAGTAAGATACCGTTCCCACACACTTCTCCCCGGGCGCTGCGTTGCTGGCTGCCCACTGCTTCACTTGGTGAATGGGCTAAATGCAGAGAAAGAATTTCACACTGTTCACTGTGCTGTGGTGTGTTCACACGTGACAATAAGGGGCCACTTTACTTTCCATAAGGACAACGGTGACCAACATATAAAGAAAAATCACACACCACCCTGTATGTACTGTACTATTAAATGTTCTGTACTGCTAATGGTGGTGCACTATTGCGGCGCACTAATGCGGAAGCGTGCTGCTTGAATGGATCGATATTTATCGAGCATTCCTTTATAGGAGGAATGGACCATGCTTTCTTCATTTAGCTTATTCACTCACGTTTTGTCTAAGCACTGCAAATCAGATGTATGTAAATAAAATATTTATTTAAAAAACATTTTATACAAAGAACTCAGTCAAACCATCTACAATCTGCAATGCACACCGTCTACTATATAACTGATGAAAATGAAAATAGACCCCACAATAGACGGAGTACAGAGTCAGACTCACTGCATCTACAGTGTCTATAAAGCGGCAAACCGCTCTTTGATAGAAAAGCAGTGACTGGTATGTTAGAAAACATAAATGTTTAACAACACTTTTAAAAAATGTTGATATATGATATATAAGGGGACTGGATCCAAAAAAAATAATAATTCTGGTAGCTGAATCCCTGCTGTGATGTTCAAAAAGCTCCATTCTGTCTTCAGTTCGCACTTCTCTTGTTTCTGCTGCAAAGCTCTTGCTGGAGAGTGCCACATGATCCACTAGCACTCAAGTCCTTGTCTGTGAAGTACTGCAGAGATGGATTCATTTCCTGGAGGCGGTGCTGCTTTTGAGTTGGTAAAAGAGAACATATGCCTGACTGGACTGAAGCTGGTCTTCAGATATTTGGGTAACACTGCAAGACAGTGATATAGGTCAACTTCCACAGTGCAATTCGCTTAAAAAAGGACAACATGACTTTTAAAAGGCTCATGCTATGATATTATTAAAGAGTCATGTTCAAAATGCAGATCAGAGTTATATTATAATATCTGTCAAAACACCAGTTAATAACATGACCCCATTCAGTCTCATAGAGCACTGCATTGCAAGTGCCACACTCACCATGAATCATTATAGCAGTACCAGCCCTCCTCCTCCCGACAGGCAGCAGTGTAGTGTCCCATGTTCACCGTCCCCGAGTGGTTACACAGAGCATACAGATCATACAGTATCGGACCTGGACACCAGTTAGTACATCTCTGTTTACATTCATATTTAAAGCATCAGTTTAATACCCATAAAGGTCAGACTACGAACTGTTGTTCTGTGTAAGTGTGTTCATGTTGCATTTGTGTCTGACATACCTCAGAATTTAGTCATGTAAGGTTTATCTAGTGAGCAAAAAACATTAGATGTCTGATTTTAAACCTTTAAAAGGTCTCATAACTGCAACACATACAAATTAAATATTACATTTTTTAACCATGAAATGTTTAATTTTGTAGTAGTTACTAAATACTTTTTAGTGGTTATTAAATAATGCGTCTTGCGTTTAATAACTGAATAATCATGGGGTTAGATTTGGTCTGCATTAAAGTGGAATTCCACCAATTTTACAATATTTTGCATGATTAAATGCAAGATGTAAATAAAGTCATTCAGTGATTTGATACAAAGTATTTTACACCTGTTCACTTAATCTGGATGGCATCATGATCAAACACACAGTCTTTTTGTTGCCTTACAACAGTTCTGATATAAAGTTTTGCCCTAAAGTGTTTGTTCTTCAGTCTGTTCATGGTGGAGAGGTACATGTAGGTTTTCAAATTCACCACTATTTTACCATTATCAACATTACACATAAAAGAAATTAAGTCTGGGTTCACTTGTCATTTTGAATGGTAAATAATATGGTGGTTGATATGTTTCTATACAATCTACCATTTCACATCAAATCACTCTGAATGACTATTTACATTTTGGTAATTGTGTAGAAATTTTGAAAACAGATCACTGGAATTCCAATTTAAGGAGAATATGTTAAAGAAAACGTACCGCAAAAAAATCAAATTCACACAAAAATCTTGCCTAACCCTAATGAAGATGTTTTTGATTTTTTGTTGCTGTTGCTTTGAAAAACTGTAAGTTACGCTGAGTTTCATACTAAGGACTTTTCATTAGGCCTTACTCACCACAGTCAACCGGTCCAAATGGTCCTAAGTCCAGATCGGAAAGAGGGAACGACACCGGAACTGTGCTCTTGCAGATTGAGAACCTCGACATAGTAAACCGGTTTAAGTCTGAGATAGGTAGTTAAGTCGTCAGACAAAAATGTTTAGTCGTAGGTACTAGTAGGGCTGACTGTCTAGAACTTCTCTGAACTTGGATTTTTATTGTCTGTCCAGCACATAATGAATTCCATTCCTGACACCAAATGCTCAGGAAATCGAGCACTTTCATATATTAGACTGTCTTACAAAATTTAAACAAGTCGAAGTATTTCAATACAAAGAATGGGTGTGATTGGCTCAGATTACTCTCAGTGCAGGGATGGTTGTTTGGAAAAGGTGCACTGGTAGTGACATGTTTAGGCACTGTAGGCAGCACTGCAATGCAGTTATTGAGAGGATTAGTTTCTGTTGCTGATCTGATATTCATCTCTGCCTTGTGAGCATCAACAAATACAGTTTAGTGTAAAAAAACAAGCCCAATGATCAAGTGTCTAAGAATTTTATAAGGCTGAGGGAGCAATCCTAGGTATCTACTAGTGGTGTGAAAATGTTTGAATAAATTAAAATCAATATAATTAATCTTCTTCTTCTATTTTTGGCTGCTCCTGATTTGGGGTCGCCACAGAAGATCAACCATTTCCATTTCATTCTGTCCTCTGCACCTTCCTCTCTCACACCAACAAAATCAATATTCAGTAATAAAATATAATAATATTTTTTTGCATTTTTGTTTAATATAGTTAAAAATGAGCACATACATAACTGAATATTATTCACTTAAAATCAATATAATGAATAATATTCAGTAATGTATGTGCTCATGTGTAGCTATATTAAACAAAAATGCAAAAAAAAAAAAAAATTGTTTTAGATATTTATTCCTAAAAAGGCACACACTGCCACCATCATCAAGCTGGTGCATAAAGGATACGTATGACCAGGATTTTAGGGAATCTTTGAATGGTGAGCCTTTTTGTGCTCTCTGTGCGACGACTGCACCTCTCACACATCTAAAGCACACAAAACAAAGTTAGTGACCCCACATTCAGACAGCATATGGCACATGAACATAAAACCTACAGAGTGAGCTCTGTACATACAGGCGAATTCTCCTTTTCCAGCTTCTCCTCTTGAGAGAAAAGATCTAAACACTCTCTCAGTGTGACAGTTGCCCTGGAGTCACTCCTCTGAAACAGCAGAGATGAAAAAAATGTGGAGAGTGGGCTTGATTCAGCCTGCGCCTGAAAGAGGGAGCGTGAGTTACCTTAGGAATCGGCAGTGACAGATCACAGAAGACGTCGAAGGTGTTGGAGTAGTGGGAGCAGACGGAGCAGTGCAGGGAGCTGCGCAGCTGCCCTGAGAACAGATCTGTGACGAGTGAGAGAGGGGTGAGAAAGGCAAAACAGCAACTAAATGAAAGTGGAATGTAGGAAATGACATGATTCTGCTGATTTCAGGCACTTGGTGACTGTAAGTGTAAATGAACTGAAAATGTTCGTCATCTGACACTTGGTAGCTGCAAGCTGTCAGAGTGGTTTTAGGAACTTTTTCCCAGTGCTCTGGCTTAGTCTTTTTTGCTTTCAATCCAACCCAAATTCTTCTATTGGTTTACTTTAAAAGAAGAACAGGAAATGTACTTTCCACAGATTACTTGAATCGCTTAATTCATTAACAAGCTAATTCTTGGTTGGAGGGCTCATTCTCATTTTGCAGCTTTCTCCGATATCAGTATTGCAAAAGCCAAATCACCATAACCATTAACAAACAGTATAAGGTACAGTGCTTGAACCCACCCATTTTCCAGCGGTATGTAATAATTGGACCATAAAGCTCACATATAGACACCTACACCAGAGGTGTTGCACTGCAGTCCTTGAGAATTAACTGATGAGTTCAATTAGGACTCACCAATATAACAATATTTAATGTAATACATTATATCACTATATATCTCAACAGGCTTTCCTGAGCATATTGTGATACAGTCAGTACTTAAAGACCACTGACCACCTGCATGTTTCATTAAAAATAGAACATGATCCTATTTAAATGGAGTCACAGTGGCTGAAATGCTGAATGTTGAAAATCAATTGTTGTTAGTTTTTGACAGTAGTTATTAAATTGTACAACCCATTTTTTGCCCTTTCTTACCAATATATTCTCATATATCAGGTATCATAAACATTTCTTGAAGTACAATGATATTTTTGCCTTATTGTCCATTCCTAAGTTTACTCAGGTGTGTTCAAGCAGGGAACTCGCCAAATTCGTCTTGAGGGCCCTCCAGAATTGCAATGAAATATCCTTTACTTAAAGGCGAAGTAATCTGTTTGATTACAAAATAAAAGCAATTGAAACTGTTCAGATTCAATAGCTTGAAAGCCACTGCTTACCTACAATTATGCTGTCATCCCTGTCAAGATGTTTCTTCCACATAGCAGAGGCCTCTTCTGAAATCCTAGTGGAAACGAGTGGTTTAAGACGTGAATGACTGCGGGGCTGAATTATTTTGTTCTATTCGGACAGTCTGTTTTCTGTTTACCTGAATCGAGTGAAGGTGGGCTCAGGGGCGGTAGCAATGGAGGGACG
This sequence comes from Brycinus macrolepidotus, assembly GCA_037974445.1. Lineage (NCBI taxonomy): Eukaryota > Metazoa > Chordata > Actinopteri > Characiformes > Alestidae > Brycinus > Brycinus macrolepidotus. Next base: position 24,782,407 of record JBBPCZ010000142.1, on the reverse strand, counting down.
CTGAGCAGGCCGCCGATTTATTTCTGTGTGAAGCTGGTCCAAAAGGAAACGTAAGAACTCCTGAGCGTCCTGCTGACTGATGAATGAGCGAGATCGTGAAAGAATAAAGTAGAAGTTATTCATCTACATGTTGCACCAAATACACCGGTGATAATCACATACAAAACAAAATAGTGCAATTGTTGTCTCTGAAAAAAAGTCATTAACCCTCAGATATTACTGTCATTTCCCTATATGTTCCATTTAACATCATTATTTACATTATTACATGTTTATGTAATTACAGTTAGATAACTGCAGTCATAATGTATGAACTACATTCACATTCCATAGGTCTCAGTCTGTACTTTCAGCGTCAAAAAAGACATGATAAAATGTAGATGGTGTTTTTTTTCTTTCTGCAAAACTAGACTTTACACACAATAGTGGCCTAGTGGTTAGGGCGTTCGCCCTGCAATCAGAGAGTTGTGGGTTCGAATCCCAAGACTGCTAGTAGCACCTCTGAGGTACCCTTGAGCAAGGTACCATCCCCACACACTGCTCCCCAGGTGCTGTGTTCCTGGCTCCCCACTGCTTGGTGAATGGGTTAAATACAGAGAAAGAATTTCGTGCTGTTCACACTGTGGTGTCTTCACGTATGACAGAATGGTCACTAACTTTTCATCAATTCCAAGTCATGATAAAATATGCCCTTTTCTACTTAGGCAGTTCTTTAAGCCCCCAGTAAAATAACACGTTTCGTTGATTTTCTAAGAGAAAGTAAATGCACAACCTCTGCAGGGAACATGCATATGGCATTTATCTGCTAGTGCCAAATGTTTGTACACTAAAAGTTTAACATATGGAAAAAATAAATCAGAAAACGCAAAATGTGTACTTTTGCACAGACCACACTTTATGTTTTACTTTTCCAATTTGTTATCTGCTCTGAGGACTTTTATTCAGTTATTTGACGGGGCTATTCAAACTTTGCTTATGGCTGTAAACATAAATGTTACTGACTGACGGTTTAGAAACTTGACGTTTTACAGTAGGTATTATTCATACTTTTGTTATCTGTGAGTCAGAAATAATTCCTGTCAGCTTGCTACATCCTGTTGATTTCACTGGTGATAACTGTGTTGTGTTAAAGTCAGTGTGGCAACTTCAATAGCAGCTGAAGTTTGTAGTGTAAAGTAGTGTGGTGCTCACCTGTAACCACTGAAGTAAGGCACCGCCTCTTTAAAGACACGGTAGAACTTCCCAGGATTCACATTCGTACCACTTCCATTTATGTCCCACAGACCATCCAAAACCTTTCTGAATTCTGCAAAAGAGTTGAAATGAGAGACTGGAAATTTTCTATAGCGGAGATACACAGCAGGTTGTCAGACTGGGTTCCTTCCAAGACACAACACTGCAAACAGTTGCATTTTCCCTGTTCTGACAAGTCAACTTAGGAAAGGCCTGCCGCAGAGTAAAAAGAGCTGAATAAGGGAAGCAGTAACAGGTCGGACCACATCATGAATATTAAGCTAATTTGTTCTACACAATCACACGGTGACTAAATAAGGTCCTGCAGCAAATCAGGTGTTGCGGTGCATAAGGAGGTAGGCCCTGCAGAATATGTAACACTGAAAGTGAAGTGGACAGACTATATTAGTATAGAAATGGGCTGACCATTCATCAGCTCCGGCTCCTGGCTGGAGCACATGTCCTGGAGGTAGGTCTTAGTCAGGCAATAATCTCGAAGACTCCGAGTGTGTGAGAGACACTGCACAATGGAGTTCAGGAAACACTGAAGATGAAAGTGTGTATGGACATAGAGGGAGAGAGAGAGAATTTCAGTAACAGGATATGAAAACAAAAGACAAAAATATATATACACAACAAATGAAAGCATTTTTACTAATAAGCATTACGCAAAGTGAATTTTTTGCATTGTAACGTACTGTATTCCCAATGTTACGCAGTCCAACTTGTCCACTGCCCAACGGTAGCTCTCTCTGTAGGATGAACATTCCACATTTAAAAAGTTATTATTCTAACCAATTATGTAACTACCACTAGTGCAGGAAGGGAAAGCATAAAGTGAGTAAATACTGCATTGTCTTATTTATTGCATTAATTGCGGGTTACTTTCAAATTATTTTTTACTTTTTTGCCCTAGGAGCTCATACAATCACTGCTTTTAATTTAAATTATTCATTATTAATTAAAGGTAATTATTCTTATTATTCACCTGGGGCTCACACAATCATTGCCTCTTCTATCAATTAAAATGATTCATTATTATTTAAAGGTAATTATTATTATTATTCACACTGGGACCCGTATTTCATTCATGGCCCTAACCCTTCTTAAACAGTAAAAAAAAATCTGAGGGGTAAGTTTTAAATATAAATCCCCTCAAAATATCCACACTGGCTCTGTCTCCCCAGGGAGTGCACCATGTCTAGGATGGCTCCATTTATAGATCTCTGATCCCATTATCTCAGGCAGGGAAGACACACTTCTAGACATCACAGAGGTCACGACCAAAGGCATTTTCATGCAGGAAGGGGGAGGGCAGAGAGCTCCTGTGGATGTCTATACATGCTGAATCCATTTTACAATCTGCATGTAGCATACTGCTTTCGAGCACACAATAAAAAAGAGAGGAGACACTTCAGTTCCTTGGTGAAGCTTAATGGCCTACTGGGCTGCCTGAGGCATTCTACACCTACTACAAAGCCTCATTCACACTAACTCACCTCCCTGTCGGCCACCAGCAGCAGGCCCATGAGGGACGTATACAGTACCGACTGGGAGATGTCTGTGCCTTCGGGCTGGAGGCCATTTTGGCTCAGAAGAGAGCGGCACAAGGCCTGGCAGGAGTGATCCATGTGGCCGGAGGCGGCTCTTGGCATTTGGCCCTAATACAGAATGAACCCGCACCAGGCAGAGTGGAGAGAGATGCGTGTGAATGAAGCCAGCAGTGTATAACGAGCCTGAATTCTGAATTACCTGTAAGGCAAGACAGATAGATGAATAAATGGGAGATGAATTCATATATATATATATATATATAGATAGATAGATAGATATGTATCAATATATATATATATATACATACATACACGCGCGCGCACACACACACACACATATATATATATATATATGTGTGTGTGTGTGTGTGTGTGCATGTGTATGTATATATATAGATACATATCTATCTATATATATGTGTGTGTGTGTGTGTGTGTGTGCGTGTATGTATATATATAGATACGTATCTATCTATCTATATATATACATATATATGTATATATATATATATATGTGTGTGTGTGTGTAAGTAAAGTCTATTTAACACATACAGTAATGTGCAAAAGGTTTAAGCAGCTAATTTGTCTCTGCAGTGTGTTTTGCCAATTAAAACATGACACAACATTAGAATAACCAAAAGTAAGTATAAAAATTGTAAAAAGATGATGATTTTTGTTGTTAAAAAGTTATATGTTGGTTAAAACATGTGGTTAGGTAGATTGCATGGATTCAATTCCATCAACAGCACCTGAAGCATGCAAGCACTGGACGGTAACACTGAGCTTCCTTGAGGACACATTTATGAATAATTCAGATAACACATTCACACTTAAGATCTCAGTGTATTTGCACAATGTTTATTATTCTATGGCTATTTTATGTATGTGAGTGTGTGTGTATTTATGTGTACACAGCCCTTTAAGTTGTTTTGATGTTTTGCTATCTCTTATCTATGCATAAATGTTATATAGCTTTTACTTACACAGAAATCGCCCCCCTGGTCAGGCTGCACTGGAGTTCCAGTCAGGTATCAAGTATCCAGCATCTGTATAACACTGTGTAGTGCTAGTTTTCTGAACAAGTTGTTTTTTTCTGATTGGGTTTTCACTCTCACTGCAGGCTGCTGCTCACCTGGCCACCGTACAGGGAGTGACCCTTAATCACTGCTAATCTTTCCTCTCTCCCTGGACTTTCTATACTTAGCCAAGCATTCTCACAATACATGGAACAGCTTAATCCTGTTGAGCTGGACCTCGTAACTTATAGTGTGAGCCCCCTCCTGCCTGTATTGCAACTCATGTTCACTATCAACAAACACGCAAGTAATGTATCAGATGTTTTGGTTTTTTTTTTTTATAAATCAGTTCCAAGTTCTATGATATGTCTGTAGGCTACACAGTAACATCAGTGCATAGAGGGTAAACAGGACAAAGTAAATATCTCACATTCTCTGTGGCTTTCTCCAACCCCAGAACTGCATCGGTTGAAACTCAAGAAAACTGTCAGTTCATCCGAAACAAAAAAAAAAAGGTCTAATATAAAAAATATTTTTATATCTTCAGATAATTCTCCACATTCATCAGCAAAATCGGCAACATGCAGCAAACACATACATACATCATCATGTTGCATACATCATTCATACAGGATTTAAACCACTTTTTCATTACTGGCCAGTTGAGGTACAGACGGATCATACAGTACAGGTGTGTGTACCTGGTCCCAGTGGTGGTTTAGGCTCGGTGCTTGCATCTAACATAGATTCATATAAATATTTTTTTTACGTGCAAAAGAAAAAAAAAAAAAAGGGTGGATGTAATGGCAAAACTTTCTCTGTCCTTGTAAAGTTATAGGATGTCTCCTTGACACATCGCCTATGTGTCTGACATCTCCACATCAGAGTTCAGGCTCAGTTCAGCGATGTGGTCGAGGGCTGGGTCAGGGCTGACCCGAGCTGAGGCGCTGGACTGGGAAGGGTGAGCGTATCTGTCGCGTGACTGGACGATGGCTTGGCGCAGGCAGGAGATCCACTGCTGCTTGTTGAAGGAGTCGTTGGCCTGCAGGCTGTGCGACTGAGCCTTGGTACGCCCTCTGCTGCTCACGCGGAAACAGTTCTTCACTATGAGGAGACAGAGAAAGAGAAAGAGAAAACAATTCGTTAATATTGATGCATTTCTTCATTTCTTCATTTCTTCATTTGTTGTGGTGGGTTTTGAGTTTTTATTCCTCAGATGTTCAGTGCTTCAGGGAATGAAGGCCCAACTTTTTCCCTTCATATAAAAGTTGGTCATTTTTATTAGTGGTTGTTTCTTTGTTCTTATGCAAACAATTAAAAAAGAGTAATGAAAGTCTGTCAGATCTCAAACTGATACACAGTTTGCCTCTCTACTCACTACCCCCTACTTTGAGCACTATATAGAACACTACTGTAAGAACAAATGTGTTTTAAGTGAAAAATTTCACATGTTTGCTCATTCCGTCGTATATATCACCTTAGGGGCATTCTGTGTTTTCTAGGCTAATTTATTTCATTTGCACATTTCACACACAAAGACAATTCAAAGTGCTTTAGAAACAGCATACAAAACACAATAAAACACAACCTCAAAATGAACTAAATTTAACTTGGATATAAGAGTTCTAAGGAATAACCAAGTTATAATGAAGAAATAAAGAGTTAAAGCAACACAGAATAAATAGTAAAGTGTCAGAACATGCAAAATGCCATAGATTAATGAGTCTGAAAGTAAACAGTCTGCCTTTGAAAATGGCTTGAGATTATCACAGTTCCTCTTAGTTTATTTCAACCGACTGCAGTGTGGTGGCTTTAGACCGTCTCACCATGTTTAGTTCTGAGTCTAGGCACCATTAGCTGTCTTAGTATATATTCTGGCAGCAGCATTCTGAATGAGTTGCATCTAATGGAATTTTCTGGGCATGCCAGTAAGGAGGCCGTTACAATAATCTAGATGTATGAAGATTAATGCAAGAGTTTTTCTAGGTCTTGTGCAGTCATAAACTCCTTGACTGTTGCATTATTGTTCCACTGCCTGATGCATGGGAGTGTAAGAGTGCATTGGAAAATCACCACTGTTGTCAGACACCAATTTAAAATACCAGTCTCCCAGAACAGTGTACTATGCAGTAAACAAGACATAGCAGAGATCATCATCATTACCTTTGTCATTGCCAGTGAAGGCTCCACGAAAAGACCCAGAAGAACTGGCCTCTCCATCAGGCAGGTCCTCCAGTAGAAGGTGAGCAGCAGGAAGAGGCTGGCGGTAAACTTGAAACTGGACCATGCTGTCCTTGTCCTGCACAACTGGCCGGGTCAGCACCAGCACCAGCTCAAACAAAAACACATGCAGCTTCTGTGGGGGGAGGGGAAGGGGCCTATTAGAAAAGCTACAGTAGTGCTTTGGAAAAAAAGGAAAAATAGATGTTGCTGTCACAAGAACACCTTTTAACTTTATTTATTTATCTAATCAATTTATAAAAGTCAGCTACCCATCATATTGTATTACATTTTGCATTTCACAAAATAAAAAATGACAAAAAAACATTTGTTGTCTGATTCTGGCAAAAAAGTCACTCAAATAGTCCATTTCACTTCCATGAAAACACACCACCAAAACTCCTCATCCAGAGACTCAGGTGGCAGTGACTAGTCAGTATAGCTTTGAACACGTTATGACTTCCGGTGAACTACAAATGAATAAAACAGACATATCAGACAACACAAAGACGGGTATTCACAAAGCAGTCGCAAATTAGAGTCCTAAACCACATCCACAAGTCTGCTAGGCCTTAAAAAGCATGTTTGTGTTGTTTGTTAGCAATATTGGTCCAAACACTGTGTCAACTGATCAACTACATCTAGGATAAGTGAAACATTTCACCAAACATTTTTTAAATCCGTCAGTAAAGTTCATAGATACAAATACTACAAATACTGCTATTAACACACACATCCACACACCAAGAACTGCAACGGTGCAATGGTTCTTTCATGTGCAATATGTCTCATGCAACATGTACAACAGCTCTGGTGCAATATTTCTATGTATCATTCAATGTCTGCTGCTATTAGGCATCTGAAGAGTGTGTACCCATTGTGTTCACACATATATATTTGTATATATACAAACAGACTTTATATATTTAGATTTTTGTATGGTATTTCTATATGGTACGCGGCTTCCACTTTCAGCTGGTGGCCTGGTGGTTAGGGAGTTACCCCTGCAATCGGAAGATCTTGGGTTCGAATCCGAGGATTGCCAGTGGCACCACTGCTTCACTTGGTGAATGGGTTAAATGCAGAGAATTAATTTTACCCTGTTCACACTGTGTGCTGCGCTGTGGTGTCGTCACACATGACTATAAGGAGCCACTTTACTTTCTTTTGTACTTTCCACTTTGCTGTAACATTGTAAATTTCTCACCCCTGTGATTAAGAAAGAGTTATCTTATCTTATCTTATTAATTGCAACAAATGGGACAGTGAGTGTCTGACTTGAAGAGGTGGATATCAGGAGCTGGGAGTGTTCACCTGTCCTTTGGTGTTCTTGAGTTCTCCGTGGCAGTAGAGGAAGCGTGAAGCCTGGATCTCAGGAACTCTCTGGCCCTCTTCAGGGTAGCTCAGGCCTCGTCTGTAGAACTGACACTCCGCCTCCCCGGTCTTGCGGTTTACCTCAGTAATAATACTCTGGATCAGCTCCATCTGTAGACGATGGAGAGCAGAGGGCACTTACTTTGCAGGCACAAAAATGGATTTACTTTGATGATCAATAGAACATGAAGAGAAGACTTAATGCACACTGTAAGAGGAGAACGAGCAGTCTCTCTTTTTCTAGCTGACTGCTGTGGGTTGTGTAGATGGAACTCACAGCCTGTGGCAGTGTTTCCTCATCGGGATGATCAGGAGGGGTGGTCTTCTGGATCTCCTTCAGCAGCAGGGGGTACTTCACCAGGCGGCTGCGGGGCAGATCCAGAAAGTTCCATAGGTCCAGCTTCCTGCTGAAGGATGACTCCTGGCACAGGCGCAGGAACTCCTCCACACGACGTACCTGCTTCTTCTGGTCCAGCAGAGCCTTAGCCCCCACCTGATTACAGCAGTAGGTGATGTAGGCCTCCAAACACGGAAACTAGAAAGGAGTAGAGGAGTGACATAAGCTTGTTTCCTGTAGAGGTGTAGAATCTATCCATATGCTTCTATTTCTTTTGCACTGATGACAACATTCACACAAATGATGCATGTTCTCCAAGATCTCACTGAGTATTGCAGCTCCGAGACCCCCTCTGAAAACACTTTCCCAAAATAATCCCAAAGATCTCAGCTTCAAGAACACCAGCATTTACCAGACTGAGCACACTGATTCCTAACCAAATTCTTAAGGATTTTTTTCTTGATTAACAATGAGAATTTAATAATCTATTCTATAAAATCCTTTCTCTGGAGTGTGTTTTCACAATGAAATAAACATTTTAATTCAAACATCATCCAAAGGTCTAGAATTTTTTAATATGCAAGTGTGCATATTAAAGTAGATAATGTCTTGTTTGCATACCTATATGCTACAAAATGTCCCACAAAATATATTTCTAGGAATGGCAGTAATCAGCTGACACTGAGAATTAAATATGTGAACGATATCTTTTACCTCCTACAAAAAATACGAGCTTTTCTCATGACAGTGGCAATATGCAGTCTAAAAATACTGAGTTCGGTTTCCTTTCTCTTCAAGGTCTGTTTTTTTCAGAAAGCACTACATCCTCATGTTTCCTTAGTAACACTCACCCAGTCCAGCAGGGTCGGCCCCACCTCCCCCACAGTCTTCTCCGATCCCCGCAGCCCCTCCAGACGTGCCAAGAAATCTGCACGCAGATATGAGATGGCAGATGAAAAAAACAGCATTGAACTGCAGTTCAGAGGCTTTCTGTCGTTATTAGATAGAACTACTGACACGCACCTTCATGGAGAGGAATCAAAGAATCTAGAGTTCCAAATATCTGGCCCAGTTCACTTTCAGTCATGATGTCCAGTTTCAGCATGGGTTCATAGTACACCTGAAACCATAGAAGAGCAGAAAACACTTAAAACAAGAACAGGGACGCAACAATGTATGTAATACATGACTAAGGTATTCAACAAACCTTTTTGACTAAACTGAGGTCTTCTATCAGTTGCCTTTCTCCCTGAGTCATCTCATAGATCACCTGCAGGATGAAACAGATTGGGGGCTCCGTTAGACGCTGACGAGAAAGTACAATACAAGCATTACAAACACAATGACACCACACCTTACTTTTAAAATAAATGGTAATACAGTAAAAACCCATTTGTTTTTTTCAGTCACTCAGACACTAAAGTGTATTCCGGGCTGAATATGTCTTTAGGTGGCTGTTTTATCAGTGACCTAAAAGAACGACTAAATTTCCCAAATTTCCAGGTCGTCCAAACCTGATCTTCATTTATTCCCAGTTCTCCAGTTGTTAACAGGCTAAATCCTTCACACACACCAACCAGAACCTCAGCATGAATAAAGCGGACCAGGATGAATCAGTACGGCGTGTTTGTGTGTATGGAAGAGTGTACGCATGTAAGAATGCAGGTATGATAAAACATCAATATGTTATTTTCTGTCAAAACAATACAGTACATGTTCTGTAAACTGAGGGATGTAAAAGTACAGTAATTTAGTCTAAAGAGTGTCCTGTGTTGTAGATGAAGGTAGTCCTGACCCACCTAGTATAAAAATGATGTGCTGGAGAGGAGGAGTGTGAATGTCTTTTATTATGTGCTCAATTATATAACAGATTCCTCACAATCATTGTTACTGCAAATTATTAATTATTGCTTAGTTTCTTGTTCATTTACGACTTGAATATTTTCCCCTATTTACCAGATTGCAGTACATGTATTGTACAGTGAAACACCATTGTATGGGAAAGTATGGGCATCCCTGGTTGATTTATATGTTTTTAAAAAAAGTTTGCATGAGACACATTTAAATATGACCACAAATTTTAATGCACTATGTATCTGCTGAATTTAAAATACTGGAAACAACTAAAATAAATGTGGCATGTGAAAGTCTTGGCACCATTTCAGTGGTTATTATCCACTGGTGCTATTTTCAGAAAGGTCCCAGAGCTTGTTTGACTCATTAGGATTTAGGGCTCATTATGATCCAAGTCAGATGGAGACAGTTTATTACAGAATGTAATAAATGATGTGATCCTTCAAACCTCTCAGGATTTTGGGCTTACACTCAACAGCCATGGGCTCATCTACACAGTTGACTCTGAAACTGAAGACAGTTGATTCTTATAAGGCAAGAGAAGACTAATAATATCTAAACAGTTTCTGCTTGAGGTTTTCAGTAACCAGAATCTCATTAAGAGGTACAGATCTGAAAGCCATGAAAATCTTGGTTAAAAAATGGCTCATAGACTTGTCAGGTATGCTAAATGACAGGACCAGATCACTGCCAAAAACCTGCAGGAAGATTTAATAATGACCCAGCCCACCATGCAGGACAGTTCATCTACACATAAGGTAACCTTAACTATGATCTCATCACAGTTAATATCTGAAGTATGCATGACAAAATCTGAGGCATTTTGGAATCAAGTACTGTGGTCTGCTGGAGCCAAAAGTTTGCAATCACCAAAGACATGTTTGGGGGGAAAAAAGAAGACATTTCAACAAAAAATACCTTGCCAACTGTTCAGCAAAGTGGTGGTGGGGGGTGGGGGTGGGGTTTGTTATTCTTTGAGGTGGCACAGGAAGCTTTGTGGGGTTAGAGGGGAGAAATGATACTACTGAAAATCAACAAATCCCGGAAGCTAATGTCCCTCACTCACTGTGTGAAGAAACTGAACAAGAAAACACACTGAATATTACAAGATGATGACTCAAAACACACATCAGAATTAATCTGGACTTACAACAAAAGGTTTTGGTTTTATAATGGGTTCACAGTTTTATAATAATTTCACTATCCCCTGACTTGAATGCGATTGTAAATCTATGGTGACCCCTTAAATGTGCTGTGTATACAAGATGACCAGTGATCAAGAAAAAGCAGGAAAAAAGTTCATAAAGAAAAGAAAGAAAGTCATTAATACAGCCAAAGTTTACTAAAAACTCCCAAAAGGGTACCCAAAACTTTGCACGTCACATTTTATGTTTTATTTTTTCCCCAACATAAATTGAATTTCCACGTTAAATTCAACAAATAAATAATATTTGTGCATTAAAATTTGCAGAGCTTTGTCATATTTAAGTTTCTTCCATGCACAGGTGCTTTTCTTTTCACTTAGAAAATCAACTAAATGGGTTATTTGACCAGACATGCCCAAGCTTTTGCATAATATTTGAAATTATTTATGCATAATATTTGAAATAATGTGAGTAGATTTCAGTTGCATGATCAAAATCCATCCATTGTTCTGAGAAAAGTCTCTTAATTGTAATAAAAAGGTTTTTCCAGTTGTGGTTATTGTAGTGGAGCACTATGATTTAAACGGAAGATAACTTGTTTTAGAGTGAAGTATTTGGTTTTGACATGGAAGTATGAGGTCTGCTCAGAATGGTATGTAGTTCTGGTTTTGGGTTTGTAGTTTTGGGGATAAAGTGAGTCATGACCTACAAAACTATCACTACCATGCCCTGTTAGTCAAAAATTTAGGGACACCTTGCTAATTTTATAAAATGAGAATGAGCAATAACATATAGTCATCTGACAGATGTGCTACTTTGCCATAACAAGCCCACACATTTTATTCCCTGGTTGTGATGTCAGCACTCAATCTGTCCAGCTTCAGGGCCAACGAGTCCTTTTCACACCAGGGATGACACTTGGTGTGCATGAAGCTAAGAGCTGCGAACACCCAGCATTAGTAACCAGCTCTTCACGTTAACCAAGCCCTTTACAAGCTTTTTTATTTCTTATTTAACTGAAAAGTCAGTGTGAAAATCAAACATGACAAAATTTTCAAGGGAAAGCAAGGTGTCCCCAAACATTTGTCCAGCAGTGTTTATATCTTGAGCCAGCACTTTTAAAGGCCATTTAAAAACCTGTGAACAGCAGGCAGTGCCCACTGCTCTGTCTGCTGTGGTGGAACTGTTGCCTGATGACATCCGAAAAAGAGAACATGGCCTCTAAGCCAGCTCACTTCCTGTTTCATAACAGACAAAGGCCTGAAAGTGAGGGGAACGCCTGACAAACAACTCGTCACTCTCTCAGTCTCACGGCCCCAGTGCAGCATTTACCGCTGAAGGGCCATATTTAGAAGTTACTGGCCCTGGTTGCGTGCTGTGTGGTGCTAATCCACAGAAGCAGCCCAGCCGTACCTCCTGTCTCTTAATCTCTCTGGCGCTCAGATCCTGGCTCGCACTGTCCACAGTGTCACTCCACAGCTGGCTGCTGCGGCGCCGGGGGAAAGAAGAGGCCTTCTGACGCGCGCGGATGGGCATGGGGGGCAACGGACGGGCCTCTGTGCGGAAGCTGATGGACCGCTTAAGGTGTCAAACAGGGGGGAAAAAAGCCGGTTAGCAGTGCCCTATATTGTGGCAAGACAAACAAACACTGCAAATAGTGTATGAAACTGATCCGAATCTTACAATACAGCTGTGCATAACTGAGGATTACAGTTAAGCTTATGAACTTACATGCATAATCACTTAACTCTATGTAAAAAAAAAAAAAAAAATGATGTTATATAAGCCAGGGACCACAGAATGGTCTTGTTATATTGCTCCAAACCTATTCGGAACACTTTAAGGATAGATCAAAAATGTGTACCACCTATAAATAAATAAATATGTAGATAGAGATAAATAAATAAACAAATAAATAAATAAATACAAAGATACAGCTCACCTGGATGGACTGTCCCAACCGTTTCAGTGCAGGGGTCTTCACTGGTGTTATAATGCCTGTAACTTCGCTACTTCTGTCCACTGGTTTAACTCTTTTGTTACAAGGTCCCTACAAAGTGGATAATATCATGCAATTTTACCATGGGTGGGTTTCTCAAGCCTTGTCTTAGACCAAAGTGTAAAGCCAAATGTGTTTCCCCATTAAAAGAATAGTTTGGAGCAAAAAAATCTAATTTAGTTTTCCTCATAACCCCAGATGTGGCTGATCAGTCATAGTATATTTAGTCAAAATTTTGCTTCTTTAGTTTAAAACTAGAGCTATGAGCCTAACCTTGCAAACAACCACTAGAAGTCAATAGTCATACTCTCATTTGTAAAAACATCACCAAAACGTAAATTTCGTCATTAAGGCAGCACAGACTTGTGCAGTTAGTGTAGGAGACAGCATGACAGGCTATAAAAATGAACAAAACCTCACAGCTACAGACAGTCTTTCAGACAGCACCCAGGCTGAAGAGCACTGATCTTGGATCAGATTGTTCTGTGTTTATCACGATCATTGCCTCAAAAACTGATTCTAGATCAACACATCCACTCCTGAAATGGTTTGTGGTCTGTGTTGTCTAAAAACAGTGCTACCTGCACTCCTCGGCTAGATGGTGAAGCCAAATTCTGTGCCACCTTTATAGAAAGCTGGATGTGGTATAGCCTCAGTGATGAACTGAAGAAGAAAAATTTGTATACTAATCTTGTCCCAGCCGAAAACTATCAAACTATTCCTTTGAAAAATCCTGTTTAGTCTATGTTTAGTCTTAATCCAGATCTATGAAATTGACACATAACTCTTAGGTTTAATCTTCTCTCATTTCTAACCTTTTCAACAGAACATGATCATCATACCTTCACTAGGGCGATAGATATGCTTTTAGATATGATTCAGATATGCCTTAATTCTACGTAGCTCTAATAAACTTCACAGCCTGGTTTGGCTCAGTGCAACTGAGTTATGAACACTACAAAAACATAGAATGCTCCTAGATGCCCAGTTTTGATCACTGAAAGGGGTTTCCATGAAAGACAGCAAATGAAAGACCCCCAGATAAGAGACAGAAGGGCAAATCTATGAGACAGCATTCACGTCTTTCATTTTTCAGTACTTCAATACAGGCCTCACTGTACCTCTGAGTCTTGCAGGTCACTGGGAAAGTCATCTTCATCCTGAAAGTCAAAGGCAAAGCAGATACATCAGAACTGGTAAACACCAAGGGAGATTACGCAAAGGGATCACACGCAATCAGGGGTAAATCTGCTGATGGAGAAGTCCAGCACAATGACACCTACTCTTCCCCAGCTGATTTTCAGAGACGATGGAGCCCTCTGTTATCAACAACCAACAGGATTTAAAACACTCAACATGCACCACTCCGTCAGAATGGTGTGAAGGTTCTGGTTAGACTGATAACAGTGAAATAAGCATGACGGAGTGAGATGAGTGTTGGTGTGGTAATCAACACAGTAGGGAGACAGTGAGAGAGTGTTAAACTGAAAGAGACAAAGCAAGAGGCCCAGTGCTTGGAGAGGCCTCTTTCCGGTACGAGACAGGAAACCGAGTTGTAAAATGTCAAGTTTCTGACCTAAAGACGAGTGAGAGTGGCTTAATTTATTGCTGCAGATATTTCAGATCCAACACACACTGAAGTGATCAGCCTCTTTGATGTTACGAGCATTTGGCACATTAGGAGGAACATTAAAACCACTGCTTCTGCTGTGAATCACGCACACACACCTGCTCTCAGCAGCAAGACCTGACTGTGTTTCCGTTCCAGAGCAGAGGCAGCAGAAAGCAAAGGGCAAGAAGGGACAAAATGAAAGATAGAAGTAACTGACAGAGACAGACAGAGTGTGACACTGCTTCAGACAGAGATTTGTGATTAGTGAACCGAACAAAGCAAAGAGGCGTGAGGACCCCTCTACCAAAGTACATGCAACTGCTCAAATCTCCAGTAGTTTCAGCAGATTTACTGAAATCCTGCACTAATAAAAACTCACATAGTCGTCTGAGGCTCGGGCTGAAATTTCAGCATCACTGCTTGGGTCCTGTTTCCTTTTCTTCTGCTCAGAAAAGCAACAGACAACAGAGTGATTTGCTTCAAAGGAGCAGACACTTCAGGCCCACCCTTCAAAGTTTGCCATTTGAGGTTTCATGCATGGAGGAGAAAGACACTTACCCCTGCAAAGTCTGAAAGGTTGGCACACGTGAGGAGTCTCTCTCTCGATACAGGAGACCTTAACAAATCCCAAAAGACATACAGATTACAGGTCAGCGAGGTCAGAGACACAGACAATTTTAAGTCTATAAAAAATATAAAAGTCAGTAGGGCCTGTTTGAGAACAGTGAGAAGGGTCTTGAAGACCACTTAGAAAGCCGGTAAAACCTATTGCATCACGGTAGCAAAATTAGTCAACTCTTATTAATTGAAAAGATAAATATCTAATTTAAATGACTGATTACAATGAATAAATTAGTTGCTACAAGATCTGAAGACCCAGGGCCAATAAAAAAAAACCCCAAAGGAGCACTTACCAGGACAGTGATGAATCAGCCTCTGTCTCTTCGAGCTCCATCTTTGTCTCTTTCATATCATCTTTAGATGTAATGATCAACACATGGGCAAATGCGAAGTACACGATAAAAGACTGTTTCAGTAACCTACTTGGTCTGGTCCCTCCAAAACACCTGTTTCAGCCCTTCGTGGAAAGTAGAAGACAGAAGAATTTTGATGTGCACCCTCACTCCCTACCCCTCCTCTCTTCCTCTTACACTTGTATGTCTGAAACCCACATCCTGTGTGTGAAAAAAAAGTTCTTGCTTCCTGTTAGCACACAACTTATTTAGTTCAGTCAGGTCCTCAGCCTGTGCCAAAGCTTTTACAACACATTCACCAAGGATGAGAAGTAATGATCGGGAAGTTAAATCTAGTGACCCATTTTGCTGAAGTGACAATTTCTCAAAATGATCAGTCACCAAATGTAGATTCTTATGAATTTTAGGACCTCTTCAAGAAGATTATACTATTGCAAAAAAAGATAATACAGTATTTTTGCAGTTATTCCAGCATCATGCCAAGTCATCTTCAAGATACCCTCAAAACAGTTTCATTTTGTTCATAGATTGTAGAATACAACCTAACTGGAACATTATATATAAACTATATAGACAAAAGTATTGGGACACATCTGTTTTTCAGGGTTTGGGCTAGGCCTCTTTCTTCCAGTGAAGGGCTTAATCTTAATGTTTCATCATACCAAGACATTTTGGACAACACCATGCTCCCAACTTTGTGGACACAGTTTGGGGAAGAACCTTTTCTATTCCAGCATGACTGTGCCTCAGTGCACAAAGCAAGGTCCATA
>JBBPCZ010000142.1:24744100-24765487 GCA_037974445.1 Brycinus macrolepidotus | reverse complement strand
TTTAGATCTTTAAGTCCATCTCATGAAAAATGGGAGCAAAAACAAAAGTGTTGCGTTTATATTTTTGTTGAGTGTATCTATCTATCTATATCTATATCTATCTATCTATATCTATATCTATCTTTATCTGTCTATATCTATCTATCTATATAGAGAGTGAGAGAGAGAGAGAGAGAGAGAGTTTGGAAGCAAGAAAAACGGGCAACTATAAGGATCTGAGTGACTTTTAGGACTAGATAGTAATGGCCACAGGACTGGGTCAGAGTGTCTTCAAAACAGCAGGTCTTATGGGCTATTCAGTGGTTAGTACCTCCCAAAAGTGGTCCAAGGAAAGAAAACTGGTGAACTGGTCGCAGAGTCATGGATGCCCAAAGCTCACTGATGCAAATGGGGAGTGAAGGCTAGCCCATCTAGTCCCATCCCACAGATGCGCTACTGTAGTGGGGTGGCGGTGGCCTAGTGGGTAGGATACTTGCCTCTGGACCAAGAGGTCATGGGTTTGAATCCTACCTTCAGCACCACCACTGGGTTCCTCAGCAAGACCCTTAACCCCAAGTTACTCCTGGGAGACTGTACCCTGTAGTTAGGGAATGGGAGTTGCTTTGGATGGAAGTGTCCGCTAACTGCAGCAGAAAACTGATGAAAAACATTTATGCTAAAATGAGGCAGGCCGCAGACCAGTCAGAATGACCATGCTGATCTCTGTCCGCCACCAAAAGTGTCTACAATGCGCATGTGAGTATCAGTATCAAAGCCAGACAATGGCAGAAAGGGGCCTGGTCTCAAGAAGCCTATATTCTTTTACATCATGTGGATGTCTGTGCGTCATATACCTGGAGAACAGATGGCACAAGGATGCATTTTGGGAAAGGAAGCCAATGGAGGCAGTGTGATGCTTTGGGAAATATTTTACTGGAAACCTTGGGTCCTGGCATTCAAGTGGACGTTGACACAGACCACCAACATAAAGACCAAGTACACCCCCTCATGGCAACAGTATTCGCTAACGGCAGTGTGCTCTTTTAATAGGATAATGCACCCTGCTACACTGCACAAATTGTTCGGGAATGATTTGAGGAACATAGACTGCAAGGTGGCCTCCAAATTCCTCAGATCTCAATCTGATCAACATCTTTGGGATGTGCTGCACAAACTAGGTCTTGTGGGTTCCATGCCTTGATGGGCGAGAGCTGGCAGCATGAAGGAGACCTAAACAATACTAGACAGGTGGTTTTAATGTTCTGGTTGATAAAGATTTGACAAAAGGTTTAAAAATAATTATATAATGTGCTGAAACAAACATCAAATATTTAAATCCATAATTACATAAAATAGAACACCCCTGCCCAATATTTTTATAGGTACATAAAAACCTCACACTGCACTGCAACCAATTTTCCTAAAATCACACATTATCCAAGCCAACAACGGCAAACCAGTGCTGCTTATAAGACACACCATGATACAATGTAACATGGCAACAAGCATCCACACTTGGCAATATTTTTGCCACATTACCACATTTAAATAAATACCAAATTACATAAGCCTTTTGCTGTACTCTTTATATTCTGAAGATAGCATCTTTAATGGCTGATATCATGGTCATCACCCACCCCCACAGGCCTGTTTCGGTGCGAAAGAACTAACAGGTTGGTGTGGCTAATGTATTAAGCAGCTCTAAAAGCAATAATGATTTGAGCTTCAAGGCACACAGTGACACTAGTTAACAAAAACAAAACAACAAGGAATCTTTTACAACTTTATTTACTATCACACTAAGTGCTCCCATTACAAAGTAAAATCACTTTTACTGTAATGTTTCCTGGAGTTTAACAAAGTAGAAAGAATTTATGTTCTACAAGTTGTGTGCCAAAAAAAAGAAAATAAAGAAAAAGAAAAAAAGAGAAAAAAAAAAAAAACCACACCCTCAAGTTATGTGCAGGTTCCCTAGTCCCAACCTAAAGAAGCCAGAGAGGCAAAAGGACACTCTTACTGGGCCCACGGAAGAGAAGGGGTTCAATGTGAGGGGACTCGCTTTGAGAGCTTAACCAAAAGCAGACACCCACAGCTTCCCTTACTGGCATGTGTGTTAAGGTGCCACCATCGCAGCGGAAAAGTACTTCAAGTTGAGACTATAATGTTTATCAAAGGATGTCAACAAATAAGAATACAGATTAAATGTTATTTTTTTCCTCCAGTTCGCATTAACTTTTTGGCATCATTCAAGATTATATGATATCGAAGTTGTTAGATTTTTTTTTTTTTTTTTTTAAAAGAGGGGGGGAGGGAGAGAGAGAGTGCAGCAGAAAACAAAAGATTAGAGCCATCTTTCTTAACACAGGGAGAGGGCTGATGAGCATACTCAAATTTTTACACTGAAGCATTAGTACAACCAGTTTTAAATAACAGCTACAGTCAAAGAGGTCCTGTTCACCTGCTCCCCCTACAAATCTCACTCATTCATCCCACTGCCTAACAGGCCTAACACATTTAAAACGTGGGAGTATGACCCCTGGGGTCAAGCAAGGTTTAAAGACAAGGATTGGAGCCAATAACCATCCCCATACGCAATCTTTTTTTTTACATTTTATTTATTTAAACTTTGGCCTCCCCGCCCCCCCCCCCCTCGTTCCAAGTGATTTTCTCTTGAAACCCCTAGTGCCCCACCACCCCCGACCCTGTAGCCCCTGGATGTCTTATCAGCGAATGGTGTATCTGACATAGGGAACCTCCACATCTTCATCTGTCAGGTCATTGCAGCAGAGTTCAAACACTAGTGCTTTAACATGCTTCCCCAGTTTCTTCTTCGACACCTTGGTCACTATCTCAGTCATGCTAAAAATGGAAAAGAAGAGAGAAGAATTCTTCAGAAATAATCACATAAGCAGAACATTTATATCATTCAGCTGAAGCAGTAGGACTGGATTGGTCATCCACTGACAATTGTAGAAATAGATGGAGATTAGGTACTCACGGCAGCTCCAGTCGTTCCTTGAGCTTGGCAGCAGGCATGAAGAAAGAGTAGAGCATAGAGACACCCTGAGAGAGCATTGTGATTTCTAACTTGTGTTCATTCTGGAAAAGATAGAGAACAGGAGAGAGACTGTCAATGTAACAGAATTTGAATACCAGTCATCACCAGGGAAGAATATGAAACTCCATAATTACATACCTTAAAGTAGTCCAGGAACTGTCGGAGTGTCATCTCCTCGCCACTTGGCTGAATGCCCTTCACCTCGAAGCGGTCCCATAGCGTCCAATCGATTTCATAATACTGAAGAATGAAGCCATAATTGAGGACAATTTGAACAGCATTCGGAAATATTTATCACCTTTCAAATACTCAAACTTGAACCCAAGAATTTACCTTGTGCTTGGGAGCAGCAATGGGTTCAGAAAAAGCAAAGAAAGGCAGGGCAAGGTTCATGAAGCCATTCTTGTATGAGTCCAACTTCTTGTGGGCCTGAACAATCTTAAGCAACTCAAGACACACCAGGCCAACTACAGCAGCTGTTGTCGTAGCTATGGCAGGAATGATCTTACCAGCAATGAGTTTGCTCTGTAGCAGAGAGAGACAAAAAGTACCAATATAAACTCAGCAACTACGTTCCAGCTGAAGCCAGATCTTTCGGTCCGTGAAACCCACTTGTCAAATACTTACCTTATGTCTGTCTGCTGGAGGAATGTCATAATTCTCTGCTCGCAAATTGGATGCAGCTACTATGAAGTCCATGTGGAAGTTAGTGTCATCATCCTGGGGGGGGGGGGGGGGTTGGGGGGAGTTACTAAAGTAAGCTCACAGCACTATAAGCTTTACAGTTGAGAGGAATGGAGAATAGTACCTTCTCAAAGTCTATCGGACAGAGTTTGAACTGGGACGAAGCTTCCACAGAAGGCAGTAGGGTCTTCAATTCTTCAAGCCTAGAGTCATCTTTGACAGAATATGGTTAAATGCTTAAGTGCTGTTCATGCTGCTGTACAGAATGCATCTCAGTTTAAGCAGTGATCATCATTCAAATGCAATTTGTGTCATGTGTAAGTCCTAGTAAGTGAATGATTAAATTTCTTACCAACAGATGCATTGGCACTCTGCAGCTCCTGGTCAGATACATGAATTTTAACTCCTGATTTGGGGGTAAACTCTGGTACTTTTATTTCCTGCAACAGCTTGGCCAAACCGGCACGGTCAGAGGAGCCTTGCAGGCCATATGTCTGGGCAAACAAGTTGGCTCCAGCCATGATGTAGTCCATGTGCAGATCCTAAGGATTATGAAATAGATTAAACCGAGGAACATTTCCAGTTTTGCTCTGCACATAAGAGAGCAGAACATATATTTAAATTCTTCAGGTCACAGAAGAACTTACATTGCTGGTGCTAAATTCTAGAGGATGAGGACATCTTTTAGGACCTGACCAGAACGGAGCTCCAGAACTTGTGAGCTTCGAAACAGGAATGGAGAGAAAGGCAAAAGAAAAAATTAACAAAGGGAAAAAAGAAATACGGATAGCCCCAAGTTGACCATTACAGTACTTCTACTCAGGTATAGTTAGTTCTATTGTTTTGACCAGTTACTCAGGTATAGTTAGTTCTATTGTTTTGACCAGTTAAGGAAATGTTCCATAAAGTATTCAAACATCACTGAAACAAACACAAACAGTCAGGGACTAGACAAACAAGGCAGTTCTCACCTGGTCAGGAGGGAAGTTGTGCAGTAACTGGCGAATGTTGTTATTGTATTGGCACTGCCAATGGTTGCGGGCCCAGGCTACACAGTCCTCCCAGCTACGGGGGCAATCCGTCACTAGACTCTTATACACGGCTTCTAGAACCTCTAGAGGCTGTGCACCAGGCAGTTTCAGAGTACGCTCCATGAACTTCGGGTCTCTGAAGATGGGTCAATTAACAACATTCAAAAAAAAAAATAATCTCAGAATCAACTGAGAGGTCAACAGAAATCACTGCATAGTAAGACCGACACATTCAACCAATCACTTACGTCAGATACTGCATTGCATTTTCCGAAGGTTGTTTGAAAAGTCCTTCAAACTCATCACGAGCCCACTAACAAAGGGAGAGAAAGATCAGTGATCACAAATAGGCCAGGATTCAAAGCAAAGTGTGCATAAAATAAGCACAGATCCACAATAAGCACTTAATATAGAACCACTGTATTAAAGAAATGACTGTCACCTGGAGCGTGTGTTCAATGGCATTTGGGAAGTTCTTCAGGGTGCAGATAGGGATGGACTTCTCCGGGGGATCTTGGCTGGAGCTGTAGGACTCGGTGAGAAAGGGGATGACTACCTGTACATTTCCTTTAGTGCCAAGAGTACCAGACTCTAGCAGCGGCTTGCGGTAGTAAACACACCTACGGTCCATATACATACCTGAACAGACACACATTATACCAGATAGGTTAATGGAAATGAGCACTAAATGACCTGAAAAGTAAACAGATTGTTAAAAATATTTATACTTATAAATAAATGCCAACTAAGTAGAATCTACCTCCTCATTTAAAGAATGACATTATTAGAGCAGAACTATATTCTTTTTTTCTTTTCCCTCCCCCCTTTATCAGAATTAGAAATTTTACTCACGGGCATCAACATTGTCCAGGGCATTGGCCACTCCATCCAAGCTCTCAAAGAAATCATCGTCATAGATTTTCTCAGTGTCAGGCCCAACGCGATTCTGATGGCCTGTGATGCGGACAGACGGATTCATCTGTTTCACGGCAGCAGCAGCAGTCTCACTCTTCATCTTCTGCTCATCAGGAGGAAATGACACATCAGAGCCAGTTATCACCTACTGTCACCATCATCGGTCCCTGCAGTTTAAACACTAAACTGACAGTTTCAAGTCCAAGAGAAAGCAATAGGTCTTGAGAAAGAGAGGTAAAAAGGCAAACAAACCATGGACTGAAAAAAATGTCCCCCATTCATTCTTCAAAAAGCCATATAAGGCTATTAGGCAGAAATACATATGTCATATGAAGAAACTGCTTCAAATGAAACTTTCTTGACAAGCCGACATTCCAAACATGTACACTCTGTAGCACAGCAACTTAATGATCATATAGTATTCTATGAGCATGCCATTATTCACACAACCAAGCTTAAGATTTAGATATTTAGCAATTTAGCTAATTAGGACTTATGCTTACCGTAACATCCCATGGCCTGAAGAGGAACTGACGATTGAGGTTCGATTTTTCAATGGTGTCCATGTCCGTGACTATGACCTCTCCCTCCCCACTGGCCAGACCCATCATAGCAAAGTTCTTCAGGAGCTCACAGCCAATAGCACCTGCCCCCACCTGAAAGTAATCACAGCACCCAACAGGTTTCATAAGTCACCTAAAAGAAAGGTTCAGTGACTCCCTTAAGACAATTATATAAAGCCAAAGCAAAACAGGCAGAATTAAGTACAGGATTGGCCAGTTTTCAACAGAGTGTGGGCGACAGTTTTAATTTTGTGAAAGACTGCTTTTTTATAAATTGGACATTTGGAAGAGGTGAAAACGAGCACTGAAAATAAAAGCCTTTGAAGAACTCACCAAAAAGTAGCGTTGCTTGGCTAACAGTTCTTGCAACTTGGACCCAAAAACAGCAATCTGTCCATCATATCGGCAGCTTTTCTGAGAGAAGAGACAGATGGGTAAGCGTTTTGTAAAAGATAAGAATTTTTTCTCTACTACCAAACAGTGGCATTCAAGAGGAAAAAAAAAAAAAAAAACTTAAAAAAAAAAAAAAAAAACAACTCACAGGCGCACACTCCTCCTCTGTGAAAGCTGCTCCTTCAGCTTCAGGTAAGCACTCCAGGGCATCAAAGTACAGAAACTGCATGATGGGCATAAACTTGCCTGTGCATGCCTAAAATAGAGACACAAGGGTTAGTGACATGCTACACATACCTGTGCAGTACTTGTACAATACCTTTATGACACCAATGGAATTAGTCTAGTACTTGCAAGTACCAAGAAAAATCATGAGCCAATAAGCATGAGCCAAAATCCAGACTGCTGATTGGATGTCTAAATTACTTGATTAACCTTGTCTATTGCAGTAAGTAAAACATACCCACTTGCAGCACCTCATACTCATCTCCGGTTTAAGTCACACCCCACATTTAGTGTAAAGTTAAAAAGTAGCATTCAGGAATGATCACACTCAAGGTATTGACTTTTCATATCCGCAGTGGCGCATGAGTGGAAGAGGATAAATGGAAACTTTACTACCTTCATAACCTCCTGGGCAGCGAGCCCACCGATGAAGGCGTTGACCGGGGCCAGGTCCCCTGCAGCTACAAAAGAGAACTTTTTAAGCAGTGCTTGGTCAAGCTCCTCCTGCTTGGCAGAGCCAGACTGTACTGCGTTCACCTCGCCGGCCAGAGTCACAAGCTCATCAGCATCCGACTGCAGCACAGAGAGAACAGAGGACAACACTGCTGAGTCAGTCAGCCACTCTACAACTCAATCAGAAACTAGTTCAAAACACACCAGATCAGCTCCTTTACACTGATGTGTGGAAGGTCAAAAACTGGGCAAAGCATAGGATAGGCAAACTGAAGAGGTATTTCAGTATCCTTAATAACTCTATATAACCAGGAAGAGGGGGAAAAAAACTACACAAATAATACAGGATTTTAAATGTCAGCGGGCTAACCTGATTCCAGGGCTTAGGAGAACGACTGTGTTTCTTTTCAAAGGCGTGAAGAGCCTGGAAGGCCACATGTAGCTGGCCAGGACGATCAAACTTGGCAAAATCAGTCAGCACAAACTCAGGCTCGGATATTGACAAAGAAAAAGATTTCTGCAAAGTGAGAGAAAATAACTTGAGAAATACAGCGCAGGATCTTTTTATAGGCCTGTAGCAAACTACAAAATATTCCATGAATCAGACTTACAAAGGCAACCTTCTTAGGCATCTTAACTTGTGTCACAATACCACCCCTTACATAATCCGAAAAAGATGTGGTGTCACAGATACTGAAGGTGTAGGGCCCTGAAAGACACATTGTTACTTTTACCAAAGAGTTACAAGTCACATACTTGTCAAATATAATCAGATATAATTGGTCCACTAAATGCAGAGTTTATGCTATTAGATGAAAATAAACCCAAGCGTTATAATAAATGCATCATGTTTTTAAAAATTTACTGACAAGAAGTGTAGAGTGGTTATACACTCACCTAGGGCTTTGATTTCAACAGGCTGGCAGCCATTAAGGTCAGTCATGCCCTGGACCTCTGTGAAAGTGACATAGTCTCCAGTCTCAAAGCCATGCCTGGCCTCATCCAGACACGTTACCACACCAGCAGCATCCTGTTATTATACAGCCACACATGGATAGTTAACTGGACATTAGTAATCAGTCATACAGTTTGGCTTTATTACCAAAAATAAACCTGAGATGAAAGCTACACTAATTTTGTATTACTAAAACTGTTTAGTTCACGCCATAGACAGATAAAATGTGCTAAGACAGACAACAGCATGATTGCGAATCAAATGACTACCTTGGTGATCATGGAGATCATGGCACTTAGAGGCTGCTCTCCATTGGGGTCATATACAATCATCTCATCCCCAAAATCACAAAAAAGTTGCCTGAAAAAACAAGTGCAGCAAGTTACAAACACAGCAAACCCATTCACATAATGAAAAGCCAGATAAGAACTAAGCAAATATTTGCTATTTTGTATCCTCACCCAAACAGCCCACGTGTGTCAGCAATGATCAGTTTGATGCCTTTGCTGTGGCAGAAATCACCAATACGTGTTTGTTCATCCAGTGTAGAGCTGGTCAGTACCACCACCTGCACCAACAAACATAGGCTTGTTGAAAGACAGCTGTCATTTTGTGACCTGTTCAACACCACGGTTAGCAAGCATTAAAAAGACTTTTTTTTTTTTTTTTTTAAAAAGGGATAGGTTTTTATGCGAGAAGCTTAAGGCAGAAATTTCCCCTGGCCGTTCACAAGGACAGTAAAAGGTCAGAACATCAGTTCAAAAAACTGTGCCTTTCTGAAAACATAAACAGTGCATTTGAATACTGTTACAGTTAAAGTGCTACATTTAGACTTATCAGGTCGTTTGGTTACAGCTGGGGCATTTCTCAGATTATATGAAAATGTTTTGCAAATTAGTTCATCTATGACCATTTTTCTATTTGGTCAAAATAAGCTTATTGTATTAATCCTTATGCAGCCAACAAAGAAAACATGATACAACTGAAAACTAATTTTAGTCTAAATTCTCAGTGGAATTTTATAGGGTTCAAAATATATGTTACATGCATTTATCACATGAGGAAGTGAAATAAGTTTCACAATTGAACTTTAACCATGTTGTTGTTTAAAGCTGCTAGTATCACAAAGATGAAAATAAAAGCACAACATCAGTGTAGGATGAGGTGGGGTGGAGGTTTATTTGACCTCCCTTATAAGCGTGTTATGCAGTACCTGAAACTGTGTTAGGTAGTCATTGGTGAGAGCTCCAGTATAAGCAGTCACAGGAACGTAGCTGTTGAGTTCCGCCAGCCGTCCTTGACTGACCTCAGCGCGGTTCTTCCCCAGGTCTTCCTCACGCAGGTAAAACTAGAACACACAAAACATCTGCCATCAGTTTCATATTTCACTGCACGGTATCCCGTTCCCTCCGCACGCTCATACCAGCTGGACTTTACAAGGAGACACTGCAAACCTACTGGATCTCCAGTTAAGCAAACAGATTAAGTTAACAGATCACAGTGGTATTAAACATTCACAGCCAGGGAGTACAACAAAATCAGAACCTAATAAAACAGACATTTTTAACCCAACATCTAACCACATCTATTGAGTCTGTTTAAACCTTTGTTTGGGGCCACCAACTACATGTTATCATCTACAGGTATGAAAAATATGAGAAGTAACTCAACATCACTACCAAGGCATATTAGTCATCATATCTTGCTCAGTTTCACTACTGTTTCCACATAATAGCTGCTAAACACATAGTGACTCTCCACTGTTTGAAATGCAAAGTCAGTAAAACTGGAGGACCTTGATCACCAGCACAGTTGTGCTGCTCTGAAGGTGAGTGCGGTCCACTGACCTGTGAGGAGAGGTCTCGCCACTCAGCCACACCCTGGTCATGCAGGGTGACACTCTTGACTCCCCCCAGGATGACATTCTTAGCAATCTCCACGCCAAGGCCACGCAGTCCTGAGATCAGCACATTGGAGCTCTGCATGCGTTTCATGGCATCATGGCCCAACACATACCTGATTAACAAGAGTCAGTTTTACACGCATCCCCTAATCAATATTACACAATGCAACTTCAGTAATCAAAGACAAAAAGCAATAAATACATCTATGAAATGGCTCCAAATCATTGTTATACTACCAATTTGCATTTTCTTTAAAATTGTCCACAGGTGAATCAAGAACCTTCAGGCTTAATTTATCCCAAACTGCAGATATTATATCTTTGGCCTTTAAATAACAACATACTTTGTCTCCCTCAATTTACTGGAAAAAAAAACTAGGGATGTGTCAAGAGCACAGGCATAATACAAACTATAAAAAAAACTCTGTAAGTCAGGACTCACAGCTGTCTGGAGTACAGGCCTTCATCAATCTCAGCATCATTTCCATTCTTAGCCATGCCCTGTGGGAACACAGCCGTTAAAGCACTACATACAGAACTGCTCCATTTATATAGTCAGATATATAGTTCTGGACTACACCACAATCCCTACATCAGAAGAGAGGTAAGCCTTTATAGTTGCCATTTGTTAAAACATTAAAATTTGACATTTTCACATACACAATTAGTCATTTTTGAAGTCTACAAATGAATATACTGATTTCATGTAGTTATATGCATACTTTACGAAACAGACAATCTAAAGAAAGAGTAACAGTGTTTTCAACACGAGTGTTTTGCATAAATGCTGTCAATTTACAGTATAGCTAGAAACTGTCACAGATTTTTACATAAAGTAACTATCCTTAAAACACCAACTTCAAACACTTTAATTACAAATACCCCAGCGCTGAATAAAAGACAGTCAATCATGCCGAGTCAGGGTGAACAGTTAAGTGTACTCACGTTAGCTGGGGAGTGGGATAGTTCAGTTTTGACAGAATTTGAGGAGGAGCAGTGGGATCCCGTCTTCGTCTCTGATCCTGACACGCGACGCTTCTTGGACAGCGGCGAGCTGGACATCTAAAAAACGACAAATTTAAGAGTTAAGTCAACTTCAATATGAAAGCTAATAACGCAAAGGAGCATTAAATCATGACATCACTTTAAAAGCAACACACACGCATGTGATTTAGGACAATCACAATGTAGTAACTACAGTGGTACCCCGCATAACGAATGCAATCCGTTCCAGCGGCGCGTTCGTTATGCGGGGAGTTCGTTGTGCGAAACACAATTTCGCCTAGACTTCTATGGGAAATCGTGTAATCTGTTCCAGAAAAACATTCGACAAAGCAGGGAATGATTTAAGGTTTTTTTTCTTGGGGTTCACACTTCACAGAAACAAGGGGAAAAAAAAAAAAAAAAAAAAAATCGCAGTTTCACTCGCGAAAAAGTTGCCCTGCAAAGAGAATATCTTCAATTAAATTTTAACCAAAAGTAAACACACAGACACCAAAAATACACCAAAAAAAAAAAAAAAAAAAAAAAAAAAAGGGGGGAGAAACAACACAACATGATGCTTTGTCTTCATCTGAGACACATCTGGCCGGATTCAGCCATTTCTTTTTAAAGTAAAACTCGATTTTCACGTGCGACGTGCGGTTCGTTGTGTGAAACGCGTTCATTCTGCGAGTCACGCGTGTCCGAGGTGGCGTTCGTTATGCGGAACATTCGTTCTGTGAGGCGTTCGTTAAGCGGGGTACCACTGTATATGATACAAGACCACATGAATTCAGTATTTCATTTCAAAGGGACCAAGATTAATAAAAGTTTGAGGAAGACTAATAGGCTCTTTAACATTTACACAAAAGGAAACATCTACCAAAAGGTTAAACAATTAACCAGCTGCCTCCAGGGAGTAAAAAAATTCTCCTAATCCAGAAGGGTGAACAACGTATTTAGAAATTCCACTTTGCTATTCAGCTCCTGTGACAATCTAATGATCTGAACTGTATCGACTTAAATAATTTTCCTTTTCTTCGTCAAACCTAAAATTAACAGTACCAAACAGTTTACACTCATCTTAACCAAAAGGGTCAGTGGTCTTCAAGTGGCACTCGGCATGGGTGCCACAGTATTTTGGCAGATCCGATACATCATTATACTATATTTATTTTTGGGGTTTAATTTTTATGTTCATCACCACACCAAGAGGAACTCCTTGCGAATCTGGTACTTAGCAAAAAGATACTCTGATTCTGAATCTGGACGTCTATAGATTGGGATTCAGCACTGGACAGTTCCTGTAATGAATGACCATGGCAATATACAGTATAAAGCAAACTAAGTGTACTATGCTACCAAATAAATATTACATGAGGGTTCTGAAAGTGAAAGCAAGCCTCAATTATATAGGCATATCACAAAAGAACTGTAAAGAAAGGACAAAACACTTTTTTTCAAATTGCTTATAAAAGTCAAACTAAATTACCTTATTTAGGCTAAAATGAGCTCTATGCAGTAATTACATACATAAAACAATTACTGATTGAAAGTCTAGATACTTTCCTGTGGCTCTCAGTATGATCCTCAGTATAAAGGACATTTAAACAGCACATTAATGAACATGAGAGTACTTGGCTTCATCACAACGCGGGCAGATCCTGCATTTCTGCCGCAAGCTGTAGGTAACTGGCCTGCTATAAATAGATCGTGCACACAAACGCTTTGTTTATTGCTCCGGCTCACCCATTCTACAGCACAAAAATGCTGATTCATTAAAACTCAACTTCACTCACAGCTGCCTTACAGTCCTCTCCTCTACTGCATTTAACAAAATCAGGGCTGTAGGATGGGGCATTCTATTTATAACCCCTTAC
Source organism: Brycinus macrolepidotus (assembly GCA_037974445.1). Lineage (NCBI taxonomy): Eukaryota > Metazoa > Chordata > Actinopteri > Characiformes > Alestidae > Brycinus > Brycinus macrolepidotus. Next base: position 24,752,467 of record JBBPCZ010000142.1, on the reverse strand, counting down.
ATGGGTGTCTGAGCATGTACCTACTTGCTTTATCTCTCTACAGAATTGGAAATAAGTGGATTTCATCACTGGTCAGGGGGACCTGAAATATAACATGGTAGAAAAACAGGAGACACCTCGCCAGACCGGAAAATCCTTATTCCCCTCAACCAATAGCGCAGTTAGGGCAAAACCAGAAAAGTCAATCTGCCCATGACGAGATTGCACACATTGACATTTGGACCGAAAGCAGATTATGTGGGATGTTATATCCATAATGAGGGGCAATAAAGCTAACTTGGATTAGATGACCAACAAAAGGAACGGAACATGGATACTGAAATACGCCCAAAAACTGACACACCAGAACAAACCAAACAAGCTTAACATGACATTACACCTGCTGTGTGTTTTTCTGCCTGGGCTCTTTTTTAGAGGATATCTGCATGGGACTTCCTAGTCAGGCTCATTTATCTGCAGGTTATCATTTTTAACCAAAAAATAATAATCAAAACAGGACTACAGTCAAGTTAAGCAAATGTTAATCGGAATGTGTGTCCTTTTGGGGTTTCCTACACGTCCATCCGTGTAAAAAAGAAAGAGATCAGGCTCCATAGACTGTTGAAATCCATGCAGTTTGGTCTGAGGCCTAGTCCACTTACAGTAACCGGATTAGCTGCCTGTTAGCACACAGTAACGAAAACGAAAGAGTTTCGTGTTTTTAAAAAGAGAAAGAAAGAAACCGAGTTAGCCTGTCGCTCCGGAGTGGCCTGCTACAACAAACCATCTGCATCTCAACACTGCAGCACCAGAAAAACAGCAAGAGAGACACAAAATAACGGAGGAGGCTGTGAGAGGAGCTAGCACGGAGCAGGTCTGGAGAGCTGAATGGGCTCCGTTCTTACCAATAACCCTTCTCTGTCCACTCCCTCAGTGTCAGCAAAGCTCCCTCGAGTGAAACCGACTCCAAACGACGACGGTGCGGCTTGCTGGCAGGTAAGATGAGGTTATGATGGAGTGGGAAACAAGGAAAAAAACAGGGGGGAAGCGACAAAAGCGCTGCGTTTGGAGACGCTGAGAAAAAGCCCCCCCTCACTATCCTGCCGAGTCACTCCGGTCCGCCCTGCTCCCCACACTCAGCCTTCCAGCTCTCAGCACACAGCACGGAACAAAACCAAAATGGCAGCTGCAGCGCAGGGGAGGAGCCGCTCATATATTCAACAGGAAAGGGAGGACTCCGGGCCCTCCGTGTGAACACGCACTCATTGGACAGAAGCGCTGAGCCTGCGGAAATACAGCCCCCCTGACAGAGCAGCTCCTCTCCAACACACTGAGAACCACACAAAGACAGAACAGCCCCTCTACAACACACTGAGAGACAGTGCAGCTCCTCTCCCACACACTGAGGACCACACACAGACAGAGCAGCCCCTCTACAACACACCGAGAACCACATAGAGACAGAGCAGCTCGTCTCCAACACACCGAGAACCACATAAATACAGAGCAGCCCCTTTTCAACAAACCGAGAACCACACAGAGACAGAGCAGCTCCTCTCTTACAGCAGCAAAGTGGACAAAATAGAACAAAATAAAAAAGCAAAACCAGCAGGACCAATAGAATAAACACAACAATATAATATAAAGTACACTATACAAATATTACAAAAAAGTAAATACAGAAGTTTGTGTGTGTATATATGTATGTATTAACTGAATTAACACCAAATAACTGAACAATTTCTTTATTATTTAGGGAGGGTAGAAAACAGTAGTTCCCCAAATCAGTCCAAGGGGACAGACCAGAATAAACTGGTCTGTCTTATTCTGACACACCAGTTTAATCAGATGTGCTAGATGTTAAAAAAACCCAAAATATAACTATGCATAATGTAGGACACAAGAGCAGGACTGATAAACCTCTGGACTTCGAAAGCCCTGAAAGGAATAAACTAATGTGTATACTGTCTATTTTGATGCTCAAAGCAGGGACCAAAAAATATGTGCCCCAACAAAACACACATTACTTCTCTTCTTTTTCCAAGTATCCCATTTACGCTTGTCCAAGTCATACAAGTTTTAGAAAGCACCTTTAGCTACATTTCTATGTATGCGGCAGCATTACACTACACAAACACTCATTTACTGACACAGTTACAGCGTTAATCTACTGGACCAATACCTCATTTTACTAAGCACTTTAAAGCAAGTATCTTCTCAGAGGGACATTTAATTGAACCCTAATGACACTCAGAATGCACGCCCAGAAGGTTAGCACTTGAAAAAAAGCTTAGAAGTTCTGCGCTCCATAAACATTAAATTATGTACAAAATGGGTTAGTGTTATATACAAGATTACACACTGTTAGGTCACACTGTTAGAACCCCGCTAACTGTTCCAGCAGAGGAAGAACGCAGCATGTTTAGCACAAATATCGAGGAAGAGGATAAAAAAAAAAAGAAAAAAAGAAAAAAAAAAAGAGAGAAATAAAGTGGCATTGAAATATATGCATATACATTTACCCCATTGTTAACCACTTTAAAGACGTTACTCAAAACTGAACAGATGCTTTAATGCCAAACTGTGCAGTGCAGGTTTGGGCTGCAACGGTATTTTTACACACAAATCTGCTTTACATATGAACTCTTGGAGGCAACACAAAATTCCTTGCCTAGACAGTCTCAAAGAACAAACAAATAAATGAAAAAAACAGCACAGGTGTCAAAGATTTGATAGATATACTAACTTTTGGGCTACTATCATCAGGTCCACATATTCAAATTAGCAACCTTTGACGCCAACCTCTTAAGACATAACTAGTTGAAAAAAATCCCCTAAAACACAGCACAGCCATTAACCTGCAGCGCCAGGCTGGTTAACATCCTTTGCTAAGTACCTTTAAAAACAAAGGAATTTAGGGTTTACTATACAGCAGTGATTGATAACTGTGTTCAAAAGCCACCACCTCAGAAACGTGAAGAGAAACTCTTCATGCAACAGACGCTGTGTTTACACCTCCATTACAGCAAGTGTGGTACAATTTTAGTTTTCCTGAAATATGTTTCCCCATAAATTTTAAAGTTTGAGTTTTTTTTTACAGGGTCAACTGATCTATTAAGCTCATAAATGCTTCAGAACTACTTCATAAAATGGTATTTATATTACCAAACTGTCGCTTTAAGTCATGGTTGCATCTTAAACTCTTAATGCCTTGTTAATGTCTTCATTACTTTCAATTTCCTGACCTGAAACAACACTCAATCAATATTTTTAGAACACTGATCCATTAAAAGGAACTCTTTAAAAGAGCTTACAGCAAACAATTTGTGTCCAGACATCTCTAGCTTAGAAAACACAGCTGCCCTGTTTACAAAAGATGGTAATAAATTAGTTCATTTATGAGAAATACTAACGTATATGACACTTGAAGTCCCATTATTTCACAACAGGCATGTAAACCTGACTTAGTGTTGGTTAATACCAGGACAGACTGTTACGTTTAAATGGTGCATGCATATTGTTGTGTTAAATGTGTGTAGCACCGGGTTCTTTGAGCTACTGAACAAAACAGAACATGTGAGCATTCTGAGAAAACTGGCCATGCTTATTCACACGATGCTGCTTGTTTTGTTGAGATCTTAAAAGAGATGACTGACCACTGTTCTGACCTACAATTCAAACATTTAGGCTCTCTGAAAACAGACGGGGCAATAATGGATCAAATTTTCCCACCACAGCCTGAGAAATACACATATACACTCACTTCAGCATTAACTTTGAAGACAATAACATCCACAATGCAAGGCAGCAGGAAGACACTTACAGGCAACAGCCCAACACATCAGTATGGCATGTTTACCTGCGAGTGTGAACATGCGAAATCATACACAACCTTATTTACAGTCAATAATTACACACTTTTGACTAAAAATAACACTGACTGTTTATGCCGTGCCAGAGTGTCAAAGTGACAGGTAAGTTACTCTGACTGCTAAAGTTTGCCAAGGTACATCAAGTATTAGATTTTAGGCCTTTCAAACCCAAAATATCCAGAGGGTGCAGTCAACATTAAAGTCCTGATGACTATGAACGTGAACACCATGAGAATTAACTGGCTGGCTAATTTTTTTTTAGCATGAAGGCAGACAGATCAGTAACGTTTGCGAGCGATGGGTTCTTGTTTAACCCTTTTTAGTCAAGAGCTGCAAGACGTTACAATAAATTTTGTCTGGTTAAATTCGCCGCTTGCTCCCCTGTCACTGAACTGTCCACTCGCAGATTGAAGCTGAAGAATTTTCACTCGATCATGTTGCCAAAAGTCCAAATTTGACAAAGAAAAAGTTTTTTTTTTTTTTACTGGATCCACAAGTTGCATTAAAATTACTCCTTTTTCAGTTAGAAATAATGTTCTGGTGATTTTCAAAACGTGATGTTTAATACTGACAAACTATTGTTAGGGAATGCACTAGACTAGGGAAAGTAATGTTTATGCAAGTAAACTATTTTTTCCATCATAAGCAGAAATTAACATTATCTAAACAAAACAAATTCACCGGTGAGGTGAGACATGCCCCACCTTGACTCTTCTTTTACTTGGCACCTGTAAATGCCTCAGTGTAAACCTACTCTTCTATATATCAACATCAAATGTTTGGAAATCAAAAATCAACACCTGGACGAATATTAGAAAGCACAGATAAGCGGGTGTGGTTTCCACTACAAATTTAGAACCAATCATTCCTATAACAAGCAAGAATTTGTATTACATCACGAATGGTGTTTTAAAAATAATAATAAAACACTGACAATATTTCAGCCTACATAAGTTTACAGCATAATTCTATTCTAAGCAGTCTTCTGACCCTCTTTTGTTATTTTAATTAAGAGAATCAGTTGATGCCATCAGCTACATCTTCCCAGAATTTGGTAAACACACCCATTTATCAAGCATACTTAAATTCTAGCATTTAATATATGTCTCGATGCCAATGCAGAAACACATTTACAAAATGTAGAAATTCCATAGTAAATACCCCTTGACTAGCACTACAGACATATCAAGCAATACTTCGTAAAGGGTTTTCGCAGAGCAGCTCAACAGTATTCTCCTACAGTGTACAAAAATGCATCATTAAATGATTACAGGATGAATTATAGGCTACTAATCTGTCCAATGACAAAAATCTTATTGTACTGTTTCTGCCAATATCAAAATAATCCAGAATTCATTGTACATCCGTACCATTTACTACTCTGGCATGTCTGACACAGCAAAACAAACCTGCAAAAACGAAAGACTGTTGCATTAACTTGGCATTTTTTTTAATTCACTTATTATGTAAGTCAACATAAATAATGCCAAGAAATGATGTGCCATAGCAAACCTTTATCACCTTAAACCATCATCTACTACAAATTAAAAGGGAATTCACATTCATAATGGTTTGATGTGAAATGGCCTGTTGGAAAGGCTTCCAAAAAGCATTCCTTTTAGCTGCTGACCGGTGTTGATTTCCAACAAATCTCATCTAAGGCTTCCTTAAATGCTCACTGAAAAAAAAACAGAAAAAAAAAAAGTCAGAAAACTGATCCCAGAGGAAATTGGTCACGTTATGACTGCGAAGGCACACAGAGACAGGAACAATAAAAAATATAGAGCCAAAATAAATTTAAATAAAAAATCTGTAGAAAAAAAACTCAATATGAAAATACACTATGCTATAGACACAAGTGCTGGGGTATAAATTCTATAGACAAGTAACAATGCATTATCAAATAAAGGTTTGAATTATAGGTCACTAATTTGTCTGATGATGACAATCTTACAGAACCATTTTTGCCAGTATCGAAACAATTCCGATTTCATTGTACATCTATACCATTTACCACTTTGCCATGTCTGACCTGCAAAAATGAAACACTGTTGCATAATTTCACTCCTTTCAGATACTGACCGGTGTTGATTTCCAACAAACCTCACCTCAGGCTTCCATAAGACAGTAGAGAGGGCATTCTAGTAAACAAATCCAAAATAGATGTATATTAAAGGAATAAACGCTGGGGGGAGGGTGACACCTTGTGACAAAGGCCCAAGAGGGCCGTGTGTGTTCTTGGTTGTGTAGGGGGGACTGAGGCCAAGGCAGGGGGCTCACATTCTCCCTGCGAAGAGGCTCACTCGATGGGTACACGATGCATGCTCCTTGCACACATCAGTACACTGCACAGGTATCCTGTGCACCTGCATGCACCTTCATTCAGAGAATATCGACTGATCAACGTGAACTACCATTTAAAAAGAATACAACATCCTCGACATGTTAGCTCTAGCTACTCTAATCAATTCGGAAATACAGATAGCTTGCCATCCTCACAATCTCTCACAACACTGGGTTTACCACTGGCGCCAATCATTGCGCAGCATGGTCGATTGCTTATCTATCTGACCAGCCAGCGCTGTAACTACCATTCCTCCAACTCTGATCCCATTTCATTCACATTTTGGTGCTTTTTAAATGCCTAACTATAACTATAGCTTTAGCTTTCTGGAATAAAAAAAACAAGAGCTCATAACACTGAGTTATTTGCAACGATTTGGATTTGCATCCAAATCGATGCAAGAGCTTAACAAGAAAAAAAGAAGGGCATAAACAGCTCCTTGTGGTACAGAGAGCCTTGGAGCCTACACTACAAAAAGAGACTCCTAGGCTAGCTTAGCAACCCATTAAGTCCTTCTACACAACTAGTCGTCTTGAGTCAAGTTTCTAACTTTACGTTAGAAATTCTAGTTCACTGAAGGGTACATTGTTTTTGCAGCTGCATTTTAAAGCAGTCAAGTGAGTTAAATAAACACATTCACAGTCAGTTTCTCAGCTAGTTAGCCAGCTATTCTGACGAAAGCTAGTTAGCATTAGCCAGGCTCAGATAGAAGTATGCAGAACTCACCACATCCGATATTACCAGGGCCTTTCCACGGCACTGAAGACAGAAAAACTTCTCAGGCACGAAGGCAAAGACAGCGAGGCGAAGCGCTAATGTAAGTGTGGTGTTAGAAGAGGCCGGAGCTCCGTGTTTTCCTGCTGTGAGGAGGAGAAGGGTCTGACCGGCCCGGACCGTTACAGCTCCGAGACAGCTCGCCTCTATTCTTCAGCTCTCCTGCAACATGTGCAGAGTTTGAGTCTGGAACGGCACACTTCTTCAAGGAGGTGTGTCCGCTGAGGGCAGATATATCGATTTCTTATTAAACTTCAACCTATTTAAAACATTTTCTCTCCCATTGGCTATCTTCACTCTAAACAACAAGAATGAAACGGCTACTCGTGTAACAATTGATTATTTTAAAAAAAAAAGTATGTTCTCGCAACCCAGTACACCCCAACCGGTCGTGAAATAAGCTCGTCCAGTTTACATAGGCGCCGTGCATGGAGGGAAACGAAGTACGATGAGCTGATGAGTCTAAATCTAGTAATTGGCACTAATCTCGTTTCTTTCCTAAACAAGTGGTCTTTTAACTTTGGATGATAGTCAGTAAATAATACCTGATGGTGAGCTAACCGAGATTGGTTTATGATACAAATTTGACAGGCTGCGTACTTTATTTTACAATGTAATGTACACTATATGGACAAAAGTATTGGGACACGCCTCTTAATTATTGAATTCAGGGGTTTCAATAATGGAACCTAATCTCGTTTCATTATGAGACAAGTGGTCTTTTAACTTTGTGAATAATAATTGAAAGGTGAGCTGACCAAGATTAGTTTATGATAAAAATTGGTCAGGCAGCTTACTTTATTTTACAATGGAATGTACACTATATGGACAAAAGTATTGGGACACTTCTCTTAATTATTGAAGTCAGGTGTTTCAATAATGGAAACTAATCTCGTTTCATTCTCAAACAAGTGGTCTTTTGACTTTGAATAATAAACAGTCAATAATACTTGAAGGTGAGCTAACCATAATTAGTTTATGATACAAATTTGTCAGGCAGCTTACTTTATTTTTCAATGGAATGTACACTATATGGACAAAAGTATTGGGACAACCCTCTTAATTATTGAATTTAGGTGTTTCAATAATGGAAACTAATCTCATTTCTTTCTTAAACGAGTGGTCTTTTAACTTTGTGAATAATACTTGAAGGTGAGCTAACCAAGATTAGTTTATAACCAGCCTTAAGTATGGATAGCTTACTTTATTTTTCAAAGTAATGCACATTATATGGACAAAAGTATTGGGACACTCTTCTTAATTATTGAAGGTGTTTCAATCATACCCATTGCCACATGGAAACCTAGAGATTTTGTACAAGGCCATGCTTCCAACTTTGTGGACACAGTTTGGGGAAGAACCTTTTCTATTCCAGCATGACTGTCCCCCAGTGCACAA
>JBBPCZ010000142.1:24720958-24734274 GCA_037974445.1 Brycinus macrolepidotus | reverse complement strand
TATATATAAAATATATGAAATTTATATATATTGGATAATTCTACAACAACATTATAATGAGAAATAGAAACTATAGGACCTACATTTACCATGCTATCATTCACCAATATATCATTTCTTTCCTGTGTAGGCTAAAAAAGGTTTTGTAGGCTGTTCTTTGTGTACCAGCGGGTGATATTTCATCCCAGTAAGGGGAGTCAAACTCAAAGTCTCCAGCCACAATCCGGCAGAAGATGATGCGGTTGTGCATGTCTGTGTTTTCTTCTTCTGTCTCATCATAGAAGGGAGGATTTCCAGACAACCTGAAATGACGTTATTTGTAGTATTATATACAGTCAAGTGAAAATAAGTACACATACTCTACAGATTACATCCCTAAATTTGTTGATTTTCTTCTACTTTAGTACATAATTTCAATTTTTTCTGAGTTTAACATGTCAGAAAAAAGCAAAAATATAAAATGTGTGGTCATTTTTGCACAACCCACATTTCATTTTTTATTTTTCCCCAATATGTTAAATTTGGCAAATAAATTGCAAGTAGTAGTAGTAGAGAATGTGTACTTATTTTTACTTCAAAAATCAACAAAAACAAACAATTTGACTAGGGCATCCAACTTTGCAACTTCCAACTTAACTGTGTACTTAAAATGATGTGTTCTACATTAATATAGTTCAAGAAACTGACAAGTACTCCAGAAGGGGAAGTCCATTTCCTGGAGAGATACAGTGAAAGTCATACTAATAGTCATGGAAATTGTATTCAGTACTATCTATTGCAAATAAAGCCAGCTTACAGCATGTACATGATGACCCCAACAGCCCAGCAGTCTACTGGCCTTCCATACCGATGTCGAGCCACCACCTCAGGGGCTGGAAAGAAGGACAGGAGCAGCCATGAAAATTAAACACAATTAAAATACACTACAATGCCAAAAATATGGCATGCAATAATAGTGATCATCTGCTGATTGTGTGGTTACCCAGGTACTCTGGCGTTCCACAGGGTTCAGTAATGGAGCCATTCTCAAATCTGGACAGGTAGAAATCTCGCAGCACTACTTTGTTGTGGTTGTTTTCTGTGTAGTACATCAGATTCTCCAGCTGAAATCAGGAAGTGCAACAGGCAAAAAATAAAGATACAAATGAACATTTGTCATAAATGCCAAGTTATAAATGATTAGAGTGAAAGAGGAGTCACTCTCAAGCACTGAATTTTTCTATTTTATAAATGATGTGTTTTAAATAGAAAGATATGTGTGTGTGTGTGTGTGTGTGTGTGTGTGTGTGTGTGTATATATATATGCCATATTACAGGATTTTTTTTTCATGTATCTCATTCACATGCTGTTATATATGAAGAAATTCAGTACTGTATCCCTATAAACACATACAATGCAAAAAAAGCAGAGCTGCTGTAGGTGATTTTATATTTGTACACTAGAGGGCACTAGAAACATTTCAAACTCTTCAGCAGAAAAGCACCATCACACTAATGATTACTGAGAAATGGATTAGGGTCATTAGAGACAGTAACACTATTTATTCCATTCACATTAGTTTTGCACATTAAAACCTACCATAAGGGACCATCTGTATTATCATATCTGGGCAGCTTCATGAGTCAAACAGGGCTAAGTGTTTGGTTAATATCACTCATGACCGTTTCTAATATCCTGCAATGATGGAGCTGAGCACTCACAGATGGGCCACACAACTCCTCTTATCAACTTATGAAACACGTTGTCAAACCGATTGCTGCAACTGACTACAGGCTTACGCTGCTGCAAACTAATCATGAGGTCATGGACCGATGATTAAGGCACTGCAAGATCAAAAAAGAAAAAAAAAATATAAATAAATGTTTAGGGAAAAGGGTAAGACTAAATGCACACATTTATTTCAATCCTACCTTCAAGTTTCTGTGGACTATGTTGAGGGAGTGAAGGTAGGCCACTGCCTCTAGGACCTGCCGGATAACGTTGGCAGCATCTCTCTCTGTGTAGTTCCCTTGGTCCAGAATCCAATCAAACACATCCCCACCTGTGGCCCTGTGACACACACACAAACACACACACACACACACACACACACATACTTAAAAAATTATGTACTTAAATTCCAACAGTGGACTTTTCCAAAAAAAAAGAATCTTCTAACATTAGATTTGAGTGAGTGTCTATTTCTCTCCTGCCTTCGCCTAATGAAAATATTATTCTCTGCAGGGGTTTCATTGTCATTTTTGGTGATAAAAGCTAGATATATCTGTCAGCGCCCACACTGATATGAATGATGCCATTAGTCCTAACTAATGTATTGTGTTCAAATGGTACTCTGTCATTCTCATAAAAAAAATATTACCATAAAAAAAAAGGAATAGAAGCACTTAGCCTCTTTGATACTAGACTTATGTAAGATTAGTCCCTGGCTCTGCATGACACTGAGGGAATTATGAATGATCACTGCTAACACCGGCCAGACTCACAGCTCTTGGATGATGTAGAATTCTTTCCTGGTCTCAAACGCATCTATCAGCTTCAGAATGTTTGGATGGTTGACCCTGTAAGCAAGAGATCAGAGCAAACAGCTGCCTTATTTTGTAACTAATAGAGAGAGGTGCTTCAAAAATAGCAACATGCTGTGCAGTCAGCTCGACATGGAGGGAGCTATGCACAGAAGCAGCTTTTTCCTTTCTTAAAACTCACCTGCTCCCTTGATCCCCCCGCACCTCTCTCTCTCTCTCCGTCTCTCTCTCTCTCTCTCTCTCTCTCCGTCTCTCTCTTTCTCTCTCTCTGTCCATACTCTTTATCAAAGCTGGCCCTATAATTCTCTTCTCTTATCTCTTTCTCTAGTTTTTTTTGCTTATTTTGCTTTGTGTTTCTCTTCCTCACAGTCTCCAGCAAAACTGACTCTCAAACTCTCTTTTTATTCCTTTTTTCCTGTCCATCTTTCTAACAATCCTTTGCAAAAGTGACTTTCTTTCTCTCTCTCCCTCTAGCTGACTCTTTCACTTTTTCTTTCTGCCTTCTGTTTGTCTGTCTCACAATCTCCAGCAAAACTGACTCTCGAATTCTCTCTCTCTAGCTGAGCTGACTCCCTTACTATCTTTTTATTTCTCTTTTCTGTCTATCTTTCTAACAATCCCTTGCAAAATGGACTATCGTATTTTCTCTCTCCCTCTCTCTCTCTCTCTCTCTCTGGCTGAGCGGACTCTCTCACTCTCTTTTTCTTTCTCTTTTCTGTCTTGTCATTCTCTGTCTCTCTCTCTCTCTCTCTCTCTCTCTCTCTCTCTCTCTCTCTCTCTCTCTCTCTCTCTCTCAGACCCACACTCTAACAAATGCATCCTCAGCTGTTGATGTTTTGAATTATCCCGTACATTTTCAGGATCATGATCTCGTTCTTGGCTGCCTTCCGTACTTTCTTGCCATCCTTCTTGAGGAATTTCTTGCATGCATAGACCTTGTCCGTCTGCCGTTCTTTCACAAGGCACAGCTCACAAAACTCCTTCCTGCAGAGAAATAGTACCTTGTGTTGTGTTTTGCTGCAATTCAATGCCAACCTATTAATTTACATGATATAATCATGACAAACCGCATATACCATATGATCAGATAAATAAACGAACCACTTAAAGGATCTCACTGTATGAATTCATATCTGCAGAAGGTGATGTGAATGACCATTAATGGACCACAACAAACATTATTCACTATAATGAGGTCTCTAGGCTGTAACTGGCAGGTTGCCAGTGACAGGGAGATAATGATTTGTGTATTGACACTCACGCCTTTAGGACCTGTCCGATCTCGTATTTGTCTGTGATGTCCGATAGGCTGTGGTACGTCCGCCCATCTCGTAGGGCAAGGCACCCAAATGGCATGACAGCATCCACCTGTGCATTGCAGCAAGAGAGGAAGAAAATATGCCCCTCTCAATAAAACTAGTGTCATTCAACCTGCAACACACGTCTCAACAACTTAGCTTCACTGAAGACTGAAGCCGTCATCCATACACAACGCAACATAGTATAGCATTCCAGTCCCTGAGGGTCTAAGATTTGTGTAAGATCATGTGCTTCACATATTCCCAGTGTTCACTCTGCTCTCTAAATCATAAATTAAACAATTACTTAATAACTAGAGATGACACAGGACCACTGTCTCTTTACCAACACCAAAACCTAAATATTGTCCAATACTGATACCGATCCTAAGTTTAAATCTTGATACTAAACTTTACCAAGCTTTAAAATGAGCTATTTTAATTAAAGCACTTAATTTAAGATGATCATCTATAAGTTACAAAAAAAAGCACTGTTATCCCTCAGGAAGAAAAAACATGACCAACAACATGACATTCAAAACAGCAGCAAATAAATTGTACACAATATTAGATTAGAAATAACTATTAGATTAGAGACCAACAAATGATAATTCTAGTACAATATTTACACAAACCATGACATTTTTTTAATATTTTAGCATTGATTTCTTACAGAAAAGGATCACATTCAAATTCATTTTTTCTCCCATTTTCTGCTGTATCAGCCCAATTCCAACTGGTGCAATTGGATTGTGTTCTCTCTATAGGCAACCTGAAATGCATCCAGTTATAACATGATTGCCAGGAAGATGAAGTTTCAGTAACGCAGACAGAATGAATTCATTCTAGCAGATGTTGTGCTGAGTGTGTAAGAGTGTGCAGGACGGTTTGGCTTAAGCAGTGCCACTAAAAAACTCAGCAGCTATTGTTTACAAAGATGAAGAACGGAATGAGAGTGAAAACTCTCCCGCTGCTGTGTAATCCAGCTCCTGCCTCTAATCCCTAATCCCGCACGCAGATTGGGGGGACGGGGGACGACCTGGCTTGGGCAAGGCCTGGGGGGTGGATGGACCCAGAGATATATTACATAATCACATTTTATTAAATTGACTTTGGAACTGGTGCACTGACAGAAGTGAGGGATTGGGCATAAAGCCCTCTGCCTGGCTCAACGAGTGCAGGCGCTGAAATCTGTGGAGTGCGTTCAATCTGAGGATGTACATTTCACCCGGAGGCAGGCTTACACAGCTGTGCGTCCACGGAGCCTTCCTTAAGCTTTAATGCCCGCGTGATCTTGCTTGCTGATTTGGCAAGAGGTGTTTTCTGAACAGCTGAACCGCCCTTAAGATAGAAACTAGCTGCACTGCACACTGTTTTAAATGCCAAGGGCCTGATGGTCAAGCAGGAGGTGTGCACAGACTTTTGGACAGTGTAACTGTGCAGTCAATGCTGGAGATCAATTTATCTCTGCAGGGATTATATTAACACAGGAGGTTTTGCTGTGTGTGCACATCTGTGTGAAATTCTGCTCATTCATTTATTTAGTTTCTATATTACGATGCATTGTGCAGGGGTTAAATGGAAAATAAGTAGGTGAACCTGGGGTTTAATGCTGACTCACTTAATGCCAACTCACTGTTATATACAAGAATTTCTAAGTACCTGCAATAAAAATTTGATTGCAATCTTATAATAAGAAAGATAGGCTGGCAATTTGAAATTTAAAATGAAACAAAAAAGAGAAATAAACAGTATTTTAGTAGGAGCAAATCCAAAGCCTTCTCCAAACGGAAATGCTCATCTGAAAACTTTTTGTCTTAACAAGAATTTAAAGTATTGATTCACAACTCACAAGCACTAATGTGAGTGCATGTCAGCACTATCCCCATGAGACGCTCGCTGCTTGAGTTCACAGCAATAATAACGTTCATAGAAGACCTGCTGCATGCAAAGGCGTCCCTGCAGACATGCATGAAAACACATGAAGAGCATGCATTATGTTTGATGGGTGTCGTGCATGAGCTGGGTAGATCTGAGCTGACAGCTGCCTATGTTAGTTATAAGATATAAAACCACTATTCCACTGTTAAACCGCTATTCTTCCCTACATTGTATAATCCAGGTGCAGCAGAACTAAAAGTATTATATTTAACCTGGTCAAACAAACACCTACAGGAAGAAATACATAGCTAACATATGGAAGCCTATTCACATTCATTCCCTCCTACTTGTTTTCCTTTTCTGTTTCTGTGATTTACGGTCTGTTTGATTTTGTTGAAATAATGACTTATTTAAGGATTATAAACCATTATTGTCTGATGTTCACTGTGTGTGTATCAAGGAGAAAGTCTGTTCAAATTACTGCCATATATGTAATTCTTCACGGAAGATATCCCTTTAAATATTGCTGTGTTCCCCTGAATGCACTACATATTTTTCTGGCTCATGAATGGCAGTCCCTGCGTGAACTCATAATCTGTTTTTGGACATTGTACAATTGTCTTTCACTACACTGAGCTATTTAACCAGCATGTTCTCATATCTAGCACTCTTGCCAGGATACTTTAGATTAGAGGTGTGCTATCTGACCTGAGCCTGACAGGGCCAGACAAAATACCTGAATTGCGTTTGGGACCAGGGTTTGTGTCATGTTCGTGGTAACTGTTTATTTGCTATGCTGAACACACACACTTTCAAATACGCTTTTTCTCTGATGTTTGACAAGTGGGTACATGTGCCCCTTTGTAAATGCATGGATGAGAGGGGTTTATTGGGTTGCTGGAAAGCTCACAGGATCTTTACCCTCATGCATTAAATTCTTCTGAAATGTGTTGAGTCTCGGCAAGTATAATAATAAGTAAAGCTGTAAAACTGAACCTGTGATAATCTATCTGTTAGGGAGTGCAAACTCTTACTGTGATCTAATAATAATGACTTACTGAATTTCAAAGTTATTATTCCAAGACAGTAAATCTATATTTTAGAAAATAAGTCAGTTCTTCAAAAAATATCAAATATACCAGTATTGCAAATATGTAACATACTAAGTCAAAATGTTGAGAATTATTAAAGATCTATCCATCCATTATTAAAGATCTATCCATCGATTATCCTTAACCAGGGTTGTGGGGTCGGAGGGGTGTGTGTGTGTGTGTGTGTGTGTATATGTGTGTGTGGTGGGTGGTGGTGGTAGTGGGGCGGGGTGTTTACACCTTGGACAGGTCACCTGTTCATCACAGGGCAGACACTCACACACATTCACATCTAAATTACTTTAACATCTCCAATTTGCCTGACATGCATGCACCGTGGGGGGACACCAGAGAACCAGAGTGGAAACCTACGTGGACACAGGAGAACCCTCAAAAAAGAATTTTCGACCTAGTTTTTGACCTAAGTCAAAATTTTGATGTGCTGCTGTCAGATACAGAGAATGAGAAATGTAATATAGAATATTTCTATATATAATATTATATAATAGGATAATATTATAATATAATATTAAATAATTCAGCAACTTTTCTCCACAGAAAACAGAAATATGCCTTTCAGTTCCAATTTTTTTTAAATTAGACTATTTCAAATACAGGAGTTGTAATTCTAGTCTAACAGCCTGATATCCATTCTTATGTTAATGTTGCACAACACGTGCAACATCCACTATGTGATCTACATTTTGTTCTTATATTTACGCTTTTGGCAGACCAACTTTTCCAGGTCGACTTACAGTTTAATCATGTCACAGATGTACATGAATGTAGCATTAGGAGCCTTTCCTGAGCACTCTAATTGGTACGGCATGGTGTTCTTGCCCGCACAGGGAGTTAACTCTTGTTTGCTGCATGGAGGATAGCTTCGCCACACCAACCACTACACCATCCAAGTGCTTGATGTACCGTCATTCAAAGAACAAAACTAGTTATATCTTATTTAGAAAATAACATTTACATTCTGCTACAAATGGACCAACAGAAAGAATCTAAAATACCTTAATACCTTAGTTTTTTCTCTTCTTCTGTATATTTTTGGAGATGCAAGTTTTTGTTCCAGCGGCAACAATATATTGCAATTCAGGCTAAATTCATTACAGCAGCAGGTCAGATTTGTTTCCATTCTGGTAACAGCCTGATACCAGTACTGACTATCAGATCCGTATGATCTCTACTGTGTGCACAATGACACAGAATCTGTTCCACCACTAATGCACTTAGTTTTGATAGGGAACATGAATATTCATAGTGACTGCTCCAGTTTGCATCTCTCTCTGTCTCTCTCTCTTTCCCTCTTTCAGACACACACACACATACACATGCACATACATACACACACACACACACACATACATACACACACACACACACACACACACACACACACACCAAGACACACGCAGGCACTCATCTATCATGGTAATATTAGCATTCAAACAGTGGCCATACTCAGTGGCAGAAGGCATGTCCACCAGAGACACAGTTAAAGAGAGAAATGGAGGCGAGGATGAGAGCAGCTCGGAGGGTCCGAGAGGGGGCCTTCCGCAGAGACAAGAACAGAACAGATGCCCCCCCTCCATCATTAAAGGCTATGAGAGCAGAAAAAGCACCCTCCCTTCCAAGGCTAGCTCTCTCTAATGGTGCTCTCGCTCCTCTTTCCCCTGTCTGAGACTGCTCTTATTAAAGCAATGAATCTTCATCTCCAGAGACACACACATTAAACACCACACAGAATCCCACAGGATAGATGTGAGGAGCCACACTGTTCTCACAACACATTTGAACCCAAGGCACGTACCAAACTACACACGCGCATGCATGCACGCACACACACACACACACACACACACACATACACACACACACACACACACACACACACACACACACACAGAAATAAGCTCCCGAGGATGCATGCAACAGTAGAGAGGTTAGAAGTGCACTAATAGTACTGTCTTGCCCCCTATCGTCCTCTCTCCTCTACTTACTCTCCTGCTAAATTACCACCGAACATCCCACAGAGTGATGTATCCTAATAATCATCACCTTACTGAGTTGACTGTGCATTCGCAGCTTGTAAGAGACATTTGACGCAGTTGGGAGAGATATTCGCCAGCTCATTGGCCTAGATGCACAAAAAATTAATGTAAGGGGAAAACACACTCATCAAGCCTTCTTCCCTGACACAGATTAACCACAGACTAAATAGGACCAGAGAAATTCGACAGCAAATCAGCATAAAACTGTAAATCAGTGTAAGACTTGGCCTAATCTCTCTAGGCAACTGTGCCATCAAGTACGTTGTGTACTATCAAACGTGGATCATGGAGAAAGTTTGTTTAAATTATTATTTTATATGTAAGACTTTAAAGAAGTCATTACAATAAATACTGCTGTATTCCTCTGAACACACTTTATACTTTTCCTCAGTTTATTTAATCTTATTCCATTTGTACTGGACTGTGCTGACCTGACCTTACAGTCAGCTCTATAATTGGCACCCTTGGTAAAAATGGCTAAAAGAGGTCATGCAGCAATGATTTTGTGGTTAATTAGCTCTGTCTCACACTGAAAATATTAGAAAAAAAAAAACTTAACCATTAATTAAAGTGAATTTTGCCACAGAAGTCCTACCAAAAAAATGTTAACAAAACCATGTGTGAAAATGATTGCCACTCATTCTTTTAATGTCTTGTGCAACCACACTTTTCCAACAAAACAGCAATGAATTTTCTCTTGTAATGCCTTAATGTGCAAGGAATCTGAGCCCACTTCTCAATACAGAATCTCTCTCGATCTTCCATAATTCTGGGTCCTTTCTTTTGGACTCTGCTCTAAAGCTCACTCCATGGGTTTTCAGTAGGGTTAAGTTCAGGAGATTGCGATGCCAGACACTTTATTCTCTGGTCATTTTGAATGGATGTGGACATATGTTTGGATCACAGTTTTAATCATCTGTTGGAAGATCCACCCCTGAAGAAGCTTTAGCAGACAGATTTTCATTCAAAATCTTCTGGTACTTCATGAAGTTAATGATGCCATGTATCTTAACAAGGTTCTCAGGCACTTTGGAAGAGAAAGAGCAACAAACATCACAGATCCTCCACCATACTGAATATGTAAAACGTAAATGTAGAATCATCTTTATTCATATGGCAAACACACCTTGAGTATTAACTTCTCAAATTTCTATTTTTTTCTTATCTGACCATCCCCATCAACAAGTTTTTCAGCATATTGGCAAAAATGCCTTTACACTAATGAGAAATTGTAATCTTTGTCGCTATAGTTGCTAGATAAGGTTTGGTTTCTAGTTAAAAATGCTACACCACCAAATTGGACTATGTTGTCTAATATGTAGTCTGTCTAAACTATACAGGTTGGAAATATCAACAATTAATTTGCTACACTGCTAATTTTATCTTGATCATACCGCAAAATAAATCTATTCTAACCTCTCACATTCCTTGGGCTGCGTAAGATTTTTGCAAACAATGTGTAAAACTTGTCCAACCTAGCAACAGTTGCTATGAAGGAATACATTAGTGGGTGGAGTGTGGGTAGGTAAATGCACAGCATCCAAACTAAATGTGAAGAGGTCACGACTCTAACTGGGGCAGTGTTTACCCCACTCGGACCGAGTCATCACGTCCAGCTGTGCACGGAACTGTTGGACACTCAGAGAACACAGGGGGCCTGGTGGGGTTCCATCCAGAACTTCTCTCCTGCACCAGCCTGTCTGCTCCTCACAAACTTGGAGTTGATACAAAAAGACAGCTTCCATGGAGGAGGGGCAGCGGAAGCCCGGATGAAATCAATGACACCCCCCCCAACCCACCCACCACCTCCCAATGCAGCACTGGTAGCTGAGTTTAACTGACGACTGAGACATGCATGCAAGATTTTCTTTTTTTTCAGCTTCTGAAGGTCGTACATGCTGTTCATGGCTGAAACACATTACTGCTACCAGTGCAAAGGACTGTTATGCACCATGTCACATGCTGTAGGTGAATATAAGAAGGGTGGCTAAAGAAGGATTGAAGGATAAAAATCTCAGTGACAGCAGGAAGACTTTATAACAGATGGGAATTTCATACATTTCTGAGATTTCTGTACTCCAGGCAAGATTTTATGAGCAATGACTAAATCTAAGATGAGTAAGTACTGTAAATTCCCATGCAAATAAAGAAATTGTCGGTGACTAACTGGAAGCAGTACAATTTCTGAAATGACATTTATACAATGAAAGGAAATGCAGGCAAGCAGAGTATATATTGAGCAGAACCGCTGGGGCAAGGAGACTGTATTTACTTAAAACGACAAGGACAATGAAATCTTTCATTCATCTTTCGGAAAAATAGCTCACTGCAGTCTGATTACCTTTAATTGCTACAACTGTGCTCTCTGATTTCACTGGAAGGTCAGTACAATAGGAAAAAAGGCACAAATGAAGAAGACTCCTTCAGGCATGGCATGCTCACACGCAAACACACAAACACACGCAGTCCAACTGCTGTTTCTATTCCATTTTCTCTTTGTCTACGAACTACATGTGAGCACAATTCATCCAAGTATAATCAGTAAGCTCCTCGTTTGCGCAGAAGACCGCATCTATCATCACAGCTTTGACTGCAGGCAATTCACAGAGCAGAAACTAATGGACACATTCCTTTTTAATAAGGAAACTCTGCAATGAGTGCACTGATGCAAATTTATAACATTTGAGTGAAACCCCAGTGCATTTTGTCATAGAATTATGAGCATATTTTAAAGCACTGCAGCAAACCAATTACAAATGAAGCCTTGCAGATGGATTGCTGTACCTGCACTGCATGTAGGCTACAATGGCTCCTCAGATCAGAGCTGCAAATGATACTTGCTCTTTTGCAGTAACATTTTATTATACACCACGTACTTAGATGTGACCACAAATCAAGTGTCCTAATGCCCAGCTGAGTCTACTTGAAGGAGGACGGACTGCTCCCCTTGCCCTTATTCAAGATATCGTGATGGTACTACAGGAGATGTCTCTTTTGGCTTGGTCTGGCTAATACAGGCTATAAATGGGGGTCTGGGAACACAGCAACTCTTTATTAGACCCTCCTGAAGTAAGTCTTACTGCCTTTCATATGGCTGCCTGTGTCCTGGCTGCCATTTGTCTCCAGGTCTAAATGAGGTCCTCAGGGACTTGTGGTGCCTGGGCCACACAGGACATCCACATCATTACCTTTCTCCCTCGCTAAAGGACCAGCTTTAGTTTCATCTACCAGAGAGAAAGGTCTGAGCACGTAACCTTTGGTCAATGGACACTGCCGGACGAAGCCGTCTGCTACCTGAGGAGAGCAGGGAGCAGAAACTAATCAGTGGGGGGAGGAGCAGCTACAGCTGCCCATACACACGCAGAAAAACTACAGGAGGCATTATATAAATCTGTTGCATAAACACACACTCAGAGATAACGTGGTTAGAAAGTTTACAGTCACTTCATGTGGGTTGTCCATATGAGCACGCACTCGTGTGTACACAATAGGGCTGCACGATATTGTTTATTAATTGTCATCGCAATATTGGGCTTTGCAAAACCGTTATTTTAAAGGGTTGCAATATCCAAATGAGCCAGTGACCATCACAATGACTTTTAAAGTGTGCTAGAAGCATCTTAAACACACGTTCAAGGTTTAAGATTTCTTTATTGTCATCAGCAGCCGTGTACACGTACATAGTGTGATGTGACAACATTTCTCTATGGACCACGGTGCAACATATAGTGACTTTCAACATTCAACTGTGTTAATCAGAGAATTTTGATGAATTAAGATATTTATGTAACCCAACAAAATCATTTTAAAATCATTAAAATAATGTCTGCAGGTCTTGTTGCATTATTGCTTTCACATTATGTCACTACTGTTACATTATTGATACACCAATACATTTTAACATATTACAAGTTGCATAGGAATCGACCTTTCCATGCTCCACCCCCAAATCCCTTATCAACTGTTGGACAAGGTTTACAGAGCGACTGCTCATTGATCCCAACAGAAAAATCTTATGTGCACACCCGCTTTACCCAAATTTGCAGTGTGCTATTGTGCCAGAATGCTGGTAAATTCCGACTTGTCTAGTTTTGATTAGATAAACAACATAGTCCAGCTCAGTAGTGTCAAATTTTAAACTGAAAACTTAATATATAGTGAATCTGAATCCAGTATAAATTCTTTGGACTGAACATTTTTCCAACATGGTGCAAAGCTAGTATAACTCTGCAACCGTTGCATAGCTGAACAAGCATTTGTGCAAATTCAGATCAATTGCAATACAGTGAAAAGACGTTAACACATCTCTGCAAATTTTATTGCACATTTATTATTTATTTTCTGAATGTCATATATTACACATAAACATAAAATGTGTCTAAGTTTAGGCACCATTATAGTATACCAAGACCCCTGATGAGTGGTTGTGTGGGGGGGGGGGGGGGGGGGGGGGGGGGGGGGGGGGG
>JBBPCZ010000142.1:24704770-24720858 GCA_037974445.1 Brycinus macrolepidotus | reverse complement strand
AAGACCCCTGAGGACTGATTCTCTGCCCCCCCCCCCCACCCCCCCCCCCACACACACTTTTCCTTACAGAACGCTTCTAGTTCCGCTAGTTAAGAAATATGCATAAGTCCTCTTGTAAGAACAGCATGTTTAATAATAATATTAACTATAATATTAATAATATTAAAAAGTCTGGGGATAGCGACTCCATAGGCATGGGTCAGATTTGGCCTTCAATTTCATGCCTGCAGACCTTTTACTTCAGGTCCTGTTTTTTTAATGAGATCACAGTTAAGGTTACCTTCTGATGACCCTTCCATGTAGATAAGACGTCCTTGGATCTGTGTAAGTTAGCTAAATTGGCAGACTGGTAATGATGATAAGTTACTGATGTATGAAAAGCAGAAAGACCGAAACAAAATAACTCCTCTCAGTTCTCAGCACCAAACAAGAGACAGCAGGTCACTGTGTACTATTACTAACATTACAGAGAAACATTAGCAAGGATTTTTAAAATAAACAGCGCAAAACGTGACGCAGGACCCGGAAATCGATTTGCTTGTTTGTTTGTCTGTTCGGTTAATAGACGTTACGGTTTTGTTGGTTAATTACTGAAATGTAATGGCTGTGATGGAACATCAAAATGCAATTATGTGTCATTTACTGCACTGCCATACTGTATTCAGCATTAAACTAAAAAAAGCTGACTTACAAACACTAAAATACACTCTCCATTCCTCCCATGCCATTGATGATTTGAAAGTCTAATGTTTGCAGCGTAGTGTGTTTGTATAGAGAGGGTGGGAGTGCAGCCCAGAAATTAAAACCGCCCACACACATCGTCGGTGTACATTCAGCCAGATAAGCGGATTAATGGACTGGAGTACACAGAGGATACGGTAGGTGCCATGCCTCTTCCTCAAGTGCCTTTCACTTCATTAACCCATACACGCATACACGCCATCACTGGCACTCCCTTAGAGACCTCAACTGACTCACAGAACCACAGTGAAATGATTAGAGTTCTTAACCCTAGCGCTTCTTATTTGTATGTAAATACTGATCATTGAGGCGCGTGCTAGCAGTGACAGTGAAGACGTGAGGCATGCACGGGCACTTGAACGTGCCATTTGTGAAGCACCTTTGGGGGACAATTTTTTCTTTGGATGTTACACTCCTGTAATCACATCAGTGGAAGGTTGAAAAATCAGTCTGGCAGCTGATAGATCAGAAGTGACAGACAGGCAAAACACATGTCGTACTAGTCATGGGGAATAATTAAACAAATATGCCAAAGAATAAAGCTTGAGGGCCACGAGTTTGAAAGGAAGCAGGCGCTCATTCAGAAGTTTCTGTTCATACATGCACACATGCACACACACACAAACACACACACATACTTTTACAGGTTGACTGTTTATTATTTTGAACTGCTGCTTAACATGTGCACTTATAAAGTACACAATTACATTCCAGTGTCCTGTTTGCTTTCCACTTGACTGCTGATGCAACACTTGCATAATTTTTGGATGTTAAAAAATTTCCGTTGTACTAAATTTCACATTTTTACTTCTAGTTTAGAGTTTATATTTATAGTTATGTGTATTCTATGTGTCTTTTTGTAAATTCTGGAGCCATGCCATCTCATCTCACTGTATATATGTATATAGTTAACTTTGACTTGACTTTGACACATACACAAAGATGCAGACACACACATACTCCCCTTCCCCACACACATTTCTACATTTGTTTGTTATCTCAGGACTTATGTCATACATATGTCCAATATGTGTATATATATATATGTGCAAGTACACAATATGTGCAAAAGTTTTTGTGAGAGAATTACATATAAAGCAATTATCTGGGAAGTTAAAAAAAATAAAAATTAAATAGACATTAGAATAAATACAAACAAAGCCCAGTACCTACAGTTACCATCCAGTACCTGCTTCAGCTAAGCAATCCTACATTAAATTAAATCAGGTGCTGCTGATTTAATCAGGTGCTGCTGGAATTTGAAAAATCCATCCGATGGCTGAAGTGCGTCAAAAGTCTGGAACCAAACCTGTGTTTGTCTAACTGGATTCTTCTAACCAATATAATCAGACTATTAAATTATTCATATTACATATTTATTCTTTTTCTTTTCAAATTTAATACAACTATTTGCATTACAAATTATAAGCCTAACAATTCGAGTGAAAAGTAGAATCTTTGTTTGATGTTTGATGTTTAGAATTTTGTGTTTGGTCTGTCTCTCCTTTACTTTATTAACAGTGAGCACTCAAACATGGCATGGACTCTGCAAATTTGAACACTAGCCTCTGATGAGGAGATCAAATCCATCGAGAGTCGTCCAAACACGTGCTTCAATGAATGGAATAAGACTCCAAAAAATATCGGACCTTGCAAAATTCATGAATATTTCTTCATTTTACTCATTATAACTTTTCTATGATTTAACTATTTTTACATTCTTAAACGGAATTCAGTTTATTTCCAAGTTAAAATATAAAAAAAATCACAAAAAACATTTTTAACGTGTTCTCAGTCTCAAATAAACATACTCACTGTGTGTTTATATGTGTTTATTCTAATGTTACATAGCATTTCTACACTTCTTTTTGCCCCGCCAGGTCTGTCCCGGTCATCTGTAAGTGCTATTATTGTGAAATGGACTTAACTCTCAGCGAGGGCTGCTGAGTCCACTGCTGCATCACAGACTATAGTTCCAAACCGCCTCTGGAAAAAATGTCAGTAAAAGAACTGTACGTGAGGGGCTTCATGAAATCAGTTTCCATGGCCACGCAGCTTCACATAAGCCTAAAATCACTATGGGCAATGCCCAACATCAGCTAGAATTGTGTAAAGCATGCTGTCACTTGACTCTGGGGAAGTGAAAACATTCTCTGGAGTGATGAATCACATTTCACTATCTAATAATCTGATGGATGAATCTGGGTTTGGCACACGCCAGGTGAAAGCTACCGAACAGAATGCACAGAGCACAGTAAAGTTGGGGGGAGGAGGCATAATGGTCTGGGCTGTTTTGCTAGGTTTGGACTCAGGCTCTTAGTATCAGTGAAGGGTAATTCAGAATAAAAAGACATTTTAGATAGGCTTCCAACTTTGTGGCAACAGCTTGCTGCCCCTTTCTGTTCCAGCATGACTGTGCTCATGTGCACAAAGCAAGGTCAGTAAACACATGGTTTGACACATTTGTTGTGGAGGATCTCCAAGGGCCTGTACAGAGCCCTGGCCTTATACCAAATGAACACCTTTCTGATGAACTGGAACATCTTTTGTGAAAGAGGCCTTGTTGTCTGACATCAGTTTCTGACCTCACAAATGCTTTTTTTGACAGAATGAGCACAAATTCCCCCACACACACTTCAAAATCTTGTGGGAAGCCTTCCCAGTAGAGTAGAGGTTTGTGTAGTCACAAAAGGGAGATCAACTCTATACGAATTCGCAGTGTTTCGTATAGTCCAGTTTATGGGTTTTATGGTCAGGTGTCCACTTACTTTTGGCCATATTGCGTTTACAGAATAAGAATTCTGAATATAACCCTAAACCTAAGACCATTCTTAACATCAAAGAAATTGTAAACTAAAAAGAAATGGAAGCTTTAAATCACTTTAAATAATAAGGACCATTTTGCTGGTCCTGATAAGGCAGGTTACCTTCCATCTGTTTTTCTGTTTTTTCCTATAAAGTTGGGGTATTTTCAACCAGAAATTGCACACACACACACACACACACACACACACACACACACACAGCGAACAGCAAAACAAACACATACCCACACAAATTTATACCATTCCCTCTGCCCCTACCAAGCTCACACACAAACACACACACACACAGATACACACCTTTTGGAAGAGCCCTGACTCGTTCCTTTTTCTGTACTGTTTCATTAGCGATATTAATGACTGCACGGATGTTCTCCTTTTCTGGCATAAATTTGTGTCAGTATAGGAAAACCCAGCCTTGTGTATAAACGCCAAATCATTAACACCTGGTAAATCTCACAAAGACAAGAAACAAGACAAGTAGCATCTCTTTTTTTCTCTCTTTTTTTCTCTCTTATACACACACACACACACACACACACACACACACACACACACACACACACACACATATATCCCTCTGGCACACCCTTCCTCACCAGCTGTGATGCTAAACTTGCATCGTGAACTGTTCGAGATTCCGTTTGAAAAACAGCTCCTGTCTTCTGCCACGCTTTATCTGCTCTTCCCCCATCACTTTATTCTTTTCATTTAATATTAAGATCAAGCATTAGTGAACCAGAAAAAGTCTTACTTTCACTCAGTCCAGCCTCGTACAGGCCTGTGAGCTTTCCTCACATGCCTTTATCACTCTGTTTTCATGAGGCCTCTTTGATCTTTTCCACCATTGTTCATTTTTTTTTCCAGCTCTGTTTCGTCCTGTGTTCCCCATCTGTTTGTAATCTGTTTGTGCCAAGTGTCACACATTAACCTGAACAATCAAAACAATTGCAACGGTTTCTATTTTCAGATCTAAATCCAAATGAACAAAGACATTATGCTGAATATTACACAAGCCTTAAATGTGAAGCCTTAATAGGTAATTGGGGAAAAAAACAACGTTATGAAAACAAGTGCTTCACAAAGCTTCACCTCATTCAATACTTATTGTTTCAGCAGAGGTGGATGTTTTTCTAAGCACATCAGTTTTAACACAAAAGACAATAAACCATGGATCTGCTGGACATCCAACAAAATTTATGGATTAGGGCTGCGCAATATGGGTACAGTACCAATACTACAATTATATTGCAGTTACATTGCCTGCTCACGGTTCTCAAAGCAAAAGCAGCAAGTGAACATTCAGTTTCTGAGGTGGATGTTTATGTAAGCAGGAAAAATAGGCAAGCATAAGGATCTGAGCGACTTTGACAAGGGCCAGATTGTGATCTCCAGAGTATCTCCAAAGCAGCAGGTCTTGTGAAGTGTTCCTTTTACGCAGTAGTTAGTACCTATCAAAAGTGCTCCAAGAAAGAATAACCAGTCAACCAGCAACAGGGTCATGAGCGCCCAATATTCACTGATGTGCATGAGGAGTGAAGGCTAATCGATCTGATCCAATCCCTCACAGGAGCTTCTGTAGCACAAATTGCTTAAAAAGGTAAGGCTTTGTCAGAACACAGTGCACTGCATATTGCTGTGGTTGGGGATTTGCAGCAACAGACCAGTCAGAATGCCTGTGCTGACCCCTGTCCACCACCGAAAGTGTCTACAATCGGCATATGAGCATCACGACTGGACCATGGAGCAATGGAAGAAGGTGGTCTGGTCTGAAGAATCATGTTTTTCAAATTGTGGACAGTTGGGTGTGTGTGCTTCCCCTGAATAGTCACTAGGATGCACTATGGGTGGCAATGTGACGCTCTGGAAAATGTTCGGTTGGAAAACCTCAGGTCCTGCATTTTTGTGGATGTTACTTTGACACAGAACATCTACCTTAACATTGCTTCAAAACCAAGTACACCCCTTCACGCGAACAGTATTCCCTATACGCAGAAGCCTCCTTTAGTAGGACAATACACCCTGTCACACGGCAAATATTATTCAGGAGTGGTTCGAGGAACAGGACAAAAAGTTCAAGGTGTTGACTATTGGCCTCCAAATCTGTGAGATGTGTGGACAAACTAGTACGATCTATGGAGGCCCCACCTTACAACTTACAGGACTTTAAGTATCTGCTGCTGACGTCTTGGTGTCAGGAACCACATCGCACCTTCAGAGATTTTTTGCACAACATTACACAGGTGGTTTTAATGTTATGGCTCATGAGTGTATAGCAGTATTGCAAAAGCCAGTGTCACGCAATGATTTCCAAACAACATACTGTACTGCTCTACTCTGGATATCTGGTAACTAGTGCAGAAGCTATAAAGAATTCATGCTAATAATCCTCTGTCGTCACATGATGGAAGTTCTAATTTCATTCGTCCAGCTGAGGTTAAAGTATATGCAGTAATCCAGACGCCTGCACCTGTAGCCTCAGGCTCCAGCCACAGCCACTTCAGAGTGCATAAGTTACGTGTATGGGTAATGAGTGTGCTCTGTGCTATGTAGCCACAGCCACTTCAGCACATGCTCCCCACTGCACTAGCTACTCATTAAGCACTACCTCTGATCTACACTCCGCTCCCATGGGTAAGCGATACTAAATTAGGCCTCCACTCCAATGAAGACTCTCTCCATAGGAGTAAAAGCATCTGTAAGTGGAGAAACACTCACTAGGATTCTTGACAACTGAGACTTTTTCCAGCGATTAATTGATTGTTTTTCATTTTTATCAATGCTTTTCATTTTAACATGCGGTAACAAAGTGGCTTATTTGCAGCGTTGTGTACAGTCGTGATTTATGGATGTTCACGAGGTGAAATTGAGTACAGTGCGAGCTACATTATGAGAGTGTGGCTCTGCAAGTACATGCCTTTGGTTGAGAATTAGGTCAGCCGAGCTCCTGGGAGAACAGAAAGAGAGAACAGAAGATGAAGATGGGGTGGAAAGTAGAAGGTTACAACAGAGAGGAGAGAATGACAAAGAGATGGAGATGAAGCAGCACTAGTAAAACTACCAGGCTGTAACCTCACACTGGCGGCAGGCCTCAGCACTCTGACTGACCTGACCTCTGTCTGCAGGGCTATAATAAGTGACCAAGGCCAAAAGAAGAAAGAAAAATTGTGTTTGTGTTGAATAATGCAGCTTTGCCTTAAATAAAAAAGAAGAAACCAAAGTATTATCTGCCCCATGTCATAATCCCAAATAATACAGAGATGGCACGCAGATTTCCAACCCATATAGCGGAACGAAAATGTAACATAGATGTTGCACCCCTCCCTCTGGCTTTCACACCTCTATCGCTTTCAAAAGTGCTTTATCAGTCTCTCTCTCCCTCTCTTTCTCTCTCTCTGTACTGTAGGGCCTGCCTGACACTGTACTAGGGTAATTAGCTGTGGCTGGAATAGAACTACGAATTAGGGCCTTCCAATGGGAATAAACTTCAAATGGGAATTTAGTTGGCCTTCTAAAAATGTGTCATGCAGGCAAAATATAAGTAACCGCTGTAAATAGAGATGACAGTAATCCATGAGAGGGAGTTTGAATGAATGTACACTGTACCAGGACTCTGAGATGGTCCCACACACCAACATAGTTTGCTTATTAGTTTCAACAGTCATAGCAGTTACCGAATAATTCATAATAATATGCTTTCATATGATTACTGACTGAATAATATCCCTGCAATTTAATGGGCCAAAGTCACATGAAGTCTCTCATGTGTTTAATGACCAGTGAAATGGCCGTTTTCTACCATTGCTTTTGCCTGACTGGATATGACTCTTTGTAAAATAACTTCTACACAGCATACAATGGGAAGAAAAACAGTCCATTAATCCTGCAAATAACCTACATATCTGAATAAATTGTGCTATGATTCTTCAAAGTTTTGGTCACTGAAAGGTCATTGTCAGCCTGTGTATGGATGGACGTAAGGAAAATTAATGAGGGGACAGTTAAGACCAAGACACAGACAACATCAATACTCCAAAGCTAAACCGCAGAAGAAACATTTATTACTCCCTCTAGGGGGAGGAACGGTGGGGAACTGATGCAAAGGCATTGACTTCAGACGTTGAAGAGCGGAGAGGGCCATGAGAAAGTTAGCCACATGAGAAAGAGAAAGAGGGAAAAAATATAAGCAGAAGCTCAGGACGAAAAGTGTGAAATATTCAGCGGTGAAATCCTCTCCCAGGAGGAGAGGGCGAGCTAATGACTGAAGTGGATATAATGGTGGCCGAGTCTCAGCAACCCTCAGCGTCATTTATCCTTTTTTTGCCAAGAGAAGAGCATTAACTTCTACACAGCCCATTTCCCACGGCCTTATGAAAGCTACATAGCACAGAGCACACTCATTACCCATACACGTAACTTATGCACTCTGACTTAAGACATGGAAAGAGCAAACTTAACAAAAGGGTGTATCAAACCGTAGATGAAATGTACTGTAGCTCTTAATATGACATCAAATAGTTCTGCAAACTAAGAGAGAACAACAGAATCAAGGCAAATTGTAGAGTAAGACTTCACACACTTTCTCTAGCAGTTAAAACAATCTGAAAAGCAGGTTCTTATAGAAAATTGGACCCTTGGAAATATGTATTAACCTTTTGAAGTCATTTTTTATGTGATAACAAAAGCCTTGAAAAAAGCCTGTTTACAACAAGCAGAAAAAATCAGCTGAAACTTTAAATCAATACAAATTTTGTGCTATTTTGTGTGAAGAATTACAGACTTGAACCTATTGATAACTAGACATAAAGTACTAAACCAGAAATAATGATGTACATTACTTTTGTACCGTGACATATTTCTGAATGAAACACAGCTTTCTGAGTTCCCTGAATATTTTGAATGGAATGATAGGTGAGGGTGGTGTCAGGGGAAGGTCTGTTAGGACTAACAAATGTTGAATAATATTTTACAGGGTTCAAAGGGATTTTTACAAACATTTACTTAAATGTTCAATCTCCATATGTAATACTCAAAAGCAATATTGTCTATTTGATAATTCACATTTCATAATTATCCACTTTGACAGACAAACCTCAATCTTATACAGGATTGATGACTCAGTCCTGTGGGTTATTTCAGTGTTTTATATTAAATTATATAGATTTCCTACAGGAATCCAAAAAAATGAACTGGCCAGGTATCTCTGTTTCTCATTTCCACAAGGCTAAATGAGAGACTGAGGTAGAGTTCATTTTTTTATCTGAATGTCTATTAACAGATAAAACCAGAAGCAAACAAATAAAAGTGCATTTGCTATTTCTCTCTGTTTCAGTGTAGTTTAATTTATTTAATTAATTATTTTTCTCCGGGATTTATGCTCCAGTGTTTTTAAACAGTGAAGCCAATGATAAACTCATAAATCAGGAATACACATAAGAGTTCTGGTGTAGTCTAAAAGACTGAACAAAAGCTTTGCAATGGCAATTAAGAAAACAGAACACAAATATAACAAACTAAACATTTTACTAAAATTATTCAGGAAACCCCAAGAATCTATTGATGGTGATGAAACCAAAAATTAAGAGACATTTTAGGAGTGGGCAAAAGTCAGTTTGCATTGATTTTTACAAGAAAGCAAGAATTTTGCCTTTTAAAACGATATGTGATCAATTGGGCTTAACTATGAACAGGAACATGAACGAGGTAAAAAAGGTGATTTTGATTTCGAACTGGCTTTAAGTAATTACATAATTACATTGATATGGTATAGCAAACCAAAAGCAATAACTTGTGAATTTTAAGGCTTAAGAAAACAGCTGATTGCTTGGTACTCCATATGTAAGTGAGCTGCACATGGCTGAGAGTGAGTGTGAAGTAATGTGTAAAGTGTAGGAGCACACAGACTGCCAACTGAGGGCCTAGGGCGCAGAACAGCCAAAGTCCCCTCTGTCGTCACTGGACAGCGCCCATCTGGAAGCTTTGGCTGCATCCTCGCACTGTAAACTGCCACTGAGCTGGAGCTGACTCTGTCGCGTTACAGTGCAGAAATCAGAAACACGCAAACAACTATGCAGTCTCTCCCTGGTTCTTTCATGGACAGCAGCACGCTGCTCACAATGCTGCTGAGCAGAGTACTCGGAGGTGACGTTTTTGGAGGTTTAAGTAGGTGGATTATCTAAAACCAGGTCAGGAAAAGGCATGGCAGACTCTGCTCTCGTTCCCTCACATTCTATTCATTTGACACTTCAATAATCTGTTGCGTAATACCCCTCCTATTCCTCTCCGAGTTATTCCACTGCGATCCCAGTCTATCGTCTCTCCGCCCTCCTATCTAGAACATCAGCTTAGACATGAAAGGTCTGGTTATTTAAAGAAAGTTCACAAAGGGACAGCATGTGAAAGTGCCAGCATTATTACAGTATAAGGAGATTGTGAATGACTGTATGAGCAAATTGTCTTGCGCACAGTGCCTGTGAGTACATTACATGTCACAACAGTTGACACAACAGTTGGACATGGGTTAATGGCTGTGGCCTTCTGGTGAGCTGGATGTAAAGTTGTAGTGATTGGAAAACCATAGATCAGGCAGAAAAGAGAGAGAGAGGCGTGATGTGAGAGAGGAGACGAGAGGATGAAGAACTGTGGGAGGAAGCAACAACATGAGTCAGATACTGAAAATGGTATTACAATGAGAGACGTTTGACCAGACGCAGTTATATTAAAATCTTCAATCATTTTACCACCCCAATAGGTAAAAATGCACAAAGGAAACAGCACTGGCTTACACAGTTGAAGAGTAACAGTCCCAGTACTTCATCAATAAGCAATGATTTGTAAAAAAAAAAAAAAAAAAAAAAAAAATTAGAAGGGGAGCACATTATGTTGGCAGCTAATGTATTATTTGTCAAAAAATGGGAAATTTTCATTAGTGTTATCAGTCAAATATTGCAATTACAATCAATATTTATTTTAGCACCCTATCTGAAGCGCACAATGATGTACATGTTGTCACTGCTGCTGGACATTTCCCTTCTTTTCAACTGATTTAAACAGACAGTATAGTGATAACACAACTTGATTTGATTCCTAATGCCTCCTAACGCTACATTTTTACACATTATATGAAAAAACATTTACATAATGTAGATCTCTGGCTTCTATGTTTTAGCCATATTGCTGAGAGATCAGTCCCTCACTCACTGTGATTCTAGCCAGATTATAGCCAAAATCTTTAATAACTGATATTTAGAATCTTAAACTGTCTAATGATCACAGCACTTCAGAAAGTTTGGGAACTTCAAAATGCACAATATGTAAATTATCTGTTATTGCTATTTTTATTGGCCCCAACAAGTTAACAATTTGTTTTTGTAGTGGCCTAGAAATGTTGGTGCATACCTACAGAATAGTTATCTGATGATGAGCTGTTAGTGCTGATCATACTGAATCATACTGATAAGTGCTTTTTCTATTTTCATTTGCAGGAAAACTAAATGAGGTAAACGAGAAGTGAAAAGAACAGAATGAGAGCGAAAGAAAGAGGGAGAGTGGGCTAGTGGAATGAGTTTTGAAAGGGTGATATGGGCAAAACATACAGTTAACTGTGGCGCTGAGGGATCAAGGGATGATCTATTTTCCCTCTCCCTCTCCCTCATTTTGATTCTCTCTTTTCTCCTTTCTCATGTTGCCTCTCTCTATTTCTCTCCTAACTTCTCTACCAACATACAAAGGGGGGGAGGGCTGCAGGATGAAGAGCCCTCATCACTAATTCATGCTCCCTCTCATCTTGCCCATGCATTTACTGTGCTGTGTAACCAATAGCAAGCTGCTACCTATCCCAAAAAAAATGCACAAAAAGTGTCAGCTTTTATTTTGATCTGGAAAAGCCTCACCTCATCACCTCATCTCTCTCTCTCTCTTTCTGTCTCTCTCTTTCTCCCTCTTTTTCCCTCTCTTTCTCTCTCCCTGTCTCTCTGTCTCACTCGCTCTCTCTCCCTTTCTTTTTTGCTGCTTTGTTCTGTGGGAAAGCAGAGACGGTTTAGTATTTTCACACATGATCAGACAAAATTGATGCTGACAAAAAAGCAGCTAAGTGAGGACAAGTTTGCTCACTTGTGCTCCTCTGATCACATCATTCTGGCAAAATTACTTGAGATGACATGCAGTTGATTATTGAAAGTAATTAGACGGCGAGAGAAAAAAATGTGATTTTGCGTGTGTGAGTGTCCAAGTGTGTGTTTGTGTGTGTGAGCGTCCAAGTGTGTGTTTGTGTGTGTGAGCGTCCAAGTGTGTGTGTGTGTGTGTGTGTTTGTGTGTGTGAGTGCCCGAGAGTGTGTGTGTGTGTGTGTGTGTGTGTGTGTGTGTGTCTATGTCTGTGTGTGTGTGGGTGGGTGTGTGGTTAAATGGTAGAGTAAGGCTTCATGATCCCTGTAATGCTTCGGCCATTCATGTGTTCACAATTACACAGTAATTGCTACTCAGTTCCTGTTAAAGGGGCTATCTTCACAGTTGCCCTTGCGGCCTGTGCTGGTCTTACGGGAGCATTTTTAGAAGGCAGCTGAAGATGAGTCCAGCTAACTGTTATCTACCTCTTGAGTAAGCTACAGTCCACAATAGTCTAAAGCAGGTCATTAAGCTCTGATTGGTTCTGTTTATGGAGAATGAAAATCATTAGGTCTACACAGTCTCACGTTAGCACACCAACTCTATGATATCTTTAAAATGATGTTGTCCTGCCTGTACACCTTTGAAGGAGTTCACAGAGAGGACAAGGGGAGGTATCTCAGCTGGCACAGATGGGTTAGGGGTGTGTGAGGGGAGTTAACTCCAAAGAGCTACGGACCAAACTGATCATCTCTAATGAAATCAGGATACACTCTAGTTCGCCTCTCCTAGCTAATGCTTTCTGTCTCTCTCTCCCCCTCATGAACACACTCACGACCAGAGTAGAGGTGTGGCCTAAGGCTCACCGTTACATAAGCCTAACAGCCAGGTGTTGTGTGCATGTTTGTATATAGGCATGCATGCAGTAGTTCACTATACTGGCCTCGCTACTCTGAACATCTCTACAGGCTAGTAATGCAGATTGTGGCTCCTAATAGTAGTCGTTGGATATGAACTTTGCCACTCATGGGGGGGAATGAAATGGGTCCCAAATCCTTTATGAACCTCATTTCATTTATCTTTATAGGGGAGAGCTTGATGAGGCGAGATGCATCTGTCAGATGGGACGGTTCCTTCAGTGCAGGCTGTTTTATGATAAATAACTGCTAACATAATTAGGGCTTAGCTGTAAACAGTGCGTCTAAATGTTATGAGCCAAAAATTGGACAAGAGACTCTGGAGCCCACAGTTCTGCAACACAAACATCCATATTCTTATTTTTTCACTTCTGGATCTGTGGGTGGTGTGCTGTGTGTAGGCTAAGGCAGAATACGGCCTCTCGAAAGGTGATATCTATATCTAGTCTTTGCATCAAATGTGGCCTACAGAACTCTCAGCACGGTGTCGCTGGGGTTACAAACAGAATCAAACCCACATAAATCCTACAGGTTACTTAAACGTAAGCACACCCCCAAACGTACAAGTGCTCTCAAGAAAATGAACAAATAAACTGAACGTGTCACCGCTGTCAGAACAAGACCTTGTACCTCAAAAACGGTAACTTTACAATCTTTACGGAAGTAAACAATCCTAAATTTGATCGTGAATTAATGTTACAAGACCTTATTCTGGACAATTTTCCTTTCGGTTTGGTCTGTATGAAATTTTGATTGATCTTCAAAGGTCAAATAATATAACTAAAATTTTAAAGGAACAAAAAGAGGTTTTGTTCATATTCTTACATTCATTGCAGTTTAAGCTGAGGCAACAAAGTCTATATATACATAATTAAATTGCATTAAAAAACAATTACTTTGTTTTAGAGTTTCCCATGAGAGACCGTCATGTCTTTCAATATCATTTAGACACTCTGATAAAGCTGCTATAGTGAGATTAGTGAGATCCTTCCAGAATTGAATAACCAATTAATTGGCATCCTCCAAAAGGTGAAAACAATGTTCTCCGTCACCATGCAAATGAGTATCAACATGTTTATAAATAACTCAGCGCATATAGCCAATCATCTTCCTCCATGACTCATTGCTTACCAGGTTTTCTCTTAATGTTTCTAACCTGATGATACAATGTTATCTGAGAAATGTGGTCCTGAAAATTGCAGGTTAAACATGAACATTTCTTCATCAGGACCTGCCTCCACAGAGGTGTACCTAGTGAAGGAGATGGACTGGTAGGAGTGGAGTGGAGTGGAGTGGTAGGATGTGAGATGTCAGATGATCTGGGGCATTTATGCTATGTTCAGATGAATCTGGTATTCAAGTAGTCAAATTAATCTCCATCTTTCAGAATGGCAAAAGCTGGACAGAAAAAAGAAAGTGGGATCAAAATGTGACCTCTGTCATGATGTGTTCAGCATGTCCACTGGAGATGTGGTTTTAGTGGGAAGGATAAGCTCTTTTTTCATTCATATTTCCATCATCAGAGCACCCATGACTATGTTTCATCTCATGGGAAAATTTGTCCTCTTCATCCCCTCCCCCTAATCTCCAACTAATAACAAAAACGGCTTGTAAAGTGATTGGGCTGCCACCGTACTAATCCCACATATGACTTTTTGTTCATTTGTTTGTTTTTCTGCTAATCTTTAGAGCCCTGTGTGTGCCCTCACGTGCTATTTCGGCTTTGGCAAACTTTATAAATGATGACCATCGCGGCTATTAAGCTCTGAGAGCTGCTCGGGTGCGGGGCTGCAAAATCCTGCAGGTCCAAGTGGAAGAGTGCTGGGAAATCCTGCTCGGTGCTGAGGTGAGATGTGCTGAGGTGATGTGTGAGAGTTCAGTCGAGATCACAGCTCACCTGTGGGTGCATCTCTCACTCTCAAAAACACCTCTGAGGCTGTGGAAGTGTGAAGAGAGCCATTTTCCTATCAAGCTTCGCTGCCACATTCAGTAGCATGTGTTATGCAGCTACACCCCATAGATAATAAGTCTAGAAGCTTCCCATGAAGCATTCATGAAGACTGCACCATAGTCACATACTCACACAAGCTCTGATTCTTTTCTTGCTCAAGAATACTGACAATGGTAGAGATGTGTCAGAAAAAAAGGTTTATAAAAGGTTATTGATGATGTTCTGGTTACAACCACTTGAAGCCCTTGTAGTTCTCAAGTGGTTCCTTGATGTTCTCTGGCATTTATAGTAATAAATGCAACATATTAAATCACTGTGGAAGCTGTTTTATAAGAAAATGAGCTGTAAGCAATTGAGTTTTGGAACATTAAGGATGGCAAGGTGATAGGTTTACATTCCGTCATGCTTTATAAAAGGCATGAGAAGAAAGGACAGAGAGGGATTAAAAGAAAACAAATTAGCATGAGACAAAATGTATGAATTTGGTGTTCTGATGATGGGAATATTGATAAAAGAAGTTTGTGGGTTCTGTCACTACAACATAGATCCTTCTCTAGGATCTTAGAGAGTCTTAGAGAGCCTTCCAGTGTCCAGCAGAAACATTCCTGAGACTAACCAAGAGGCTTTTCCACCAGTCTATAGTTAACAGAAATGCAGCAGTGTATTATACACAAAAAGACATTTCTGGATTACTTAATTAAATATTACCTACTTTTTGTGCGATAGTAAATTCCAAATTTAATATAAACGCTTAATTAATGCTAGATTTGTGTCATTAGGGTTGGTCTATTACATTCGTGAACACAATGTAGCTCATTAGTCAAAATGGCCTTCTTTGGGCTGTGAAGCAATTAGTGTGCCATTAACACTGTTACAGTGAAGTACAATGAAGATGGATAGAGAGTTCATAATTGCTCTATACTTTTTTTTGTAACAAGACATAAGGCATCTCCCTTATACTCCCTTAAATTAGCTAACCCTAATTTA
Source organism: Brycinus macrolepidotus (assembly GCA_037974445.1). Classification (NCBI taxonomy): domain Eukaryota; kingdom Metazoa; phylum Chordata; class Actinopteri; order Characiformes; family Alestidae; genus Brycinus; species Brycinus macrolepidotus. The sequence goes on along the minus strand of JBBPCZ010000142.1, from coordinate 24,705,337 downwards.
TTAAGAAACTGCACCAAAATTGCATGTGTGTAAATAGAATGTGATGCTTACTCTGTTAACATAAATGGAAATTTAAAAACCAAAGTACACATCATGCAGCTAGAACTATAGAAATGTACTTAAAAGTTGACCATATTCACAGACCACGGGAGAAACAGAACACGGTGGAGCACTTCTTCAGTCTCAATGTGCGTGTGGCCGAGACAGTCAGAGCCAAAACCTCAGAGAGAGAGAAAAAAAAAGATCTTTCATGATCCTCCGTCATGATGACAGCATGTGAGTGCCAGCACAGAAGAGGACAGATTATGTTCTCTCACAGGAGCTACTTCTGTTTCAGATCTGATCCAAACTACTACTACTAACTCACTGAAGGAAAGGAAAGCACCCTTACACTATATAGACAAAAGTATTGGGACGCCTGACTATTAAACCTTCAGGCATTTTAATTACATTGCATTTAAATACATAGACTTTCACATGGAGTTGGTAACCCTTTGCAGCTATAACAGCTTCCACTCTTCTTGGAAGACTTTCCACAAGATTTTGGAGTTTCTGTGGGAATTTGTG
>JBBPCZ010000142.1:24686109-24700577 GCA_037974445.1 Brycinus macrolepidotus | reverse complement strand
ACGAGAAGGCCTGGCTCGCAATCTCCATTCCAGTTCATCTCAAAGGTGTTGGATGGGGTTGAGGTCAGGGCTCTGTGCGGGCCAGTCAAGTTTCACACCCAACTCAGCCCTCTATGTCTTTATAGACCTTGCTTTGTGCACTGGAGCACAGTCATGCTGGAAGAGAAAAGGTTCTTCCCCAAACTGTGTCTACAAAGTTGGAAGCATGGCGTTGTCCAAAATGTCTCGGTATGCTGAAGCATTAAGATTGTTATTCACTGGAAGCAAAGGGGCCTAACCCAAACCCTGAAAAACAGGTTTGTCCCAATACTTTGTCCATATAGTGTATTTTAACCCCATTTGCCTTTCTTTTACCATCTCTCTCTCTCTCTCTCTCTCTCTCTCTCTCTTTGTCTATCTCTATCTCTTTATCTATTCCTCTTTATCTCTCTGAATATTTTTTCTCTATTTAACTCTTCTCCCTCTTAGGTGAATTAACCCTTTTTATGGGGATTTCTGTAACTGTGCATGAACAGTGAATACGACACTGTTAATGCTGAGAACCACTGAATGAATATTTGAACAGAGGCTTGTTTTTTATATGATGTTTTTTTTCTGACTGAATATTAATATGACAGACAACTTCAACACAGTACTAATGTGAAAACTGAATTAAAGCAAGAAATTGTCTGTGCACCCTCACAGCTGGCACCCAAGCAGATGTGTGAATACGGAGAGAGAAAAAAAGTCAGAAAGAAATAAAGCTGGCCTCATTTCAGAGCTATGGCTGTGTCGAATGGTGCTCTAGTGTTCAGATGAAATTAGTAAAATAAAAGAAAAGGAAAAACCGCACCAGCCTCTACAGCTGAGCCACAGATTTCAGAGATAAAGTTGATTTACCTGCTCTGGTCGCGGACACGGGCTGAAACACAGAGCGCTGCTGCAAAAAACGCCGCCAAACTTTGGAGAGCGACTTTAGTATTCCTTCTTCTCCTCTTTCTCCCTCTCCTCTCCCAGTTCTGATCTGACAGTGCTGAAGGGTCTCGCGCCGCTCGCGCTCCGACGCGCCGCCTCCGCCCCGCCCACAGCCAGCACGAGAAACAGAAATAATAATAAAATAAATAAATAAATAAATAAATAATGGCAGCTTTCATCTGGAGCACAGAGCCTGAAGCTTCGGCATCTCTCTCTCTCTCTCTCTCTCTCTCTCTCTCTCTCTCTCTCTGTCTCACACACACTCTCTTACATTCTCTTACTATTTATCTATCTTTGTATCTATCAGTCTATCTTTTTATCTATCTGCCTATCTCTGTTCTCTCTTTCTCTGAGTGTCTCACACACACTTCCTCAAATTCTCTTATATCTATCAGTCTATCTTTTTATCTATCTGTCTATCTCTGCTCTCTCTGTCTCACACACACTCTCTCACATTCTCCAATCTCCATGGCTATCTTTTTATCTATCTGTCTGTCTCTATTCTCTCTCTCACACACACACACACACGCACACACACACTGTGTCTCTTAATATTTCATATGTCTCTCCTTCTTTATTGGTCTCCATTTTCATATCTCCTTTTACGCTGTCTATGTATGCATGTATGTATGTATGTGTGTATCTATCTATCTATCTATCTATCTATCTATCTATGTATCTATCTATCTTTCTATCTATCTATCCATCTATATTTTTGAGTGCTCCTGCCAGCAAATGCATCATGCTCTTACCCACCTATAGTGAATTTCAGAACCTCTGACCCCTTTAACCTCTCACATATTTAGGTAATGCAGTCATAAAAGGGTCTTTGGTTATGGTATGGTCTCCTGTGATCATCGCCACTCATTAAACTGAACAACAGCTCCGTTTTCAAACACAGAGTAACAGAGAGGGGAGTGCTCCAGTTTCCAAGCAGGCCTATTTCATAGTCCATCGACCGTGCACAAAATCACCATGCCTAGCAGATTGAGAGTGGACAGGATTAGAGCATGGGATTAAAATGCAACAAACATCACTGCATTATCTGCACATCAGGAGAAAGAAACATTGGTGTAATCGCTGAAGTCTTTCACTTGCTTCTGCGTTTTTCATATGTCGATATAAACGACATAATTCCTCTCTAACGTGCCCGCATGTAGAAGGACGGGCGGGTTGCCTTCATTACAAACAGAGTAATGTTAAAAGGCCCCGGTGACCTCTGAAAATTTTTGTACTACGTTAAAAAGCTCTTTTATGGAAGCAATGGACAAATGTGAAACTAAAAGTGTTTTTACATCTTTCAGAGTTAGTGTCAGCCATTAGTAGGTCATTCTCTCTGACAGCACTTTGAGGATGTTCTCCGGTTAAGAGTATCTGGTCATGTTGGGTAACAGAGTGAGACTCTGCTTAAGCGGATGGGCCATTGAACTACCCTGCGGCAAAGCAGCAATCATACACTACTTTGTGCCAATGGACCACAGACAGATGGCTGTGTAATTATGCAGAAACTAACCCGTGTGTGTGTATGTGTGTGTTCGTGATTTTTAATGTCAGTTTCTAGTTTTCAAGCTCTTAACAACACTGAGCCAGAGACAGCAGTATTGTCGATGGCACTGAAGCCAGCTGTCCTCCAAACATAAACTACTGTAAAGCAGTCTTGATTTCAGCCTTATTGGTTTAAGTTACATCTGTACTTTAGTAGAAATTGATGGCAGTGAATCAGTTCAGTGGAGCCCATCCTGAAATGATGGGGAAAAGGACTGAGCGACAGCAGTAAAACCTGGAACTGTGGTGTTTCTGAAGTAGGTTTGTCTGATATGGACTTTACTGCACTCTAAGCTTTCTTGTATACTCTTCAAAATATTCAACATCAAAGTGTTTGAGCAGTTTGAGCATGACACCCTTACATGACCATCTGCATAATTAAATATAGCTCTTTCTAAAATATTTCAGTTTTATATATCTATATATATACATGTATACAGTATATCTGTGTATGTACATATATTATTATTATTATTATTTTTTTTTTTTTAATATATACACAGCAGTGTTAAAATGTCACTTCTTTGGTTTAGAGCTGCAGCTGTGAGGCTGATGCTGAACTCAATAGTTACCCAAACAGCCCAAACTGTTTCTATAAAAAAACATCCCGAAAACATCTCTCAGATTGCATCCAGATCTTCATTAAGGTGGCACTGACTTGTGGATGTGGTTTTGGGCACAGTATGTTCTGAGCTGTGAAAATAAACAAAACTTCACTGCTACAGGCAGGGATTTCAGATAACACCAGGACTAGTATTCACAAAGCAACTGACTGTGTCAACACCACATATAAATGTCTTTGTGACCTTAATGAGGATCTTAATGTGGTTTTAGCAGGTTGAATACAATTTATTAATGTATTTTTACAGAAATAATTTGCTTTTTGGGTGACTATTGACTTCAGCAACACTGGTCTTGTAGCTCTGGCGCTAAATGAAAGGAGCAAAATTTTGACACCAAACATGTCTTGGCTGTCTAACATGACTATGTCTGAGGTAAACAAAAAAAAAAGTGTATGGAGATTTTTTGCTGAATCATTTCTGTAAAGCTTAGTAGTTGATGAAAAAAAAACCTGTATTGGTATGAATCTAAAGTCAAGATTCAGTACCGGAAGAGGAAAAGCGGTCTTGTCCCATTCCTAATTGCCGTGCCAAACCTTCACACAAGCACTGACACTGTTATTGAATCTAGCAGCTTCAGAGATACAGGCTGTCTCTGCACCGCAAACTCTCGCAGTGAACACCTATACACATATACAGTATTGGAAACCTTTACCTTGACATGCCCAACATGCCACAAGCTTTCCCGCCTTCACACTCCAGCCCACTGCCACTCGAAGCAGCAGCAGACAAATCCCAAAATTTAGTGGCTGACCTTGGCAAAGCGTATGAAGAGGAAATTGGATGTCAGTGAACAATATTTTTGAAAAGAGAGAACAGCAGTATGAAGACATCTCCTTCTGCATGAAATATGTGCAGATGTGGTTCTGTGAACACTCCTAAACGGAACATTTAAATGGAACATGAGGTCACTGACCTCATAGGCCCAAAAAATGAAAGTCTGTGTGTAATTAGTCAGATGTGGGTTGGCCGGGTGTTGGTGCTGTTGGTGACGGCCTACTGGCAGCCCATTATGAGGCAACCTATAATCGGCCAACAGGCCCTCCATTCAACACATTACACTGTGCTCTCACGTTGCAGTTTCATCATAGCGACTGCTTAGATACGGCTCCAAATGTAGATTTTTTTTGTCGTATTTTTAAAGCATCATTATCAGTCCTGAACAGAGAAAATGAACATTCCGTTTTAGTTTTCCTGCATATGGTCATCTACATAACAATAAGAGCTTTTAAACAGGCTAATGATCAGACTAAAATAGCCCTTTATTGAACATTACTGAGATGCACACTACTTTATTGTCATTGTTTATTTATCATCATTACAATGGTTTATGGTCCTCATGTTGGATGGCACAGGCTCTTAGTACATAAAGCACTAATTTTTAGACTGCCATTTGGTGCAAAAGCTGTCTGCAATTTAAGCCCACACACATTCATCCTGTGGCCTTGAGTCTGTGAAATGTTCCTCTCTTTGTAAAAATGACATCCATTTAAAGAGGCATACAGTGCATGCGTTTACTTGTTTGTGTGTGTGTGTGTGTGTGTGCATGTGTAGAAATGTATGTTGTCGTAACTGTATACTCATACACCAATCACCCATAACATTAAACCCTCCTGTCCAATATTTAGTAGGTCACCCTTGTACTGCCAAAACAGTCCACAAGACCTCTGAAGGTGTGCTGTGGTATCTGGCACCAAGACATCAGCAGATGATAAAGTCCTGTATGTTGTAAAGTGGGGTGTCATTGGATAGGTGTAGTTTGTCCAGCACATTCTATAGATGCTCGATCAGTTTGACTTGTACTTGGTCTATAATGCTTAGGTAGTATGGTAGGTAGTATGTGTCATCTACATGAATGCCGGAAAGAGTAAGAACACACAGTGCATCACAGCTTGCTGCATATGGAGCTGTGTAGCTGCAGACCAGTCAGAGTGCCCATGCTGACCTCTGTCCACTGCTGAAAGTGCCTACAATGGACACATGAGCATCAGAACTAGGAAGTGGAGCAATAGAAGAAGGTGGCCTGTCTGATGAATCAACCTTGCTTTCCTGGCAAAAAAATTACCCGGAGCATCACACTGCCTCTGCTGGCTTGCCGTCTTCCTATACTGCATCCTGGTAACACACACACACACGGCCATCCTTGTAAAAGAAAATGTGATTCATCAGACAAGGCCTCCTTCTTCTATTGCTCCATTGCCCAGTTTGGACGCTCACATGTTCACTGTAGCAGTGGACAGGGGTTAGCATGGGCACTCTGACTGGTCTGCAGATACACAGCTTCATATGCAGCAAGCTGTGATGCACTGTGTGTCCTGACACCTTTCAATCGTAGCCAGCATAAACTTTTTCAGCCATTCGTGCAACTCTTCTATAGAATCAGACCAAATTCACTCCCCATGTGCATCACTGAGCCTTAGGCTCCCATGACCCTGTTGCCAGTTCGCTACTTCCTTGAACGACTTTTGGTAGATACTAACCACTGCATGCTAAGACCTGCCAGTTTGGAGACGCTCTGACCCCGTGATCAGGCCATCATACTTCACAATTTGGTCCTCGTTAGAGTCTCTCAGATCCTAATGCTTGCCCATTTTTTCTGCTTCCAGCACATCAACTTCAAGAACTGACGCATGCTGCCTACTATATCCCACCTTTTGACAGATTTATCTTTTTCAGAAACTTGTTTGGCTTTGTTGTCTTGTTGAAATGTCCGTATTCTCCTTTTTCTTGGCCAATTAAATTCTCAGGTCCCGGTACATCATTTCATTTATGTTTAGTGATGTGTAATTCCCCAGTACCATTTGCCAAAACGCAGCTCCTATCATGATGCTCCTACCTTCATACTTCCCTTTGGACCATACATACAAACCTTCTTTCTCCTGACAGAACGAGCTGAACTATTACCAAATGAGTTCTAGTTTTATTTTTGTCTCCCCAGAGTACATTGTTCAGCAATTTTAAGGGCTCACTGTGACAGCACATGTAGTAAAACTATAGGGCAAATTTAAGATTCAGTAAAAACAGAAAACTAAAACATTCACCTCCGCCATCCAAACTAAACTTCAACAAGAGAATGAAGCAATTTAATCAGTTTTGAAGTCACCAAAATGTAACTCATTATTGCACTTACCTGTATCGATGTGTAGTATCTTTAAATTAAACCATTCCCCATGCTAACAACTCAGTAGCCCCATGAGCTGAATGGCCTTAATTGTAAAGCTATATTTGAATGGGGATGTAGGGCAGGGATTACTCTCATATTAACTTAGAGGTGACGGTGACTCAGTAAGGGGTCTAGGACATCTTTTTGGTTTTTTTCACATTTGGGCAAAACATGAATAAGTTACATGAAAGGAAGGCTGTTACCATAACTACACACCACTTCAGCACTATTATAAAACAACATCATTTATTCAAAGTGTAGCCTACTGCTGCTAATGTCACTTGACTCTTACATTAGAAAAGCCTGCTGGGTTGTGCAGTTGTTGGTAAAGCTGTCATTCTTGTATTAATTAAAAACATGTAGTAGCATCTATGTTACATATAGGTATCAGAATGTCAATTTTGATTCTGAAGACCTTGTTCAGACTTGGTATTAACATCTGTCTTGAGTGATCTGACCATAAGTGGTCAGTGAGACGCATGTCCATTGCCATCTTCCATTTCCATGTCTCCAGTGGCCACTTATGATCGGATTTCATGACGTAAGTTACTTGTTCATTTCTGTTTAAAAGCATTTTGACAAAGTGGACAACTTATACAACCACAACTTATGAATAAATGAAAAAGGAGAGGAAGAAAGAAGCTGTGTGCAGGTGTTCACAGGGCCTTAATAGCCTTGTAATGCAAATGACATAGTGATGACTGTGGTAAAATGCTCAGAGGACAAAATGGGATTAGTTGTTTAACCACAGATCTCAATATGGGGAGATTTTCAAAAATGTCATTCTTTTTTTTCCCCAGACACCTCAGGGCTCATCCACATGCTATTAGGCAACTACAAAATGATGGCATGTCCTCAGAGATCTATTATACCACATCAAAAATCAGCATGAAACAAATGAACACATTCCTGCTGGAGACTTTACCAATGAGACAAAAACTCATGGTCTACAACCGTGTGGTCTATATGAGTCATTCTGAACAGCCTGCCGCACAAGTGACCAAAGTCAGTGAGGACAGTTGCATTAATCAAACAGACGTGTTAGTGAGGAAGCTGGGGAAAAGTGGGGCAGCATGTGATGGCTGGTATTTTGGAAAAGGTGAGCATTTTTATTTAGAAATCTCTGTTTTTGGTTCCTTATTGTTTTCCTTATCAGCTTCCAGAATATTGGTGCTATTTCTGACCCCTTATCCACTCAGCTGTCTTGCCTTTAGACAAAGGTCTCCAATTAGTATGCTCTTTTCTCTTGTAGTTCTCAGAAAACTGTAGAGGCACACACACTCAATTTCATGGTCACCCACATGATAACTGCACCAAAAATAGACCCTGAAGAAAAGGACCCTCTCCAAACCCCAGTTTTCAGACTCTTTTAGCTCGTGAGGTAAAGAAGTTGTTGAATTTTTTGGTGCACTAAAGTAATGAAGGCTTTTTCCAAACAGTCAAAGAGAGAGCAATACTTTTACTAGTGGTACATTCAAACTGGGATAAATGAGTCATTCTTTGGTCAGAACCACTTTGTATTGACGCATTATGGATAATGCACCTGTAGCCATTAGTGTAAAAGCAGACGGAGCTTTTAAAGTCATTTGTCTTCATCATTGTCAATGGATACATTTGTTCATGAAGATAATACCTTTATGATGAAGTCTTCTTTCCCCACCATGAGCAAATTTATGCATCTTTTGGGTCAACTGTTTACAAACAACTAGAATGTAAATATGACAACAGCTTTAAAGCAGGTTTAATTGCTTCACTGACTACTAGTTCTTGAAGTACTCTCAAATTTATGCCCTCACTAAGGGCTTTGTATTCAGTCAAGGGACCAAAAGGCCATTTAGTTGTTCTAAAATCAGTCTCTGCCTTTCAAATGGCCCATAGAGAAAATGGAATTTTCCACATATTTTTTAAATGAAAGAGTTTGATGCAGTATGGAAACATTATTTAACTTGAAAAACATCCCATTCTCGCCCAACTCAATGTCCATATATGGAAACAAAGCTAGAAATAAGGGGCCTTTGTTGGATTCACTGTTTTTGTGAGGTCATAAAAACCAACAAGTTTAGATAAATGCCTCTGTTCAGGCTACAACAGTTTATTCCCACCCCTTCACATTTATAAGAATACAGGTCATTTACACACACACACACATACACTGGAAGGGGTTTGAAGAGGCTAGAAAGTGGTCACATAAGATGAATTCCTGTTCCTGGTGCATAAACCCACATAAAATGTGTTAAGTGGACCTCATGGGAAATAATGAAACATAAGAAAAATGTAGGGCTCTGTAATGTGCAGGACAGAAATTGTGAGCTTTGGACTTTGCATTGGGAGAGAATGCACCAATGCATTTCTGTACTTATATGAGGTGTGTGTGTGCATGTGTGTGTGTGTGGGGGTAGGTGGGGTAAGAAGACCAGTGGCCCAGAGCAGTCTTTCCCCCAGATTTTTGGAGGTTATTAATAAAGTGACAAGGAAGGAAACAATGAACTGGGTCATAAATGACATTCTTCTCCTCAGTGGGTCCTTCTGGAAAGGGTGCTCACGCCTGTGTTCATGTGCATTCATGCAATATTCAATAGTAAAGTAAATGTTATCAGAAAGTTCCAGTGCATAAGACAGACAGTTAAGAAGTCCATTAATCACAACTGTGCTCTTATTTGGTGAGAAAAGTAAATAATGATAATGGATGTTTTCAGCCGTCCATCATTTTGTGTGGGATAGGTGACAACAAATAGCCCAGTAATGAAAGAGGTAATGAGCCCCGATAAGAATTACATTAAAAATGGCTTATAAAAAGAAGGTAGAGAAAAATATGTCTTGTGTTTCAGTCTTCGCTCTTGCCTGTCACACGTTTGGTCATATAAATAGAGCTGAAGCGCAGTAAAGACACACAGTGTGAAGCAGTGAGGGGCTTTGAATCTGTGCAGTATTTGCCTTTATAAGTGATACAGTAAATCAAACTGTCTCGCTTAAGGTGCCAGAATTGGCCACTGATGGATCCATCCATTTTTTTGTTGACCAGCAATAGCATTCATCCAACATTCATCCCACACGCACATGTGCAAACACACACACACACATACACACACACACACACACACACACACACACACACACAAACACACACACACCCACACACACACACACACACCCTCCCACACACACACACACACACACACACACACACACACACACACAGTACCAAAAGCAGCTGCAGCAGCACCTTCCTCAGTGTGGACTGCAGCAGATGCTTTTGTATGTCAGCTTTTGCCAGCCAAAGCTCTGACCTTGAGCTTTTATTATGTGCAGAATAAAGAGTTAGCATGGCTGGAGGTAGAAGTCGTGTTCAGGTTCTGTGCGAGAGTGTTTGATAGAGCGATGGAGAGGGAGGAAGAGAGGGAGGAAAAGAGGGTGTGTGGTGGAATGGAGGGTGCTGATTTAAAGCCGTGTTCTGCTGCACGAATAAACGAATGTCGGTGCTTTAGCCTTTTCAATCAGCTCACAAATCAACACATGCATAAAAAAGCACATCTTCGGTGCCACATGTGAAGAGATTGCGCCTGATGGGCTCAAGTTTCTAAGACCGGATAATTCTCAGAGAGTGGAAATCAATCATGCATTTTTAAAAGACATCTTAAAATGTTAATTCTCCATTGAATATGCAAAAAGGCTTCACCTTGATCGGTTTAATGCATAAACATATGCCGAAAAGAAACCCCGTGACTCTGAAAAGAAAAACTGGGGGAGCTCTCGCCGAAACTGTGCCGTGTCTAATCTTGGTAAATGATCTCATCATGATAAACAGCGTATTGACAGAGGACACAGTGATCCAGGAGACAGAAGAGGGCACAGATTGCTCTTGTGGCCAGAGACCAGAACAGGAACTGAGAGGAGAAAGTTCCAACTGTGCATTGGACAGCCCCACTGCGATTTTCCTTACATAAGCACGCCACTCGGCGCTGGCCAACTTGACCTATAGCACGACCATCCAGCCATATGCACAGCCTTCGATTCCACTGGCCTTACCCAAAGCACCATTCTGCTTGTCATAACAAAACATTTCCAGCTAACAAAATGATACCCCTAGGATGCTCTCAGACTGGGTTTAAAAGTTGTAAGGATATTGTAGGATGGTATAAAGGATGTCTTTAGAAGGATAAGTGGAAGTGAAGCATATGCTATTATAGTACATGTTTGCATTTACTTCATTTTTTAATTCCTATGATGTTTTCCTCTTTTGTTTGGCTCAGATCTTACTTTCAGACACCTAAATCCTACGTGCTTAGTATATTATACATTATATATTTTAGCACATGATAAATGAAAAGTTTTAAATTGTGCTACAAAACTGGATGGACCAAGCGCGATCCATTCCTCAGTGTTCTCTGAATATTATCATTCGAAGATAACTGAGTCCTATTAAAAACGATTTTACAATGTCAACGCATTCATGTAAAGTCCTATTTCCATTGGTCCACTTCTTGGTCCACTTTAAGAGGTCTGAGTTGGGTTCGTTTAAAGAAGACTACATGTAAAAACAGCTTAGATCATATTTTATAACAGCACATTACCCACATTGCCATAAAGTTGTTTTTTATGGCCTGTTTAAAGATTTGATGTATTGTTACAACCTCATGTCACACAGAAGACTATCCCAAGCCATGGCTGCCGGAACAACCGAGGCGAGCTGGCAGCTGGCTCAGTACTTCTCAAAATACCGTTCCACCACTTTTTTACTAAACACACAGACCACTGACCCACACACACATACAAACAGACAGGCAGCTTAAATGAGTGGCAGAACCAATTAAAATCTTCACTTCAACTTGGCAGGGAAGAGGGGGTGGGGTTTTGTGTTAGTGAGAGGACTGCTGTTGGTCACTAATCAACTGTGATGCACAAATACGTGGTCATATAGTTAATGTCATCCCACTGTGTGAAACTTACTTCTAACAGTTACCTCGCTTAGCTAAAATCTGAGAACCAGCAAATCAGAGCAATCAGAGCAGAGCCCAGTCAACCGTGCTGTAACGGTCTCCCTGTCTTTTCCCTGTCTCTTGGCTTTTTGCAAATTTCTTGTAAATTTGACTGTTTAAAACTTTATTATTGGTGTTCTGTTTTAATCTGGTTTTTGATCATCTTGTTTGTATTCCTTTAGTATCTACCATGCTCATGTCTTTGTTACACCTGTGAATGTACTCTTGTGTTTTTTTGTATTACCCTGGTACCCCTGGTTTATGTTCGTGTTTTGTTTTTTGTTGGATTATTAAATATTTGTAAGGATCTCGCACTTTCATCCTGTCTGCCTTGACCTTCACTCATTATACGTGCAGGGTCAGTACAAACACCGGCACTGTTTGTAAAAGGGTTTGTTGTGACTTGTTATTGCATTAAAGCTATTCTATTATCTAGACTAATGTAGTGCTTAAAGTAAGTTTTAGTTTTAGTGAGTAATAAAAAGAGAGGCCTGGCTGGCTTTTTCCAATCAGAGAAAAAGAATGTCAGCCCATTAGTATACTTTAACCAGGTCACACCAATCAGTTTTGCCCCAATACTCTTGGAGATCTGGTGCCATCTCTGTCCCAAGCCATCTCACACTGTAAGGTATAAGTTTTAAATTGATGAAGAAAACAAGAGCGCTGGTATCGGATCAGTGTCCAGTATCCCCCAGCACCCTGTGTGCAGGTACAGGAATAGGAATCAAGAGAGGAAAACCTTTATGATGGCGCTTTGATCAGCAAATGTTCACACAATATAAAGAGTGGTTGACATTTTTATATAGTGTAAAAAATAAAAGATAGAAAAATGGAGTTACGAGGTTTCAACATGGCAGCAGTGATTCACTCGTGACTGGACACAAGTGAATTTATTCTGTCTCTTAAAGGAGAGGAGCAGGTCATTAGAAGCAGGACTGCTTCTATTCAAAAGGACTCAGAAGAGACTGAAAACTGATTTCACTAATGAGCTCTTCTCCTTATCAAAGAAAAGCAGCAAATTAGAGGAATCAGGTGTGCCTGTGTGTGGCTGGGGCACATATAAAGGCTATGCTTGGTAAGCAGGCATTTCATGGCTTGTGACAGTAGGCCTCTGAGGCGTTTTTGCTCCAGTTTGATGGGCATGTTGGACATGTCATGATGATGCCTTGCAGTTTTACAGACACTTTTAAACGACAGATTCATAATCACCTTACTGTGCCGGTAAACTTGCACATACGAGGAATTTGCCTCAGGAGAATTAGTGCTGATAACAAATTCATTACATGAAGTAAAGACGATATAATAAATGCAGACAACCACAAAAGGTACCACAAACTTTACATTACCTAAGGTATTCACAACAACACAGTTGGGTGGGATTTGGAAGTGAAAGTATCTGAGTTGGGGCTGTCATGATTACCCATTTTAAATCAAATACTTGATTTAAAAAATGAAAAACGTAAACGTTGAGTCCTGTTATCACTAGCAAATAATAATAATAATAATTATAAGATGACACTAAAGCTCTGCCTCCACTGTCACATAGAACTCATTAGGACTGTATAAATCTGTTTTGTATTCATTCTGCAGACTTCTGCAAAGTCTCTTGTGTTCATATCAAGTGTTTGCACTTTGTTTCGTGTATCCTGTGGTTTGTTTAGATGATTGTTCTTGATTAAGATCAGCCACCCCTTATTCTTTGCAATAATACACTTATATATCATTGTAATTTGAAAATAAATTTACAGTTTTGGCTCAAACTCTGACAGTGAGAATATATTGCATAATAAAATATAAATGATATAAAATTGAAAAAAAAAAAAAACATGTTCCATGTTGCAGTGTAAAATGTATTAAAACTGCACCTTTATGCCAAACACGAACCCAGCATTCCCATAGTGTCATATTTAGGTGACATTCATCTTTCTACTCATGTTCCATAGTTACATGGTCAGGTAGTTGAGTCTGTGTAGTACTGACATAAAACTACAAAGGGTTGAACTACAAGTTTCATTCTGTGTAGTGTTGAGTGATGTATCTATACAAAGGTATTGCAGTCATACAACATTCTTTTTTATTTATATGCGCGTTGCTACTGGGTGCTTCAGACTGTGTAAGAACAGTTAAAATACCAAATAATCACTAAGTAAACCATAAGTAAATAAACTACATAGTGAGGAAATATGGCCTCAGTCTGGTTAATGTTTACAGTGATGTGCTGGGTCTAAACAAAAGCCCCATCATAACAACCTCTGTCAGGAATGACAGGTTCATCAAAACAATGTCAACACGAATAGCCTGATACTGGGATATCAGTGGAAAATATGAGTATAGGCCAGGAATAAATCCAGTGTTGGACAGATTAAAATACTAACAAGCCAGAGTCCAGCATTCTCCTTTCTCTGCCTTTTGTAGCTTATTCTCTGACTGTACAATTAGAAAATGTGCTGTTTTCAGTAGTGCTGACAGTTTGCAGACAATGAGCTACTTGTACTGGAGGCATACAGACAAGGCCAAGGGAAGAAAAAGAAATAGGCAGGAAATGAGGACTCTGTTACCCCTCCTGAGCAGCTGGTGGCCCAGTGTGTTAGGGAGTTGCCCCTGCAATCAGAAGGTCATGGGTTTGAGTACCAGGACTGCCAGTGGCACCACTGAGGTACCCTTGAGCTGCGTTCCAGGCTGCCCGCTGCTTCACTTGGGTGAATGGGTTAAATGCAGACAAAGAATTTCATGCTGTGGTGTGTTCATGTATAGCAAATGGACACTTTACACACTCCTGAGCATCATACCATAACAACCTTCTCTCTTCTCACTTTTTACAACACACTGCTGCTCCCACACAAACTGAAAAGCTGCGTCCCAAACCACACAATTCTATACTTCACATGCCACATCACTCAATGCATTTCTAAAGGTTGTATACTATTTTACACACAATTCAGTGTGGTAGTATGTAGTTTATAGCACACTTTAGGCCTGCTGAACATAAAACACAGCTCCCCGGCTGGACACACGGTGTAACACTGCAACCTACTGGCTGAAAGAAGACCACGCAAGCCTGTGATGCGTTGCGTTTTGACTCTTCAATTTTAATTTACAGTTTTTCTTGATTGCTTTGACCTGCTTAATCAATACTGGGATCCACTCGGTTTTCATCATCACTCTCTCAGCAGAGCAGAGGACACCTCTTGCAAATGTGTTAACCCTTTC
>JBBPCZ010000142.1:24663294-24684576 GCA_037974445.1 Brycinus macrolepidotus | reverse complement strand
ACACATATATATATATATATATATATATATATATATATATATATAGAGAGAGAGAGAGAGAGAGAGAGAGAGAGAAAAGGCAAGCAGCACAAGCAGCACTGAGGAATAAGGATAGAAGATAAAAGCTGTGTGTGTGTGTGTGTGTGTGAGAAAGAAAGAGAGAGAGAGAGATACAGGCGTAGATCACAAGTATCACCGTGTTTTGACTGTTTTACCAGTCTTTGTAGAAAGACAAATTAACAGACATTTTGAGGAACGAGTAGAACTAAAGCTGTTCAAAATAGTTTGCTAGTGTCCAGCCCGCTCATTAGACTAACGTTATGAACAGGTTGTTTTCATTTTGCTTGTCTTTGCATGACCGTACTTGTGGAGAGGTATGGACTGTTTTCTCATTGCTCGTTAGCAGCTCAACACAGAGTCACAACACCCCCCCCTCCCCCCAAACACACACACACACATTCAACAGTTTCCTGAATACTTGACTTACAGGGAAAAGTGTTTGATTATATTCCTTAAAAATAACATCCAAGACAATTTCCATTCCCTCAGCAGTATGACCACTAGGGCAAGCACCCCACTGGTCAGTTCTTCCAACTGCAGGCAGTTGTATATTCACTTTTTTTGCTCTGAAAGTCACACCTATGGCCACAGGGCCTTTGATCCGTCCAATGGATTCCCTTGAAAGGCCAACTTTAATGAAGAGTGAAACAAAATGCATATCACAAAGAATGCACTCGCAAGTGCCGTCCAAGTCTGTTGGCAAGTATGTTCGCCTATCCTGTTTGTTCTTCTACCTGATTTCTTGACATGTTGTCTAGTTATATATATTCAATGGTTGTGAGGTTTTTCTGCAGCATCCTTATTTTGGTCCACTGGACAATCATCTGTGAAGTTAACACTGGGAAGTTACAGTTAACAGGGTTTATTGTGTTAATTGTAACCCAGTGCCATGGGTGGTAACACAGATGGGCAGCTGGTGGCCTAGTGGTTAGGGGGCTTGCCCTGTGATCAGAAAGTCATGGGTTCGATTCCCAAGGCTGCTAGTAGGACCTCTGAGGTACCTTGAGCAAGGTACCGTCCACACACACTGCTCCCCGGGCGCTGTGTTCCTGGCTGCCCGTTGCTTCACTTGGTGAATGGGTTAAATGCAGAGGAAGAATTTTGTGCTGTTCACACTGTGTGCTGTGGCGTGTTCACGTGTGACAGAATGGTCACTTTACACAACAGCTGGGAAGCATTGACTCAGCTCAGGGAGAAAGACGGAATGCACCTGAAGGGTTTGGAGCTGTTATATTGGACTATAGCACCCACACTCACTGCAGGGACTTTCCCTTTTCAACAACAGGAGGCAGTATAGAGCACTCAAGGAAGGCTCACCACTGTCTCCCCTCCCCCACATCAGTGCTGCTCTGCGGACAAGGCTGCAAGGGCCTCCATCAGCCAGCCAGGCCTCCTCGGAGCCTCTTTTCCTTCCACACACACACGCACACGCGCGCACGCGCACACTGCTGCTCTCTTTCTCTCAGACTAGCACAGCAGATCAGAGAGAGAGAGAGAGGGGGAGGGAGAGAGGGAGGTGGGGGGGAGCTTTTTCAGACTTTCCCTCCATTTTGAGGCCTCTCTCACTGTGGAGACAGCAACCATGAGCCCACTGAGGCAAGCACAGCTCAGACAGTACCTGACCTAAATGTCTTGCACTGACCACACACCTTCAAGGGTAATGCAGAAACCGTTCATAAACATCATCATTATTAGTACAGGGCAAAGACTACATGCACTGTTTTTATGAGCTTAAGAGCATGAGCTCCTCTCCATCCAATTAACTGGACAATTATGTTTTGTTTAGGAGATTTTGGCCCTCATTTGAGGGAGTAACAAGAAAAGGGTCTCGGCAAGAATGTCTTACTCATGGTGTCTTCTGGGAAGGACACAGGCACTAGGCGTTGCCCCCCCCCCCCCCCCAACCCCGTTAACATAAATTAATAAATTGATTTGATAATCAGGATCCATGTTAAGAACATCAAACATGACACTCAACCAAAGTGAACAATTTATATTCTTGCAGTTGTATGAGAGCCAGATAGCTACTAACTGCAAATACTAGCAGATATAGCCTTTTTCTCCCACCCGTCTTATTAACCTCTTTATATCGGTACAGATTAATCAAATCAGTTATGCCAATTTTGTTGGGGGAAGGGGAGGTGACTCAGAGGTCACTGATAAGACAGGGTGTCTATCTTCTGCCTCAAATGATGAATTGTGGGTAGCCCATTTCATTTAAAATAAAAGTGCAGTGTTTAAAAAGCACAAATGTGTTACAGTAACGGGAAACATTATTTGCAATGTTTTATTTAAAAATAAATAATAATGCATTTTTTTTATCTGTGGACTAAGTATTTTCAGAATAAATGCTATTAGTACCTAGAGAACTGGATATGGGTGAATTAATGACCATTTGGATGCTGTCATACTGTGTCTTAAGAGTAATAAAACATTTTCATTTTTTCATTTTAAAGAGAAATATGACTTGTTCATCAAAGGCTTCATGAGAAGAAGACATCTGGATACGTAACCAAGAGAATTCAGAGTATAAGAAGGCAAGAGTTGGAACCGCAATGAAAAGCACAATACAGCACTTTATTATTCAGAGAGTCATTAAGTGACAAATAAACCAAAACGAAAACATACAAACAAATTTCAGGTCACAAACAAAAACATACAGACACAACAAAGTCAGGTAGATGCTGAATGCTCTCAGTGCACCATATAGCAAGAGTCCATTCATGGAAGAAAGCAAAATTTCTACCACTGAAAGAAATCAGAAAGCAAGTTCTGTTCAGCAGATGCTGAACTGAACAAAATTAGACTACAAAGCCCAGCGCCTCAGCAATCAGTCAAACTGCGTCTCTTTCTGACCTCATAACACACATGGTATCAGGGGAATCTTCTCTTCAGTGGAACAAAAGGTATGTCACGGCGAATGTAAAAAAAGGAATATGTCAGTTATAAACAGTAAAAATAAAAAAGCAGATTATGTTCATTTTAATTTGCATTTGATATATAGATATATTACTTAGCAAAATGCTATAGTTTGTTTAAAAAATAACCATGAAGAATAGCCACCAAAGTCACATCCATTAAATGAACCAATGAACATATGACTGTCTAATGTGAGCACAAAATGAATAGCAAATCTCTGAGTACACCTACACCAACATCTCCTTAGACATATCTAAAAGACTGTACAAATATACACTAACTATTCTACATGATTACATGAAATTCGAGAATACCTGTAATCCTAATAAACACTCATTCAGCCACACAGCAGTGGCAAACAAACATTAAGTACTAACGTGAGCCTCTCAAAGAAACAAACTGGAGGCAAAACATATTCTACTGTTTGGTGCATTTTTTCAGTGTTTTCTTTCCCTACCATGAGGAAAAGTTGTTTCTTACCCTCGGTTTAGCAATCTAATTTAGAATTCATCTTTACACATAAAAAATTGACTTTTTTTTGCCTTTGAAAATGGCTTCAGGAAGTTTGAGAAAGCATATCCCATTGCAGCCTGTGACCACAGTCCAAAAGTTCAAGTGAGGCAGCATCGTTGGTGTCTGGCAAATGTAACAAATGTATAAGTGTATGCATGTGCATTTTCTATAACTGTATTTAAAAACATCAGACCTCTTGCTTGCCAAGGCAAGTTCCTGATCCTGATTGTTCAAGCTTGGAAATGATGCCCGTCTGGCCCTCTTCTTTGGGCCTTCCACTTTGCAGCTCGTCCATTGACCCGTAACCATTTTCACCATTGAGGGCATCCTCTGGCTCAGA
This sequence comes from Brycinus macrolepidotus, assembly GCA_037974445.1. Taxonomy (NCBI): domain Eukaryota; kingdom Metazoa; phylum Chordata; class Actinopteri; order Characiformes; family Alestidae; genus Brycinus; species Brycinus macrolepidotus. The sequence continues at coordinate 24,680,744 of JBBPCZ010000142.1, read as the reverse complement.
GTCACTTCCACCCCCTTCACTTTCCATTCCCACTTTACTAGCTAGCTGGTTGCTCACCTTAGAGTCCATGTGTTGCTCTGCACTCTTGATATTCTCATCCTCACTGTCCGAATCCAAAGAGATGGGTTCTGAATTCAAAACCCCCCGAGGTTTTAAGATTACTTTGCCTGACTCATTGTAGTTGTTCTCTAGGGAGGCCTTCTGACCGTTTGCATGGGGTGAAGCTTTGGAAAAGGACCTAGCCACCTCCTGCTGTTGCACATCACCGTTAATAGTAGCTCTTTCCTGAAATCGTCTAATTGCACTAGCAGATCTACCCAATAAATCCTTCGATGTCCGACTTTCCTGCTCTTGCTTGTGGTCTTCAAAATACCAGTTTGAGTCAAAGTCCATAGGATGCTGCAAGTGTACAAGGTCGCACATTCTAAATCCAAGCAAAACCTTAAGTTTTTGTGTTTCACAGTCACGAACACACTTTCTTCTTCGGTTTGCAAAATGGCTTGAAATGTCAGATTTCCATAACCAAAGACTGGAAGCCAGCTTCTCCACTTCCCTGCGTGTGGGGTATGGCTGCCGGTTGAAATACTTTGAGAGGAATGCCTTGCGTGCCTCATACGATTCATCCTCATGGCCCTTTGGGTCCAAAGCCAATACAACAGGTTCTTCTTTCGGCTCAATGAAGGCAAATTGGCTTGGGTGAGCCTGGTCCCCTAGCCCAATTTTCCGTTTCTTTGGGTCAGCTTCATCATCGTGTTGAAATCCAGCTCTTTTCAAAGAAGCTCCCTGAGCCTTAACTACTCTAGAAGCTGGAGCAGGCCTGCTGTCCTGGCCATTCTGAGTTTTGCCCACACCACGGCAGTGTACAAGGTGTAAAGTAATTGTGGAAGCTGTCATGTTGCTGGTGTAAACACCAAGGCAATGGATACACTTGTACGTTAACTTTTTCTCTACTGGATGTACTGTTTGGATCACTTGGTGTCTCTCCCGCAAGTGGTGTGCAAGGGCATCAGAGATAGGTCCCTTCAGAATGGAGAAGCAAAGTGGACAAAGGGTCTTACCTACATCCCTCTTGTAGGGAACAGCTGTCTGTGGTACACTCTTAACAGGCACCCCATCTGGGGCCTCAGTTGGTATCTTTGGGACATGTGACATTGCAGGCTTGGTTCCTAGTGCTATGGGTGAGGCACTGTTTTGGGCATGGAATGCCACAGACTCCTCAGGAGCATCCCGCATATTGTATGTGGTGACAATCAACTGGACATTCTTGGGGTTACCCTGCTGAAGAGTAAGATCAAAAGTCAGTGGGGAGTCAGTGCGTGCCCCAACAGACTCATTGGGATGTGATGCTCGCATGTGTGCCACCATCTTCTCAACGTCATTAAAAGTAGCCCTGCAGTGTGGGCAAGACAGACCATGGATTAACATATGGTTGAGAAGTGTGTCGCTAGGCAGGTAACGGTTGCAGTATAAGCATTTACTGGTGAAGTTGTGGATCTTCATGATGTAGTTGGCCACAGCAGGCACCTTTTCTGCTTTATGTTCTTTCTCAAAATGTGAACTATACACATTTTCTGGAAACAGCTCATTGCAGATTGTGCAGATCTTCCATTTCTGAGTATAAGATGTACCCAGGACGGAGGCCCCTTTCTTGGGAGCGGCAGATGATACATTAGCAGCAGCTGCCTGGACACGTGGAGGAATCTTCAGGACAGAACTTGATGTTGATGCAGAAACTGGGCTTCGTAGATGGCTAGAAGAAAGGTGAGGTCTGGCTGTTTGCTGGGACACTGACAGCTGTGCACTGCCTGGCAAACTAATACGCACTTGCCCCCCAATGGACACTGCCTGGTTGGAGCCTGGCTTCAGGCCAACGGTACCTGGCTTCAAGTGAACACCTGACAGGACCCCAGAGGAGTTCAAACTCCCCTTGGGAATGACAAGGCGACTCAGTTGCTGAGCAGACAAAGGCCGTACTCCAGTTGTCATTAGGGTGCCCTTTGGTGTAACACTGATGACATTCTTCTCTCCCTGGGCTTTAGGGGACACCATAATAACAGGTTTGGCACGAGGTACAACCACATTAGTATGTCCAATCATAGCAGTAACTTGGTATCCGATGCGTTCATGGTCTTCAATGACATGCTGTACCAGTGCCTCATAGGTACGTGGCACAAAGAGACAGCGCTTACAGTGAATGGCTGTGCTGTTACTGTTGCCAGCACTTGCAGTGCTATTACTCTCTGTAGTGTTCCCTGTGTCAGTACTAGCTGCCGATCCATTAAGTGTTGTTTTCTCACCAGGCTTGACCATATATGGAGCAGCAACGTGTTGAAAGTGTTCTCGGTATATGTGCTTTCGCACCACATTGTAAAGTGGGTCCCTATAAGTGCATTTTTTACAGTAGTACACTGCCTGCTCTACACTGTCTCGAACCTTATCCAGGCGAACACCATCCTTCAAGCCAGCTCCTGTCCCCTGGAGGCCACCTGTACTCTGGCGCGCCACATTGTTGGGCATGTGAAAAAGCCTGATGTGTGTCTCCAGGGTCTTCTTGTTCCCATTGTAAGTGCAATAAGGGCAGTTAAGAAGGATACGATTCTCAAAATCCTCACTGTGGACATTACGAAAATGGCTCTTGTAAGCGGAAAAGAACTTGGAGGAGAATGGGCAACCCGAACAACAGAATGGCTTTGACCGGTACTCCTAAAAAACCAAACAAACAAACAAACAAATAAATAAATATTAGTGAAAAAAAAAATAACACTTGAATAACACAATGTATAGAAGAATTTTTTAATGTGTTTTTTTTTTTTTTTTTAGATTTTTTGAGATCCACCTATACTCCAGCTATACTTACTTGTGTTTTGGTAAGTGAGGGATCCCATATGCACACATCATCCCATGTGGTGTTCTTGATGTAGAACTCATTGGGCACAAAGTCCTTATAATCCTGTGAGGGGAGAAGAAGCAAAACAATATATGTCATTACAATCAGACCAAATGACTAAACATAATGTGCAATTGATTCCCAAGATATTTTGTGTACAACAAAATGTTTGTCAGTTACATTACACTTACATGACACTTACAAAACTTTTCCTTTGCTTTTTACAATATCACGTTATTATATAACGTCGGTTACATGGTTACAACATATTAAAGTGTACTGGGTCAAACAGTTTAAGTCACTTACAGATCCAGCTATGGAATTACTGGAGAGTGCTAAGCAGACACTGAATGCTGAAACTGCTTAGTTTATCAGTTTTTAAAAAATTATTTTGAAACAATACAAAACAACGACTTTTTGGACAACTTCCGGACAATGAGTTTCATGTTTTTTCCCATTTTTCCATCTTTTCATTGCAAAACTATCCTGCCTCTCAAAGAGACTCTGAAAAGCAGTTTGACTTCGTTAGAATGACCACAAGTACTGCCAAAAAGGCAATTCTCTCTAAATGAAGTTTGAGCACTTTGCATGATTATGTAAAATCTGCCTTTCTGTCAATTGACCATTAAGTGAATGATGCCACATTTAAGATACATTGCCTATATAAATACAGTAATTTGACTAAAAAGTCTGTTTATTTTGAATTATATATGTATGAAAATTTCAATGTTTCCCATGTTTTAATGAAGCAGCACTGGATGATCCACACTGTATTAACAGTGTAGAATTATTGGTACTGTAATTTCAACAGTGATTGTTTTAGCTATATCTTTAAGTGTTAACTGACTCTGCTCAGACAGCAACAACAATGCTTACATCAATATGGTCTTTGCAAAACTCCAGGCCAATATCCCCCAGTACTTTCTTCACATTTTTTCTGGCCTTCCTTAAACTGCCAAGGTTGTTGACCGGGAGCTGGAACATACTGCCCACCTAAAAATCAAAAATAACGAAAAATACATTAAGGGTTACCATTAAGATAAAATGCCAGTGCAATGTCTATACACTCCCTATACCAGACATTTCAGGTCTATGGTCCATGTGAAACCATTTTCTTCATAACAGCCAAAAGACAACCAGCTGGTCAATCAAAACCGTACATTATTGTCAGATTCTTTTCTAAGACTGAAAACTGGGTTTGTTCAACATTATTACATATTTGTTAGTTATAACAAAACTAGTGTCTGTGCCTCTATAACAAACGACATCACAGGAAAGATCAAAGTTATGAAAAGCCCTAGTTTAATTCAGAAGCATGTCAAAGGATACCCAGTGAAAAAACGCAGTACTACTGTACTGTAGTAGTAATAGTATCTGCAGCTGGGTCTTTTCATACTTTCCATCTTTTCAGCTGTCACAGGCTATGTCTGAAATGAATGAAGAAACACAAAGTAAATTAATCTAAACTATCTCTAGTAGTAAGACAGATATGTATGGTGCTTTCACAATTACTTTGTTGGGTGGAGATTGACTGAACTTTCCCTTTAGTATGGTTCATTTTGACAGGTGTGAACACCCCACCTGTACTCAGGCGCTCACTAAACAACCAAAATCATGGTTCTCTGTCCACGTCCAAGTGAACCTGAGTTCAGGTTGGTGCTCATGTGAATGCAATTTTACGATTCAGCTTTAGGACATGCTTTTCTCAGTGCATGTCCCTACTGTATGGTCCATATAATCTGCCTGGTTTAACACATGGCACGAGCTGATGCTAATAATGGTAGATGAGCAATAGCAAGCATTTGATTTTGTCACATGGAACATAGTCCTCATAGATTAGGCCGGGCATTGGCGACCTGATTAGTTCAATTTAAACTGATGCATATTTAAACAAATCAAACTTACAGATGAAGAGACAATGTAAGGTTTGTATTCATTACTCTGGCTGGGACAACACCAGTGATGCCCAATAACGGTACTGGAGTCCCCCTTCCCTGCATATTTTGTTTTCCCTTTTCTGACACAGCCACTTCAACCCTGGAAAGTTAATAATTAGCTGACGAGCTGGATCAGATGTGTTTAGAAGACAAAAAAAAACACTAAAATGTGCAGGGAATGGGGGACTCCAGGACCAGGATTGGAAATCAATGGACATCTAGAGAACATTCTAGTGCCTTTATTATTCTTTAATATAGAGGGTATCATTATACATGTTTGAGATATGGATCTTGACAGTGAATGCTAAAATTCCTGCAGGGAACTGCGAGTGTAACAGAGCACCTGTATCACTGTAAAATTCAAAACCAATCAAAGAACACCTACGTGTATAATTTACACGTTGCAATGTGAAACCACCCAAACCAAACAAAAAAGCAACATCACTAAAACCCAAACTCTGGTGCAGACTTAAACTATATGGAGCTCCTGGAGTATCAGTACTTAAACAGTACTTAAACAGTAATTACAAGTAGTGCTGAAAGTTTTTAACAACAATTGTAAAGCATTTTTACAAGAGGAATCATAATTAAGACCTACAAGCTTTACTTGGAACTTTAACTAAATAACATGTTCGACCAATAAGAAGCATTTAAACACCCACATGATGTGTGCAGGACAACACAAAAACAGGCAACTGGCAGTCTGACATTCAGACTCCATTCAGCATTCAAGCCTCAGTGATAATCCCCTGGTCATCCTGGTCAAAATATAGGACCTTAATTTCTGGACATTAACTGCAATTTAAATTGCATCCTTAATACTGTCTAGAAAAAATCAGAATAAGACAGTTTTCCTAAATTGTTCATCCTTACTTAGAAGTATTATGATGCATACAGAAATCAGACACAACATTAAAACAGGTGAAGTGAGTAACACTGATTATCTTGTTGCAATGGCACCTGTCAAAGGATGAAATTTATTAGGCAGCATGTGAACAGTCAGTTCATGAAGTTTATGTGTTGGAAGCAGTTTGAGGAACACAACAACAAATTCAAGATGTCGACTTGGCCTCCAAATTCCCAGACCTCAATCCAATCAAGCATCCATGAGATGTGCTGGACAAACTATCATAGAGGCCCCATCTCGCAAATTACACGACATAAAGGATCTGCTGCTAACATCTTGTCGTCAGATACCACAGCACACTTTCAGAGGACTTGTGAAATCCATGCCTCAATGGGTCAAAGCTGTTTTGGTGGCATGATGAGACGCAATAGCAGAAGGTGGTTTTAATGTTATGGCTGAGCGGTGTATATTACAACACTTTTAACTGCAACAAAGTAAAACTATTTGCAGTATTCCCTTTACATCTGCCTGATGTAATATGCAATATATATATATATTCTAAACGAAAAACACACTTAGATCAACACAGGCCAGAGTTCATGCACTGAACTGACCCTTTAACTGAAAAACAGAGACAGGTCCAGGCCTCTCCATTAACAAAGCCCTCAGTGCTCCACTCTTCAACCAACAGCAAAAACTGAATCTCTGCACTGACTGGTAGCTCAGCTCTGTCTCTGGCAGAGGAGCCTCCCTCTCCACACCAGCTTCCTCCAATCCAGAATAGATGGCGCTAGAGAACAGCTCTGCCTCTTATATAAGCTTCTCCCTACACCGCCTGCCCCTTTTCCACTCTCGTTTTTGTGCAGCCTCCTGAACAGCAATCACGGAATGGCGCCTCCTGTTGAAGCAGCAACAGTGGCACCCTGCGTGCAAATGTCTGCAGTGGACTCTTTTGGGTGGGGGTTATTTTCAGCTGGCCCAGCTTATTGTAGGGAGGCATGAATATTTATGCAACTGTGGTTTAGAACAGGCAAAAATGACAAAAGTACTACGGAAAAGGGTTAATCTCACATACACAAACTAGAAAAACTCATTTCTAGGGTCATGACACACATAAAAACAATACATAAGATACACAGCACACATATATATATATGTGTGTGTGTGTGTGAGAGAGAGAGAGAGAGAGAGAGAAAGAGAGATAGAGGCTGCCAGACAGGCACAAAAATATATTTAAAAAAATTTAAAAAGCACCTGTTTTAAGTGAGGTGTTAAAGAATCAGGCAAAATCAAACTAAGCTTGTAAACAGTTCTATCATAAGTCTACTAATTACTAAAAGTAGATATTTAAAATATGGGAGATCATTAAAAACACCAATTGGGATGCACTTTTGAAAACTTTGTAAACTAATCTCACCTCAAAATGTATAATACAAGGCTTATAGCACTCTAAGACTGTCCTAGGAATGTAATGCATGATCACTAGTTATACTATTTAATTACATGTTTTTAAATGATATATGTTGACATTCATTGCACTCTATCAGAGCAGGGCTGATGGGGGGAGCGTCAGTAAATAATCAACACCTTGCAATTCGTCCGAGCGCCTTGTTTGATGACATCAATGAAAGAGGGCAGCCTGAGAAGGTGCAGCTGCACTGGGATTTCTGACAAGTTGCTGAAGATCAGAGTATCTTAACCTGGATCATACAATGAAGTGGACTGGACTTGCGTGGTAGCTTGCTGGCTATAAATGTCTCTTCACTGGGGTGCTTTCCTGCATGGTTTGTATCTGTTGGCTCGATTACAGGCTATTCTTTTACATTACATTACAATCATTTGGCAAATGCTTTTATACAAAGCGACTAACAATATGAGGACAAATTCAAGTTTCAGGACAGTGTGAGAACCAGAGGAGAGTATTAAGTGCTAAATCTTTATGTAGGAGTAGTGCAAGAAGACAGATAGTGCATCAGGAGAGGAGATGCTCTCTGAACAGATGAGTCTTCAGGAGGTTTTTGAAGCTAGAAAGGGTTTCTGCGGCTCTTGTCGGCTTAGGAATATCATTCCACCAGCGTGGAACCACAAGAGTCTTTTGAGCTTTTTTAGCAGAATGTGGCACATAACAAGTGGGCACAGCTATATTAACCAACATAATACTTATTTTTTCCTTATGCATGTTAGAGCAGACTGGATCACCATCTCCCACCTCTCCATGATAGTCTTTCCATGCCTTTAGCCAGCCAAACCAGAGTTGTATCTGTAAACCAGTCTGTGCTCCATATTTACTGTACTGGTACGACCCTCTGTTTAACTCTCTAACGGTTATTTTTTGATGTTGTTGTTGCAGTAGCTACTTCATTAGCATCTTAGCTAAACACAATTCTTGTTGTTAGCCAACGACTGACTGGTTAGCAACGGCTGGAAGAGATTTAACCGGCTGGCCTAGCTGGAATGAGACCTTAGGAAGCGTTTTGTGGACTAAATTGCGTTTATTTTAGTTAATATAAGCTCTCGTTTGAAGCTACCTGATGTAGTGGTCGTCTTTGCTGGCTAAGTGCCCTGAACAGGAGCTGAGACTTCACCTGGCTCTCAGTTGGGCTCCCGGTCAGGTAGCAATGATGAGGCTGAAGAGAGACAAAGCAGAGCCTCTCCCGAATCTCCTCTGGGTCTTCAGGGGCGGGCTGGACTCAGAGATGATCCCGGAGAAGGACACACCACGCCGAGAGAGGGAGCTCCACTCCTGACACCGTCCGGCCCCGGAGCTGTGTGCCTCTGCTGCCGGGGGATGTGCTGCACCTCATCCAGCCAGGCTGGGCTTTAAGGGCGGGGGGGGGGGGGCGGTGAAAAAACCCTGACCAGACTCTCAGAGAGAGACTTAGACTCTCAGAGAGCCTGCTTCCTCTCCGCAGCCCTGAAACCTCAACTGCGATGTAATTTTTTAGCTCCAAGTAACAGAACCCCCTTCATTTAGCTCCTAACAATGCACCTCCCGGGTCCATAACATGTTCTGTCCAAAATGGCGTGTGAAAAAGGGGCGGAAGTGACATGTGTGTTTGATTATTCATTAAATAAATAAATAAATAAATAAATATATATGGTGAGAGAAAGAGAGACAGAGAGAGAGAGAGAGAGAGAGAAGAAAGAGACAGTCGGGAGTCGTTCATTCTCACACATTTACCTGTTCAAGAGTGCCCTCTGTAGCTTACCTGGAGTTCACAGGGATCTCCAAATAAATAAATAAATAAATGAAATAAAAAGCCGGTTGTCTTGGAGTTTTTTTTTTTAAAACCCCCCTCTCTTCAACAACGTTTCAGGAATTTGGTGTAAACAACAACCCCCCTAGTTGCAGTAACACGTAAAATGTCCATAGGGGGCGCCATCCTCTGGAAGGTGATTGGACAGAGTCGAGTGCGTCAGTTCTGCATCTGGTATCTCCCCCCACGGAGAGTCGGATGTATACAGTGCCTGAGTACTCACCCAGCGTGGAGGACTATCAGTTCAGGTGGTGGCGCTCTACTGCTTTTGTGCACAAACTCACCGGGACTACTTCTGAGCAGGGAGAGTGCTGGGGTATCAGGCACAGGGATCCTGGAGGGAAGGATACTCCCCCCCCCCCACCTACTCGCACCTTCAACAAACCCTTAATCTCAACCATGCTTGAAGATAGATTCTCCCAAAACAGCTACTGGATGTGGTACTACCATCACTGCAAGTTTCAGTGTAAAAGAGCCCCCCCCCAATCCAAAACACCAGGGGCAAAAATGCTTTGTGTGGTGGGCATGTTCTGCTAACATTTGGCCACATGGTGTTCTCCTCAGTCACTGGGTACCAACTGATGAGGGTGTAATAAAGCCCTTATGACAGCTGGAATAAGACCAAGTCCAGTACTGTGAGTGGTGCAGAGGATGCTTTGATGCTGCTCTTATAGCGATTTGGTATTCAAGTTCCTCACATGGTGTTCTCCTCAATCACTGGGTACCAACTGATGAGGGTGTAATAAAGCCCTTATGACACTCTAGTAAACTGGACTGAGACCAAATCCAGTACTGAGTGGTGCTGAGGATGTATTGATGCTGCCCTTCTTATAACGGTTTGGTATTCAATTTACTCACATGGTATTCTCCTCAGTCACTGGGCCCCAACTACCAGTTTGTCCAATGAAGGTGTAATGAAGCCCTTATGACAACTGGAATAAGACCAAATCCAGTACTGTGAGTTGTGCAGTGGATGCATTGATGCTGCTCATATAGCGATTTGGTATTCAGGTTACTTCTTACTGCAATTCCTCAGTCTGGCTGTGCTGATGTCTGCAGATTCACATCACATTGTGATCATATCGTGAGCCTAGCCGTAGCTTCTCACAGTGCACTGGGGTATTAGTGGCCCATTTAATGGGCTGCTGTGGCATTTTAGTAAATTGTCTTACTAGTACAACAAAAAATAAAATGACACAGGCTCACTGAAGATTAAGCATGTTTGTATGAACAAATTTCAAAGACACAAAGAGGTAGAAACCATCTAAAATATTTATTTTTTTATCAACAACATTCATCTCACTGCAGTGACTAAGCATCAAAGGTGCAAAAATCCTTTGCAACAGTGCCCATACTAATGCTGTTTGAAAATTCAGCATCTTATAGTAACACCTCGCTGCTCACACAACTATTCATATGCTTCAGTTAAGTATGCATGTAGTTTCTCCTGAAATATATTTTTATTTCATAACTTCTGGAATTGGAATTATGGTAACAGTATTTTCTAACATTTTGTGTAAATTTGGTCCAGAAAATGTCATGCAAATGTTTTGTGCAAGTTCAGCAAAAAATTTAATTCACACAATTTTCCAATTACCCCGATGTAACTGATCAGTCCAATTTTCGCTTCGTCGGTTTAGTGCTGGAGCCACAAGGCTGGTCGTACTGTGTCCTAAACTACATCCACAAATTAATGAATGAAACTACATACGTCACCTTAATGAAAAGCTAGATACAGCTTAGGTGGGCTGAGAGATGAGCTGTTGACTTCTGGTGTTTGTTAACAACGTCAGTCTCTTAGCTCTAGTGTCAAAAAAGCAAATTTGGACTCCTTGGCTGTTGAACCACTGGGGTAACTGGGATAAGAGGAACATTTGAGTAATTTGTGTAAATTAGATTTTTTTTGGGCCAAACTATTCATTTAAGGGAAAGAACCAATCACAGCAGGACAGCAATGCTCTACGCCACCTCAGAACTACACAGCATTTTACATCACAGAGCCAAAAGGTCACAAAAGCTACAATGACATCTTCCTCTTTAATTGGACAGGAGCTAGCAGTCTCAGGTGAGTGCAGCTAAGACCATTTGCACACATGCCACATTACACAACAAGCCACATCATGTTGTGGCGAAAAGCGTGAGCAATCCTTTCAGAAAGCAGACAATTTCATTTCCTCCCAATTTGGACTCCCCATAAACACGGTCCACAAACGAGATCGGAACCTGCAGGACACAAGGGCAAAGCATGACTTGTGTTTTTGAGTACATGATGTGAGCACAACAAAAAAACTGTGAGAATGCAGGAGAAAAGTTCAGGGAAATAACACTGCTGTAAGACTAGTGTAGATTAACTGACAGGTTTTAGGTGTAAAACTATTTAATAACACAGTAACAGGACAACTGCAGTCCTACACTGTGGTCACTGGCACTGTTCAATACAAAAACAAGTAATGTGAGACACAGAGTACATTGACAAAGTATTCAGCAACAGACACCAGCACTGTTGTGTTGTAATGCAGTTGTTTTTAGAAAATTCCTATAAGAAATTACAAGAGTAGTTATTCAAACTAGTAAAACATTACAAATAACTAATTACTTCACTAACATTGTTATGGGTTTACTCATTATTTTGTGGAAAAACTAAACTTACTACTCATTACCTCACTTCTATTAATGGTGTAACAACGCATGGAAAAATCGCCATATCGCAATGCTATAATGCGACAAGGTGCACATGTGCATGTGTCCTCTAGTCTCGTTAGTCAAATATGAAACAGTTGAACACATATTTCTTCGTTCAGATTTTGTTCAAAATATCATGAAAATAATGAAATGTGGGCTGCAGTGTTACATCCCTAACTTCTTTGTTGCTCTACAAAAGCCAAAGCAATTGGAAAATGCCAAGGAAACCAAATAGTCATTTTCAGTACTTTATTTAGAAAAAAACTGCCATTTGCAGTAAATATCACAAAACACCATGTGCTTGTTAAGACATGACATATTGACCTTCCAATAATATCGTTTCTGGGTCCAAGTCTTTACATGTTTAAAATTCTGTATTTACATTTTCTTAATAGTTTTAAGATATTTCAGGAAATCTTTCTTTGTAAATGTTGCTTCCCCCGCTGGCAGATTTTTTTTTGCTTAATACAGTTTATATGTTTTTTATGAATAAGGTTAGGGTTCTTTCTTTCTTTGTCTAGAGGTTTCATAGTAGCAGGATTAGATTTGATGAGTTGTGGAGGTAATAGTGGTAGCAGGTTTCTTTTCCCTGCGCTACTTACACAACTCAGTTACGTCACTCTGTACCACGTTACCCCCACTGCTAACAAGACGAATGAACGACATGCTAGAGCCTTCAACAACCAAACACAAAGCAAAAGAATTTTTGGATTTGTGGGTGTTTGTTTGGTTGGTGTGCTCCTGCCTTAAAGCATAAAAACAGACCGACCTCTCCAATGGTGTAGCTTAGTTGTCTGGCACGGACGATCATTTCCATCTGAAAAACATAGCCCTTAGACACACAGCGCTCTATCAGGCGCTCCAGCACATCCTTCTTATAGAGCCTGGTAAAATAAACAAATTGTATTAAGCAACAGACTGTGATTGTTGTTCATATATTAAATTATAACAGAATGTCATTCCACATACCGAAAACTTCCTGTCAGATCTGACGCCCCGGGCCTCAACAGCACCTGTGTGATGAAATTTGCCCCACGGCTGGAAAGAGAGATAGGACAGCATATAAGAAACAATTTGTCCTATCCAAATTCCACGTTACTACATTTTTTACACCCCATGATACCTATAGTATCATAATATAGTAATATATCATACTATATTATACCTCTTTAGATTGTGTGAACATTTCATGGTGAACAGATCACTAGAAATGGTCCAAAATTACTTAAACTCTCCTTGGAAGTGTGGGGAACAACACTGAACATAATGGTGTGGGTTAGGTTTATAGCAACCTGTGGCATCTGATAGCATTATTAACAGACCATATCTGATATCAGTGTACTGTGTTATGATGTACTATGCCAACCAATGAGTCTGAGATTATTTTAGTAACAGTTCCTAAGGCCTAAGGCTGCTTTATGTCTACGTACTCCAAAAACATAACAGCTAATATTGTATGATATTTATCATTTCGTCTCTAAACTGCTTGAGCATACAGCAGAACAAAACCTTGCAGGAACTTTACAAGAAAAGGGAAAATCATTCTTACAATTCAGTGTAAGTTAAGCTTCTATTGGTCAGTTCATCATGAAATTTGAAACTTGAGGACCAGCTGGCATTTACGTTAAAAAACGAACAACGAGCTGATAATTAATTAAACACAGCAAAAATGGAGATGAAACGCAGGAGGTTTCCTTCCAACAGCAACAGTAAAAAGCTTGATACACATGTACCTAATGAGTTTCCGGCGCAGGTCCCATCCATACACACCTCCATCTCCCCTGTACCGCGTCCCGGACACAATGTCATATCCACCTTCTTTCTGTTTCCTTCACATCAAACAAAAACAACTTGTCAGTTCAGCCTAATACTAAAACGAATCAATGCAAATATAAAAAAACATAGGTTAGATGAACAAAATTCTATTTAAACCTCATTAACACTATAGTACAGACAGCAGATCACAGCACGTCATTTTAAAGCCAGCTGTCATAACCATTGGTTCGGTAACAGAATTAGCTTTAACCGTTAAGCATCAAAATATAATGTTAAAGTAGTTTAGAACTTACTGGATAAATTCTGGGATAAACTTCGGCTGCAGATAAAGAATTTTAAAAAAAAACATCCGTTACCACAATAGGACATCTACAATGACTTTTTAGAAATTATATATATAGTGCTAGCAAAACGAGACATACGTGATGAGAGAGATCAGCATCCATTATGATAATGAAGTTCCCAGTGGCATGACGAATACCGTGGATGTACGCTGTTCCTGAAAAGCAATTTTAAAAAACACTGTTAGTTTTCTATTATACGTATTTGTTAGCAGGCCTAGAGGGGGCTCCAAAACAGCCTAATGATCGTAATAATAAAAATCATATGAATTATTTAAATTTAAGTTGAAGCACAAACTCTGGTAAGAACAACATTATTCATGTAGATGTATAATAAACATGGTATTATACATATAGTTATATAGTTTTCTAGTTTGTGGCATTGATAGTGAGAAAACATTTATTTGGTTTAAAGAAGATTGCCTATCCAAATATTTGTGGGCACCACAAAGCAATTACACTTAATTCAGCCAAATGGACCCAAAGTCTGGAAAATGTGCAGGTTTTCAAACTGACCAGCAGTTAGAGTGTGCTGCAATGCATGATTTGTGAATACTGTACTTTTATAAGTTAGTCGTATGCAAATGCAAAGAACTTAAGATGAAGATGAATAAAATGTAATAATAAAATTAGAATAACACGGAAACTCCCAGGTCTACATTTTAGCTCTAAAGGTAATGATACAATACGGTACAAATACATGCCACACCTGTTAAAACAATTCAAATATAACGTATGCTGACTCACCTAAACCTAATTTCTTCACTCTTGGTCTCAGGACCTGAAAAACAAAGGGAAAAATGAATGAAGCAATATAGTTTCCACAGCAAGTTATTACAACAGCTTATAACACAACGAGACATTAACTGCAACTCACAATCTTATCATCTCCGTAAATCTTCTGTAGCTGCTCCGCAATCTCCAGCGTCCCATCAGGGCTTCCATCATCAATAACGATGATCTCGTAGTTGTATCCACTGCATAGGGTGAAAAGGGTCAGAGTGAAAGGCTGTGGTTAGTTAGCTACAAAATGGGCTGTAACATGAATTAGATTTAATGTTCTATATGCCACAGACCAAATTTCTCTTTGCTTTCTTCTTTTAAAACACAAATATATAGAGAGACCAATAAAATTGCAAATACATTCATACACAAACATTCAACAATCAATAGTGCTATAAAGTAATTAAGCAAAAAAAATAATCAATTTTATTCATTCAGAACCTGACAAGATGAGACAAGACTGATTTAAAACCTGTTTTAGGGCTGGGCAATATGATGATGGTTATTGTTAAATAAATTACATCACAATATAAACCTAGTGCATATCGTCAATACTTTTACACTTTAACTAACCAACTACGTTTCATTACAAAGAGCACCGAATTAGTCCTGTTTACTCTGATTTAGTGCAGTGCCAGGTGTGAAATGCGGAATACTAGGATGCGCTCAGTCCACAATTTGATTCACAATACTGGGATCATGATTTGATATTCAGAAAAAAAAAAACTGAATGAAGAAAACGGATGACTGTATTCAGGTGTGGTGTACTAAATGAGACTAGAGACCAAATGAGACAGTTCCACTGTACTACTAATGAGACTAGAGCTGGAAGGCAGGAGGAATGTGGCGCATCATGTGCATGTGCTGTACCTGGTAGTTAACTGGTGCTTACTGTTTATAACATTTGGTTCTCAAACAATGCAGTTACATCAGACATCATCATAACAGAGAGCTCATTCTCCAGTATGCATTGCACGTGATCATGATACACACAGTCACATTCTTGTACTGACATCATTTTTTTGATCGTATTTAGTATATAAATGTGGCACCTCTAGTTCTATTAGTCTTTTGTCTATTCCAAGTAGTACTGTGACATATTTATTGAATTAATATTTGCAACGTATCATCATGATATAATTTTGCCTTATTGCCCACTAATTGCCTGTATAGCTTGTGGAACAAAAGTGTGTGTGTGTGAATGTGTGTGTATAGCTATATAGTGTGTATAGGTTTGTGGTAGTTAGTGTTTCTACACTAGGTTAGTACTCAAGCTGTCCTGACATTAACTCTTAAAACCCTGAGGATATTTTTAGCATTTACTTGTTTTTTTCCCTAATATTTAAAGCTTTATACCGTTAACTTTTTTCAGCACAATCCATATAATGTGATAAAAGACTAGTTTTTATAATTTAACCAACCATTTGGACACAACTGACCCAAAAACAACAAAACAAAATGAAAAATCAGAAGAAGAAAAAATCGCTCCTTTTGACTGTAAAAATCCACATATATACATTTTAAAGCTTTTGGGAATCTTCAGCTCACACAGACAGTAGCATGATAATAGTAAACATTGAAAAATGTTTAGGCAGCTGTTTATTGTGATAAAATACTATTTTTCTAATTTAAGAAACTATTTCAACACAACTGACCCACAAACAACAAATAAAAATAAAAAAAAAACCGTTAAAAACTCTCCTTTTTACAGTAAAAAATCCACAAACATGCATATGAAATCTCAATATTGAGAATCTTCAGCTGACACAGACAGTATGTAAAACAAATGTTGTCAAATGTTTAGGCAGCTGTTTATTGTGATAATAGACTTAAAAATGTCTCTTTTAACTATAAAAATTGACAAACATACATTTTAAAGCTTTTGGAAATCTTCAGCTCACACACAGAGTATTATAATAATAAGAGACAGTAGTATGATAATAAGATATGCTGAATATGTTTAGGCAGCTGTTTATTGTGATAATAGACTATTTTTATAATTTAACCAACTATTTGGACACAACTGACCCACAAACAAAAAAAGAAAAAAGAAATCGAAAAAATCCGTTAAAAACCTCTCCTTTTTTACTGTAAAAATCGACAAATATACATATTATAGCTTTTGGAAATTTTCAGCTGACACAGACAGCAGTATTATGATAATAAATGTTGAAAATGTTTAGACAGTTCTTTATTTTGATCACTGTGTTAGATGGAGCTCAGAGACCAGAGGCAGTAAACACATCACCTTTCGCCAAAGTACTTCACCAGCAGCCACACAATCAGGGGCAGGTTTTCCCTCTCGTTGTAGGTTGGTAACAGTACAGAATATTTATCCTCCTCTTCTCTGATCTTCTTTCTGCTCCTGGTAGCTGCCATGTCAGCCAACCCTACAAACCGGATCTGTGTGTCGGATCAGGGTCCGCTGTCACCCTGAGCTCCAGCTGATTAGTTCCTACCAGACTAGAGCTTTACACTACATGGACAAAAGTATTGGGACGCCTGACCATTACACCAACATTGACTTTAATGACATTGCATTAAAATACATAGACTTTAATATGGAGTCGGTACCCCCTTTGCAGCTACTCTTTATGGACAAAAGTATTGGGACACACCTATTAATTCAGGCTTTGGGCTAGGCCCCTTACTTCCAGTGAAGGGCAATCTTAATGCTTCAGCCAGGGCTCTCATGTTCTGAAGACAGGCAAGAGTGAGATTTTGGGATGTCTGTGGCCGATGCGGGATGCGTGGAACGGGGGTGGGGGGCTGCTGCTTGTGAGCAGATGGGGTTGACGGGGGGGTTGGTGTGACGACCGTACAAGGATACCGTGCGTAATGCATAATTAAACGATCGCAAGTTGTGTTTGGCCCGATGCAATGGGCAGATAGATAAAATAGATTTTCAGCGTGAGAAATCGGAGGTATGACGTGAGAGCG
>JBBPCZ010000142.1:24651322-24663160 GCA_037974445.1 Brycinus macrolepidotus | reverse complement strand
AAAGGGGGACCAACTCCATATTAAAGTCTATGTATTTGAATGCAATGTCATTAAAGTCCCTGTTGGTGTAAGGGTCAAGCATCCCAATACTTTTGTCCATATAGTGTACAAGGAGAACAGAGCTTCACAAGATGTGTGTTTTTGAAGGTTGAAGGAAATCAACAGGGCTTCTCTTACATCTCTTGCCCTTTTAACCTATTAATGTCCACATATTACATTTTTAGTACAAAAAGGAAAACACCACAGAACCTGTTCTGACTGGTCTAAATCGTTGCTGGATAAAAATATACATCCATTTGAATTTTGAGTGCAGTTAAAAAACAATGAAATCAGAGACATAATACAGTAAATAGTGAGTGCTAGCTCACTTTTAGACCTCTGGTTTAATCATTTAATTAAATTCTCTTCAGATTTGTGCTAAAGTTAACTCTGAGAATATGACCAAACTTTCCGATTGGATCCTATTATAAATTTAGATGAACGATTATCATCTGCAGAATTATGTATCGTGATAAAAGGTGTCTGATCTTCATATTTTTAATAACTTGTGAAGAAAACCGCGCTCTACACATGAGACATGTAACAATGTGTTTTAGACACTGGGATGTTTTCACCCTTCTTTTGGATACGCCCTTTCAATTGACTTGAAGCAGATCTCATTTTATCTTTAAGATTCATTAGCATTCTCAACAGAAAAATCTGATTTAATTTTTTCTACATGGTTTGTAAATCATGCGTGTGAGAAGTTCATTAGCTGGTGCTGTTTTGACTGTAAAGTATCTAGAATTAACCATAGACTAGAATGGTTGTATAAAGGGAGTGGTTAAATAAAGACCAAGTAAAAAAGTAGTTAAGCGGCATATCATAGAGTAAAAATTACATAATGTAAGTGCATATTTAAACTGGCACGATATTCAATGACTGTGATGGACTTCCAACAAGGGTTTTTCTTCTTTCGTCCTGTGAGTGCAGGGATAGGCAACCTGATTAAGATAAGCGGCTCAGATAATGGATGGATGGATGGATATTCAATGATATCGGTTATCAGCCCAAGGCCAATAGACTTTAATGGGTTACCAGATGTGAAGCACAGATGCAGAACAGTAAAATGCTATTTGGAAATATCAATATAAAAGTTGATGTGATTTTTATGCGAAATAATGTATTGACACAAGAAAATTATTATCACAAGAAATATTTTTATTATTTTTAAAACTTTCCATAGTATCTATAATAACTAATTATAAAATGTCATAAACGAATTATTTCTCCCTCTGTCTCTCTCTCTCTGTCTCACTCTCTCTCTCTCTCTCTCTCTCTCTCACACACACACACACACACTTATATACCAACAAATTCAAGGGTAGACATTTAGAAAACACATGTCAGTATTTAAATGTTTTGGCATTTAAACAAGTAATGTTAATTTTACTTGAAGAACTCTGTGCAGATTCACATAAAGGCATTATGCACATGCAGGAGAGGAAGACATCACAAAATGATCACAGTGTATCTTGTTTTACAACTTTTATACAATAGATTTCAGTTTGAAATTCACCATAAGGCAGTTAAATCAGGGACCCCAAAACAAGTGGTAGTAATAATATGATTTCAACAACATATTCTCAAAAAACATATACATTGTAGTGCATAAATACAACAAAATAAACCACAGCATAGACCTAAAAACATTCTCAGTGCGAAATCAGTAATTCTTTAGTAAACCAAGGATAAAAATGGCTATATCTTCCACTATATGTAAATGAAATGTTGTGGGACCCTACTTTGGTTTCAAACTGAAATCAGTGCAGCTCAGAACGAGCCCTGCTCAGGATTTATGGCACTGGCTATGTCCAGAAGCAACAGTTTAAATAGGCACAAAATAAAAATATATGGATAAAATGGCTGGATCGGAAACAAAAGGAGAAGGTTTCTGGAGAACTTATCTGAACAGAAGTGGGAAACTTCAGTCTGAAGCTTACATCAGCAGTGTCACACAGTAAGGATGGCAA
The DNA here is from genome assembly GCA_037974445.1 of Brycinus macrolepidotus. Lineage (NCBI taxonomy): Eukaryota > Metazoa > Chordata > Actinopteri > Characiformes > Alestidae > Brycinus > Brycinus macrolepidotus. The sequence goes on along the minus strand of JBBPCZ010000142.1, from coordinate 24,661,148 downwards.
CAATTGAGTAGTTTCAAAAACTGGCCTTGATAAAACATGTCCTTTGCAAACCAGTTTTTATCCATCAGACCCAGTAGCACATGTATACTTCTTCTTAGAAAAAGCGAGGACTTATATTCAAATATTCAAATGATCGTTGAAACAGTTCTCTCACTCCAGATCAAGGTTGGTATCCAAAATATGGATCTTCTGGAAAAAAACAAATGATTTAAAATGTAGTAAAAACTAAAGTTTTTTTTTTTTTACGTGACAGCATGAACAATAGATCCACAGAAGAAAAACATTTTGATGTACCTGCTGGGGGAGCTCCTCGATGGCAGCCACTACTGTCACACACACCAGGGGGACCGATCTCACCTGGCTGGCCGACAGCCCCGGGAATACCAGGGACTCCTGATTTACCATCCTCACCTCGAGGGCCTTGAATCCCTATCTTGGTTTCTCCTGGCGGTCCTGGCACAACACAAACAAATGTCTTAGTAAGTGCTTATTAATAGTGAATCACTATTTTAACTGTTCATCTACTCAACAGTTTGGACCACACAATCTAATTGGAGGATGACATGCTTTTCACACTCGGCCTGTATCATTCTGCTGACCAATGACTGCTAAATAAGAACAAAGAACTTTTACCCAAAGCTGCAGGAAATTCTTTTTTGAAACACCTATTTGAAGCAATGTTTGAGGTTTCTTTGCAAAACTGTACAAAAACAGTAGACCATTTAGATCATTACATTGACTGTAACACACTCGCTCTATTACTTGACATAAATACAATAAATAATTTGGTTTTGAAATAAACACATTACATTTTACAATATTTCAATGTTGTATGCAAAAGTTTGGGTGCCCCTAGTTACATGACATGTTTTGTGACAATAAGTGTACGTCTTCTACACCTTTCTGCACAAAAAAACAAAACCTAACCAAAGTGTGGCCTGTATTTTTTTATGCTAAACTCAGCAAAGAAACAGATATGGTGCTCTAGTTTAGCAGAAACAAGCAATGTTTAAGCTTGATCCCTGTAGAACATATCTATTTTCAATGAGAAAATCCACAAAACATGCAATTTGCTGGGGGCAGATGTTTAAATTTTTGCATACAACTGTATAAAAGAGAAATTTTATACCTGCGAAACCCTTTGTTCCTTGTGGTCCTTGGACATTAGTCCCCGGCGCACCTCTCTCACCAGGCAAACCTCTGCGTCCTGAAGATACAGAGCGGAATTAGGACCCCATGGCAATGTGTTGTTGCAATAGGCCCTAATTTATTAATAACTTAGTGCTCTTTAAAGTGACAGTTTGGCTTAAAATCTCATTTACACAGTTTTTGTCTTTGTGCACATATAGTTGATCAGTAAAGACATGTGTTTAAAGTCTGCTTTTCTTTTCCATTAGAGCTATGAAGCTAATGCAGCCTATAAGTAATGAAAACATACTTGCATATGTGGTTCCTGACACTGTATGACAAAAGCCTGCAATGTAGCTGAAAACAGTAGCAGTAAATATTCCTAAGCCCAAATTGCACTGTCTGTCCATTTTTATAGATAACAGTATGTCATACAATGTCAGAGACCACATAAGCAATAAGTATGCACAATGGTAATGGTGGCTTTAAGTTTTTATTTATATTATTTGTTAGCTACATTAGGCTTATAGCTCCAGTGCAACAGCTAAAGAAGCGAACTTCAGACAACATGTGCTATGTCGTTTCAGCTTGAGTAAGTGGACTCAAGTTGTTCGGACTCTCACTTTTAGTTCTGAATGTCAAATATCCTTGTGCATTAAGTCAAATATATTTCTATAGTGTTAATTAAAATGTCTCACCCTGCTCGCCAGGATACCCTGGTCTGCCCGGCTCTCCTCTGTTTCCCTGTCGTCCCTGAGGGCCTCTGGGACCTGGGGGTCCTTTCCCACCTGGAATTCCTGCCTCTCCTGGAGGCCCAACTGGTTCCTGGATGGGAACAGGCTTCCGACTAACCTCGTTCAGGAAGGCATCTAGCTTCAGTACCTCATCTAAAGGTAACAAACAAATAATTAAGGCCCCCACTACCTTAAACCTCCAAACAAAACAGAACTCGTTCTGACAGAATTTTGAAACAGACATGACATCATTAAAAACAAATGGCTGCAATGTTTTTCAAAGGGTGATAATGAAAACTGAAATATTTCACATAGACTTAAAGGTGGAGAGGCAAAGAATAAATGTGGAGTAAACAAAGAGAAGGGGTTGCCACATACTGTGCACTAGCTTCTCACAAGCCTGAGTGACAAGCTGGTAAATGATAGCAAGAGACTGTGGCTCTCCCTATTAAAAAAACACAATGAAACCACATCACAGAATGAAATGTATCTTTCAGAAAAAAAGAATGTCACAGCATAGAAAGAGAAATACTTCACTTTAACTGACCTTCTCTCCTCTCTCCCCCTTACTGCCAGGAAGTCCCTAAAAGACATGAGACAACAATAATGACTTAAACAATTCAAACCTGAAAATGTCTCTAAAATAACCTTTAAAAGCTGCAGTTATTGCTATCAATAACAAAAGCATCTGTAATTTTATGTTAACGAACTGAAATTCTGTCTGAAGTGTGGATTCCACACACTTTCAACCAATATTACATTAGCATTTGTACATAAATCTTTTTTTAATGATGTAAATTTGGTTAAAACTTATATTAAGCATACAGTATTTATTGTGGAAATAATTGTTGCCATGTTTTTGCCATTGTTTGACATTAAAACAATTCAAAGTTTGAAAATGCAGACCCAAACCAGAATGAAAACTGAATGTAAAAATAATTTTTAACTGCATTAGTCTAATGGTACTGAATGTTATGTAAAAAAAAAAGTCTTGGCCCCATACACTATTATTTCTTCTTGCACTGTGTATATCTGTGACATCAGCTAGCTTGGGTGATTAACAACAGCTTTAAATCTATAGAATATCTCTGCACTCACTGTGGGTCCTACAGGTCCAAGTGGTCCCTTCTCTCCGACAGGTCCTGGGTAGCCAGGCATACCCTGGAAACCCTGTGAGGAACGGGGGCAACAAAGGGTCAGCAGAGGTGCAATATTTTGAAAGTTAATATGCAAATCTAGGTGAATAAGTCTCTGGCACTATTTTCTTACTCTTGGCCCAGTATTTCCTGGGGGTCCTATATTACCCTCCACACCTCTGGCCCCCTGGTGAACAAGAAACAAAAGTGATCTTTATGGGACTAAAAGAGATAGATAGAAGGAAAAGACAGAGATGCATCTTAAAATATCATAATTGTGATACATAAAGACTTTATGTAAACATATGAAGAGCCCTGACTGAGTAAGACTGAAAGGCATTCTATCAGTGTTATATCCAGTTTACCACATTTGGATCATCCTGCCTTGTTTAACACCATTTCAGTTGCTAAGTAACAACACATTGCTTTGTTTTAGCTTCTTGGCACCAATTCATTTCAAAAGAAACTGCCAATATTAAGATATTAGAAACAATGTTCAGGACTCCTTTGTTTTCATCTTTTTCTTTTCAAAATTATGGTATAAAGGCACTCAATGTCTTGTGTGTACAAAGAGCATCATGGCTGTGATTTGGACTCAAACAAAAAGTTAAATGAAATGGACTTGCCTTAGGTCCTGGGCTGCCCTCTTCACCTTTTGGACCAGGTGGTCCTGGTAGCCCCTTAAAAAGGAAAGAGCGTGGTCACAAAGGCATATTACAGAGAGCGATGTGTGAATTCCACATCTTTATCTGATAAAATGAAAGATACTTCTGGCTCACCTGGTTCCCAGGCCTTCCGATATCTCCCTTTTCCCCCCTAATCCCTGGAGGCCCCTACAGGAGGCACAGACAGGAGGTTAAATTCAGCATCATATGACTTAGCGTTCTGATACAAACTCACTATGCTAAAAGGTGTTCATACCATTTTACCCATTACTGTTATGCCACGGGGGCCAACAGACCCCATAGATCCTAAGCCCCCTTCAGACCCTGCCTTGCCAGGGGGTCCCATTTCACCCTGGGAGAGAGCAGAGAATAAAAAAAGCAAAAATTGGTAGACTCATTAGTTCATCAAGGCACACATAGCTGATTTGATTGATACTAGCTGACTGTAAAACAGCATACCTTCTGTCCTTCCTCTCCTTTTTCCCCTTTCTCCCCACGGGGACCAGGTTTCCCCTGAGGCAAAACAAGATTATGAGCAGATGAGCATGCTACAGGTCCTTAAGTAGCTGGAAATAAAATACCTTACAGTTTTCACTGTTAATTAGAACTCATCTGAACTAGAAGCTTGACCGATTCACTTGATGAATAAAATCATCTGATATTAAGGCTCCACCGATTTTTTAAAAAAAGTGATAGTGATCATTCTGTCATACGTGAACACATTCACCAAGTGAAGCAGCGGGCAGCCAGGAACACAGCGCCCGGGGAGCAGTGTGTGGGGACGGTACCTTGCTCAAGGGTACCTCAGAGGTGCCTAGCGGTCTTGGGAATCGAACCCACGACTTCCTGATCGCAGGGCGAACACCCTAACCACTAGGCTACCAACTACCCCAACATTTTTGCGTCAACCAAAGTCCCACCGGCAGACAGTGATATGAGATATTTTGGGTATTGATGTCGATATTCATATCGGTCAGGTCCTATAGAGAGCTGTACATGTTGTGGACTCACAGGTGGGCCAGTATCTCCAGGTGCTCCAGGAATGTTGGAGGTGCAGGTGCATGCATAAGCAGGAGCAGGACAACTCTCCTCATCCCTCTGCAGGAGCAAAAAACATCTCAGAACATTTATAAAATTTACCTGCTCTTTAATGTGTAGTCATAACTGAGTGCTAAGTCATTGCTGCATCATCCACAAATTTCCCTGCACTATGTTAACAACATAGTTATGGACTGATTGATTTGCATTTTAATTAATTAAATTAATTAAGTCTGTGGTCTCTCACTTGAGCAGGCAGGTCACAGCAGGTGTCCTCTGAGGCCCAGGTGGTGTTACACACAATCTCAAAGGACTGCAGCTGGAACTGAGGAAAAACAGAAGAGGAATCCTTTCACACGTAGAAATCACGGCAGTACTAACTGACTCTTGGAGGCATTTTTTGTGTATTCAAAGCTGAACCCTCTTGGGTCCCATGAGGTGTATACGCCATGAACCCTAAACTTGAAATCAATATCAAGTTTGTGTTTATGAGTAGAGGAGGAGATATTTTAATACAGTTTGATGAAAATCACTGTGTACTGTCTTGTTTTGCAGAAACATATGTTGTGTTGTTTTTCTGACATGCAAAAACTCCAAACCTGTTGAATTATAATGTGAATTTTATTACATAATAATTTAATTAATTAGGTAATTAGGTAATTACCAAAAAAGTATTTTTGCAATGTGCATTACATGTACAGCAAAAGGCCAAATATAACTCTAAACTCTAAAACAGGCATGATCCAACTTATGTTCATGAGTACATCATACTCACAGCAGCAGATCCACTATGGGGCCCACGGGTCCTCACTAGTTTGCCGAGCATCTCAAAGCCATCAGTAGGTAGAGCTCCCAGAGGACGGGCGGGTCTTTCTCCAACCCTTTGACAGTCTACAGACAGCGACACACTCACCTGACTAACAGCGAGGTGAACCTGCCAATCACATGAAACAGTATTTCATGAAAGGTCCCAGAACAATACTTAATAAATAAATGTACTGATCAATTTTTGATCCAACGTCACTGGACAATTCAGTATGCTTAAAGGAGAACACAAATGGTTCACTTATATCATCTAATCAACGACTGCATTGGCTAATATCATGCTGAGTTATGGGGGAGAGGGAGGGCCATCCTACCCACTTAGTTAGCAAGACCAGTTTTGCTCTTAAACACCTGGCCACAGGTTGCTGTGGCACTAAATCAGCGAATTCCCAAAACCAGAAAAATAGCATGTCCATGTACATAATACTGGCTTTATAAGACTAAGCTATAACAATGCAATATACATAGAATTTTCCTATTTTTGAATACTGACAGTGGTTTACACAAAAGACGAAAAATATTGAGAGAGCACTGGAAGAGATAGAATGGTACAGTTTTAATTTCAATACACCGTGCATGTTTTTCTTTGTCTGTTTTAAAATGGTTACACCCTTAATTTCATCTCACAATTCACAGTTCATATAAACCTAATATCTCTTTTTTTAACAGACACCTCATACACAAACACATACTCTTACAGTCTTTTGACTCTCACCTTGTGGAAGCTGCCGTAGAAGAGTGAGTGGACTTGAGGCTGGTCAAAGGTCAGCTCCTGTACCTCTCCTCTGTAGTCCAGACTGAAGTACAGCAGCACTTTCCTTTCAGCTGAGAGCCAAAGAAAACTACATCAGCTACATGTGCACTGTTCACAAAACTAATATAAGAGCATTTTATTTACTTACAGAGAGGTGCAGGTCCTGAAAAGGTACTAAAGTGGATACCTCTAATATCAAAAAACCTGATTAAATGTCTTTAAGGAATCCAAGGTCATTTCTCTCACATGTCGGGCCCAATCATCTTAAAGGTCAGAATTAATGCTCAAACGTGCTGTTTCGTCCTATGCCTAGGTCACACTCATCAGACAAAACAAGATGAGACTCCTTCAGAATGTTTAAAAAGCAGTTTGATCAGTTTCAACACTTTTTTACAGTGTTGGATGCTAGTGATATTGCTAGGGATTTTAGATCCCAGTTTTAGAATGTTATCTTATGAGAGACCTTCCATATAAATGGAGGACCAGGTGAGAAAATGCTTGCATTGTTAATATCCAAAATGGATAGAGACAATTTTGACACTGTTATTCACAACTAAACAACAATGAGTAAGGCCAATTGACAAGATGAAAACCAAAGCAAAATAACCAAAAATCTCTGAATACCTTACATCTTGGAGTGACTGAAGTTTCAGAAACGATTAAATCTTAAACTATTATTCTATTACTGAGTTAACTCTCTGCGGTAGTGGTGTAAGTGGAATAAGTGGCAGTAGTCTTTAGTAGTATAATTATTTAAAGAGCTTTAAATAGTTTTAAAACACCATGGTCTTATCTCATCAGACGAGTGGGAACTAGGTTTGACATAATGTATGATTGCTACAACGCTCCTGAATCAGGTATCCAGTACCCATAATTGGCGTTTTAGATATTTGGCTAATTTCTGATTAATCTGTCCACACTTCCCTACCCAGCCCTGTACTCACGGTCCAGCACCACCCCCATCTTAGGCTGAAAGTCGTTGTCAGTGAGCTGCCAGAGGGCGAAGGGCTCCCTGGGCGAGTCCTGCAGCAGGCGGAAGGCCATGCTGATGGTGTGCTCCGGAGCAAAGCCTGCTGGGTGGATGAAGCTGCAGCACACAGCCAAACAGATTTTCCACAGTGATTTAGTGTACGTGTTAGATTTACTGATTTATAGCTTGTGAATGTGGGCTTACTTACAACTGGTTAAAGGGCAAAAACACTTCTTTTTGCTTACTGAAGTAAAGATTAGATTATGGTAATACCATGCTGAAGCTTCTCCTTCCCCCCCCCCATGTAATATCCTATAAATTTCTATCTGTTCTTTGTGCTTCCTTTGAGGTTTTCACACCTCACCATCACTCAGTCTTCTCCCTATTCCTCTATCCATTCTCTCAGTCCTGTCTCTGCTCATGAAGGGGTGGGAGGGGGACTGGACGGGGAATTTGGCCTTTTAACTATAAAAAAAACGTGTGTGAGTGTGTCTCACCCTGTGCTCTGGGTTAGCTGTGTGTCTCTGTAGAGGGTGTAGCTAGGTAAAGAGCTGAAGATGAAAGGCTCCGCTGCCACACCCTCCACAGTGGAATGGGCTCTCTGAGTCAGACCAAACGCCTCCATCATATTAAAACCTGGTGCACAAACACAGTTTTTTCTTGGAGCAATGCCAATGAGGCCATTCGTTCACAAAATGATCAGTTACACAAAAAAGAACAAGTCATAGATTAATTCAGATGTTTACCTTTAATCACATTATTTCTGATGGTCATCTCAGGACACACTGCAAAGAAAAATGCAGCACAGAAGATTACACCTGTGTCCATATAAACATGCAGCAGGGCATACTTGTATTGCTGTATACTCACTTTCATTTTGTATGGGATGTAGCCTAGCAGGAAGCTGTATTCTCACTGGTGCTGCAGCTAAGGTGGAGTTACATGGAAAAATTATTAGAAAAGAATCTGACTCATTTATATAATTAAATTATTTTGGGAGGATTCAGAATTATGTTTATAAAAATACACTTTATACACAACTGTGAATGTTTTAGCTGAGGGTTTCTGGGACCAGTGCTACTCAATATCATAACACTGCACTGCACAAGTTTTTAGCACATATTACAAATAAACTCTGAACTAGATTAACTTTTTACATATTACAGAAGTTAAAACAATACACTAAGCTTTTTTTTTTGGATTTTCATGTTTAGAAACAGCAGTAAAATTTTATCTTGGGCAAAAAAACACATGCATCATTTAATATTATAATTGAAAATGACCAAATCAGTACAGTCCACCCAAATCGAACCATCATGATACTAATCAGTATTTAAATAAGAACAGAAGCAGTTTTTCAACTGTTGTCTAACCGGTGGGATGAAGAATAGTGACAGCAGCACTCTCTACTGTCCCCATGCGGGAGTGCACACTGATGCGATAGACCGTCTCCGGCTGAAGCTCTGAGAAACAGTGACTGCTGCTGCTGGAGTCTACCGTTTCCTCCTTTTTCTGCTTGTCTAGGCCCACACAAATACACATATTATAAATAAAAAAAAATACACAGATGCTAATATATAAAAATGCAATCCAGAAAAAATGTCTTAAAAGGTATACAACAGGATGGATCGGTTTTTCACAGCAGAGCTGAGCAGTACTGGTACCTCTTAAGGCCTGGATGACAATGTGGTAGGCTGTGACTGCTACCACTGGCCTCCAGGACACACAGATACTGGAGTGGTCAGAGCGCACCACACTCACACTGCTCACACGCAGACTGGCTGGTTTTACAAGGAAAGCAACAGGCTATCAATCTCATGTAATACAGCTTGGTGTATGTATGTACACGCACATGTACAAGAATGAATGTGAAAGTAAGCGTGAAATGTATGCCAGCATTACACTGACAGGATGCACCAAGATGCCTACATTTAATCAGTGACCGGTGTTTCTACAAAAGACGGCAATTGAGGAATTCTTAGAATACTGGTGGTACTGTTTTAAATGCTTATATAATATACTTAAGTTAATTTTTATATTTAGGTATTGTACCAACATTTTTACACCCTTAATAATTGTATTTTTATTTACATTTCTTTGAAGTTCTTTTTTAGTGTTATGAATTTTCAGTATATTTTTGGTGATATCACTGTAGTAACAAACCAAAAACTGTTTAAACAATTATGATTATATCACTGATATAATGATAGGTGTGTGTGTGTGTGTGTGTGTGTGTGCGTGACAGAGAGAGAGGGAGAGACTCACTGGTTTTGCCTTGTGCTGAAGCACTGCCTCCCTCTCTGTTGCGGTATTCAGCAGTAACAAGCACACTGTAGCGAGTGTCAGGCTGCAGAGACTGGAGCAGAACCCGTCGTTCACTGCCTGGCAACGACACCTACGAGCAGGCAAAATCAACCTGAGACTACATTACCCATGATCTAGCATAAAATCTTGTGCAGGATTTATATACAGAAAAAAATAAGAGACTACTGCAATTTATTTTAAATCAGCATCTCTATGAGTATGACAACCATTCCATGCCAGTGTCTGTTAAATTCCTACACAAGCACCTCATT
>JBBPCZ010000142.1:24639121-24651222 GCA_037974445.1 Brycinus macrolepidotus | reverse complement strand
ATGATGCTTTAAAGAACAATATTTTTATTTGGAAATTAGGAGAAATATTTTCAGCAGTTCTTAAAAACTAAGGCAAAGCTGTTCAGTTCAAAACTTGCACCTATAAAAGATAAAAACTGAGAAACTGAACATTTTTGCAGTGGTCTCGTATTTTTTTCCAGAGCTGTATAATTCAGCAGTGAGACTGCACGCACTGCAAACTGGTGTAGATGCAGCTATGATGCCTGCATTCACAGAATGTACAGAATATTACAGTCATCCAAACCTGAGTTAATTAATGTCAATAGAGACAGGCCATGAAAAACATCTTTTCTATTGAATGCAAGGTTCAGATTTTTATTCTTTCTCTGAGAGCACTCACTGTGTTCTCTCGTGCCTCTCCTCCAGTTAAAGGTGTGTATGATACATGGTACTGCAGCACATGGGCATTAGGTGGAACCCAACTGACCAGCATGCTGACTGCTGTCTCATCTGAGATGGACACAGAGCTGGGACCTCCCCCCGACACTGCAACAGTAAAAACACAGCAGAGATGAATGCTCCCACTTTGAGTGTCTTCTGATCTAAAAGAGGTGTGTGCACATGTGTATATAAGCTGACGAGAGTTAACCTATCTGTCTCACATACCGGTGGAGTTTTGCAACCAGAACTGCAAAAAATAATCACCATGTCAGGATACTGCTCTAAATAAATGTACGGGTTCTATTGTTTCTTAATGTCAATGTAATAACTTTTCCTTAGACAAATTCTTTTAAACTACAGACTTATTTATTATTATGCTGTTATTAATATTAATCCTTATTATATAGTAACTATTTTAAATTATACAATGAATGAGGTTAACTTGACATCCATAAATGAGCATAATTTTCTTTACAATTCCAAGCTTCATAAAGAACACAGGTTATTTTGCAGGTTTTGATATACTCCAGCTTGAAGCACTGGTTGTGCTGGAAGTACTGACAAAAAAGCTGGTGCCACTTAAAATCAATGCTTGACATGTTTCAGAACACCACTGGCAGAGGCCATTCATTAATGCAAAATCTGACACTGAACTTTCACATTTATGGTGTATACTCACATGTGCTGTATCGTATAGCCACAGCCTCACTCTGTGCTCCATCAGCATACAGAGCGGACAGCGAGACCTGATATTCCTTGTCATCCTCAACCCCTTCTAATATCGCTCCCTCACTCTCCCCATCAACCTTCAGCTAAAAAAACACAGTCACACAAAGGACCATATTATTCTGTGAAACCTCTAATCTCCAAAAATCCATCTTACATTCACATTAAAACCGGATTGTTTGTAAACACTAATGTATAAACATAAATTACTACAGCATTCCAACTAATTACAAAATGAAGAACGTAAAGGAATAGTTTTGTGGAAAAAAATAGAGCTACACATATTCCACAGTTCCATTCCTCATAGATCTGTGCTATATGTTATACAGTCCTATGTAGGCATGAAGTTTGAAAAGAGCTAAATAGTGTTAGCTAGATTAATGCAAAACTAAAGATGCAAACTCCTGATCTGTCCTGGGCGATTTGAGTAAAAATGTGTAAATTTGATTCATTTGCAAGCATTTCTCAGTTTCAAATGCTGAAATGCAATAGTGAGAGCTGGTGCTAACCTGCCTCAGGTCTCCTCCGCTGAGAGAGATCCACTTAATGAGGTAAGAGGTCACATCATCTGCGGCTGGCTCCCAGCGAACTGTTAGAGCGCCCTCTGAGTAGTTAGTGACCCTGAGCTCAGACGGAGCGGGTACCCTTACTAAGAGAGAGAAATCCTTTAGGGAGTTAGGGACAGAACCCCAGAAACCACACTGATCAGTAAAAGATGTCTGAATCACGAAAACAAAAAATCAAGAGCTTGAATTTGACTTACATGTAGTGACATTAGCAGTGAGTGGAGTGGACAGGCCTTTTTCATAGTAAGACTGCACAGACACCAGATACTTGGACAGAGAGGCCAGATTCTGCAACAAGACCGTGTTTACACCAGCCACATCCACCTAGGAGAAAGAGAGAGAGAAAGAGAAAGAGCAAAGGGGGAAGGCAGAGAAAAATGCATAAAAACAAACAAGACACAAAATCTACTGCCGAAGCAGAATATAGATCTTTAACAAAAAAGGTTTGTTCTCCACCTTTTTGACGTCACTGCCGTGATTGGTGCTGTAAGTGATGCGATGGGCAGGAACACTGACGGCCCCAGGAACCCATGTGATTCTCAGTGTGCTGTGACTCACCATAGGGAACTGAAGACTGAGGGGTGATGGCAATTGGACTAGGAGGCAGAGAGAGAGAGAGAGAGCAAGAGAGAGAGAGCACGAGAGAGAGAGAGAGAGAGAGAGGGAAAGAGAGAGAGAGATTGTTAAAGAACTCCAGCTTTGTTTTGTTCGTGCTACACACTCCTGCAGCACAATTATCCCAGGCAATAATTTCAATACATTTTTCTGTACTTCAAAATTATTGAAAAATCATTGACTTGAAACTCACTTACAAAATCCTTAAGATAGTTGCTGGGTTCTGTGAATAATTTCATATACAATTATATATTATAAACGTAGAAATATCTTAACACAATTTCAAAACTACAGATAGTTCCAGTTACTTCTGCATTCCCTGAGGCTTTTTGGCATTCATGGCAGCTAATGCCAGTACACTGGGAATGAATTACCACCACCTCTTCTTCTCCCTAGGACACTAGCCTAATATTTAATAGTTAAAATAAAATACAGACTTACTGCTTAATTTACACTTACATTTGACAGTGAATGAATTTGTTTTGAATCAAATTGCAAGTAACTAGTTTACTGTGCAGGCTTCTGATTTAACTGTTTTCACTAAACTGTTTTTATTTTTGTTAACACAGGAATATCCAGAATAATGTGTTTCTGAGGTAATTGTCTGTACTGACAGAAATTAGGTTAAAGAATTATAGTGTATTTCTGTTGCTTCTTGCTTTGTTTATGCTGCCATGTTCACAGAGTGCTTGTGAATTTACATGTGGTAGCGACAGCTGTGACGGGGTCGCTGGGGTCCTCGTCATACAGAGCATACAGTGTGACTGAGTAATCTGTGGAGGGCATGAGATCCTGGAGCTCCACATCTGTTTCATCAGCCCCAAACTTCACCTGCCACAGATCACACACACACACACACATTTCACATCACATTCTCACACAAGTATTTCCAACAAACCATCAAAAAAACATCTTAAGTTTCCTTGGACATTCACAGTGATCCAATCTGTTGTTTATTTGTTGTGGTCCATCACATCACAGAAATTACGAATTGGGTGTTTTTCATACATTTTTAACTTGTATCTTAAGTCTTCTTGGGGTAAATTACACATGACAATGTAGAAACATTATGCAAACCTTTACAGATACATGAAACGTTCACTGGATCAGATACTTTGACTATTTAGAGCACAGAGCTGAATCCAAGCTCACCTCTCGAGCATCTTCAGGCTCACCGTCAGCGAGGGCAGAGTACAGTGCCATGTACTGTGTAGCTCCAGAAGCTGGTCTCCAGCGTACCCGCAGACTAGTGGGGGAGGACGCAGTGACCTCCAGAGAGTCTGGTGTGGCCAGTGGCACTGTGGAGAGTAGATTGAAATGTAAAAATAGTTACATTTTTGGCTGAGGATTAAAGGTTAATGGCAAGTTAAGCATCTGCAGCAGATTATCTAGAAAAAGTGTTTCTGACGACACTTTTTGCTGTGTATTTACACACTCACCTGTGGTGAAGATGCCTCTAAGTGGTGAGCCTACGTTGTCTTCATATACAGGAAAGATTGAGATGTGGTACTGAGTCTGAGAGGACAGCCCAGTCAGCATGACTGTGGAGACTGACCCGTTTACCACCACCTGCAAAAAAACAAAAACAAAATACAAACACATGTGGAACAAAGAAAAACCCACAGCACAAATCTGGGTCTCTAACAGTGAAATTTAGCTTTAGAGTGACACTGAGACTAACCTCCTGGGGGCTCTGCCCCTCACTGCTGTGGAACACCACCCTGTACTGCTGCACAGTGCGACTCGGCCCAGTCCAGCTCACACGCACCTCCTTAGGGCCCAGTTCAGTGTACTGCAGGTCGGTGGGGCTGGGATACGACAAAAGGGGGTCCTCAGTGGGATGTTCCATTCCTGCTCCACAGACACACACAAACACACCACCACAAACTTGGATTAATTGGACTCCTGAGTCTCGCAACTCTTTAAGCTTTGGCTGTATAATCTGGAGATCGCAGGTTCGATCCCTGGTGGTGCTGCAGCCATTCATATAAGATGGTTGGCTTCACATGACTCAGAAGAAGCACATGCTAGCCTTCACCCTCCCAGTGCTGGTGGAATGGTGTGATGGCCCTAGCTACTGGGTGGAATTTGAGTAACAAATTGGCCAGAAAATTGGGAAAAAAAGGATAGCACATATCAGGACTTCTAGATTCTAGAATTTGTACAAAAAATGTCCTGAAACCTTTTTTATAACAACAGCGTGTAATGATTTCTTGATTAAACAAAAAAACAATGAGATTTTAATCATCTGTTTTGTAAAATCCTTTGTCTAGAGTGTATTTCTTAAGTAAATCGACAATATATTTCTAACATTATTTTTTCTGTATGCAAATATATTTATTTTTAAGTTGTTAATCTCCCATTTGGATACTTAAATTTAAGATCCCATGTGATATCCATTGTTTAACCTGCAGTAAACAGTACAAAATGTTTTTATTTAATATTTTGTAATGTAACAGTAATGTGACTATGTATTTCAGTCCATTTCTTCGAATGAGATTTTTGCACAACATCAAGAGCAGCTGCTGTTTCAAATGGTGTAAAAAAGGTAAAAAGAATCCTATAACAGCAATGTTTTGCTTGTGTGAGAGATAAACTTACTCTTTGCTTTACTGCGGTCTTCTATCTTCCCACACAGAATACGCACTAATCGACTGACCAGTTTACTGAGCAGAGGGAAATCGTTCACATTATACACATTCAGCTCCAGAGGCTCAGAAGCCACCTGCCTCAACTCAGCCTCATCTGCATTCTTCACGCCTGAGAAAGAGGAAAAAGTGAGGAAAGGGCTACTTCCAAAGTTGCATAAATACAAAAAATGGCATAAACATAAACGAAGAAAACACACAAAAATTCCACAAAAATTCAATATATTTGCTTTTTGTGATTATATATATTGGTCTGTGTAGGGAGTCTTACCCACAGCGATGATTTCCACTCCTGCACTCTTCAGCCTGTTCGCTGCAGTGATGGCATCGTCTTGAGACTTCCCATCAGTCAACAGCAGCAGGAAATGAGGGGCATCTGACCGGGCTCCGGCTTCTTCCTTCAGATTCTCCTCCAGAACATGAATGAGAGCCTGACCTGAAACATGTACAAACATACATACAGAGCAAAGTTTAAGTACATCCATGGGGTTGAGTGAATTTCAGACTAGATTAATCCTTAGAATGAGAACAACATGGATCTGTGTTTTAAGCGCAACAAACGGTAAATCGTCATCATACGGCAAAACATCTCCTTATATGGAAGTTCTCCCAGATTGTGTTCATGCTCGAGGTGTCAGACGTCATGCTGAGCTTTGTTTGGCGTTCCGAAGTCACGTAGAACCAAAGTTATTATCATTTAAAAAACATGCAATAATAATAACCACTACTGGGGTTTTAAAAATCACACGTAAATGCCAATAAAACACAAAAGTGCCCAAATTAAATTTATGTAAAGGTCTTAGAAACAAACAGAAAAAACTCAAGATCTCTGAAAGTGGGAGAGCTTTCAGAACAGTGTCCGCCCACAAGTGGGTGGGGAAAACCCACAGAGGGAGGGGGTCCGGAGAGCAGCCGAGCGGCAGTGTGCAAGTGAAAGAGCAGCAAAAGGCGTGTAGGAGAGCAAACACCGGTTTTATACACCCTGAGATCTACGGGGTTAAAGAGCTCTTGTAAACTGAAGGGCTATTCTAAAAGATTTAAATGTCCTTTGACGCAAAATGGAGTCTGTTAAAGGTGCCACTCTCACCTGTGAAGGTGTTCCCTCCTTTGTATCTGAAGTTTCGGACAGCATCCAGGAGCTGCTCTCTTGAAGTGAAATTACTGAGCTGCCACTCAGTGCGAGGGTCTCCACTGTACTGGGACAGGGCTGAGATGGACAGGGAAGCACACACCCTAACCTTATTTTTAGCAATACACGTTAAACATGAAAATACAACCCAGAAAGCATGTTTTGTTTGATATTCATTCAATTAAGGTTAATCGTAACTCATTGAAACATGCAGGGAAATTATGTTGACACCGCAGATCCTTTTTTAAATCTAGACAACTTTTGTGCTTGTAATTAAAAGAGAAGATATTTTATTATGGATTGAACCTGATGGCATGTTATTGTATACAAACAGTCTTGTTTGCTGAAAAGAAAAAGCATACATTCTGCCATATTTTTGTCATTTCTCATCATCACACAGGTAAACAGAAAAGCCAGAAGAGCAGACTTGGTACAGGATATAAACTGAACAGCAAAAAGACAGTAATTACTTTTGACTTCTAAGGTTTAAAAGGGTTTGACCGGCGTTTTGCCTGTGACATTAAGATTTCAATGGCAGAGTCTGAGAGAACATTAATAGGAATGTCTTACCAATTTGTACCCCGTCTGGGCCGATGTGGAAGGGAGTAACCAGGCCCTCCAGGAACTCTCGTACTTTTCTGAAGTTGGTGCGACCGATGCTCCATGAGCCGTCTACCAGCAGGACGAGGTCTGCCTGAACTCCGCGCCTGCACTCAAATGGCTTCCGGGACGCGCCAGCTAGATACATTAGGAGCACGGGAAAGGACGGCAACAAAAAGAAACAAAATAATTGGTTATTATTAAAGTGATAGTATCTTATTATTTCTCATAGCTCACTGAAACAAGCCTCTCTGTCAAAAATTCTGAGACATCCCGTCAAAAGTTTAAATTCTAACTTTCATATTCCATTTTTGTGTTCACAAGTAAAAGGCGAAATGATTTGTTATGACTCAAATTTGATGAAAAGTTTTTGTTGCATGTACAATTTTGGGGAACAAAATCCTTTACATCATGGTCATGGTGTCAAAAGATCAGCAGTGCAGACTCAAATTCTTAGATTTGATGCCCACTTTTCAAATATGTACATATTCGATTATCACTTTTTAATTTCTATTTTATTATAGTTTAATTACACAGGTGTATCAGTTATTATGGAATCATCTACAGCACTGCTCATCATTGTTTGGACACATCCTTTTTTTTATAAATAAGTTGAAACCTAAAGGTTTAGAGTAGTAGTTTTCACTTTATTCATGTATCTTGTTAACTGGTTTTATATGATTGAAAACAGTGAATCCACTTTTAAAAAGTAGCATATGTGTAATACATTGTTGAATTGCATAGTTGTTCACATGTCTCTACATTTAAATATTACAGCTAAACAATACTAATTACTAGACTCCTAAGAGCATGTATAGCTCCTACTACACTATAGACTAAAGGAGTCTGTATTAAACGTACAAATCTGTGTGTGTGAGCTCCATGCTGTGAGGTCCCATAACAGCACAGGTTTTAAAGTTTAGAAACATGAGCCATTTTAGAAGGATTAGAAGCATGAGCCACATTTCATTCCCCAGGCTACAGAAGGGGGCAGTTAACGACCACCTCCATCACTCTGTCATTAACCCTGTCATCACCCCCCACCACCAAGAGCATCTGCCCCTGAGGACATAAGCCTTAGATCAGGGAGCCCTGCAAGCCATTAAACTCACAGCCAGCACAGCGGAAAACAGCCCAGCTCATTAACTCTGCTAAGTGGTTAAGTCAAACCCTGAGTACTTCCCACACAGCTATCTTAATTAGCACTGCACTGTTTGTGGATAATAGTATAATCCCACCATTTCTTATCATTCAGAAGGATCGTTTTCACTTAAATGGTGTCTGCTCTGAATTCTGGGTACAGTTGTGCAATAGATTTTATGCACTGCATCTATGCTGGGCAAACAGTGTATTTTACCTGTAACAGGTTGGGTGGCAGTTGTTTTTCTCTTTTTTTCTTCCTCTTCTATTGATTTCTCTTTGCTTTCAATCTCTTCATTCTTCTCCTCTGTTTTTGCGTAATTCCTGTCTTTCTTTTTCTTTTTCTTATCTTTGCCACTTCTTTCAACCTCCTGCTCTTCTTGATCAGCTACAATAGGGGCATCTGGAGATACAGAATTAAAGATCATAAGCTAATCAGGCATAACATTACAGACATTAAACATTATTAGATATTAGCAGCAGATCCTTTAAGTCCTGTAATTTACGTTTACGTTTACAACATTTAGGAGCCTCCATGGATCAGTCATGTTCCTCAAATAATTCCTGAACAATTTTTGCAGTGTGGCAGAGCGTGATCCTGCTAAAGAGGCCATTGCCATTAGGTAATACTTTTGGTCAGCAACAATGTTTAAGTAGGTGGTTTGTGTCAAAGTAACATTCACATGAACGCCAGGACCACAGGTTTCCCAGCGTCACACTGCCTCCGCTGGCTTGCCTTCTTCCCATAGTGCATCCTGGTGCCATCTCCTACCACACACACACACACCTGGGCGTCCACATGATGTAAAAGAAAACATGATTCATCTGATTAGACCAACTCTTCTATTGCTCCACGATCCAGTTCTGATGCTCACGTGCCTACCATAAGCACTTTTGGTGGTAGACAGGGGTCAGCATGGGCACTCTGGCCGGTCTGCGGCTATGCACTGTGTATTTTGACACCTTTCTATCATAGCCAGAACAAATTTTGTTCTAATTTGTGTGACAGTAGCTCTTCTGTGGGATCAGACCAGACAGCTGGTTCACTGGTTGTCCTTCCCTGGACCACTCCTTGGAACTCATCACAAGACCTGAAGTTTCACAGATGCTTTGACCCAGTCATCTAGCCATCACAGTTTGGCCTGTCAGAGCTGCTCAGATCCTAATGCTTACCGATTTTTCATGCTTCCAACACATCAACTTCACGAGTTTACATACAAATATAATTCTTTTGAATAAGCTTGTATTAAAACAAAACTCCCCAGAAACCATTAGGCCTTCTCTAAATGCCCAGAATGCCTTGAGGGTATAAGTTTGTTTTGAATCAACTGTTTTTTTTTTTTCATTCTACAGAGAAAGCAGTCGAAAATCTAATTCACAGTCAATTCGGATGCAAACGACTCTGAAATTGCTGGAGTATTCCTTTAATATTCGGTTCTCTTCAGGCTTATAATTCATTACCCACTATGCACTAGCCTGCAACTATGAGAATACTATGTAAGTGTTGTGATGGCGAGAGTAATAAATAGAAGGCATCTTCATGTTCAGCGTAACACTGTAGCAACGAGCAGTCTCCTGACCCTGAGGCTTGCCTGCTGGGACTTCACCCACCTCCAGTAGCAGGGTTGATTACAGGTATGTGTGTGTGTGTGATGCTGGAATAGAGCTTTTATTATCAGGTTAGTGAGAGGCCTGGCACCACTCCAGCATCTGTAGCTCCCCTCAATAAAACACATGTAATAACAGAGGAGCACTCATGTGGGAGTTAAAGACTGTCCTTAGTGCACTGCATCTCCTGTGCGTCCCAGCCAAGGAGTGACAGGAACTATAAAATTACTATAAAAACTATTACACTCCTTTTTAGGCATTCATTCATTTCAGTGTCATTTGTAAGTGGGTTAAGTGATGTAAACAGCGCTGAGGGAAAATGTAGTCTAAGGTTTAAATGAACACCCGATCGGCAGTGTGAGTGGGTGTGTGTTGAAGTGGCTTTGACCTGTGGTGGTAGGCTCCTGGTACACCATGGTGGGCAGCAATTCCAGCGCCTCTGTCACATCATCCACCTCTCCAGAGCCCGAGCCCACAGACAGTGCTTTCTTCTTTTGTTCTCGGTTCCCACTGCGCACCAGCTCCTCCTCCCGAAGGCCGCTGACTGGCACACACAACATACACGGATACGAGGCGAGCAATAAGTGGATATTAAGCAGGAAATTTAAACTGAACTTTAGTGTACATGTCAGTCAAATTCTTTCAGTTTTTCACTTTAGAGGTTTAGAGGCTAATTCAAGTAATGTAAAAATTAGGGCTGGGCAAGTTAACGCGTTATTATCACGTTAACGCATTATTTACATAACGCCGACAATTATTTTATCGCAGTTTTTTATTACTATTATTTTGAAAGTTCATTGCTTTTTTGTGCTCAACCACTTCACCTCACTCTAACAGGGTTTCTGCTGCTCCCTGATAAAGATAAATGTTTCTGCTGGTACCTGTTCTGAAAAAAAAAGAAAACAGATTTATAAATGTTAACTTGCTGTTGTTGAAGGTGCCTGTTATAATGTTCTGATTGAGGCTCTGGACTCTGAGGGTAACTTGTTTTTCTATAACAAACTAGACTAATGGCCTGGCAGTGGCAAATATCTTTGGTTTCATATCTGATTTGATTACATTAATGTTGAAGTTGAGATTTACAAGAAATATTTTAACTGCAACTGTGTACAAGGAATACTGCTGTTAAAAAGCACCTTATTTGTTTAAAGTGTTTGCAAATCAAATGTTATTGGACTTTTGTTGATATAGCAGTACTTTTAAAATAAAAGTGAGCGATACACTGCTTTTGAAGTCATTATTAAATTTTGCGTATAACAATCGTGATTAATCGCAGAAAATCAAAATTTTTCTCTCTGTCCAGCATTAGTAAAAATATAAATAATTCAAGTCACAAGTAGGCTTATACCTGACCAATAAGCACTGCATGCCTAGATCTAATTACATAATTACATCATGTTGAGTTATTAAGTAAACAGATTTGCAAATGTAGTTTGTGACACTGTATGACATACTGTTATCTACATCTTCATCTATATGTTGCATAGATAAACATGGTAGCAGCAGTCACTTTGAAGTCCATACTTCTGAATTCATAACAATACATACATAAACATGTCTTGGCTTTGGAAAGGGGAACTTTTTTTGCAAATTTGATTTTTTTTTTTTTTGTCAAACTATCACTTTAAAGATAATAGACCTCTCTGTTTAGCTCTAGTATCCCATGGGGAATCCAGTCAGTCACATGGAAAAACTGAGCTGTCGTCTAGAGTCTGGGTGTTTTCTTGAAGGAACAATGGAATTCTGAGCCCGGCAGGCTGGCCTCTGAGCCAAACCGCAGGACCAACCTGTTCAAACACGCAACACTCGACACAGTAACCCACAAGCACTACTCACACTCAGGTCTTCTCCTGCTGGCTACAGTTGAGTACACAACTTTGTCAGCGGGAGCAGTGTGGCGTGAAGTGTGTGACACTCTCTCTCTCTCTCTCTCTCTCACACACACACACACACACGCGCACACACACACACACACAAACACACACACACAGTGAGGAAAAATGTCTATCTCTCATCCTTAAGTAATACATAGCACTCATTGTCCTAAATGTTGCATAAGGGCTTTCTCTTTAGTAGGCTATTATGCACTTTTTCTTTTCTTCCTCAGTGATTTCACGCACCCTTCAGCAAATCTGTTTACCAGGGAAATTGCAAAGTTCTAAAACATTCCTAAAAGCGTTCTGTGACTTTAAAGACCCACATGACCCTTTTTTGAGAGGAGCACAGCCTGTAATTCTAAAGGATTCCAATACTGACAATTACAGACGTCCCATGAAGAGGAACATATGGTGTGTAAGAGGATGTGTGTGTTTTTGTGCATACCTCTATATGTATGTAGTATATGTTGAAAGTGATGTATGCTATGTATGGTGCTGAAAGAGGAAACTGTATTGACAAGCCCTGAGCCTACCAAGCATTCTTGAAATGGTCTTATTGCCTTACTGTCAAAGTAATGTATGTGGTTACTGTAGTTACCTGGGTAGTTTTGCTGAACACATACTATAATTATTAATGATCATGGTGATCTATTTATATTAGTCTCCAATACCATTACCTTCAGATTAGGTCTGTACAATACGGGAAAAATATTAATTAAGGATTGTTTTAGCCCTGTATTGCCTAAGTTGCAATACAGGGCAGCCAAACTGAAAAGAGATTTTATATATA
>JBBPCZ010000142.1:24607390-24623928 GCA_037974445.1 Brycinus macrolepidotus | reverse complement strand
GTCATGGAACAGATCCGATCTGTGTCACATATGAGCAAAAAATCGGAATTGGGTCACATTTAACTGACAGTGTAAACAAGGCCTTCGTCTGGTGCTGTTCTAATGAAATATGGCCTATGATGATGATGACGACGGCCTAAACAAAACAAGATTTCCCCACTCATTTATGATCGGGGGCTGCATGTCAGGGAAAAGACTGGGGAGATCAGTATAGTCAGTCAATTCACAGGTTTGGTTATGAAGATGTTCTTCAGGTTGATCATGCATCTCGCCACAGAGCAAAGAGCTTTTCTTCTGGAATAGCGGATCACCGCAATGACATGGCCAGCCAACAGTCCGGATCCACGACATCCTGCAAAGCTGATCTGATGACCGCTATTCAAGAAAGCTGGAACCAGCTTGATTACCAATCCAAGGCTCAAAGAATTGTAATTGTGATTTTTCCTCAGTTTTTCCTCTCTTTGATCTGGAAAAGATTTGCCATTAATAATGTAATTTAATTTGTTTGAGGCATGTTTCACAAAGCCATAATGTGCAGCTATTAAAGAAAATAGTTTTGGGTCATTTGTTTATTTGCTACAAACTAAAAAAGCTGAGTGAACATCATTAAATTGTGGTGATAATTTTTGCCAGGACTTGTTTCAAGCAAATCCTAAAATTAGCTCGGACCACACATTTGAAGATGAGGTAAACCCCTCGATTCACTTTCCAAAACCACTATCATCCTGTTCTGTGATCATGCAGACTGATGAATTATGAATAGGCCCTCTGACTGCAGGTTAATATGCTAAACACTCTCAAATAAACCAAGTTAGGCTCAAGCCTTTGCAGACTTCCTCTTTGCCAGGGGCATCTTAATGAGTAAATCTAATTCTAGCTGCCTGCTCTGTAACCTTCGTCTGCATGTCAGATGTGAAGCTCACACACATCATTAAGTGTGCTTGAGAACCTGTGCATTTCAGAGACATTTGTTTACACAGAATGCTGTCATGAATTGTTTATTTTACACCAGTCAAGATAATCAGTCCTTAGTACTCAATTTTCTGACATTCTTGTAAAGTAAAATGTTGTTCAGTAGTAAAAAGAGTCTGTTCTCATGTAAACAGAAAGACATAAGGCCCCATGGAAATTGGTCCTGAGTCCAGACTGAGGATGTAAATTTGGTTAAGGCTGCACAATAGAAATAAATAAATGATGCAGTGATGTGTTACAATGCCACGTACCTGACATGTCCTACTGACATGGCTATAATGTTCAAATTTTGGACCATGAACATCCTATGATGGAACTGTGAAATGTATATAGCAGTATAAATTAATCACAGCCCAGACCTCGTCACAAACAGTCTTTCAGCTGCCATTGCAGCATTCCTCCTTCCAGCATGGAATGACAGGCACCTCTATTCTTGAAACATCACTGGTTTTGTATAATCCACGCCTTTCAGCGTGAGGTCTACATAACAGCTTCTATTCACTGTGCCATTTTGTGCTACTTGTGCTACTTTTCCTGCATATGTGGTCAACAAGACCATCCTGCCAGTTACGAAGGAGACGGAGGAGGGGGCTTCCTTTTTCCTTCATTCTGAAGACTGACGATTTCATACTGTCTATTCAGTTCAATCCTCCTCGTCCTCTAGATCACCGGCATTCTCTCTGGATGCAAGAAGGGGGAGCTCCATGTCTGGGTTGTCCCTGCCTGGTAGTGGTCTTGATGAAGGGCCATTACCTAGAAAACAAGCAAACAGTCTGAAGATAATAGGAAATTCTTTACAGTGATTTTGTTTGAGCACCTACGAGAGTAATTACAGGAATACCCCAGCATTTCAGTCTCTAGTTGAAGTGTTGTAGTTTAGTCTACAAACTTTGTGGCTTGGAAAAAAAGAGGAAGTTTCCAATAACTTAATGTAAATTTAAAAACCAGAGTGACAAATGACTGCTCAAGTATTTGAATTATTTGGGCCAGCCCTACTGAGTTCAGTGCAAAGAAATGGAACAGAGAATCATCTCATAGGAGCAAATAAAGTCCCAGCAATTCTTTTATGTTACTGAAAATTACTCGCACATGCCCCTCAATAGAACTGGTACACCTGAGTTTCAACAGCCACACACAACAAGTTTTCAGGCTGATGATTTCATAAGTAAAAAAAAAATAAATAAATAAAAAATTATTTATATATATATATATATATATATATATATATATATACACAAATGCTACCTTTGCTGTAGTATGTCTTCAGAGCCACATGTAGTGAGATACCGCAGAGACAGACAACAAAGCCTAGCCAGTTCACTGTGCTCATTTTATCACCCATAAGCCCTACTGCCAGCAGCAAAGTGCACACCTCCTAGATAGAGACAGACAGAGACAGAGAGACCCACAGAGAGAGATTATTTAAAGATGGTTTATTTACTGTACTTTATTTTGAACACCACCTCTGCATAAACAAACATCAAAAAAACAATACAACCGTAAGTGGAAACATTTTCATTTCTTTCAACTTCCTTTTGAGTTTATTATTCATGGTGTTCAAGTATATAGGTATACAGGGCAATAACCTCAATAAAGTCAGCTGCAAATGCCTGGATTCAGCACATCTCTTTTATGGAACAGAGGCAAGCTAGAGTTTGATTGGTTACAATGAAAAAAAGGCATGAAATACTGTTTTTGTCAGTGATTTGTTTAAGGAAAATCACTAACCTTACTCCTAGTAATATACAAGCCTGAAACTGAACTGTTACAACAGCAGGGGGCATTCGTTCTCGTTTCTTTGCTCAGCACCAGAGGAAACCAGGGCAGCACTTAAGGAACAGGACATCTACACAACATTATAGTTGTCGCTGTTCCTTTCTTCAGAGAAATTAAACCGTAATCAATGACTAGCATTAATTTTGGATAAACTGTGAGGAATATCAGTAGAAGCCCATAATGATGGGTATTTGCATTCACCTTAAAGATCCCCGCGATGGAGAGCGTAAGGCTGGAGGTTCGGGAGACAAGCAGAAACTCAGAGAAACCCAGCCCAAAGGCCAGGGAGCCGCCCACGGACAGAGTCAGGAGAGAGTAGAGCAGCGGGTGCAGCTCGCTCACCCGAAACAGCTTCTCTGTGGTGCCCAAACTCAGCCCTGCTCACACATTTACAGACTTTATTTAGACCCCAAAATTAAACACATAACAAAAGGGCCAAACCCACTTTCAGTTACACATAAACGTAAGTTACTATACAATGCCATAAAAACGTATTTGTTCCTGATTTCCTGTATTTCTGCATATTAACCACAATTGTTTCACAATTGTAACACAAGGAGAACATGAGTGCAACCAAATAGTTCCTCTAACTGGATGTCAGCTGTGCTTTGAATTGTTGGCTTGGCTAGTCCTATTGTGCTTAAGTTTCATATCAAGGACTGATGACCACATATTCTCCTGAGAGATTTTCTGCAGAATTTCTAGTTCTGTCGATTACTTCAAACTGCTCAGGTCCAGGCAGCAAAGTATCCCCACACAATAACTTTACTACTAATAATAATTCAACTGTATAAATAATGTTTTTTGCCAGTGGGTGCCATTACAATTGCCAATATAATTTTAGCCTGAAGAAGAAAGACACTGACATGGCCAGTCCGGACAGAAATAAAATGACAGCAGCACCTGTAATAGAGGCACACTGTACACTGTACCTATACACTTACTCTAGTTCGAACAGGCCTTCTGTCTTAAATGTGACAATCTGAAACAATTAAGTGATAAATATGAAAAATAGAGGCACAAATACCTTCTAAGGGCACTGTTATCATATCTATATTTCATATCATATACATATCTGTATCATAGATACAGAACATTTTAGCGATAAGTAAAGCATCCTCTCCTCCAAATGTGACGACTTCAAACTATAGAGGATATCAAACAATATTTTATTTCATTTATTAAAAAGTGAGGATTCTCCTAATTAACATTAGCTCTGGACTGTACAAGTGCTTGGTATTACAGTAACTTCATTATTTAAGCTTCCTCCATGCAAGACTCAAAAGAACATGCCTGCAGAAGAGGAGAAACCCACTGTGAATAAACAAAACTATACTGATCTAATTATTCAGTAGAGATCTAGACATGAGAGGTCTACTGCAAAAAGCACTGTATAAATAAAACTCAACAGAATATTAGTGCGAGATAAATAATGGCAGCAGAGAGTCATATCCTGGCTATTTTAAGAATTATTAAAAAGATAAGGGCTGATCACTTAAAGGCGCGATGTATAGCAAAAGAAAACTGGTTATCTGACTTACCCTCATTCACAACAAAAAGAGGAAAAAGACCCAAGAACATCAGTGGTTGAAGGTGATACATTGTGTCAATGGGGTTCTGGAGCCCTGCATAAAAGATAATAGAAAAATTCTTCAAATACAAATATTTAGAATCTTATTAACCACTTGAATCTTAGGCATATAATGCAGTTTTCAATTGTAGGACTTTTTCAGTAACCACTGTGAATTTTTTTAGATCCTTTTACATTAATAATTTGACATTAATAACATATATAGTTATGAGATTGACTTAAGTGTGGGCCCATATACAGAACCTCAGGAGTTAAAGGGGTTATAACCCTACCTCCCTGCCAGTATCAGACTCACCAAGCTCTGCTTTTTGCATGAGGACTTGGGTGAGGGTCCAGCGGATCCCACCAATGAAGGAGGCCAGCAGGACCATGATGAAGCCCTCCATGTTAAACTGAGTGGACTTGAGAGTGAACAAGAACAGACCACTTGCTATCAGCACCACCACCAGGATCAGGAATGGGTTCTGAAAAGTAAAGGTGAACTTAACCTGTAACTCCCAGCAGTGATTCTTTGAAGAAGAACTACAGTCACACATAGATACTCCGATCATGTGGTCACCAAAGGACTGCTTCTCATTAGTATACTGTGCCAAGAAATTAACAAGGACAGTTTGCTCTTTTAGTTGTTACATGATTTGCAAGCCTTTGGCCCAATAGTTTGATTCCTGGTGATGCCACAGCCATCCATTACCAGGAGGCCAGGGGATGATTACATTCAGCAAGATAAAAGCAGAGTGCACCTGATCTTGACTGTACCATAGACTTACAGCTTTAATCCTTATATTATATTATATTTTTATAATGCTAATAAACATTATTTAATAAAGGAATCATGGTATTTTGGTTTCATTTATAGATTTACAGAACTTTAAAAACCTCAAAAGACACAAAATGCTGTGATATATATTTCGTGTCATGAAAATGTCCTTTTGCAAACGTTAGCCATCATAGTGATATTGGTATGCCTAAACAATAAACAACTTTGTTTATCTGAGGTTTGTAAAAAAGCTGGATTAAAAAAAAGCATGAGTAATGCAAAAAAACTACTACTAATATTACTACTACTACTACTAATAATAATAATAATAAAACACCACCTTCCATTGATATGTCAAAAACACACACAAATGGTGTGTTTTAAAAACACATTAAATCAGCAATGAATTGAGAAATGTATGCACTTCACCAGACAACCACACAATATGAACACAAAACCACATCAGCTGCTCACCGGTTCCTCCAATTTGAAGACCAGGGAGAAAAAGAGAATGAAAAGCACAGCGGAAGACTTGGTCATGGTGTACCTGCAGAGAACGCATAACAATGGAGTATATTCTGTTAATATGAGCCTCACACTGAAGATGCAGACTTCTACTACTACTAATAATAATACTACAGTTTTAAAATGAACTATAAAAAAATTATCCATGAACTGTAACGAATATATGCAATGAAAAGTTGTCAGTGATGTCATTGGTAATCAATGGACATACTCACAGACTGATAGAGATAAAAAGGAAGCTCCAATTAGACAGTCCAATGTCCAGTGCAGTTGCCAGTGCTGAAAGATAGTAAACATGAAAAAGAATTGATTTGCAACAAAGGTCTGCTTTGTCAGGGTTGCTGTCCCATGAATTCTCATAAGAGAAGTTAGTATTCTAAACAATTGGCTTTTAGACATTTTATTTTATTATTTTATTTATTATTTTATTTTATGATTGTATTCTCTAAATCAGTCAGCTACCGATTCTTCAAATGGCAATATGAAACTCGGCTAAACTGCTTAAGAGCTTTTGAACATGCCACACAAGTAGACTCAGCACGGACTTTGGCTCTGGTGTGATAAGACTAGCTACCTCATCACACTCAGCTCGCATACGATGATATTATAACCGAGTCCTACCTGTTGGTCCCACCTTGTACAGGTACTCTTTCCAACAGAGCGTAACTCTAGGCTTTCGTGTCCAGCACTGCATGGCACATCGTGCCAGCATCGACAGGCAAAATATTATAGTGAGGTGGACCAAGGTCATGAACAAAGGGAAATGGAAGTCCTAGAAATAAAAGTATGAGAGTGAGAGTCAAGGACAAAGCTTACTGACTGAACCAGACAGAAGAAAGAAAGCTCGCGAAAGTAGAGCTCAACACAAAGTTTAAGTCCTTGCTGTCTAAAACATGAAAGAGTGAGAAATGTCTCACCTTCATAAGCCACTTGTTGTAGAAAGTGATTCCAATAGAGAAGACATAGTAGAAGAGCACCAAGCCCACAGTGCGGAGCGCCCGACAGATGATGGGTACTGGACATGCCATCCCCACTCACCGGCTTTTGCACGTTTCAAAAGGAACAAGATGACTAACTGGAAGAAAAAAATGGACTTTTCAGGCTCGGTCACAATAATCAAGACTAATCCTTCTTGTGTTGGAGGCCTGCAGCACTTAACTACAGTTAAAGCAAAGGTTTGAGTCCACTGAGTGCGAACACAGTTTGTGTGTAATTATTTTAAAACAGTGCCTGAAGAATAAAGACATGAAATCACATAAATCAAGGGTGAATTAGATCACAGATCAGTTTGCAGTGCACATTAAAATTCTATGAAAATCATAGAAATATCATACATTCTATAATCTAATAACAACAGCACAACACTGTACCAGCATACTTACATACTACTGGCCCGCTGAGTAAAGGGGGTATTT
Organism: Brycinus macrolepidotus; assembly: GCA_037974445.1. Lineage (NCBI taxonomy): Eukaryota > Metazoa > Chordata > Actinopteri > Characiformes > Alestidae > Brycinus > Brycinus macrolepidotus. The sequence continues at coordinate 24,616,892 of JBBPCZ010000142.1, read as the reverse complement.
CGCAAAGCAGGATTTCTCATTTTAAACCGATAACTTAAGCCTAAAGTCAAGCCTGTCCAACAGGAAAAGGGCTGAGGGACATTCCTATTGGCCAAGTCTGAGCACTGGGCTTAAGTTATCTAACTCAGTAAGCTTTACTCCTCGATTCTTAGGCAACACATACTATCTCAGCAATAGAGCTACTGTCTGCTTTTAGATAAATACAGAGATAGTAAAGTGTAAATTTGTCATACATGAACACACCACAGCACAGTGTGAACAACTTTTAACCCAGTCACCAAGTGAAGCAGTGGCCAGCAAGGAACACAGCGCCCGGGGAGCAGTGTGTGTGGGGACAGTACCTTGCCCAGGGGTTCCTCAGTGGTGCCACTAGCAGTCCTGGGATTCGAATACACAACCTTCTGATCGCAGGGGCACCTCCCTAACCACTAGGCCCCCAGCTGCCCCAAGATAGATTCGATTACAAGTTCTATTTCTTTGCTGGTACTCTAATCAGTCTAATAGGACCAACAGAAATCAACAAGTGAACACATTGGCCACAGTGGGCAACGTGTCAGAGGATCCTGGAACTTGGCTCAGACTGTTTTGCCTAAATCCAAACCTAACCCAAGACCAACTCTTACTGTTCAGTATCTGTAACAGGTTAAAAATTGTTACAGTGCAATCAGTAACAGGTTAAAAATTGTAACAGTGCAATCTGTAACAGGTTAAAAATTGTAACAGTGCAATCTGTAACAGATAAACAGCAGTGATCTCCTTACCTTAACATTGTTCACTGAGAATCTGGATACAGGATCAAAGCTATGTTACCATAACTGTGTGCCATGAAGCTCCACAACTGTCTGCTGATAATGAACATATGAAGAGCAGATCTCTGGACCAGCAGAACCCAGAATCAGTCAGACCTGCACTGAAATATTTTGGTGTTTCGTTTTCAGCAGCAGCAGCAGCAGCCACGCACCTCTGACGTGTACATGCAGTGCACCCCGGGAAACGAGGACCACTTAAACGTAACCGCCAGTCCACAGTCTGCCTGAAAGTAACAAGTCACTGATACATATTATTAGGATCGTGTTTTGTCTTTGTTGGGTTTTTTTCAGTATTAAAGTGACCACACTCCACACTCCGTCGGGACTGTGCCCTCTCCAGAACTCTAGGAGGCGCTCTGAGTGAAAACCTGCCCTCTCACTCAGTCAGTTAGTGGGACCAGCAGTTGTTTACCACTGACAGACACCATGTGGGTTTATTGTGTATGTAACATATTTCAATGTATCCTCACATATCCTGTCAGGAATGCAGCAAAGTGTCTGTAAGTAATGTATATATTGCATATATTGCCGGTGTAAGTAATGTATATATTGCATATTCATAAATATAAAATATGAGTATTATATAAAAATCATATACTCCATCAGCTGGCAGCTTTTATAGTTAAAAAATGCTGTGTGTGTGTGTGTGTAATATGCATATTTTATATTAAAAATGCATATTTTACATTACAAATGCATATTTCATATACATACACACGCATTGCTTATTTAAACCATTAAGTCTTAATAATTTTAACTTATTTGTAATTTCATATCTGTGCGCCAATAACCAAAGGAATATTAACCCTAAGCAAACAAAGGTAAGTCAGGCCAAGTCAAGTTTATTTACATAGCACATTATCATATGTGGTCATTCAGTGTGTGCTTTACAGGAATAGAACGAAAATAAAATAGAATAAAATCGATAAAAGAAATCTGAAAGTGCAGTAGAAGTGCAGCTATTTAAAAGAAAGCTGAGGAGAAAGGGTAAACTTCTTTTCCTCTGTTTATTTTCTCCACGCTTGAGTGTAAATCTTCTTTGTGTTGTGTCTCTAAATGCCCTGCAGGGGGCTGCAGAGGCTAATCTGCCCTCAGTCTGCCCTGTAGGACCAGAGAAGAGAAGAAGAGCAGACGGGTTTGTTGTGTTTTTATTGTTGGTCAGGTGAGTTTTATAAAACTGTTCTTTTTTGATGCAGTATGGGTAAGAGCCCATGTTTTGATGTTCTGTGTTGGCTGTAGGTGCTGAAAGGACAGGAGTTTCGGGTGTAGCCCGTTTTTCTGGTGTGAGCATGGCAGAAGAAGATGATGAGCCAGGTTTCGATGAGGATCTGGAGGACGGAGGGAACGGGGTGGAGACGGGCCACGGGAGGAGAAAGAGACTGTTCTCCAAGGAGCTGCGCTGCATGATGTACGGGTTTGGAGACGACCAGAACCCCTACACCGAGTCCGTGGATATCCTGGAAGACCTGGTGATCGAGTTCATCACAGAGATGACCCACAAGGCCATGTCCATCGGGCGGCAGGGCAGGGTTCAGGTGGAGGACATCGTCTTCCTCATAAGAAAGGACCCCAGAAAGTTTGCCAGAGTCAAAGATCTGCTGACCATGAATGAAGAGCTGAAGAGAGCTCGCAAAGCTTTCGACGAGGCAAACTATGGGTCCTGAGTGATCATCACACGCATGATCCCTCAGACAGGGAAGAATCACTTCACAAGGATTTTTTTCTGTAGAAATGACTCATTTTATTGTTTTGTTGTTGTTTTACTGCCCTGCAATGCTTGACACAATTAGACGTTTCTTATATTAGTGTTCACGTTTCAAATAAAATACAGCTGTAAAGCTCCAGTGAAAGTGTTTGTAATTGCTAGTCCTGCTATAATCTGCCTCAGATCACTAAATTTGTATTTATTTGCTCTGTCTCTACACCATCGATATCCCACTGCTCCCAACAGACCTGATCCAAGTAATCAGCACTTTAACAAACCCTCACAGAGCCGCTGTGGGTGTGTTAAAGCAAGGAAAGCACTAAGGTGTGCAGGGCGATGTGGACTAGGACCAAGGGTGGGAAACACAGCTCTGCACATCTGTACAGTTTTGCACTTGAAATTAGTTTTCTTCCCAATACCAAAATGTATGATGCACTTCAAGTGGTTCAAAAAGCATCTAGTAATTCAAGGAATACCAAAATGTTAATGTTGGTAATATATTCCTTCTCCCCAGGCGCTGTGTTCCTGGCTGCCTGCTGCTTCACTTGGTGAAGGGGTTAAAGGCAGAGGAAGAATTTCGTGCTGTTCACACTGTGTGCTGTGGTGTGTTCACATATGACTGAATGATCACTATCACTTATCACTTATCACTTATATGAGAGAAAACGCTTCACTGCATTTCAGCAGGAGTGCCTTCTAACTGGGCAACTCATTTATAACTCATTTATACTGTTATATACTGATGATAACTTTGGGTGGAGTTATAACCCAAAAATGTCTTTCTGAAAACAAACCTTTCTTTGTGTTGGCAGAAATGAAGCATCTCAATGTTGTATTAGTAACAATCATTTCTCCTAACTCCCTCTTAGGGGACAAAATCGATTTATTCATTTAAATCAAAATATTAATTAAAAACCCTCAATTCTAAAATGTTCTGTAGCCAGATGAAAAAAGAGATTTTCTCCACCACTGACAGATTGTTGACATATACAGAACTAAGACTTGGGTTAAATAAGTTGAACACACACAAAGTTGTCTTTGAGAGAATATTTTGATCAATGGGAGAACCTGAATTTCAGAACACTGGTTTTTAAACAGGAATGAGAATTTCATTGCTATGTCAAAATTTCTGCATGATTGAAATGGTGCATTTAGATATAGCCTATACATTTTATCTGCTATCCAAAACCTACACAAACCCTCTGTGTTTTTATATGCAATATTGATCAAGATAAAATACCACTATACCTGAAAATTTTGGGGTGCTGTTTTGTCTTACAGCCCCTGCATGTGCCTCTCTGCCATGAATGGAATTTTAAAAATGTGCTTGAGGCATCAGGAAACCATTTCAAAAAACCGTTTTGAAACCTTGAGGCATTCAAAACCATTTCATAATTAGTTTGTGTGAGGGAGCTTTTAGACACATTAAACACTTCAGATGTTTTCTATCACCATCACAGTGTACATTTCTTACCCCACGTTTCTCTAGAACAGCATTTCACGTCAAACCACTCGCAGTGACTTTACTACATCTGCCCAAAGGGGTAGGATTGTTGAGTTAAAATAAAAAAAATAAATAGTTGAACAAAAATACAGAATTACTTATTACAGACGTAGTGAAGTAGGGTGGTTTGCCTGCCAGCCGAAAAACACACGTGTAAAAGTATAAAAAGTGACCTCTCTTTGGACAAGTAGAGATAATGTTTTTTTATATATATGTTCTCTATATATAGGTTCTCTAAAGAAACTGGAGCACAACCAGTAATGTGACTAACCAGTAATCTTAAACCCTATTTGGGTCAATGAGACTTTGGGGAGAAAAAAGAAAAAAAAAGCTTTATTGATAAATTCCTCAGAACAAAACCTTACAGATCTGACTAAACAGACCAACTAAACACGAGCATGTATTTTATTCTTTATTCTGTACTTTCAAGCATGTGTTCTTAAATACAGTGAAGTGTGAATAGCATTGGTCTAAGCAGCGATAACAAGCTGCTGATCTAGTCTAAATCTAGACTGAAACGCCCAGCAGTGTGGAGGTCTACCATGGTATGTGTTTTCGATGTACATGGCATCATTGTGCGCCACACACACCACAGTTAGGCTCTTGCAGGAACATGGGGGGTCAACCACGCCCCAGGATCATGATCATTTGCGTGCCGAACCTCGCAAGACCCCACCCAGGTGTCTGTCTGTCATGTCTGTTGATGTGGCAAAGCTGTGTCAAGATGGAGGAGTGAGAGGCAACGGAGCAGATGGCGGACAAAAGGGTAAGGGGGGGCAGAAGTGGGTCTGAGAGGATGGGGTTGAGTCGACAGGGGGTTAGAGGGGAGAGGAATGTCCATGAGTCTCTGTTTTACTGCACGTTCTCCATCATCTTGAGGAATTCTGGAAAATAAAGAGCACCATAGACCTCAGTTAAAATGATTCAACCACTATCGTTTGCTATATGATGAGCTGTAAGTGCTCTTGCACATCCATTTGACTGTGCATAATAGACTTGACTCTTATTGAGCACCCATTCACTCATCAGTAATTGTGTATATAATGGACCTAAGATCTGGACATCTCATTGACGTCATTCGGGAATAAGGCTGTCGTACCGTCAAAGTCAAGCATGCCATCTGCGTTCTTGTCTCCGTCCTTCAGCAGCTCATCGATCTCCTCCTCTGTGATGGACTCACCGGTGCTGCGGATGATCTCAGCAAACTCATCTCTGTCAATGTAACCATCAGCATTCCTGCAACACGAAAAGAAGTCTGATGTCAGTTGGACACTGGATGACACATCTTTTCTGCCTAGAAGTATCTGCAAGAGTCTCTTGACATACTTGTCGAAGACACGGAAGCACTCTGCCAACTCTTCCTCACTCTTGCCAGCCTGGTCCTCCTTTAGGAGCCTCACCATCATGACCAAGAACTCTTCAAAGTCGATGGTGCCGCTACCTGAGATTTCACAAGATGAAGTGAAATTCTGTTTAGTCTGTGCTCTCTTGCTGACATCCTAAAAAGTGCACTGGGCCAACTTGTTTACACATTTGTGCTTTTTTATAAGTGTTGTATTGTCCTTACCATCCTCATCGACCTCCTCAATGATTTCAGCCAACTCCTCTCTGGTTGGATTCTGACCCAACATCCTCATGACAGTACCCAACTCCTTGGTGCTGATATCACCGCCACCATCAGTGTCGAACATGTCAAAGGCAGCCTTGAATTCTGTCATAGGACAGGACAAAAACATTATTATACAGCAATCAAAAACTTCAGTGCTCATTTAGATTAGACTAATACAAATATAGCTACTCACCGGCAAGCATCTCCTCGCTCAGATATGAGCGGGCCTCCTGCTGTGCGTCAGTCTGCAAACCCACATAGTAGCATTTAGTGAAAATGCCATATTTTAAATTCTTCAGTCATATATCCATATCGTAATTCGGAAAAATGTTTTTTTGTTTTTACGTTTTTTAACCCTTTAAACATTAAGGGCCTCTATGTAGGCCCACACATTATGTGTGCCAAATTCCTCACTCCCAAAATTAAATAATGTGCTAATTAGTGTCATTGCAGTCATGAGATAGTTTGCAATAGAAACCGAATGATAATAAGGCTAAAGATTAATATCTAAACAATAAGCCAAGAGTTTAAGGAGTTGAGGTAAGGCCTTTTCCTCGCTATGTGCACTGCAGTTGGTGCATTATTGCTATTTTAAGGATCAACGGGTTTAAGGATCACTAGTCATTGACTCTACATGGCAATTCCGAAATTTAACTCCTGGAATGTGTTGCCTAAGCAAGTAATCTGGCAACACACACACTCCGGTGACTGGCTCTGTATCAAGTGGCAGGTCACCACCCTGATCTCACCTCCCTGGGGCTCTGCCAGCTTGGCTTTACTCCTACATTACAACCACAACAGCAGAGGCGTTAAGTAAGATTTATCAAATGCACAGACAAAAGCTACTCAATTTACTAGGGTTCAAATCAGTCTACCCTTTATGCTAAAAGCTTTTATCATGTTTGTAATTAAATATTTTAAATTGTACTGATTCCACAAAAAAAGCTTATGCTTAATTTACAGCTTCTAAAGACAATCCAGTCTACTATTCAACATCTGCATGCCTTCATTAAACTGACAGTGTACAAAATGATAGAATTTGTAGAAGGTTGATTCAGGTGTTATGGGACATCAGTTAATGCATGTCACAGGCTCTAGATAACTTGTATTCAATGTGTAATTTAAGGAGCCTGTGGGGAATCTTTGTGATTTTTTTAAAACAAAACACTAGTGAATTGTCAGCTGAAACAACAAATAATCCACTATTATCTGATGGCCCAAAACACCTGAATTATTTTTTTCTGATTTCTTACCATGGTTGTGGTTTAGCTTTCCCCACTATTATCCACCAATCAAGGCCAAAGGAGTGGTCAATCCGTGCGCACCTCAACAGCCAGACTAGACGTCAAGTGAGAGTTCAGACACACTTTAAACGGGTGGGCGAGAACACGCCCCCTCCAGAATTAGAATGCTGCTTTTTTAGGGCTCTTCAGAGCTGCTAGCCAATCCAAATCTGCAGTGTGTACAACCGAGGCCCGTAAGACAGAATATCTGGTTTTGAAAGGGGAAAATATTCGAGGCCCTAAATTCTTCTTTGCTTCCTGCTGAAAAAAAGAAGATTTAATCGTCTCCAATCAAGACGATCAGTGGAGGATAGAAAAGTTGTAGGCTTTGTCATGATGTGCAGAAGCATGAGCCTCAGGACATAGCATATCTACTACCATCAGTTCTCCATCCAACATTTTTGAACCTGAAACATGACATGTTGCTGTTGCTCAGGGCTAGTAATCAGAAATCATGGCAACAGGTGTAAGGAATTACACTTTAAAACCAATATGTGCAAGCTGAGAACATCTTCAACCAAGATAAAATCCAAGAAACTAAATGGGAACTAAACTAAACTCTGCAAAAGTTTTCAACTCATTCTGACTAGCCATGCTTTGGCCTTCTGAAAGTGGTCCAGGAAACGCTCAAATATTGGTAAGACTTATAGCACTTTTCCCCATGGATGTGGGTTGAAAGTCATGTGAATGATGGCATGAGTAGAATATTCTTTGGGCGAAGATAAACTCAGAGGAGGTGCTCTGTCCCATGTCACAAGCAGAGTGAAACCATAACCCAGGAGGGAATAAAGTGCTGTCGTGCAGAACTTCAATGTGCCCTGAATAGCAAATGATTGAGGGGCCCTCAAACCACACCCCACCCTTCCCAAAAAACAAACAGCAGTGCAGGTAGCCCTCTGCCCGAAGAGTCCAGACCTGGCACTCCTTTTATGGCATGTGTTTCCTGACAGGGAGATCATAAGCAAGTGGATTGGAGAAATGGAAGGAGGGATGATGAGCAGCGGATTCAACAGTTGCAGCCTAAAGCTAATAGGGTGGGGAAGGGGAGGAGGTAAAGGACTATATACCCTGCACCAGTAGCGCAATGTTTCAAAAGGAGAATTTCATCAAGAACGTTCCTCAGCCTCGCGTTTGACCTGCAGCACCTCATTATGGCTCTGCCATTCTGGAGATTACATTTATTGGCATGGTGCACGAATCACCACCCACATCAGCTGAAGACATGCAAGTGTCAAAGGATCGTATGGCTAGTCATCATGAAGAAAACACCTGTGCAGAGCAAATGTGAGGTTTTTCTTTCCCCCTTGTGCACCTCGGATGAAAATTACCGTTGCCAACCAAAGTGGTTGGTGTCGGCACAGTATGGTCTCTGGAGATAAATTTTTATCCCTTCGCATGGTAACATGCAAGTTTGTATGAAGCCCCTGAAAGTCCTCTACTTCAGTAGGTAAGTATGAGAGGAGAAGGGTCCAGTGTTATGTTTAGAAAAGTGGGCAAACTCAGCCGAAGACAATGTCAAGGAGTAAGTGAAAGAATGAAAACATTGGTGTCAGATAAAACATGGATAGCATGATGGAAGACAGCATGAAGGAATAAACCTTGTTGTCTTCACGATGTAGTGATGTAGATAAGTTGGGAGGGGTGCTTCGTCACATGTCCCTTAAGAATAGCCATTTGAAACCATTTGAAAGACATTCAGCCTCTAAATGAATATTCAAATGAAAACAAGTAGTCTAAGGACTCTTAGAGGCATCAAATAGGTGTGATAAATGGTGAATCAATGGCATTTAAAAACTGCATTTCTTTGTGCAAATACGTTCTCAGTGACTACACACAAAACTAAATTGATTCAAGCTTGCAATGTGCAGAGGTACGTACTTAATCAACGGTAAGCATGATTTCTCATTTACCATCACACTAAGACATGAATGTATACTGAGGCTGATTTATTTTGGAATACTACAGGGTGAGGCACATAGGGCAAAAGTAGGTTCGATGGGGTGGTAGATCATGTCTTAAGAAGGAGCTGGGGCAAAGGGGGACAGCTGGGGCAAATGGGAAGTGACTTTGGGGTGGGGGCGTTGGGGGAAAGTAGCTCCCTCTTAAAAGGTTTGGACGGTTATTTATAGATGCTTCTACAGTCCAACAGCCAGCGTTCCAGAAGGATAGGTTGTCTCTGGGGCCTTCAGGCCATTCCTTATTGTCTCTGAGACATGATTTTCCATGAGGCTGACCTTCCTCCACGTTGCTTTCAAATGTTTATTAGATCTTAATTTGGGTGATGAAAGGGTGGAATGTAGAATCTTTACTGTATGTTCTCCATCATTTTCAGAAACTCTGAAAGAACAAGATAAAAAAAAATTACACTGATGTTGTGGTATGTTTGTGAGACAAGCACTTGTTTCAACACACAATTTGGACTTTGGAAACTCATAACCTCTGTTATGCAGAATGATTACACTTGTATAAAAATACAATTGTATAAAAATTCAATTGTATAAAAACAGAAGAAATAATAAAAAAGTAATTGTATATGAGAATGCAAACATAAATTAATAGAACAAAAACTTTTGCAAGTAAAAAAATTCAAAG
>JBBPCZ010000142.1:24592508-24602787 GCA_037974445.1 Brycinus macrolepidotus | reverse complement strand
AAAAGGACTGTTCCACCCCCAGACGAAACGTCAAACCTACGCCCACCTCAAATTTCATTGGTCCCAGACTTGTCATCGGACTTTTAATGTGATGTTTTATTTTAAAAAAATTAAAGGGGGAGTGTATGGTCCAAAATAATGGTCTGTTGCCAGAAGGCAACACCATGCCATAGAGGGTTAATTTTAATGATTAGTTGTGGACCTGGCTGAAGCAAGATGATCAGAGTCTGACTGACGTCTAATGAAAGGAAATGACAGGAGCGAAAATGGGCAACAAAAATAATGATTAATTTTTTTGCACCACAAAACACCACCAGCAGCTTTCTACGGAAACAAAATCCTCATGTACAACTGACTTCTCTTGATAAGTTGACTCCACCGATTAACACCTCCACTAAATTCCACGCTGCCGCTACACCAGATCCAGGCGTCTGGGAGGTAATTAACAGCTCATAAATGTCGATAAACTACTTCATAGATCATATCATTGCTGTCCTATCATATCCCTTTAATCTTGTTACAGTTTTTGTTCCGTTTTTATCTCAACACAGTCTGAAAATACAAGCTGCCCTTTGCATTTGACAAATGGACCTGCAGAAATAGTCTAAATAATAAATTCTCATTACACACAGCTAAGAACCCTTTTTCCTTATAAGATAAAGTTATCCATTACCCAATGTGAGTTTTTTTTCCCACCACTGTTTAGGTGGAAAAGGGTGTGTATGACTTTGCCCTTTATCTAAATGTGGTGCTCACTTTGCCCTTGTCCTGCCAGGTTCTTATTTCAAACTGTCTGAAGGTCCCATGTGCAATGAGACTGAGAAATCTTAAACGGACTCGGGATCAAAAAAGCTGGAGATCCTAACACTCCAGCACATGCTCCAGCTGTGTTTTCAGGGCACTAATATAGCTCTAATTAATGCCTTCAGCAGCCTAGGAGTGTCACCCAAGTAGACTGGCATTAAGATAATACTCCTTCCCCTCATATGTCCTCTTGTCTATCATCTTCGCAATTCACAGCACAAATGCCAGAGTTTACTCTTTCTCCCACCCCCCACTCCCTCCCCCCCCAGACCAGCCCCCCTCACTCTCTCCCTCTCTATATCACAAAAGTCAACCTTGCTCTCATCAGCAAAGAACTGACCCTGTTGTTTCCTTTCCAAAAGGCCTGAAAATTCCTCAAACAGGTCAATAAGAAACATAATTAAAAGGGACTGTCCAATACTGGTTATATTGCAGAACTCATCTAAGGTGCATAATCAGTCATTTTTTATTTCTATGCTGTCCTCATGAAGCATCAGCATTGATTGAAATCAAATGTGTTTCTTATCATATATTCCAGAGTTTCTCTGCATTAAATGGAAAGAATCCAGTCTACGGAGCCAAACAACACTGTTACACTAACTCAGAAGAACTCGATGCGAATGACCATCCCCCCCGATCTCACTCATCCGCCAGCGCCAATATTACAACCTGTACAAGTTGTCAGCATCATAAGAAACAGAATGTCATTTGAGTGTCTGAAAACCCCCAAGGAAAAAGTTGTAACTACATCCTCCATGTCCAGCATCTTCCGCTTCTGAGTAATGTAATAAGAAATAGCACAAGAACGAGGAAAAAAATAATACTACATTCTGAAGATAATTTGTGCATTATATATATATATATATATATAACTTGCTATAAAATCTGTTACCTTTAGAACCAAGCATTAAATGAGAAATTCTTATGCATCCAGTGTAAGTGTTCTTCCAATTCATCTTACATAAAGAGCACATAGGCTTGATTACCACTTTCAGAAGAGTCAAGAAAAATCATCCCTGCAGTGGTACTTAAAGCTTCTCTGAAAGTTCTCATCCATTTCTAGGAATTCCACATCTCTGAGCAGCAGCTCAGACAAGCACTCTTACCATGTTGAGGGCCTGTCAGACTGATCACAGTGTGTTTGAAGAGAGAACAAGACCAGAAACCAGAATCTTTGTGTCCCACAAGCGTCCGGATCAGCAAGCAGATCCACGCTCCTCCAATAAGTATCCTTCCGATAAGTCTATCCTTTTCCGAAAAAGTTCAGGATTGGGTTAGAGGCTCTAGACTGGGGATGTATTGACCAATGCCTGCCCGCATTGCATTAAAAGTACCACCCCTCACTAGCATCCCTCTGAGAACCTTCCATTGACCCATATTTAGATAAAGGACAAGACAAGCACCCCCCAATGCCATTTATCGAAAATATATTGGGGGGGCACAGAGAGGTTATTTTAGCAAAGGATAAACAGAGATTCCAGTAGCAGATGGACACTAGCCATCACACACACACACACACACACACACACACACACGTTTGTGCAATGCAATAGGAGAAGGGTAAGATTTGTGGCATTACACACATGCTTGTATTTCTTCACTTTATCTGCCAATCACTCCATCTGTCCAGCTCCAGCTCTTGCTGTTTTTTTTTTTTTGAACTTGCTATTACAGCTCTGTAGATGCTGAAATAACCTTGAAGTGAGACAAAAGGATGTTTTTATGAATTACACCCCAGTGGGAAATGTTTTATGGAAAAAACTGAATTCGAGGGATGCAAGGTAAAGTGAAAGTCTGAGGACATTTCATTATGTGTGATCACAGAAGTGATAATTTATAGGTTCTTGATCAGAAAAGCTTGTCAGTGGACCTAAATTTTTTCCAAAGTTGGAAATATTCCTTACTTCTTAGCTATAATTTGTATCTTTGTCATCCAGTCAAGGTTCTTCCCTGTCTTTCCATGATGTTTTGATTGCCATAGCAAAGACGCTGCTTGACAGTCATTAGTCCCCATCTCCACATAATTCCCTGTCCGTGACGTATCTGGTTTCTTGTAGTAATCCTTAGATAAGGTTTCACTGGCTATGTAAATAGAATCCTGTCATGGTGTTGGCACCAAAATAAAATGCATGTAGCTTCGTGGCTAACCATTTAAGAAGTTACCATCAAAGGAATAAGTAATAATAACAAATAATGGTTGCATGTAATTTAACTATGACTATAAAGCTATGGGGGCTCAAAAACAGTAGTTCAGTAATGCGTTCATTAATGCTTAATGGGAAAGCGGCTGGAAGTGGCTGGGGAGGCTCATGGCCTGTGGTGTACATCAGCTAATCAACTACTAACTGAGGCATCTCTGTCCATTCATGCAACCCCACTTCAGAAAGGCTTCAAGAAAGGCTTCACATTCTCTAATCTATCATGGCAAACATGGAAGACTTTCTAACACTGCTTAATCATTACACATACAAAGATTTTTTTTGGATTCAAGTACGCCTATTATAATTCACATTTAATTAAGCTCTAATTCTGTTTTCAAGAAGTGTCTATTAGAGTTACGCATGTGAACTGATCAGACCTAAGAATGCTGAAATAAAACATTCTGACGTGAGCAAATGACTATGTTAATTCCTCATGAATCTTTAGCAAATCTGGCAAACCTTTTTTTTTTACTGTTAAAGTATATAATGCTAAGGTGAATATTCTTTAGCTCCATTCATAAGGACAGACCCATAAACTCATAAACTCACAGGCTGGTGGCCTAGTGTTTACGGAGTTGCCCCTGTGATCAGAAGGTCATGGGTTCGAATCCCAGGACCGCTAGTGGCACCTCTGAGGTATCCTAGAGGAAGGTACCGTCCCACACACACTGCTTCCTGGGCGCTGCATTTCTGGCTGCTCACTGCTTCACTTGGTGAATGGGTTTAAATACAGAGAAGAATTTTGTACTGTTTACACTGTGTGCTGTGGTTTGTTCACGTATGACAAACTGGTCACTTTACACTTACACTTTACATAAAACATGTAAACATGTAAATGTTCACACATTTAATTTATACATATATTTAATTGGACTGAAAATATGTCTATGTTATCGAACACATCCAAAATAAGGGGTGTGAATCTACATCTTCATCATATTCAGTCTGCCATGCTCTTCTTCCTAAATTTTTGTCTTTTGGAACATTTATTTCTGAGTAAAGGTACCAGCCCATCCACCTTTTGCATCTAAACAATGGAACTTTGCATTCCTTCCTGGCAGGCTTTCACTTTCTCTCTAATTTTCAGTGAATGTGAGTAGCTGAAGCAACAAATGTAACACATGGTATCCTTTAGCAAACAACAAATTAATGTTAACTGACAGCTATGGCAATTAATTAATATAACAGTGGGCAAGCCACAGATGGCACAATAATACTGATAGCGATTCCATATTTGTTCTTTAAAAACTACTAAACTTAAAAACGCGACATTCTTAATTTCACTGCTTTTAAAATTAGCATCTAACAGATGGCTATTAACTATTCAAATGCTCTATTATCCCACAGGAAGAAATGCATACAAACACATGCACATATTTAATTCTCAGACTGTCCAAGCTCTCTCTTGGTTAGTGTGTATAATCATATTTCAGGCATGGCTTTGCCTCAGGACTAGAGCTTGCGGATCAGCTTGTATCCCCCAAGCTTTGTCACTCTTAGGCACCTCTTCTGGTACAGTACAAAATTATGCTAAATAGTTGTATAGATAGCAAAGTGGAAATTTGCTGGCAATATGCTGGAGGTTAGGGTTCTGTCTGGAAAGTAGAGCTATTTTTTTCCAAAGCGTTTTTACACGGTTGTTTTAATCTGAAACATGATTGCGTTTTCTCTCTTGATAAGAGTGTCTGTTCAGCTCCAGTAAAGTACCGTATGAGATAGAGGACTAGTGCTACTTGTGAGGCCTGTAGCAATAGTTTCACACATACACCTTGTCTATGGATAGGAAGCTTTAGATTTTTGTTCTTATGTCGTGACACTGTTTTTGTTTGATTTCTTTTTGCTGGTCTTTAGGGCAGGCAGGAGTGCATCAAATGTTGACCACAATGGTCATGCAATCATCTTCTCTTCTAGAGACAGTCCAGTTGTAGTGTGTAGTGCAATCCGGTAGCTGAAGAGAAAAGGTGACAATCTGGTTTCCAAGGAATTTTCTTTTTTCCTTCTTTGAAGGTCTGAAAGTTGCAGACCTCACATGCTGGACCTTGTTTTTCTTCATAAAAGACTCAAATTCCACACTCATGAAACATGCTCCATTATCTGATACTATGTGTGCCAGACCAAACACACTTTTGTCTCAGTTAGTAGCTTTACAGTCAATGTGCTCATCGGGTAGATTGTCCATCCAATTCAAAGGGGCATCAGCAAAGATCAAGGACATCTTTCTGAGAAAAGGGCCAGCATAATCTATATGGATTCTTGACCATGGTGTATCAGGCAACTCCCAGGGGTGCAACAGGACAGTGGCAGGAGCTTTGAAGTGCTTGAAGTGTTTGGACAAGCTCCAAGATGGCGGTGCGCTAGGTCGCAGTGGCCACTCTGGGTCCAACACTTTGGTGTATATGTGTGGTTTTCTTTCAACTCCACACCGAACCTTTGCTAACATGTGCATCCAAACCGCTGGTAAGCATGCTATGACAGCGTTCCAGACACAGCTATGCAGATTAGCAACATTCTAATGTACCGTAGCCCCGCCCCCACCTCGGATACTCCGATTGTGTGTCTGTCATGCTGATCCCAGTGTACAGACCTCTTGTCAGATGTGCCCAACATGTTCAAAAGCAGACAAAGATCTTGCCCCCAGATGCCATCTCTGCTCTTCAGGACTGTTTTGAGCACGCTGACTGGGACATGTTCAGGGAGGCTGCAACCTACGGCAGCTCTACCAACCTAGAAGAGTACACGACGTCGGTCACTGCCTACATAAGTAAGGGCATCACTGACGTCACTGTCTCCAAGGTCATCACCACACACTCCAACCAGAAGCCATGGATGACTGCAGAGGTGCGCACGCTGCTGAGAACCTGTGACACTGCCTTCAAATCAGGTGACAAGGCTGCCCTGAGAACAGCAAAGGCCAACCTGTCCAGGGCCATCAGAGCAGCAAAGCGCACGCACGCCCAGAAAATCCACAGTCACTTCAAGGACACTGGGGATGTTCGGCATATGTGGCAGGGCATCCAGGCCATCACCAACTACAGGGCATCTCCACCTGCCTGTAATGGGGAGCCTCCCTTCCAGACGTGCTGAACCACTTCTACAGACAGTTTGAAGCCCAAAACAACATTCCTGGTTGTGTGCTCAGAGGATGTGCAGACCAGCTGGCAGATGTTCTCACAGACATCCTCAGCATCTCTCTGAGCACCACTGTTGTTCCAATGTGCTTCAAAACCACCACCATTGTCCCCGTGCCAAAGAAGTCGTCACTGTCCTGCCTCAATTACTATCGTCCCGTCGCACTCACACTCATCATCATAAGGTGCTTTGAGCGGCTTGTCATGAGGCTGCCCCTCTTACTGGATCCCCTGCAGTTTGCATACTGTCCCAGCTGTTCTACAGATGATGCCATCACCACTACCGTTCATCCGGCCCTTACCCATCTGGACAGAAAGGACACATACGTGAGAATGCTGTTCTTAGACTTCAGTTGAGCATTCAATATCATCATTCCTCGGCATCTGACTGGGAAGCTGAGACTGCTGGGCCTACACACCTCCCTCTGCAACTGGATCCTGGACTTTCTGACTGGGAGACCTCAGTCAGTCAGGATCGGGAGCAACATCTCCAGCACCACTAAGCTGAACACAAGGGCCTCCCAGGGCTGTGTGCTCAGCCCGTGACCCATGACTGTGCAGTAATAAACAGCTCGAACCACATCATCAAGTTTCCCAATGACACAACTGTAGGGGGTTTGATCAGCAAGAATGATGAGGCAGGATACAGAGAGGAGGTGTGATGGCTGACAGACTGGTGCAGAGCCAACAACCTGTCCCTGAATGTGGATAAAACAAAAGAGGTGGTTGTTGACTTCAGGAGGGGGCAACGCAATCACTCCCTACTGAGAATCGGCGGCTCTTCGGTGGAGATCGTCCAGAGCACCAAGTTCCTTGTTGTTCACATCATGGAAAACCTCACGTGGACCCTCAACACCAGCTCCATCACCGAGAAAGAACAGCAGGGTCTCTACTTCCTGTGGAGACTGAGGAGAGCGCACCTTCCACCCCACTCCTCACCATGTTCTAAAGAGGGACCATAGAGAGCATTCTCTGTGGCTGCATCACAGCCTGGTATGGAAATTGTAATGTTTTGGATCTCAAGACCCTACAGAGGATTGTGAGGACAGCTGAAAAGATCATTAGGGTCTCTCTCCCCTCTGTCACGGACATTTACATTACACGCTGCATCCCCAAAGCCACCAGCATTGTGGATGACCCCACTCACCCCCCACATACACTCTTCTCCCTCCTCCCGTCTGGCAAAAGGTTCCATAGTATACGGGCCTCCACAGCCAGAATGGGGAACAGTTTCTTCCCTCAGGCCATCAGACTTCTCAACCAGAACTGACACATAAAACTGTACCCCCCCTCCCCCACAACACACACACACCACCAATATACTTATACTGGTACGGTAACATTTATACAACTAAAACTTGTTTACATCGAAGGTACTCTTTTCAGTACATCTGCACTGTTTTTCTTCTCTCTTCGTAGTCTTTAGTCTATTGTATTATAACTCAACTGTTATATTGCATACAACATTGTATATACATATACAATATATACATTATAATTCTGTATACAATACTGTATTGTTATAGTCTCCATGTTGTGTCCCCTCATAGTATTTTATGTGTTTTATTTTTTTGGTAAAGTATTTGTATGTATGTGTGTGTGTGTGTGTATATATATATATATATATAGGTTTAATTAAAATTCAGTCCCCCTTTTTATCCTCAATTGTTGATTACACCAAGATGACAACTGTGAAACAATCATGCTGATTTCTTCGGTTGTGGCTCCTAAACGGTTGTCCTACATCATACTGTGAGAGAGGTTCAAAGACAGCCATCGAATGCTCTTGTGACCAAAGGTAAAATACTATTATTTCCTTACAATGTCAGAAATTTAAGATGATCTCATAGTGTGTGTGCTGCTACGACCCATGTCTAAGGATTAGCCAATAAAAATGCAACATGAAATTACATATTATCAACGCAACATAGTGCTCAAAATCCAGCATGGAGGCAAAACAAAGGAATACCGGTATGTGGGACAGGAACAATGAAGAAATTCTTGAGGAGCGTGGAAGCAGAGGCCTAGTTTATACAATGTGTCCTCTAGCTGTTATCATGGCCACTAGCAAATGCTAACGAAGTTTTGTTCTTCTATACTAACTTGTGTCATAGTTTTCAGTTCAATAGGTATCATCATAATACATCTACACACCTTCATACACACCATCGTACAAGCTACACACGTCGTACCCAAAGATGAGTGCCTTGGAGTTCAGGAATCCCTCTTACTTACCAATCTGATCTTTTCTCAATGTAGTGAACCTAGGAGCATCAATAGGCTTGGTAAAAATTTGCCATAAGAGTTAAACAGATTCAAATAGACTTTTAGCTCTTCAGTACTGGTGAGTGCAGGGGCATCAACAGTGATTTAACCTTTTTTACATCCTTGTGCATCTTGTGGTCTAAGTATTCCACCTCGCCTTGTAGAAAAACATGCCTGTTTCTCTTAAAATGCAGACCTGCATCTGCTAACCTTTTCAAAATTTCATCAAGGCTTTTTCAGATGTTCTTCCATGTCAACCCCTAAGAGCAGGATGTCAGCTAATTACACCGCTGCTCTTGGGATCACTTGCAACTGCCCTTTTATCACTCTTTAAAATATTGTGCACACTGAATCTATCCCAGAAAAAAAGTCTCTGATGTGTGAGCACTCCACTTTGAGTGGTCACTGTTATCTGGGACTCTTTATCCACCAATGGCTCATTTCCAGCTTTGAGAGCTGTCTGCGTTTACAGTATGCAGATCCTACAGCCATATTGGGGGTAGTACTCTAAAGTAACTGCTCTGATAATCTTGACTTTGTAGTCACCACAGAGCCTTAAGGGTCTATCTGGTTTAAAGATGGGACTGACCTCCTCTCCCTAATAGGTTAGATCCTTCACCTCTCACTAATAAGAGTGGAAGTTTTTTGTCTTTGTCCTTGCCATATGACAGACCTGTGGCAAACTCAGGCTGTGTGTTATTTGCTGCTGTGTGTGAATTATTTCTCTCTCTACCACTTTCATCCTCGCTTTTCTTAACATCTCCATGACCATCCTCTTTATCATCGTCAACATCAGATATCTCCTTGATATCATCGATATGATCATCATCATTTCTCTTGCTAATTTCATTACCCTCCTTGCAAATCTTTGCTCTCTGAACCAACATCACTATCTCCACTGTCTTTATATAAGTGAATTTAATATATCACTGAATATAACATGCACTGTAGGTTACAATTATAGTATAAAAGAGTACATCATACAGCACTACCATGAGCTCTCGTCTTGATTGCAACTGACCCCCCTCAGCACCAAGCATATATGCTCTATGGTTGGCCAATTTAAATGTTTAAGTCACATTGTCCACGCCATCTGAGCATGTTACTGAAACATATGCAGCAATCCAAACGATGATTCTGTGACACAAGCCAGTACATAGCTCGCAGTGAGAGTGCTTACAAGCATACCTTCAGTCTCATCCCCACTGCTGCAGCTAACACACAATGTTTTGAATGTGAACAGGGTTTGAGAGGTAAATTCAAAATCTTATCAAAGTATTTGGGCCCCCCCGTAGACTGTCTTCATGGCACCCACTTTGGAGAAGTCTGCCTTTTAGGGCACATTGTCAGGGAGACTGTAGATCCAAGATTCAAGATCCTAGATTCTTTATTTGTCACATACACATATTGGGCAAATGTACATCTGAAATGAGCATACTGTGCAAAAATTGTGCAAAATAGACAGACATAATTGTGCAAAATAGACATCTGAATGTATACTGTACATGTGCAATGGTATATACATGATAAAGTGCAGGGTGCCATATTTTGATGATTAGAGCATATAAACAGATGAGTATATTTATGGAATATAGAATATACAATACATATATATATACATATATATATATATATATATTGTCTTAGGAGTTATGTACGGTTAACTATCTGTGGTGGCATGTCCTGGTTGAGGAGTCTCACAGCCTGTGGATAGAAGCTCCTCCTGAGTCTCTCTGTTCTGGCTGTAAGACTCCTGAAACGTTTGTCTGATTTAAGCAGGTGAAACAGACAGTTACTGGGGTGCGATGAGTCTCTGACGATCCTGATTGCTCTGGTCCTGCATCTCCTGGTGTAGATGTCCTGGAGAGACGGCAGAGCTGA
>JBBPCZ010000142.1:24562890-24586226 GCA_037974445.1 Brycinus macrolepidotus | reverse complement strand
TTTTTTTACAAACAAAACATTTATTTTTGGAACAAAAATCTTGTCATGTAAATGGATATTTTCAGTGCAAGTCAATGTAAAACCTTTCTTGTTTTATGGAATTCATCCGTTGCAGATAAAGGATGAAAAAAGGGAACTTTCTGTAAGTGGCCACCGTTTCTCTGACTGAGAGCCGACCATTAAGAAAAAGTAAAGTTAAGGGGTGCACTCAGTGTGGCATAAATAAAAAAAAATATGCTACAGTGAGTACACCCATTAAAGCCAGTCTGACTGCAACTTTTAGCCTGACATTCAGCTCTGGATAGCTGCCAAACACCTGCCATCTCATTAGGCTTAAACGATGTGGGCCGTGATTTGCAAAAGGTTGGGAACTATTGCTCTAGAATGTTTGCATGAAAGCCAAATAGTGCTCTCTTAAATGTCCAGATCTCTGATTCTGATTTGGATCAGAAGAATGGAGGTCATTGTCCTGTACTAAAAATCAAATTAGAATGTCATGATTCTGAAAAGATTCAATATGAGTAAATATGACAAGTAGGTCATAATTATGACATTAATGTAATAGCATATCATAATCATACTTATCTATGTCAAAATGAAATGCTGTCTCATAATGATGAGACGTTAATATGTCATGTTGCAATATACCATTTAATAATTATAACAAATATCATTATGATGATATTTATAGGATCTTAATTCATAAATATGAGATTTTTAACATATGAGACATTAAGGCATAATTGTCTGATACTTTCTCATTATTGTATGTTTTTTTTCCAGTAGTGATAGTTGAATCTGATCATTTGAAATTTTATATTGTATATTATAGCTTTTTTTTGCACAATTGGGTCTCTACTTTTTGACTTGTCTGGCTACACAACATTGCCTCTGATTTGTGGTGAGTTATTTTTTTACCATATTTCTTGACATGCACCTTGACTAGGTCAACGTATCCATATTCTGCTGAGGGGCAAAGATAAATGCGCTCTGAGGAAGTGTCAGCCATCGGAAGGCAGATATCAGTAGCTGTGCATGTGGTTCTCTCGGGTCACTGATCTTTTGGAAATTTTAACTCGAACACTGGGTGACAATGTTCCACCCCAGAACCTCATCATTCACATTACGGGGTTGTAACCTTCACATTGCACACTTAAATTTAGAGAGATTTTTTGTTGAAATCAGATGAAATCAGAACGTTGTAGCGCTGATGTCTGGCTCTCTTAAAGTTATGTTTATTAATGCAAAGAAAAGAAATCAAAGAAAAATGTGCATATGCTGCCTGTGCAGCTGAAAGCTGGTTGTAACACAAATGCATCTGTAACAAAGCCAGACAGGTTATGTCATTAAGGTTGTGGGAAAATGTGGTCAGATTCTATAACTGGAATGCTGAAACAATCATTGGTTGCATGCCAGAATCAGTGCTGAGGTGCGAATGACCTGACCAGCATGAAGGAAAAACTCCAAGCTTGTAAATTTTTTCACTACCTGCAGATTGTTCTTCTGACTTTGTAAGATAAGTGATTATTTAGAGCTAAAACCAAAAAAGAGCAGGTCACAGTGGTCCCGTCTTGAAGCACTCGTTATTCTTGTAATTTATTATTCCCTTTTTGACCTTTGTGTTGTTTTATGCATCATAAAACTATGTCATTTTCCAACCTCTCTCTATCCCTCAGAATTTTATTACTGTCTCTTTGAGACTGAAGTATGTAAATTACCTCTGTTCTGGCTAACAGCAGCAGTGTAAAGTTTCTTGCTCACCATTTGAGCCTCACTGCAAATGGAAGGGGCTAAACTGAGGAAGCCTGAATAGGTGGATAGTTGGGAATGTGTTGGTTTTTGTGACATCACAAAACAATGAAAAAAGGGTCTATTTTTGCAGCTCATAGCAGTTTCGATAAATAACTGTGGAGCGATGTGGAACATTTTGAACATTTAATTATGTTAACATACATCAAACATCAAACTCATTAATTCCCAAAAAAATGGGGAAAAATAATTTTTGTATGAAACGAGCCCTTATATCTCATGTAGCACCCTATCCAGAAGCCACGATGGAATAATAAAGTACATCACATTAGGTTAAAATATGATGTGTATCTCTACATATTGTTGTTCATTACTGTTGAACAGCATGCCAGCAACTACTTGTTTTGTTATAACAATTTCCAGTTGTGTCTGCACCAGTTGTGTCTCCTGTGAGTTGACAGCTATCTGGTTTTATTTTTGTGTTTAATCAAATATTTATACCCTAAGGAAGCATGAAATTGCCACAGACCATTCAGGAGTTCCTGAAGACTAAAAAGAAAGACCCCCTCCCCCGGATTTTTTTGGTTTTATTTGAAATTTCTTAAAATAAAACAACTCTGAGGAATGCGTTCTGTTAGCTTAAATGGTAAGCAGTTCGATCCATTATATGTATTTTATATGACTGTTTTTGCTGAATGTTTTGAAGTGTCATTAATTTTAGAGTGAGAGTTGTATGCACAAATACCCATAATAAGAGCTTAGAGCCCCCATGTTTAGAATCACCCAAGCTTGTACATGTGAATAAAAATGAAGCTATATTTACATGAGGAATTATGGTAAACCAGTAAGAGGAAGAATATTAGAACACATTTTCTGTCTTCTTCTCAGGTGAAAGGAATGGGGAAGTAAAGGACAAACCCATGCGAGCATTCCTCTCATGCTGAGCTTTTACTGTCAGGGAAACTACGCACATTCAGGCTAGAGGCACTGCCTGGGTCCAAGGACACATACACAGGTAAGAGTTCATGAGTTACTTGCCTACGCACATTAAAATAAACCAGCAGTTTTCTGTCAAGGACAGGTGGCTGTAGTTGTTTACATGCAAGTATGTGACTTTTTTTCCTCTAAAAAAAGATGCAGAGGATAAATGTGAGATTTCCAAGCAACATAATTCAGTGAAGCACTTCGATGCTATTTAGAAGAAAAAAATGAAGTTGGGTCAATATGAAAGATAAAACAGGACTGTTAAAAGATCAATGTTAAACTGATGTACTTATTTCCTATAAACTATATACTGTTTATATATATAATTCCTCATGCTGCATTTGACTGCGTTTGTAACATGATTTTTAAAAAAAGGTCATTTGCTCTCGACAAGTACATTTGCCCAAAGCATAAATCTATTGTGAGAGTTTTGCCTAGCTTTTTATTGATCCAAACCGATAGGTTCGGTTGCTGTCAAAATACGTAATGTTTGATATGAGGAAACTGTTTTAGGAAGCTCTCTAAACTGTGAGTAAGAGAGATGTAACAAAACTGGTTTTGTGGACATCTGTTTTCTATTACTAATCATTCCATTACTTTTCAGTCTAACTGGAATTAGCAGTAGGCCCTCCTAGGACATATTTCTTATGGGGGCAAATCTTTGAAGGGTTATACATTGTATGTCACCCCTTTACTCCTTCATTTGTATGTGTGTGTGTGTGAATGAGTGCATCAGACACTGTGTCCACCTACTGGCCTTTTTATTAGACACGTCCGTCCTGTTGGTCCACCTTGCAGATTAAAGTTATTGATGATAGTTCATTTGATGTTGCACACATCTAGTCCCTGATCAGTTTCTGGATACAGGACATTGTTGGATGGATATTTTTGATTGGTGTCAAATGAGTGACAGTGAGGTGCTGTGGATCATACATGTGCAGCATGCGCACACACACTCTCACACATACACACACACACCTCACTAAAGTGGTTCATTAGTGCATTTGTAAGTATTTTTTGTTTTGAACGTGGTTAAATATTGTCTGATGTTGATTTTGTCAAGTTTATTTACATTTATTAAAGCTATAAAAATATGATTTATAAAAATATTAAAAAGATAAGTGTTAAACACCAGGTTAGTGAATCATAAAACTCAGCAATATTATGTTTGCACACAACAAATGATAAAGTTTTTACTTTGTTAAATAACCTGGTATCTGTAAGGAATTCTTTATTTATGCTACTACCATGAATAAGCAGCTGATATTAATATATTCTACTTACTGTAAATGAAGCAAATTTCTCCTAATGATGTAATTTCTGTTCTATCTAGGATGGACATGAAACGGGAGCCAGATCAGCGGAAAGTCTCCGTATCTAAAGAGGTCCTTGAACGTCCATGCTGGTCTGACAACTGCCTGGTGTTAATGTGCAAGTTACCAAAGACGGAGGGTGCCCGAGTTGCAGAAGACCAAGAAGCTGTACAAGTCAAACTCCCAGCTCAGTGCTCTGTTCATCAGCTCCGCTTGCAGCTCTGCAGACTCGTACAGGAGACCAACAGGTTTCCAGACTCATTTGGGCTCCTAGATCCTGAGAAATATACTCTGCTGTACACCAAGGGTGAATATGAGTTCGAAATTTATGATGACTATCAGGTGTTGCAAACACTGGATGCCCCCTGGTTCCAGGATGCTGAGGGACATCGGACAGTCTGGATTACAGTGTTGCCGAAACAGAATAACTCAGAAGAAAGGGTGTGCTACCAGAGGCTTCTGGATGAACTGATCGGTTATGATTTAGACACTGCATCAGCTAACCACTTAAGTGAACTAAGTTTTGCCCGTAGAAAGTTTGCCACATCACGAAAGGAGGAATTAAGAAGGCGCAATCCTGTGGTGTATGCAACAGAGCCCTGGACAACTTCTGTGCCAGTCTCAAAAGACCAGCAAGATCAACTTAATCGCAAGCTGCCAACTACTCTGCATCATGATAATATGAGCCTTAATGTAAAGGCTGATTTACATAATACCGCTTGTGATCTCCTCATGATCGTTTGGGAATCTATACCTTTAAAACGGCAGTCTTTTAAGAAATGGTCAGCTCGTCATGTTCTTAAAGTTTGCGGCAGAGAAGAATATCTGTGTGGAGATTTCCAACTCTCAGACGTCCTCTGGGTCAGGCACTGCCTGAAGAATGTGCTGGAGCTTCATCTCACAGTGACTACCATAGCATCGCTTCCAGATGATACAGTGAGAGAGGAATACTGGCCCCTGGTTGACAGTTTCACAGGTCTGTCTAGCACTCATGAAGACATCTCATTTGAGGGTAAGGAAATCGAAGAGATTGTAATGATTTCACTTTGGGACTGTGAGAGGAAATTTAGGGTGAAGCTCATAGGATTCGATATTCCTGCTATGCCAAGCAATGCCCCTGACCTTGTCCATGTAGAGGCCACAATTATTTATGGCAGCAAGGTGATATCATCGGTTTGTTCATCATCACAGATCTTTGCAGAGGAGGTTCTGTGGAACACCTGGTTGAACTTTGACATCCTTCTCAAGGATATACCACGTGGAGCAAAATTAGGTTTCACAATTAATTCCACAGTTAAATCCAGGTCTTCTACCACAGAAGGCACAGTTCCAGACTTCCAAGGAGGAAAAGGAAACGTGTTATACTTCGTAAACCTCCAGCTGATTGACCACAGGTCTCTTCTGAGCCAGGGCATGTACACGTTGCATATGTGGTCCTTCTCAAAACAGGAAGAATCAGGATTCACCTATGAAGCAGAGAAACTCTCCACTGCCACTAACCCTGATGTGTCCAAATCCATGGCAGTCACATTTCTGCTGGATCGCTACAGCTTTCCAGTTGTCCTCCCACAAAGTAGAATGTCTTCTGATACCTTGCGTCCTCCTAGTGCAGCATCTCCTTCATCTGATCCCAGCTTACTTCTTCATACATCCTCTCCAACTATGACTTCTCCAACTACACCTACAGTCAGAGATCATCTAAAAAGGTTTAGGGAGGAGAGTGTTCAGTATGCTTCATATCTTCCACAGTTTCTCCAGTCAGTAGACTGGTTGCAGCCAAGTGCTGTTCAAGATGTTCACTGGCTTCTGGAACAGTGGAAACCTCAGGACTTGGAATTATCCATAGCTTTGGAGCTGCTGAGTGTTGCCTACATAGATGAGAAAGTCAGGAGTTTGGCTGTCCAAAGGCTAGAGATGTTGTCCAATGAGGAGGTACTAAGGTACCTATTACAGCTAGTCCAGGTAAAATAGACAGGAGTAATTGATTCTGATGTCTGATATGTGTTGTTGTCGAGTTGTCGAGAATTTTGACCTTTCTGAAGGTCTCTGAATGTGTGACAAAAAATACGCTATTTCTGTCTGTCAAGTCAAGAGAAGTAGGTGTTTATTGTCATTTCAACCATTTACACAGCACGCAGTGAATTGAAACGACGTCCCTATAGAACCGTGGTGCAACACAAAGAACAAAAACAGAAACACCACAAGACTACATGGGCAAGACAGGAGCGCAGAGAGAGTGCAAAAAACACAAGAGCAACAGTACAAAAATATTCAATCCAATATTAATTAATACTTAGAACCCTAATCCAAACCTAACCATGACATAAAAGGCAAAATCAGATTGCAAATTAAGAATAAAGGGACCTTCTGTGCTGAAATGATTTGCAAAAAAATAGTGTTTTTGGACATCAATGATATACGGTGCAAAAGTCTTCGACTCCTGTACAAACTGTTGAAAGTCATTTATCTGAGCAGTAAGGGGCTTTCTGTCAGCAAATACACATTAACATTAGAATACATGCAAACAAATAAGAAAGCACTAAATAATACCAAGCTTTGTTTTGTTTGTAAAAAATACTTGAAGTTTTGTGAGCTGGTTAGAAGAACACAGGTTCGATTACAGATTTCACCGCAAAGTCTCCAGCCATGCATTTGTGAAACTCCATCAGCAGCTCCTGATTTACCAGGTATTTGAGGTATTTAGTAAGAACTACAAAGTAATACTGGGCCCCCAAAAGAAAAGGTCTGGGAATAATTAAGCAAACACATAGACATGCATAAAATTATGATTTACTGTATTATTATTTGTATGCATTCTAATATTAGGTTTTAAAAACTAACTGCTCAGCTAAACAGATTTTAAATATAATTTTTTCAGGTGTCTATGACTTTTTCACGGTACTGTACTAGATCTGTGTTCATTTTATGAGCTTAGTAATACTACATCAAATCTTCTGTTCCGTAGACCTTGAAGGTAGAGCCATACCATGACAGCAGTCTGGCAAGATTCTTAATTCAGCGGGCACTCAAGGTAATTTATCTGTTTTTTTCCTCCTACACTGGTACATTTGAGACTCATGATGTGGTGTGTTCTAACTTTCAAAATCTGTTGACCAGAGCAAGCGTGTGGGGCATTTCTTTTTCTGGTACTTGCGGAGTGAGGTGGACGTTTGTCCATTTTTTCGTCAGCGGATGGCAGTCATAATGGAGGCTTATCTCCTCGGCTGTGGTGAGGCCATGCTGACAAGCTTTCAGCGTCAAGTTCAAGTTGTCAAGACCCTAAATTATGCTGCCATCAAGGTGAAAACACTGTATCCAGAAAAAACACCCCTTTCACCTTTAGGTAATGAGGGCACACATTCTTTTAAATCTGATGAATATTAGTACAACAGAAAAGCAAAAGAATATTCAATAATAAATGTTGTATTTTTATCATTGTGTACTGTTTGTGTCAGCTGCACAGAAACTACAAGAAATACTGCAGGAGTGTGACTTTCCTCCTGACTTCCAGGTGCCCTTTGATCCTCGGGTCAGAGCAGGCAAACTGCTTGTGAGTTCTGTGTAAAAATATTTAATGCTGTACCGCTTTAACATTGATAAATCTTACATGTTTGTTTAAAACAATTCTCAAGTTTTGCAGTAGCCTTGCTCTTCTTGATTGTCCTAAACTCCTTCACCTTTCGAGTGCTTTTAATCTGACCCATTATACACTCATTTACAGCTCAAGGAATGCAAAGTGATGGCTTCCAAGAAGAAGCCCCTCTGGCTTGAGTTCTCTAGTGTGGAGTCAGAGGCTCCAGAAGGGCCTCCAGTTGGTATTATCTTCAAGCAAG
Source organism: Brycinus macrolepidotus (assembly GCA_037974445.1). NCBI lineage: Eukaryota > Metazoa > Chordata > Actinopteri > Characiformes > Alestidae > Brycinus > Brycinus macrolepidotus. The sequence continues at coordinate 24,578,347 of JBBPCZ010000142.1, read as the reverse complement.
GTGATGACCTCAGACAGGACATGCTCATCATCCAGGTAAGTTTTTCAAAAATGGAATCTACATTGTTCAAAATAGGGGACTGTAATTATGTACCCAGCATTTTAAAATAGAATTAAAAAAAAAAAACAGGTTGCATGGGGTCAATGCATCTTATAATTGCAGAGAAATATGGTACAATTATATTTTAAGATACCGAAGGTGTACACTTGAGGGTACCACCACTGTGGCAGAGATGTCACCCCAGTGACAGTGTAGTAGCTTTCTCAGAGGATGTGCCCAGAAAATTTAAGAAGAGCACCCTATGTGTTGGCCAAATGCTGACTCATGTGCATTGGTACCTTCATAATATAGTTCCTGTCTGCTTCAGTACTCTAGCTCTACTAGCTCACTCATGTAATTTTCATTTCTGAATCAAAATTGAAAAGTTGTTTTATTTATTCATCAAATTTTATATCTCATGCCTTGGAATTAACTAAGTCTGACACACAAGACAGAGCTTTGTTGATCACATAGAGCTGAAAGCTTACACCATAGTCTCATTTTAAGTCACTAAAACTAATCATGTTACTTTTTGTCAGTTTTGAAGGCAATGTTTCTGCTATGTGTGATTTTATACTGTATTTTAGACACTGATGGTGATGGACTCAATTTGGCAGAAAAACTGCCTGGATCTCAACCTTGTTCCCTATGGCTGTATATCTACAGGATATAACATAGGTATGCAAAAAACATAATTCTTTTAAATGAGCATGTGGGGGAAAATATACACGTCTATACAGTTTCGTTGGAACAGCCAATCTCCCTCAGCCCTCTGTATGCTCGAACTCAGATGAACTCGGGTCCTTCGAGCTGGGCTGGGGAGATGTTCAGCGCTCTGCGCCGCTGTGCGCGTCCTTGAGGACAGGTGAGTTTGCGAAGCTGCTACATGCCAAGACTGAACTGTACATGAACTGTACACATTTGGTTTTTTTTAAAACAGGAACATGGCCAGCTATGAAATAATGGTGGGCAGAGTCTGGGCTTTTATTTATTGGTAGAAGAATGGAGAGGGCAGAACAATGAATATTCAAATACTGAAGTAATTAAAACTTATTGGTGGAATACTGTGAGGTGAGAAGGATCAATGCTTTCTTATGCCTATAAATACCCAGCTCAAATCCAGTTGGAGAGAGGATCCTCCGCCGGACCGCGAGACTGAATGCTTCAATAAACAGCGACGCCACACTTCTCTGACTGCCTTTGATTTTTTTTTACTTAGAAAAAGTTTCAGACTCCACGACAAGCACAGGTATTAAAGAGCCATTCTATGTAGATTTTTTCCTCCGAGGTCTACATTTTTTTGGACATGTGTACCATTTTAACATTTTCCAACCTCTCTATAGGTGGATATGTAAATGTGTGTTTGTTTGGTTTTTTTTTTGGACATGAGAAAAATAATTAAAAATGGGCTGTGTTTGCTTTTATGCATGTATAAGGGCTGTACTGACGGAGGAATGAACACTATGCCTATATGGGCATAACGTCTACATAGAAAATCAAGGAAAGCTACAACTGGAATTTAAATTCTGTGTTTTTCTGTAATGCAGGTATGATTGAAATTGTGAGGAATGCTGTTACCATTGCTGCTATTCAGAGGAATCAAGGAGGGACGACAGGGGCGTTCAAAAATAATGCCCTTTACGAATGGCTCAAGGAAAAGTGTCCCCTGCAAGAGATGGTATGAAGTGATGTATCCATTTACATTGATACTTTCTTTATTTTGTTAATGTGAAAATGCTGTACACATTTGAATCTAGTAAAACTGATGCATCACCTTCCAATACACACACTCACAGTTGTTGTATGACACATCTTTAATTCTCTAAATCCCTTCCCTGGCTCTCTTTTGGTTTTGCCCTCCTAATAATCCTTGATGCACCAGCAATACCAAGCAATGGAGAACTTTGTCAACTCGTGTGCTGGTTACTGTGTGGCCACATACGTGTTGGGCATAGGTGATCGACACAATGACAACATCATGATAACAAACAATGGTAAGAAAAAGGGTGAGGTCAGTTCCAATTGTAGTCTATAAATAACAATTAACCTTTCAGTAAATGTGCTTTTAAATGCTCAAGCTTTGATAAGTGTCTACTATTAAAACAGGCCTCGAGCTGCTACATATCCTGCACTCCATAAGTACTCATGCAGTGATAAGTGAACTTTTAGAGAGAGAAATTAAAGTTCAACTCAGTAGCACTTAAGAACTAAACGCTAGTGATTTTACTCTATTGGCTCTTAAAATAGAGACCGTTCATTCAGATAGTGCCACTCCATACACCATATCCTCAAAGTGTAGAGTTGGCAAGAAGGGGAATGAAAGAACTAAAATAGATCTAAAATGGCCAGCATTAGCAGTAATTGCTAGCCTCCTGTCACTTTCTGTAGCTATGTGACTGGAAAGAAACTCTGTTCTTTCTTCTTGATTCAGTCTGTTTTGTTTTTGAAAGGGAATCTATTCCACATTGATTTTGGACACATCCTTGGCAACACCAAGAGTTTTTTGGGTGTGAATAGAGAGAGAGTGCCCTTTGTCCTTACTCCTGATTTCCTGTACGTCATGGGTAGAGTAAAAGGAGAATCAAGCCTCTACTTCCGGAGGTTTAAGGTAAGTATTTGGCTGAAACCAAAAAAGTATGGATGGGGTTGGGTATGGTTAAACATTTTTATCTGTATATATATATATATATATATATATATATATATATACACATATCAATATAAATATAATCTAAATATCACATATAAATATAATCTACAGTGTTGTCCTTCACTGAAAACCAATATAATACCTGAACTCATTAATTAGCAATGCCTGAAACACCACATTTTTCCATATTAAAGCTATTAATACAGTACTCATACAAACACTTGCTGTCATGTTAATAAATAAGGTAACAATCTCTACTCTCTTTCAGTGGGTAAATCTTCTAATTTACGCTGAAAATATCTTTGCCTTGTTCTTTTTTCTTTCAATAATTACATATAACCATAAAGGTCAGTTTCTAACTATACTGATTTTTTAAAAAAACGTTTCTGTTCTTGGTTTCCATCTTAGTTTGGATGGAAGATCCCACTTTGCTCAACAAGCCAGTGGCATGGTCCTGGTCTCTCTAAAGCCCTGTTAGTGGCACATCTTCCCCATGATCTATACCTCTATACAGCAACTCTGTCTCTGAACTGACAGAAGAATTCTGTGGAAGCATTCTGGTCAACTACAGCTTGGTTATCCATCATGCTGCCTGTCCCATTGGGGGACAGGGGAAGAGAACCAGAGTGGATCAGACATCCCCTTCCATAGCTGGCTCTCTGCTCTGACCACAAGCTGCTTTTTTCTGAGCATAGGCCGAGAATATCAGTTCTCTTGGCTCTTTCGACAGATTGCTCCAGTGATGTTGGCACCGCAAGGCTAACATGGCACTGGAGGTTCCTCAGCAACAGGGCACTGACAGGCGCCTCAAAGGTTAGGTCTTACTGCGATTCTTTGGAAAAGCTGGGCAAGGCCTGCCTCACGAATCTGCATAGTTTTGTTTGCCAACAGCACCATTTTTTTTCCTTGTGTGGGCTGAGACTCAGCTTAAGCCTTGCTGTAGTGCAACTTTTTTTTTTTTTTTGCTCCAGCGCCGTGCTCAGCTGTGCTGCCATAAATTCCATTTAGCACCCAGAGAATCTTGTAGTAGTGGGCAGGTGGATGGTTCCAGCTGCTGCACTTGTTTGCTTTCAAACACCAGTCTAGCTCTGAGCAGTCGCTGTTGTGCTAGCTTGCTACTCCCAACCAGCTTCAGTTTGGTTCTCCAGCTGTCAGCTGCCACTGAGTTGCTCAGTACTCCTAAATCAACTGGCTGCTGGCCGCCATGGCTGAATAGCCTCATCAGGAAGGGCTGAGCATTCATACCGCTAGGTACCTGGACAGAATGTGTTTGTATTTTCATCAGTTTTTTTTTCCCCCCCAGAAATGGTTGGCTTCAAAATGTCATAACTTTCTGGTATCACCATGTGAAATACCACTACGTTTAGGTTTTCTCCAAGTCTTTGCACATATCTTCTGTTTCTTTACAGCTGGCCTAATAATGACCATCGCAGTCATGTATTGTTTGTCAGTGTTTTTTTTCCTGTGTGTTCTTTTTCACCATTTTTGGTCGACAATATCATATACTTAGACTTCACCAAACCACTGAAACTTGTAGTGATTGTAGCCCCACATGGCTGATACAAATGATAAGGTTTGTGTCCTTGGGTGGGCGTGTGCTTTCATGCTTGTGCACCCTGTTGGCTCATTCATAATGGCATAAAGATGTTGTTTACCCAATTTCAAACAAATCAGTCATCAGTTGCTACAACAAGCAACAACATTTTTGTCTGTACAGAATGGTCTGTTTATCTGACAAGGTTTGGTCTACCTTAAAAAAATTCTAATATAACATTAACAAAATTCAAATAGTCCCTTTTCACCAGTTAAAGCAGTCAAATTATTCAACTCTGCTACGGGGTGCCCGTTCGCCTCAACTTTTGCTCTGGTCATATTACGTACCACCAGTTTGTCTAATCTTTTTTTTTACGGTCTGGTTTTGTCCTGTTCTTTAGGACACGTGCATCCAGGCCTATTTGTCTCTGCGCAGTGAGTCCCGAATGCTGCTCACACTCTTCTCCCTCATGCTGCTGACGGGTATCCCTGAGCTGAGTGCAGCGCAGGACCTGCGCTACCTGCGGAATGCGCTGCAGGAGGAGCAGAGCGAGGAAGAGGCACGTCAGCATTTCCTGCAGCAAATCAACCTGTGTGAGCAGAAGGGCTGGACCGTCCAGGCCAACTGGTGGATCCACTTGGTGGCTGGAATTAAGTAGAGCAGGGGAGAAATGTAATCATATTTTCTACTGATGTTTGTGTGTTGGAATTTTACATTTGCATACTACCTTGTAGTCAGTTTCAGCGTTAGTGCTTTGTTCAGGCAGCATATGATGCCATGACTGAAGGATGTGGCAGAGACTGATGAATAGCTTCTTTTAACAAACTGACATTATAACTTTCCATTTATGCAGCTTTTTTCCCCCCCAAAGTCACACTATACAATCCCAAATAATATCTGGTCAGTGGTGGTCCTATAGTGGTCCCTTTCTATTGATTGATATAGAAGAGGGGGGCTGCTATTGTGCAGCAACAGATGCCTACAGTCTGCAGCTGTGTGCCCACAAAGTGTTATACACAGGGGTAAATTGGAGTTTTGGAGTTAGTGGAGACCTATTTTTTTCATGGATGTCAACAACATGTGAGCTACATGAACTTCACAGCACTAACTTAATGGAAATGCAGCTAAAACTAATAGCTTGTCTGTTTCTGTCTTAATGGCTTTTAAAATCATTTCGCTCTGCTGTTATCGAGTATTCCCTGTTTTTCAGTGTTGGCATAAAAATATCTTTTGATTATCTGACAAACTCACACTAAAACCTTTAAACAATCCAAATGAACTCACTTTTGTCCTACACTTTGGCACCATGTTTTAGTACTATCCAATGAGATTTGGAAACATGTTTCTCAAACTACTGAAAACCCCAGCCTTCCTTCCTAACATACCTAACTATGTCTGTTGAACTGATGGAGCTGATTCTACAAACAGTGGTGAAACAGACATGCTCTTTACAGGTTATTTTCATTGAGGATCCAGCACTAGCTTTGTAATATGCCTTTTATGACTACAGAGGGCAGTGTGGGTCATTCTGTATATGCATCTTAAGTGCAGCACACAGCGATAAGGATGCAGTGGCCTAAAATAGCTAATGGTAATGCTGGCAATGACTGTACATGCCAATGATATACCTTTGCATTGTCATTTTTCACAGAGCACAGAAACATAGAGGCCCACATACATCAATCTGCACTGGGTAGATTTGGTTTATGTATTGTGTGCCTCTGTGTAGATGTTCATGCCATGTCTGTGTATGAGCCAACCTCTAGTACTCATGAGTGAAGCAAATATCAGTAAAACAGCCAGTAAATTATACATAATTCAGTAAATATCAGTACAATTTTCTGTAAACACCAATTATTTTTTAGGAAACAACCCACTACTTACTCACTCACTTTGTGTTATGTATTGAATATAGTTAGAGCACAAAAAGCACCAAGGCTGCTGTTGTGTGCTGCTGTTGCTGTTAAAGTGGAGGCAGTAGTGAGAAAGAGGAGGGGTATTGGGGGGTATCTTTGAGGGTGCAGGGGTGTTGTCAGTAGTTAAGGGGGGCATGGGGTAGGGGGCTGTCAGAGCTGTCTGAATGGCTGCAGTCAGACAGACGAGCTTGCATGCAAGCTTCTCTTCTACTGCATCTATGCCCATCTTCCTTCCTTCCACTTGATTTCCATCTTTTCTTTCATTAATTCAGTATTTTATCTACCAGCTTGTTTATTTATAGCTAGATTTTTCTTCCCTTCACCCATTTCCTCTAAATTTTTCCTTTCTCCATCCATGCTTCCCCCTCCTCCCCGTCTGTCTGTCTGTCTGTCTCATAGCTTAAACACACACACACACACACACACACACACACACACACACAGACTCAGTGCAACTGATGTGGTGAGCACATGGTCAGACCCCACAGTGACTATTGCTTTTTTGGAACTGTACAATACTCACTCACAGAAGAATTTAGATGCTAACGCCGCACTCTATTGAGAGGTAAGTCTATGATGAGTTTAAGTCTTGATGAATCTTTCTTTTTAGAGCAATGTCAGCATGCCAGTCTAGCATGGCACCATTCATTACACCAGCCACAACAGCCAAGGGGCATGGAAATCATTAGATGGAAACGGCCATCAACAACATGAATTTATTTTATTTCAATAAAATAGGTACTCTTAAATATGGATGGAGATACATAGACATATACACACATACATATTTTAATTGTCCATACTGTGGAAATTTTCCTTGGCTACCCATGCAAATGGTACACATGCAAATATTTCTTTAGAGCAATGCCATAGAAGAACTAATTTTCGTTCCCTGTAGGACCTTACAATGCACCATTCTTTAGAGAAAAAGACATTTCTAAAGAAGAACAGTTCTGTGTAGAACATTTCTACAGATTTAAATGACTAATACAGTAAAAAATAACATGAAGGTCTGACACCAGTCACATGTTAACTGGTAACATATGGGACCATATCTCCAAGCCAAAGACCTTTAAGAAACCTTCATTTTTATGAGAGTAAGGCAGTCTGTGCTCTTTTTGTGCAAAAGTATGAGAAGGTCAGTTTATGGAAGATAACCTCTAATCTTGGCTGATTAAGCTGAAAGCTGCTGTAGCAACAGTACCAGTCCATTCATTAAATGTCCACGAACTGATGTGACTTTCAGCACAACAAGAGCATTTTACTGTTTCTTAATCAAGGTCCACTAAGATGAGCTCAGGTGGTAAAAGATGAGTGTATTTCTATGAAACTGCAAAGCACCATTTACTCTTTTCATGGTCTTTAAAGCCACTGTGTTGGTGGTTATCACATTCATTCAAGCGTAATAAGAGCACAGCATCACACTCTACTTCACCTTTTAGAACCACTGCATGGACTTGCAGCCCTGTTAAGAGTTATGCTTTCAGCATAGACACACCCTCCAAAAAACTCGAGTCTCCCTGTGTCGGAACTCAAAAAAATAAACTGTTGCATGCATTTAACTTAATATAAAATGAAATTGTAGTTCATGTCAACATAGTTTTTAGATTGTAAGTCAAACAGCAAACAGCTTCTTCGGTTCTGTGTTTTAATGTTTATTAAATCTGTATAAAGCTGTAGGCACTCTGTATGAGGATTCATAAAATGCAGCCTGAGTGCACGTGGCAGGCTCAGTGTTGACCTAATTCATGTCTGACTGATGGCGCTCCCTGCCCTCTGAGTGTGTGGGTGTGTCTGCTTGTGTGTATGAGGGTTTTACTATACAAATAATTATTTTTTTTCAACAAGCTTTTACCTGAATGGTCAGGTATTCATGAGTTTCAAATGCTGTACACAGAAATTTGGATTAAAGTAGAAATCACTATAGTAAACAAGTCCCGTACTGATTTAAAGGGCCCATATGCTGCATTTTTCTTGCGTGTTAATTTCGTTCATGATGCTGTTGTAGATCTATGTACAAAAATTCATTCATTAAGAAAATTCATTCATCAAAAAAATTTCTAACCTCGTTTCATCTATTAAATCAGTTGTTTTTGTTGCTGTGCCTTTAAGATAAATGTAAATGACCTCCGTTCTAATTGGCTAAGACCTATATTGTATCTCACTGTAAAAAGCTCTCTGGATTGAAACCTTTTAACTTTCATTGTATGGACAGTGGAATTAATGGTCTGTTTTGAAGTTAACAATGCTTGCATGCCAAACTCTAAAATATAAAATGTGTGAGAAAAGCTTGTTTTTTCCTTTATGTAGTAATGTTTCATTGAATGTCAATCCTTTTTTCTGTACCAGCTGAATATTGTTTCAGCACACTCTTTACACATGGTATAATGTGAATGGTCAGTACAGATCTGACTTTGCAGAATGTAAATATTACAAAAGTTAAATGTAAAATTTAATGCAAATAACTAAGTAAGGATGTCTTTATGTAAATACAGTTAGGTCATGTAAAATGAGTTGTACAGCAAAACACAATAATGACTCATAGACGTCTAAAAACTTTAGGAGCATGTGCCTGCTCATATGCCGGTGGATGATCCACGAGTGATTGTATACTCCTGTGCGTTCATGTGTGAGGGTGTATACATGCATCCTCATTACTGCTCTCCTGTCACACAGGCCTGCTGCTCACGCTGGCTCTGGGAGGTCTCTCTTTTCAGTGCTGATGGCCCGTGTCTAAGCTGCTATGACACACTTCAGCGTCCCTCAGCTTCCCAGGAAGGGGTGCAACTTTGGACACAGGAGGCCCCTGACACACTCTATGAGACAACTGCCACACTCCAAAAACAGTGAAGACTCCCTGCAGAATGGTCATACAGTCTTCATAAATCTGACCTATGATATTCTTTAGGGGGAATTCCTTAAGAAGACTGAGAAGACCTGCTTTTGGTTTCGTGAAGGACCTTTAAGTTGATGGTGTAAAAGAACAAAAAGAACCTCCACATAATGTAATCTCTCTACACCAAACTGGCCATGCAGAAAAAGCCAGACCCTTTGCTCTGCACTAGTTGTTACTATATGTTGTATTACTGTCTGTCAGTATGTTCACTTCATTTGTTCCATGTGCTTGCTCTGCAGGGCCGCACAAACAGTGCAGATGTAAAACACTTCACCCTTTTCCAGCCTGACTGATTTCCTTTGGTGTTCAGAGTGGACTGGGGTTTTCTAGCACCATTTGAAATCGGTCGGGCTGAAAGGCATGCCGCCCCCTGCAGACGAGGAGGCTGAATTTGCATTTGGACTGACAGGAATAACAGTAAATGTTTTACTTTGGTTTAGAGTAATTTTACTTTGTTCCACTCTGTTCCAGTGAGGATCTCCTATATGTAACTGGAAGTGAATGTACACATTTCCATGAGGGATTTCATGGGCTTGGTGGGGTAAATTAAACTCAACTGAATACTGAATGTTGTTTAGCATTTATATCTGAAAAGTGTGCTATTTCTCAAATCTATTTGAAAAATCTATTTCTCAAAACTATGCTTTTCATGATCGACATACTATAATTTCACAAATAGTCTCTCTATAAGACCATTATAACAGAATTAAATGCACAACCCGAAACAATATTTTGTTTACAAGCACTCCCACAAAAGAAGCCATGGAAATTGTTTGAAATTATTTATCACTGCACTGCAGTAAAGGAGTATTTACCTGTAAAAATAATATGTAACATTAGACCAATACAAATATTTATAAATTAAAATGTAACAAGATGTTCTTGTATTGCTTGTCTCTTTGTTGCTTGGTTTGTGTTAAGTTATGAATATATTGATTAGAAGGATAGAGATATAAGAACACTGGTTTGATTCCTGACTCATAGTTGCGCTCCAGCCAGACTTGCATAGACTTGTTCAGTTCAATTACCAGCACCTAATGTACTTTAATGAAGGACTGACTAACCAAAGCCGAAACTGAAGCATGTAATTGTAAATAATAGACTGTTTTGAGGAGAGGTTTGGAAATCATTTGGTGAACTCATTCTAATGCTTGGAGTTTTTTGAACAAATAAACGCTTAATTGCTTTCATTTTGAGAACACAAGCCAAAACAGCCATTAAATAAAAGTCATTCAATTTTCAGGAGATATTTCTGAGGAGATTACATAAAAGAGCATGCGCTCATAACGAAGGGTAAATTCAGATGAAATCAATGAAAAAACAGGATTTTTTCCAAACTCGAGTTCAAATAAAATGATGAAAACATATAGTGAAAGGCTAGTGGCACCACTAAGGTTCCCTTGAGCAAGGTTCCGTACGCACACATTGCTCCCGCTTTCATAATCAGAATCATTAAGCACAAACATACACACACACACACACTGTTTCTGTAATGAACAAAGTACACTCCCTGGGCAGCAGGAGGATTCAGGTGCTCTCGTCACCGGGGTAACTGTGTCTCCATGGAGATCACAAGCCACCCATCGTCCTGTCTGTGAGTCAGTCGTGGGGAGCACAGAGCTGAACCGCTGCAGCCACAGGTAAGAACACTTAATTTGTGCTCCTGTTTATAATCACTGTCATGTCAAAACGTACGACTTCGTAGAGGAAGAAAAAACATCATCCCTCTAATGCAAGTTAATGTAACTTATTGGTCCATTGATCATAAAATGGTTTACACAACGTAACGGACAAGGGGAATGAAAAAACAATCAAATTGAAAAAGAAATAATAAAAAAAAAAAAGTTATAACAATAACAACAACAACAACAACAATTATTAATAATAATAATTATTATTATTTTAGTTTAGTTTTTTCACTGAATCGTATGGTCTGTCTCCACTGCAGTGCTCTTTCTGTGTCAGAGGACAGTCGTTGCTACCAACATTAAGAATGACTGACCAGAACACAGACCCACACACTGACCACTCAGGGAAGGCACTGTCTTTGAGTGACTCAGATACCAACTACCCGCACAGGTACTCCGGCAAAGTGTGTGTGTGGGTTTTGTGTGTGTGTGTGTGTGTGTGTGTGTGTGTGTTTAAAGTGAACAACTACAAAGATTCTCTCTCTCTTTCTCTCTCTCTCTCTCTCTCTCTCTCTCGCTCTCTCTCTCAACTCTCTCTCTCTCTCTCAATTCAATTCAATTTAATTCAGTTCAGTTCAAATAGCTTTATTGGCATGTGACATGACCGTGAGCATGTACAGTATTGCCAAGGCATTGAAATGAAACAAAAAAAAGATCAAATAAAATAAGAAAAATGAAATAGTATATACAAATTATACTCTCTCTCTCTCTGTCTGCTTCAGTCTGCTTGGTGAAGACACTGCGGAGTATTTCCTCAACCATTCCTCTCTTCCCAAAAACACTCCTGCCTGGTTCACACAGATGAAGAGAGGTAGCAGATTTACAAGAAAGCAACAATAACACTGACTTGCTGATTATATCATTGATTTTTCTCATTTTTATGGCTTTGTAATAAACAAATGGCCCTAAACAGACAGTGTTATATAGAATTAGAAGAAGCTGCCCTCTCGAAAAGCACCACGGCACAATTGTGGCCCGAGTTCTGCGAATGGAAATGGAGGCAAAGTTGTTGTTTTTTTTTTAACCTTAAATTTTTATGGGTTGTGAGGGAATGACTCCATGGCATGAAAACTAGAACAAAATGAGTTTTTAGCAATCTTCATATAATATTTATGCAATATTTCACTGTATTTTCTGTTGCCAGTTTAATGTGTTATGAACATCATGCATGCTGGGTTTCACTTTTGGTCAACTGGGAACTCAAAGTGATAAGAATGGCCAGAAGATGCTGGACTGGGTTCACCAAGTTAGGGTTACGCTTCTGACTGTCTCAAACCTTGAAAAAATGGTGTTAGCAAAGCTTGACATTACTTAATAACCTGACAGGGTTAAAGGCAAATGTGAGGTTATTTGTGCAGTTTACGTGGTGCTAATTTAATGACTCTTACTCATTAGATACAGGAGCCTAACACTTCTTAACCAAACACATCTTGACTAACCAACTACCTCTGGTGTGATAAAGTGTGTAAATTAGGACATTTTAGGCTAAAAAATGCCTTTACCATTCAAAAGACTTGATACACTTGAAATAAAATCACTTATTGTTATTTTAGTAATACAGTCAATGAGTCAATTTGGCTCCTAATCCCGTTCTTACTGCATTTCGTAAAGTAGAAATAAAACCTGGAGCAACATCTCACGCAAGAGAATGCTGGAATTTCTTCTCCCATCAGATCATGTAAGTGCTGAGGAACTGTGCGATGCACTGAGTCAGCGCTCTGCTCAGATTCTGAAGAAACTGGAAACTAAACCCTCTCAGGTATGCTCCCAAAAGAGCAATGAAGCAGGCCCAATGCAGAAAACTATTGAACTGAATTGAAGTCCTTTATTGTCATGGTATACAGTGCCAAAAAATTCAATGAGCAACCCCCCCTCATATGAAAAGACAAACAAACAACAATATACAGCGTTTAAAAAAAGTGGAACGTAATTGTAGTGCAAATGGTATGTAGAGTGGCTCAGACTGTGGAGTTATTCACAAATTTTATTACAATTATGTTATCATATATATTATACATTATATACAATGTGCAATATATGATATAACTTATTATTTTAATGCATTACATTACAGTTATGGTTAAGTAGAGTTATGTACAGTTATATTATAACTATATATATTTATATATATATGCACACACACACACACACACACACACATATATATATATATAAATATATATATATATATATACAATATAGATTTTAACATACCCAGATGAGTCAAAACATTATGACCACCTGCTTACTATACTGCTGGCCCCCAAAACTCAGCTCTGACCCTCTGAGGCTGGGACTGAGGCAGTATCTCTGATGGTGCCCTATGTAATGTGACACTAAGGTACTAGCAGTAGATCCCTTAAGTCCCTAAGCTGTGAGGTTTCAGCACATCCCACAAATAGACATCTGGCAAATTTGAGATTGGTTGGAATGCTCAGAAAATGCAATAAAAAGTTTTGTGTTTGGTTAAAGGGCACATTTGAGTATTGCATGCTTCTGCAATGTCCATATTGCATACTGCTGATATTGCAATAATGATTAACATATAGTATGTTGTGCAGTCCTGTGCTGGTGTCTTATAAGTCATACTGTTCTTTAGCAGGCCCAGAGGTTGTCAGCTGATTCGGAGGGATTGTTGAGACAGGACCACCTGGTGCGCCTAACAAAAGTTAGGCTGATGTTCCGCGCGGCACAGATAAACCAGGCCTACACTGAACTTCTCCTGGACCGCAAGCCTCTGTCTCTTCTCTGTGACCCAGAGACAGCTGAGGGACCCAGTAAAGATCCATCAGTAAAGAGGATCCATCAATAAAGAGATGTGGATTATATAATATAATGATATAATCCACATCTCACTGGAGATGTGGATTATATCATGATATTATATGTGACATGCTTAGAACATGCCAAATGCTGTAACGCTATTTGTCAGTTGGTGTGTCAGTAGATGAAAACATCAATTCTTCTGTTCTTCTCCTCAGTAAATGTCAAACTTTCACAAAGAACACAGTTAACACAGTTAGGGGCTTTTGTACTGATTTCCAGCTGTTTCCTCTAAAAGAAAAAAAAAGTGTCATTCTAGAGACAGAAGGTTTTCTACTGAAAAAGCTGTAGCCAGCATAAGAACTCTGTGCACCATCTTTTGGATCTTACATCAAGAACTGACTGTCAAACAATGTGTACTTACACCTGAGTGCCACAAGGGGGCAGTAGGTCATTGACACGGTGATTGTAGGAGTTCAATTTTATCAGTTGGTTGAAACCCATTGCGTGATCTACTGATTATAGGCCATCTGAAGGTGCTAGCATTATCTTGTTACATACGAAAAACTGTTGATTGGCCAGTCAGAGTGTGCTATGGCTTTAGAACTCTCTCATTATGTAAAACTCACAGGGTGTCAGATTTCAGACGCAGAGCAACATAATCCTAATCCTGCTTTCTGTCATTCTCATGTACGCGGGTGCAATTTTCCACCATTGCTCAAACTCTTTCTTTATTTTTTTTAAGTTGTGAAGACAAATGAAACCTGCAATTGTAGTGGTGATAGAATACAACTGCTTATGAATAACGCCAAGATGTATTTTGAAAATATTATTTTCATATTGTTTTCATTATTTATTTTTGTAAAACATGAAATCCAATATTTCAGAACTCGTTTTATTTTATCCATTTATACAACAGGCTTGTTTCTGCATGTAGTTCGTTAACTGTTTAAAACAGAAAATATACTAAAACATTCACTCGTATGGACTGGAATGTTGATACTATGTACATTACATAAACAAAATTCTTCCAGTGTAAAACTTTCCATGATTTTTATAGCATTCATGATGGTTTTTAAGCAATTGAACTTTTACCTAGCCAACTCTAGATGGATTCACAATGTTCACAATGTTTTATTTAATTATTTACTTCTGAAAAGAAAGAAGTGGATTTTGGTTGTCTTTTGTGGGTAGAATTTCTAAACATTTAAAGATTTAACCATAAAGCGGTTGGCTGTGTGTTAGTGAGTGTGGAGGGGCATTAATTTGTTGAGAGGGAACTTATATGTGCAGTCTCAGCTCTGACCTCTCACCCATGCTATTCATGCCTCAGTGTGTCTTTCAACAGCTCTCAATGGTCATAATTCAATGCTGTGTTCTTTGGGGAATTATTTAAGGGTGATTAGAAACATAATCTAACCCACAAACATGCATCAGGTGAACGCAAGCTTGTTTTATACTATGGTGATATTTGTAAAGCTCTAAATGCACTGCCCATACTATTGCCTCTGATCTATTTCCTTCACGTTGCAAAGTCAATTCCACAAAAAAAACACTCAAGATCTTGAGAAAAAAACCCCTGAGATTTCCTTTTCATGAGACCAGGCTGAGATAGAGTTAAGTCGAGACATTAACTTAGAATAGAACTGAATAGCATAGAATACCTTTCCTGGCACTGCACAAGAACAGCGGAACTGAACTGCAACTTCCTTACTTTATGAAAAAACACATTTACAATCCTGCAACAGTCAATTTTCAAATAAAGTCAAACACACTTGCAGATTATATTATTGCATTAGTTACACTTGCAGTGCAGTAGCTATAGATGTGCAAGTAACTGAGCCTAAGGTAGGTGGTATTCCAAAGGTAGCAGGAACACGAAATGGACAAAAGCATTGGGACACCTGAACATTACACCAACAGGGACTTTAATGACATTGCATTCAAATACATAGACTTTAATATGGAGTT
>JBBPCZ010000142.1:24527532-24546813 GCA_037974445.1 Brycinus macrolepidotus | reverse complement strand
TGTGTGTGTGTGTGTGTGTGTGTGTGTGGCCTATAATGGAAGGACAGGCCTGCTTGCTTTTGAAACTCCTTAAGCACACAGTCCTGTAATTATCAAAGCTAAAATCACAGCAAATTGTTTTAAAACACTACTTTTTTGGATCAAACCTGCTTTTAGCTGCAAAGCTACATGAAAGCTGTTTGCAAAAGAATCTTGAGCGTTTGCCATTCTTTATGTTCACACATACACACATAAATAGTTATTTTCGTTGGCTTTTCTACTGAGAAAGACCATGGAAAACCCACTGTACTCTGAGTGTGCTACACTGTGATGGACTTTTAAACACGTACATGTGTGCACTCTCGCTGAACTTTTTAAAAGCCCATTAGTGCAGTATCGGTGACTTGCACTGAGTTTCAGGGCATTAACAGCATTAAGGATGAGCGGAGAGGAGAGAATGGAAAGGAACTGACCTATCCATGCTCTACTCACAAATGCTTTCTTTCATAGCAACTGCTGTTAAGTTGGTGAAGTTTTACAGAATGCTGGAAAAAAAATCCCATTCAGCCTACAGAACTGAGGTTGTAGTTTAGATTTGCTTTAGTTTTAAGGCTAACTGCTGTGCTGAGTTGGATTATGTTTCTGTAGTTTGTAAAAGCTGGGCAGATTGGAAATGTTAACGTTAGCTAGATTATACGACAAAAGAACTTGGTTTATTGTAAAAGCATGGTTTATTCACGCTCAAATAAATCCTACTGTTGAAAGAATAGCAAAACACCACATTTACACCACATTTCCAGACTTTTTAGTGTTATTTAGGTCACAGTATGACTTGATGTGAGGTATAAAAATAAACAAAACTTCACTCGATAGCTGATTTCTTTGGGCAGCCCTTTCACACGACAGGGTCGGAAGTGCTGATTTAGTGTCAGTTTTTGTGACAACAACAGGAGTCTGATCCATGATCAGCGATATGACATTTTTATGACTACCAGCCCTGGTGTTGTCTGAAGTGACTTCCCAGGGAAGTTTTGTTCAATTGTATGAACAAAAATGAACAAAAACCACATCCACAAGCCTCTGCGACCTTAATGAAGAGCTGGATGCAGTTTGGTTGAGGTGAGAGAAGTTTTGGGGATGTATTTTGAGTGATCATTGACTTCTGATGTTCGCTGTGTTAGTCTTGCTGGTTTTTTTTTCATTTCTGCACTACGGTGCCACTTCAGGTTGAATAAAGCTTGGTTACATTAGGTTAATTAAAGTTTGTCCAATTGCACAAAACTACACATTTATGGGCAAAATATGGATAGGTTAGTTCTGACCCATTACCTGCTCTCAGATGAATGAATGAATGAATGAATGAATTAATTAAGTAAGTTATTAATTTTGAGTAAAATGCAAATATAATACCCTTCCACTGCCAATACACAAATTCAAATCACCCAGCATAAAAACACAGTAGGGACCATTGTAGTCCACATAACAAAAAGTAACAAAACAGCTTGACCTGACAATGTGCGTAAACGGTAGAGCCCCAGTGGTTCTTAAGTATTCACTCAGCAGGCCACGCTGTGCCCTGTTTACTCAGGGCGAGTCGGATGTGTACAGACTGGCCTTCCAAAGGTCAGGCAGTTTTCTTTAAGCATTATGTGTAGATTTACTGTACGTGAGCTGCCAAGATTTAGTCCCAAGGCCCCTCTGTTCACTGCAACACAAATTCCGCCTCAGACTGACATCTCGTCTTATTGTTATCCAGCAGAATTTGTGGAATGCGTTCTGGCTAAATCTTTTGCTTGAAACTGAGCCAAGTCTCAATTTAATTGCCCTGCAGGTTTATCTGTAACACATGAACAAGGTGGAAAAGGGCAGGGTTATTAAATCATTTACCATATGTTACAGTCACTGCATGTGTGAGTGTGCATGCATTTGTGCCTTTTCTTCTGGGTAGATATAGGTTATATGTACAGTTTAACCTATGGAATGTTGCTCATTACTTACCTATATCATCAAAACAAAAGCATGTAAATCTGGATGTATCTGGACCAGGCATAATAGATTTTGCTACTGAGTTTGCCATGTATAGCCTAAATATAGTTCATTTCATTCTTTTTTTTTTTAACCTTTTTAACATGTAACATGTAGGTCATTTTTTCCATTTATTGTAGGAGATTCAGCATTGCAGGGCCTTTGTAACTCTTTATAGTTTAGTTGGTCTACATGTTTTCCTGCTACCTTTTACTTTTTCACCTTTTCTTCTGTGATCTCAACTTTCTCTGTCACTTCCTTATTATTATTCGCTCTTCTGACACCATTGTTAAAGTCAGTCATGTGTGGAGAACCTTATCCTGTAGATTTTAGAGCCCCGCAGTGGACAGCTCTTCAGTGCACTGACCCTCTGCTGCTTCAGACCCCCCTGTTAACAGCTCCAGATCACACTCTGTAAAATGAATCATTTATATGGCTATACATTATAAACACCGGGAATGACCCAAGTAGCATTTTGCAGACTTTAAATATTCATTTGTATTTTCAAACAGTACTCAAAATCAACCCTAAAAATATATATTTTTTGTGATTTGTTACAAAATATTACCCTCCTACCTCTTGAAATGCCAAAGAAGAAAACCCTGAACCAAGAACCTGTCGGGGTGGAAACTTAGTCTTATAGATTCTGTGTTATCTTTATTTTCATACAGTATATTGATAATGTCATGCTTCTGTCCACGAGCAGCAGTTTAGTTTGAATAGTGATGGGGACCATGACAAGTGTATTTGTTGACTGGTGGGGGAGGGAGGGGGAGATTTAGTGTTTTTGTCACCGGGGGGGGCGGGGTGGTGGCTGGTGACAAATGTATTTGTCGATTTTGGGGTGATGGCAATAATATTTGATGACTTAGAGGGCGGCAAAAATATTTGTCAACGGGTGCGAGCCTTGTTTGAAAAACTTGTGGTGGGGACAAAATGGCCCTCAACAAAAAGTAGTCGGGACACGTCACCAGTGTTCCCAGCGTATATGACGCCTATGCTTCTGTCTCTCTTGTAGTTGTCCATGCTTTGGCACAGGAGCTTCCTTCAGGACCTCATGGCTGCACAGATGGAAGCTGTTACCCAGCTACTGGGAATCTGCTTATTGGACGAGCTGCTAACCTAACGGCCACCTCGACCTGTGGCCTGGAAGCACCAGAGCAGTACTGCATCGTCAGCCACCTACAGGTAAACCAACCTGAGTCAATTAAACAAACATTCACACCCATTTCAGGGCCTTTTACCGTTAGTTCCTTCTAAAGTGGACTTTCTTTCTGTCTTTCTTTCTTTCTGTCTTCTGTTCTTTTTTCTTTCTTATCTCTTGAATGCGTGCTTCAGCATTGTGCACTGCTCGTATTTGTGTGGTAATCTAGTTCCATCATTCAGTGTGGTGTGTTTTCTTCCTGTTTCATAAGTTTTCCCACTCCTGCATGTGTGGTCTTGCCTGGTGTGCGATGTAGGCTTCTATTGTGAATGAAGGTTTCTATGCCTGCTGGCTCTGCTCTGTTTAGATTTCTCCAAAAGTTTTTATCAAAGCATGAAACACAGACATACAGTCAATATAATGTTGCTTTCTAATTCTGTCTCCACACACACACACACACACACACACACACACACATTTGATTTATGATTGTATTGTTTTCAGTTATATTCTAATATAAAACTGCCACTACCGTTTTACTTTAGAAACTATAACTTTATTGAAGAAGTAAAAATGTCCACAGATTAAATAATGCCAAAAAAATTTAGAAAGGCTTTAAAAAGTTTACTTTGGTCTATTCATCATGATATTCTGAAATGAAATAAAGTGCCGATGAAAATGTAAAAAATGCAACTATGAGGTCAGTGTAGGAGTTGATTTCTGTTTGTGTGAATTTGTGTGTGTAATTTCATAGTTGTTCACTGAACAGTAAACAGTATAAATAAACAGTGCAAATAAACAGTAGATGTGCATTAAAATGTGCAGAAATGTGTTCTCTATAGAGGATGTGTACTTGTTTTCACTTAGAAAATCCGCAAAGCATGTAATTTGACCAGGGGCCCCCGAACTTTCACATGCAACTGTATTTTGTTTTTGAATGTTTTACTGCCCAGAGGCACCACTATTTCCAGACGCAGGGATGTGGTAGCACTCATTTTTCGTTGGTCCAGGTGTGATCTTTCAACTGCCTGTCATCTCATCCACATTCAGAGCTTCCGTGCTTACTACACCCCCTCATTACACACATTCAGCAGATTTCATCCTTTGTCTTTTGGTTTCTCTTTAGTGACTCTGAATGTCTACCTCTGTCAGCTAATTACAGGTTTATGGAATTAATTCATGCTCCAGTGATTCATTTAGAGATTATGAACTCATGTCAAAAACCCCTTTAATTGGAGGGTTAGCTGTAATCACGATTTACAAATACTGCATGTTTCTGATGGGCGTCATTCTGAAATAACCTATTTGGACATTCCTGCTGCATATGCTTTTAAGTTGTATGGGTTCCAGTATTGTATTGCTGTTGCTCATCGTTTCTAATGTGGGCCAGTTAAATGCAAATAAAGCCTCTGATTCAACAGCTTGCTGTCACATGCCTAAGTGTATGGTTCTGTGTGAGCATGCTTGCTTGTATGAATATGTGGATTGTATGCATATACGTAGTATCTGACTGGATATTAGGCCATTATACTATCCTATTTAATGCTAGAAGTTTTAGCTATTGTTGCATGTTTACCTCCTGTTCTTTTTTTATTACTTTCATTTAGAAAAATCATTCCACTTATAATTTGCCATAACCTTTTTAAAAAGGAGCATTTATATTTATGTGTGTACCATATCACTTACCCTTTCAATGGAAGCAAGGTCAAGAGCAGAAACGGCTGCTACTGTTTGAGCCCTCAAAACGCTCATGCAGTAAAGGGCAGTGAAAAGCAGGGCAAAGGTCTACAGCAGATACTGTATACAAGAAGCTGATATAGCATCTGTGTGGCCTTTAAAAGCCCTTGAAACAAGGTCTTTTACTTTGTTTCACTACCTCTAAGCTTTAAAGCTCCTCATAGGTAGGTCACTGTTGGAGATTTTGTTGTCCTAGACAAAGACAAAGCGATCTGGCTGTTTTCCATACAAGCTCTCTGCTTGGCTTTGGAGGCCCAGCTGGACCCAGTTCCTGCACTCCCCCCCCTTCTTATTAGGACATTTCTGCCAGACTCCAGCACACATTTTTTTGTATCCAGTGACAGCTAACTCGCAGAAGTCTGCAGTATTAGTAGTAGTCTTTGCATTCAAGTGTTTAATGGTTGGAAGCACAATTAGCTACTAGTCTGATCTGTTTCAGCACCTTAAAAATGTGCATTGACTGTGCTGTGACTAAAGCCATTGTGAACATTATATACTTTTAATTATTATTAAAACACATTTATTAATAATTTATTGAGCAGTGTATTTTGTCATGCTCATTGCTGTTTTTTTAAAAATGGTAAACCACTGAAGGCAGTTACAATGGATGCAGTTGTAAAAGTTTAGGTTTTATTGCTTTAATACTGCAACCTACATTAGGAAAGATCCTGGCCTGGCTGATGACTACTAACAGTAATTTGCATTTAGAACCATAAATAATTACTTACCATCAATCACTAACACTTTTGTTTCCATGCAGAAAAGGTAAAACTAGTCAGAACTTCTTGTATTAAAATTGTTTCTAGCTGTAATTGTGGTCACATGCAATTTTTAGATTAGGGCCTCATATATACAATACTTCTAATACATTTTTGATGCATTTTCCTTTCCCAATTCAAACTAGTACACTCTTTCCAAAATTTGAGCAGTTCCTTCACCTTTCACAGTTTTACCTATCATTTTTTGACCTTTTGAAAAATTAATATCTGAATTGTTGATTTCTGCGTTTTGCGGTCTTGGCATTGCAGGAGTCAGATAAGTGCTTCAAATGTGATTCTCGAAGGCCCTATGACCCCTCCCATCATAGAACCAGCCATCGCGTGGAGAACGTTATCTACCTGAAGGACAGCAATGGAGATCTCACCTGGTGGCAGTCTGTCAATGGTGAGCGTGAAAACAATATGTGTGTGTTTGCTTACCTGAAAAAAATCTATTGCAAATGCATGTCTCTGTTTATCATTGCACGTTTTTCATTTTGAAGATGCTTTTATTGCCTTTGTGATGATATTAAATGGTTTTAAAAGAACAGTCCAACTTTTCTGTATCTGTAGTGTATACTCAGTTACCTTATCTGCATGTTGCATGTACTTAAAAAAGAATGCCATTGGAAAGACAGACGGAAGAGAATGTCGTACAAAAGCTGTTCTTCTGTAGTTTTATCCAACATTAAAGTTGTGGAACAACAAAGGAAAGACCAAACAGCGTTATTTTCTGCACGATCAGACATGAGCACAAATTCATTCCTCCATAGAAATAGTCCTCTGAAAGGGTACATTTTAGAGATTTACAGCTTAATCTACAAATGCCATTGACTATAGAATTTACAAAAATGTCCTGAAAAACTACGTTTGCATAAATGTTTACTGATGAAATGCAACTTCTGGCCGTTGACTTTTATTTTGATTGTATGTTGAGTCAAAGGATTTTCTGTATGGTGAACGATTGGTATGATACTGATATTCGCCTGTGTTTTCAGGAGAGGAGAGTGTCAGTATCAGGCTCAATCTGGAAGCGGAGTTCCATTTCACTCACCTCATTATGAAGTTCAAGGTGTGCCATTGTTTTAATATGGATTGGAGGTGTTTGAATACTTTCCAAAATTGTTGTTATCAATCAAAAAGGCACTGTGTGTAAAACTGAGCTTTTCCCCCATGCTCTTGGTTCCTCTTCAGACTTTCCGGCCTGCAGGCATGTTGATTGAGCGCTCTGTAGACTTTGGCCGTTCCTGGAGGCCGTACCGGTATTTTGCCTACAACTGCTCCAGGACCTTCCCTCAAGTCCCTGCCCGCCCTCTACAGCTCATCGATGATGTCATCTGTGAAGAGCGCTATTCTGATATAGAGCCTTCCACGGAAGGAGAGGTAACAGGACACTAAAGCCTTCCCTGTTTATTAGAAAAAAGGACACATGGTCATTGAGGTAACATACTGCTCAGACCTATAATATAATGATAGCTACAAAGTAAAGATAGCCAGGAAGCAAGATTTCAGTTTTTTTTTTATTTCACAGTTATGAGAGGCCTAAATCTGTGCCTCAAGTTTTGGATCTTTTGCTAAGATGCAGTTTGTGACAGTAGACTCTTGTGTCTTGCTGAGCTCCTGCTGATATGGGCTCCTGCCTGTTTTCTCCCTTTCAGTAACTACATAACATGCACATAATATTGACCTGAAACAGGTGTTTTAATTGCACTCAGCTTAGGTTATACAAGACCATAATCATATCTTAGACTAGCAGTCTTAGTTAAACTAAAGTCAGGCCTTTAGTGTGCATGTAAATGTTGTTACTGATGCACTCAAAAATTCTACTTGAATGCTTTTAGCAGCTCTTGTGGACACTCCTCAACCTGTGTGTGTGTTTCTTTTTTGTTAAACTGTATGTTGTGTTGCATGCCAGATACTACATGAAAAATGGTCTTCATTTGATTTGCTTCAGGTCATTTACAAAGTGCTTGACCCTGCAATCCATGTCAGTGACCCTTACAGTACTAATATTCAAGGTAAGTTGTAACTCTGTGTATTTATCACATAGGAAAAAAAGTTAAAACCTCTTTATCTAGCGAGTAATCACAGACCAAAGTAACAGCCTTGTCTGTATTTGTGTGTAGATCTGCTACGCATCACTAACCTGCGCATCAACTTTACCAAGCTCCACACTCTGGGGGATAACCTGCTGGACCGGCGGCCAGATGTGCTGCAGAAGTATTACTATGCCTTGTACGAATTGGTGGTGCGTGGCAGCTGCTTCTGTTATGGCCACGCCTCTGAGTGTGCACCAGTCCCAGGAGTGGGTGCCAGGGACAGTGGCATGGTGGGTTTGCACTACTGGTTCTCATTCTGTGAAGCAACTAATAAGATACAAAAAAATAAAAATGCAAAAAATGCCAAGCTTCAGGTGGGCAGCATAGAAACAAAATATCGTACTTCTATTTTGTCTCGCAGTGGTGATATGAAATAACTAACCTTTGATAAGAGGACCACACCTCCCCATCTGTTCCCTCATTCCTATTGGGGGATCCGGCCTTCTAGCTTAAAGCAAAGTCTGCCCTGAACTCCTGCCCACGTTCTCAGAGTTTTCTCCCTTCCAATAGTAGTAATTCTCAATAGTCAGAATTCTTCTGAATTCCTTGTGGGATTGGGTGGAATAAAATGTTTGTTGAATCAGAATGTGTGATAAGACTGTGTTGTGATTGGTCAGATACATGGGCGCTGTGTGTGTAAGCATAACACAGTGGGGCTGAACTGTGAGCGCTGCAAAGATTTCCACCAAGACCTGCCCTGGAGACCTGCTGAGGCTGATAACCCTCACACCTGCAGAGGCAAGACACACACACACTCACAGTTGGAAACACAAACATGTACATGCTCTTGTAGGTCAAATCAATTTTTATCTCCTGTCTTTAATCAGAGTGCAACTGTAACAGACACTCAAACAAGTGTCACTTTGACATGGCGGTGTATCTGGCCACGGGCAACGTTAGCGGAGGTGTGTGTGATGACTGTCTCCACAACACTATGGGCCGCAACTGTGAGACCTGCAAACCGTTCTACTATCAGCACCCAGCCAGAGACATCAGAGACCATGCCGCGTGCATTCGTAAGTTAAGGTTTATGCAGATCTTTTTGTATTGCTTCAGCCTGCGGTGTTCTGAAGGAAAAAAGGACTGACAGTTTGTCATTTCTGTTGTCAAGTGCATGATGTATTGTTTTTAATTAAAATATATCTAGTTTAGTTAAGTATATTTAATGTGTCATTAACAGAAGTCTTTGATAACATGCTACATTAAAAATATGAGAGTAAAAATGTCATCAAGACATGGCAAGTTTGACCCAAGATGTACACTTTGTGTATATTAAATTTATTTGCCTTCTTAAAACAGTTTTGCAGGCTTGTTTTGGGAAATAAACACCTGTAATTAAAAAAATATTTTAATTATTTTAAATAAATTAAAGTAATTAATTAATTTCAATTCCATTTATATACTTTTTTTTATTCTCTCCCTCTCTCTCTCTGTCTCTCTCTCTCTCTCTCTCTCTCTTTCTCTCTCTCTCTCTTTCTCTCTCTTTTTTTTTCTTCTGTGGATAGCGTGTGACTGTGACCCGGTGGGCTCTCTGGAGGGGGGTGTGTGTGACAGTCATACTGATTTGAATCTGGGCATGATGAGTGGCCAGTGTCGCTGTAAGGCCAACGTCATGGGTCAGCGCTGTGACTACTGCAAAGAGGGACACTATGGTCTCAGCCAAAATGACCCTCTGGGGTGCCAACGTGAGTGTGTGTGTGTGTGTGTGTGTGTGTGTAAGTGGGGGGTGTGATTGAGTTTTCTACTGATTGATAATTTAACTGGGAAAATGTCCCAGAAACATGTTTGTGTGGGTAACTATGTATGCATGTTATGCTGGAGCAGAGCTTGTATGTGTTTGTATTTGTGGTGAATCTGTGTGTGATATATATTCTTATTAATGTGTTTGACAGCTTGTAACTGTGATCCACGTGGCATCACCATGCTCGGAGCTCCATGTGATCCAATCAGTGGAGACTGCTCCTGCAAGAGATACGTGACAGGCCGCTACTGCAATCAGTGCATAGTAAGATCTTTGCTAATGTTCCTAATGTTATGTTCACATTACAGGGCTAAAGCATGCCGTGAAGACCATGGAAACCACTAAATGTTTTAAGTAAACATTGTTCATTCTGTGTACACACTATCTCTATGAATTAGAATTTGCTCCTTAGCATTACCGACTCTTGCCCTGCACTCAGAGCCCAATTTGAGGGGGTGATGCAAGGAAAAGGGAAAGGGAGAAGTACAGTTCATAAGACTCACTTTTTTATAAATCGACCTGAAATGAATTATCAAATAAATCCTTGATGAACACAGATTTCCAATGAGCTTTAAACTATCATAGTTTGAATAAGAAACCCTAATTTAATGTTATTTGAACAGTTCCTGAACATTGTACTATTATTATTATTATTATCAGTTGTAGTAGTAGTAGTACTAGTAGTTGTGTCACCATACATACTGTGATGCCAAAGACAAGCTAACTAATGTCAACTAGCAAATGCACCTAACTGCAAAGTGACAGTTCTAAAATGTATATTTTCAATATTCATCAATCAGCCGTAAAGCTCTGGCCCATCAAGGTGTGGAGCCCAGAAGACCTCTGAAAGTGTGTTGTTACATCTGGCACTATGCAGCAGGTCCTTTAAGTCGTGTAAGTTGCGAGGTGAGGCATCCCTGCATCTGACTTATTTGTCCAGCACATCCCACAGATGTGCTGGGTAATTTCCTTGGACTCTTTGTCATGTTTCTCAAATTGTTCCTGAACAATTTTTGCAGTGTGGCAGGATTGCTCATTATTCTGCTGAAAGAGCTTAGTGCAATTAGAGAATTTAGTTATCCGGGTGTGCTTGGTCTGGAGCAATGTTTAGGTAGGTGATTTGTGTTAAAGTAGCATCCACACAAATGCCGGGACCCAAGATTTCAGACCAGAGCGTCACACTGCCCCTGCTGGCTTGCCTTCTTCTCATAGTGCATTGTAGTGCATTCAGCAGTGGACAGGTCAGCATGGACACTCTGACCTGTCTGTGGCTAACCAGCCCTGTGCAATATGTGCTACAGTAGCTCTTCTGTGTGATCGTACCAGATGGTCTAGCTTTTGCTAGTTGTCCTTTCATGGGCCAATTTTGGTAGACACTAACCACTGCACACCAGGAACACCCCACCAGACCTGCCATTTTGTAAACTCTCTGACCCATTTGTCTAGCCATCACAATAAAAATCTAAAACTTACCTATTTTTGCTGCTTCTAACACATCAAATTCAAGAACTGACTGTTCACTTGCTGGCAGATACACCCCTTGACAGATACTAATGTGAAGAGATGATCAGCATTATTTACTTTACCTGTCAGGGGTTGCGGCTGATCAGTGTGTATCCTATCCTATATCTTGCATAATCACTTGCGTAATAAAAGACATTCAGCTGAGGGGGGCCCAATAAAGCTAGGCTTGCCTAGTCTTGTTTACACTTTTCTATGCATACACATATCTCTGTGGTGATCAAACCATGAGCATCATTTGGCAGTAGCAACTCTATCGAAAAATGTGTGCATGGGCATCCTTTCACAGAGGATGCATCCACACTAATGACAGAAATGGATCACTTACCAACATAAATGTGTAGTATTAAAGCAGAAGGATCTAATCTGAATCCGAATTTGTCATAGAGCTTGGAATGTGAACAAAACTATAGTCCCTTATTGCATGAAGCTTATATGCCAGCCAGTAATTGTTCAAATCCAGTAGTAAATTAATGCTTTTCGGTGTGTTTGTATGTGCATATGTGTGTGTGTGTGTGTCTGTTTAGCCAGAGTACTGGGGACTCAGTAATGACCTTTCCGGCTGCAGAGCCTGTGATTGTGATTTTGGTGGAGCATACGACAACAAGTAAGGTTCTTTAACATTTTTGCAACACATATGTATTTGTATGTGCCAGCCTGAGTGATAAAACTGGTAGCCGGTTGTACTGTCAGCCATGCAAACTCCACTCCAACTCATCCCAAAGATATTGGATGTCACACCATCGCTTCAGAGAATGCAGTTCCATTGCTCCACAGCCCATTGCTGGG
Source organism: Brycinus macrolepidotus (assembly GCA_037974445.1). Taxonomy (NCBI): domain Eukaryota; kingdom Metazoa; phylum Chordata; class Actinopteri; order Characiformes; family Alestidae; genus Brycinus; species Brycinus macrolepidotus. The sequence continues at coordinate 24,535,020 of JBBPCZ010000142.1, read as the reverse complement.
AGGCTTCTTTAACCTTTACCTAACACTTGTCCTTGGGCATGATGACCTCAGGCTCCTGTGTAGCTGTATTCCATTCCTTTGGCACTGATTTTCTATGAAGATTTTACAAGCTGTGTGTGCGCAATTAACCTGTTAGTAGTGGGTGCACCTTAAAGTAGCTAAATTCGCTAGTTAGAAGGGCTGTCTGGATACTTTCAGCTCCTACAACATAAGAATCACTTCATTAATTCATTTATTCATGTAAGGTGCTTGACATACACCTTACTCTTGGGACTATCATGATGAAACCCGAGTCCAACAATATACAATGTAATGATGTTTTATCTTATGTTAACCCTATAAGTATTGTCCTAAGTCATGTTAATGTCCTTTATTACTTAGTCCTACATAAGTGTAGTCATTAGTTTACAGGACTGTGTAGAAATCTGAATTAGAAACATTTAGACATAATGTTTCTAACCCAGCTGCTTCTGATCTCTGGCTATCACAGGTGCAGGATGGACAATGGTGAGTGTGCCTGCCGGCCTCATCTTGTTGGCCGCCAGTGTTCAGATGTGGAGCCTGCGTATTTCTGTGCTGCGTTGGACTACTACAAATACGAGGCTGAAGGAGCAGTGAGTCATTCTCCTGATGACTCTGCTCTACCCGTAAGTACTACAAATCCAACCAAGTCTTACAGTCTATAACATAATGTTCTTTATTAGCACTGAAACATTGATTGTGTTCCTGATTTTTCACGTGATCTTCTTTACATGCATACATACTGTTTTCAGAATTTCCCCTTTGGGGATAAATAAAGTTTCTATCTATCTATAAAGTTTCTATCGATGTACATACATCTACACACATGGATGTTTTAGAAAGATTATTCTGTGGAGTTGTCATCAGCTTAGAAGAAGCTTATACCTCATACATCCACATATACCTCATATAGCGCACATTTGTTAATCAACCTTAAACTGTTGTTAACTGTTGTTAATGAGGCTCAAAAAGACTTCTAGATCTACTGATTTGGAATAAAAGGGGAAATTGTGTTTTCCTTGATTTGTTTTCCTTGATTCATTATTTTAAAGGGATTTTTAGCCTATAAGAACATACTGCTTTTGTACTGGCTCTTAAAGTTTTTCTGGTAGAGTACTAATTGCAGAAAAAATTGTCTAACTGGGCCAGTGTGATTTAAACCAAGTTATTCGAGCCAAATGATAATTTAGCTCATTCCGTCGGGTAAGGGTTCAGTACTATATAGAAGTGGAATTACATCTTTCACTAAACAAAAGGTCTCTCATACTGAAACTTGCTTGCACTCGAGTCAAAACAACAACAGTGGGAACTGGAGCTGATCTGATATCAGCATCACCATATCACCTTTGTGTCCCCAGGGCAGGCCCAGACACACACTACTATACAGCACATCAAATAATGGAATGTAAACCGTGGGGCTCTCTGGGTTTGGGTGGGTGTGAGTAATGTGAATAGTGTTGCAGTAGTGTGCCACAGAGTGTTTTTCAAATGGAGTTAGTTTTAAGGGTGCTTTAGGAGTGGTGATATGTTGCTGCTGGCCCATTGGAGAACTTAATGATAAATAATACGTATCCAGTTCTACTACACTGTCAGATTCAGTCAGATTTCACTGTTACTGTTACTATTCTGGTCAGATTTTAAAGGTACACTACATTCACTTTCTCGGATATAGAAGGATATTTTTACCTTTTCATAGCTTAACTGTTCTAAAGAGAAAAATAAAACAAAAAGACCAGAGTGAAGACAAGGTTTATGCAGTCAATGCAGTATAAGAAATATAACTGCCACAGAACATGGTACAGTTATGTTCCCTGGATGCAGTTTTTATTCTGACAGTGCAGGCACTCTCTATCTGGTCAGATAAGGCTTTGTATACTAGACTTTGTTTGAAGATTCAGCTATATTGATTTTTAATGTTAGAACCGATTATTATTACGCATTAATACACTTATGCTAGACACCTAAAATGAATATCAATAAAGATCCTGTATTTTCTTTTTTGAAGTGTATTATTGGCTTTTTGAAGACAATGACGCCAAAGATGCAGATAAGAGTGTTTATTTATGGTCTATGATGAAAAATGGTTTCATTAAACAGTCTAAATGCTAGCTGATGCCAGATAACAGTTGAATAAGGTGGACTGATACTGATAAGAGAGATAATATTGGGAAATTTTGCCACTCATAGAACACCTTACATCAAACACACTGTAAGATTAGAACTAACAGCAATATAAGTCATTATAAGAATATTCAATGAAATGATTTTTTCCAAAATAAAAGTAATGAGGGCATGTAAAATCTAGCTTGGTATATATCCTTATTGCCTATGTTCCACTACTGTGTGACATAGTTCTTCAAATTCCAACCATATATATATATATATATATATATATACACATATATTCTGAATTAAGTAATCAAGTAAATTCATGGTTAAATTTGAAATTTGAATTTTTTTCCTTAAGAAATTACCCCACTGCAATACAGCTTGCTAAAGATCACAGTGCTGGTTTTGCAGAAACTCTGAGCCGAACACACATACACCCACACATTGGGATCTGAGCAGGCCATGGCTGAAGTGACCCAGAATAACATCTGAAAACAGAGGAGATACCAGCCTGTCAGAGAGAGTTAGTTATGCCTGCCTCACAAACAAACACATGGATTCCCCACCTATCTTTTGCACCCGCACGCTCTCTCTTTTCTCTCTGTCCTTTCTCTCCTACAAAAACATTTTTCTGAGCAACCCATTGCAACACATTCCTATATTCGAACGACTGTCATAACATTACCACCTCGAACAAGTTTGTTCCCAGCTCTCCATCTCAATTACTATTTCTGTATGTCTCTGCTGTCCTGCTCTCTCACTCATTCACTGCCATGCAGCAGTGTCCTGTAATGCTTCACACTGCTTGCTGTACTTGTAGGCCTCCTACCCGAGCACTTTAGGCCAAGGGTTTTGTGAGCCATTTGATGGACAAATATGGTCACTGTCATAAAGTCTTGTATCTAGGAAAGTGTAACTTTTTAGAAGTAGAAAAAATATTTAAGAAACATTCCTGCTCCTATAAATTTAAATATACTCAACAAACAAATGTTCACAGAAAGAGAAAGCATAGTTGGTGTTTACAAAAAAAAAGCTCACCGTTTATAACAGTGAAAATATACGAAGTGTCCAGACATTCCATGGCCCACTACAGGACAGGCGGGTCAGGAGGATGGTGGGTTCATACAAATATAACCTTTCTTTTGCATAGGATAAGTGATGCATGCATGCTTTCTTATTAAAGAGGGTCATAGGGTCACATATTGACTGCAACAGCAGTCTATTGCAGAACGCCTGGCAGGTGTGGCACTTTTTCAGCATCATCGTGATCTTTTCTCCAAAATGCTGAAGGTCCTCATTATATACTACTGAACTACTGCTGAAGGTCCTCATTTTATAAATGACTCTTGACATTAGTAGCAACTTAGCTGCCTGGAGTGTAATCTCCAACTCGCAGTTCTGATTGTGATGGACCAGTTTTGCTCAATAAATTCCAGTTACGGATGTTACAAACAATAAATCTGACTGCATGTATACCACACATGTGCACAAATATGGGAAAGATCAACAGTTTTACACATTATGTCAGGCTGTCTAACATGAAGCTGCAATATGGAACTGTTCCAGAAGTAATGCATGTTTTCCAGTTTGCATGTAGAAATCAGTCTTCTCCTCTCTGTTCTTCTCTGTCTTTCTTTCTCTCTCTCTCTCTCTTTCTCTGTTTTTCTCTCTCTCTCTCTCTATCTCTACGGGTCTCTCTCTCTCTCTCTCTCTCTCTCTCTCTCTCTTTCTCTATCCCTGCGTGTCTCTCTCTCTCCCCCTTTCTTTCTCTCTCTCTTTCTCTGTGTCTCTCTTTCTTTCTCTGTGTCTCTCCCATTCTCTTTATGTCTTTCTCTCTCTCTCTCTCTCTCTCTCTCTCTCTCTCTCTCTATCTCTGTGTGTTTTTCTGTCTCTCTTTATCTTTCTTTCTCTCTCTGTTGTTCAGGGAAATCCGCGACCACAGGCAGTGAATAACTGTGCGGAGCATCTCAACAACCAGCTGAGGAGACACAAGCGTCACCGGCGTATCGCCCAGCAGCAGAGGGCAGCACTAAGACGCATCCGCCAGCTGCAGCAGACTGTACGTCTGAGTCCATCACTTTGCTTTGCACTTTACTCTCTATCCTTCAGCCAAATAGTTCAGCCAAAAATCACATTTACATAGCTTTTCCACATCCACCTAATTCAATCAGCCAAGACATGCTTGACATTCGCACTTTTAGTTTTGAACTGGAACTGCAAGGCTGATCTAGCTAGAAAGTGATGGAACTGCTGTGGCCGCCACTGCTGTTTTTATCTATTCGTCAAACTTGTCTGTTTTTAAATGTTACAGAATGTAGTACAGTGTCAGAAACCACTTAAACCAGTCTTTTTGAGATGATTTAAATCAACTATATTTGGGGAAGGAAAGCTTTTATCTTAAATGGACTTTTTTTGGTGGCTGTGTGCCGTGTATATGTGTTCACTTATGCCTTTGTGTTGGTGTTTCTACAGCCTGATGTGACGATTGTGCGCAGAGAATTGTCAGGTCAGCTGGTCACATGGACCGGACCGGGCTTTGCTCGGGTTAAAGATGGTGCAGGGCTTGTCTTTTCTATTGATAACATCGCTTATGCCATGGAATACGACATTATGATCCGCTACGAGCCAGAGGTCAGCCCTGAACTTGGACTTGAACTTGTATACACACTGCCTGTCAAATGCTTGTGGACATTTAGTCTTCTCTTGATTGTCACTGTTCCTTGTCATTAAAATAAGAAGAAAGACCTCAAAAAGAAAGAAAGACCTTTGTTTTATCATGAAACAGTGTTACCCAATATTTTGACTATATCTTGAACATTCATGTTTAGCAAAGTTTGTCATGTTTATCAAAAATACTGTTTCAAGTATTTATATGTTCTCTTAAATTGTACCTGCTTAATCTTTAGCATGTTAAAGACATTTTGAAAAGCTTTGTGTCCTCAAACATTTTACTGGCAGTGTGTATCCTGATCAACATTACTGCCTTATAAAACACGTTACTGACACTTGTTGGAAACAGTCCACAGAAGACTGGGAGGCTATTGTGAGTGTCACGTCTGTCTCGCTGCCCACCAGCCCTCGCTGCGGAAACCTGCTGCCCACTGAGCAGATGTACACAGTCACCCTACCCCACCACAAGAGGTAACATCGCCTGTCTGCGTCCAGTGTGTGTGCATGTGTGTGGGCATGTATGTATATTTCTGGGTGCTTGTATGTGACTGTGTGCTCTTCGTGTAAGCGTGTGTGTTTTATGTGTGACAGCCTTGTGAGTGTGTGGGGAAGTATTAGTTTATACTCTTGTAACAACTGATACTTTAAGTGTGCTAATGATAATGTCATTTGATTTGGCATTAAGCGCAGAACACTCTTGACCAGATCTAGCTCTGGTTCCACCTCAGAACTTTTGGTTACTTTCCGACACAGTGGAGTGTGTTTGTGTGCATTGTAATATGACTAATCGGATCTCTGGCTCAGACCCAGGAGCCTGGCAATGCCTGCCTTCAGGGCAAATGAAACTCAGTGTGAGGATGTAAATCCTCTTTACCAACTCAGAGTGAAATAAACAGAACTCAAGATGAGGGCACAGAGATTGAGGTGAGTTTGGTGAGTCTGGAGAGTTCATTTGCGATGGATTACTCTTGGAGCTGCTAAATCCTGTCTTCTATAGATAGTTGTAGATAGATGATAGGTGTAGATAGTTTCTCAGAATTCATTCCAGGCCAGAGATACTAAAGGGACCAAAAGTAGTGGATGTGGTGTGCTATAATGACTAAGAGGAGATGTTATGTCTTATTGAAGGCTGTAATCTATAAGCTGATATTGAGGGGAATAGTGAAAGTGAATTCCAGCACAGAAGTGTGTGTGTGAGATCCAGTGGGCTCACTGTGCAGTGTTTTCCTCAGTTCCGGATGTGTGTGACTGCTTCAGTACACCGTGTTTCCCCCTACTGTTGTGTCCTGCTGCTGTGGGCTCAGGCAGAACCAATTAACAGGCTGAGCTGAAAATGAGCTGCAGAGCCAGGAAAAGCTTGGTGTATGCAAGAAAAAGTGTGTGTGTGCACTTGATGCTCATATTGAAGTTTGAACTGCATTTGGATTGAACTGGTGCCAGTATCTGCTTAAAATGAGCAGTTGATACCTGCTATTTTTGGCTTCAACAGCAAAATAGTATTGAAGCCAGTCACCACTAAAGTGAATAGTTTCCCTTTTTTTAAATACACTTTTACTCCTTTGTTTTTTTATGCTACAGTGTTAGGGAGTTAAAGCACCTGCCCCTACATTCTGCTGTTTTCCTCAACTCTCACTGTCTTTTTTTAAACAGAATTCAAAACAGACCATTATATTTTTAAATTTGCATATATATATATATATATTTAGGCAATTTTACAAAGTGTGAGCTCTTTCAAAATTTAGACACTTTGCGTTGCCTGATGAGTAAGCATTAAGTCTGCGTTGCTTTGTGCGTCTGATCGGAAGCTTGGCCTGAACTATTGAAGTCTTAATTGTGTCTCGTCTGCATGACTTGCAGTGCCAACAAAAGTCTTTGTGCTCAAACCTAAGTGTCTTTTCTATCTTTGTTGTTTAATTGTCCGAGGCCACTCCTGTGTGGTCTAGAGAAGTTCTTTAGTGTAGGCAAAACATGGTTATATGAGAGAAAAGGAGGTGGAAGGAGAGACCGGGGCCTTATCTGGTACTTCTATTTGGTTTTTAGACTGAACATAGTGTAAATAAACAGTATTTCCATTCATGAACAGCTAAGGATGGAAATCAGTACAGGACCCTCAGTACTATTATTTTGCCACAATACTTGAGTGAGGATACAATTCTGTTGTAATTCTTTTTGGATTTTCTGGCCAATGTAGTTATATCTGTTCCACCTACTAGCTCGGACTCCTCCAGTAATGTGATACCACCAACACTGTGAGACTGAAGGTTGCCCAGTGGTTCTTCGGAGTCACCTGAAGCCAGTCACAGCATCTTTCTAAACCGCTGCTCAGGCACCATTTGTGGACAGCATAACACGCTTTGAGGAGAACACTGACCACCAATTCTGTTAGGTCGTCTAACAGCACTGGCTAGCTGCGTGATGCGGGGCATCCTATCTACACTGAATGAGCGACGCTGGTTGTGCTTTCTTGGACAGATGGCTGCAGCACCATCGAGGATCAAATTTGCAATCTCCTCATGATGGGGTCAATGCTTAGAAATTCTGTTGTGAATTTGAAATATTTGTGATAAGTGCTATGACATAAATTGTACTTTATTGCACTTAACTATAATGAAAGTGAGGCTGGGGGAGATCACTTCTGAAACACGGTCCCTCAGTACTGGTGCCCCTCAAGGATGTGTCCTCTCCCCA
>JBBPCZ010000142.1:24515711-24527432 GCA_037974445.1 Brycinus macrolepidotus | reverse complement strand
TTTTTTGTTTGTTGGTGTGTGTGTGTGTGTGTGTGTGTGTGTGTGTGTGTGTGTGTGTGTGTGTGTGTGTGTGTGTGAGTGCCAGCACACTTGTGCGTAACTTCGACCTGACTCCTCAGCCCCTGTTTTCCGGATAGTCTTGGCTGGAGTTCAGAGCACTGTGTGCCTTATTGTCAGGGTTAAGCTAAGACTGTGTATTTCTGCAGTTCACTTTAAACATGACACCCAACTCGAGATGAGTCACGACTGTCCATCGTACGAGAAGTTAAAAACGCAATCTGAAATTTAAGAGTGTGTTGAAGAAATACAATAGACGTTTGTGTTTTTCCAGCAGGGATGTGTGTGAACAGATAATTTAGTAGTTGCTTAACTGTTCCAGGTGCCTGTACTCAAATACTAAAAGTTATTGTCTTGTGATGCATCACTGGAATAAATTACAGGGTTGTGACCCCCAAAGGTGTAAAGACAGAAGATCGGGAGAGTATTCTCACATGCTAAATGACTTTAATATAAAACACTAAAATAATTTTCCCCAGCCATGCCAGAAAGACACATAATTTCTTACCTGTTATCACTGTCTCAGGCTTGATGTCCTCATTGATAACATGAGATTCTTGGTATGCAACTAGGTTGCCGGCTGCCTCTAACATAGTGGTAGCCAGACTTCGTTTGTGCCACTTTGGTGCCAGTTGGCTGCCACTACTAGTAAATAAATACATTGATTTTTTTTCGGTAAATTTAGTTTTCCTCAGTAAATTTTCTTCAGACAGGTAGTTCACTAGGTAGCTAGCTTGCTGGCAAAACGTTTAATGGTAAAACGTTTGGTACAGTACTATGCCACTAAAATCTCTGTACAATTACTATGGGGGAAAAAACATCACCATACAATTCACACTGATCACACTGATGAATGTGTGCAGGTCAGCTATTCATCGGTAAAAGCACTGATTTAACATTGTAATAGCATTAGTAATATCACAGCACAGACCAGTTTACCATGTACCATGAGTAAGAACTACAGTACATATAGCCTGCTACAAGGTTGTGCTGACATTCAATAAAACATTTCTTTGGTCAGGACAGCTCTCTCTCTTGCCTGTACTGCCTCTCCTCTAAAGCAGGGCTACTCATGAGTAACCTGTTAACTGTTTGTAATAATCTGTGTAATTGATAAAACATATTTTGGAGTGATATGTCTATAAAGTCTCTTACATAAACGGATCATTTATTTACCTCATATGAGAATCTATTTCTCCTCCTTACCATTATTCAGCTTACAAAGTAAACAAACTGTGTAATTCAGGATTGTTATGTGCCATAATATTTAATAGCAATAGAAATTATAGTAAATGTACGTATGTTTTGCACTTTTTTGTTTGAATTGTTGTTTGTAGACTGTAGCATCCCAATGTGAGCCCCTCTTCAAATTTACACTCCTGATTTTCACACTTGTATTTACAAGTGTTAAGGAGACGCATTATGTTATACTTAGCTACTACAAGTTATGAGTGCCTCAGTGTGAGCACACTGCTTAAGGATATGACTGAGAAAACTTTTCCACTTGATTTAATGAGCTAGGGGGTAAAAACACATGTAAAATTACAGCAGGCTTTTATTTCTGTCACTCACAATAACTATGATTTTCACTGGGTTAAGGGAGATGTACTTAGTGATTTCCCTTCCATTGTGCCTGTACACTATCAGTTTAAATGGCTTGAATCTCTCTTCCTCAGCTCTCCTCCCTCTCTCCTATCACCTTGTAATGACAGAGCACAGCTAACAACTTGTGAAACCCACTCACTTCTGAACAATGGGGAGGCCTTTGGGGTGGTTTTCTAACAGGTACCTGGTACCGGGTCATAGAGCACCTGTAATTAAGTCTGAACACAGGGAGACAGGGTCAGTGATTCATTAGTTGTGGGATGTGTGTGTACTCAGCATAAATGCAGAGGAAAGTCTTGAGGAACTGGTTGGATGACTGTATGTATATTTATGTTGATATAGTTCAGGTTTGAAGCATTGCACTTAATTATTTTTAATCCTAGTTTGGACACACTCGGGTAGGGGTGGGGCATATGACGATATAAGGGGTGTAGCAATACAGTATCAACCCAGATACTAGCGACATTCAAGTAGAAAGCAGTAGCAGGACATCTAAAGAGAGTAAGATAATGTGGGTTCATGTTACAAAAAATTTAAGCCATTTCGGTTTGGCTTTTTTTCCATATCGGTCAAATGGCCCTTTCCTGTCAAATCCTTGGTCTTAGCAGTAGTCAGAGGAAAGTCTCCATTCCTAACTGTCTGAATCAGAGCTTTTATTTGGGATGTTAATATCAGTCTCAATTCTTCACAGTGGTCCAAAAGCTTTTCCTACTGCACTGGATTGCTAGCGTGCTCTCCAGTGCTTTTGTTTCAAAGAATAAATGACAGAATGCTGGTTATTCAGGCTAACATGGTCCGTCTGGAGTGTATAACTTATTCAGACTGCACCAGGTGATGACTAATACAGTTTAGCATGTGATGGGGTGTAAGGCATTTTTTGTGAGACTTAAATCTAAAACACCCCGTCACTCACAGACTAGAGTTGACCAAAAAGTTATCAGTTTTTGAGAGAATGTGGTTGAAAAGATTTTTTCAACCACATTTATGTTGTTTTATGCTGTGATGTTGTTGTTTTAAATGGTACTGTTTTGCTGGTATTACAACTTGTTTACTGACCTCAGAAAAATGAAATATTGTAATAAATAAATTTCTGCCATGCCACTCTTATACATTCCTGAATCACATAAAGTGTCTGATTCTGTATATCATAACGTAATCTACCAGGCAACTTACCTTACATACTTTAAAGGAAAAAGCTAAAGGGTAGTAGTTCATCTAGGTTTACTAATCCAGCAGTATAGGAAAATGTTAACACACATGTACAAACTGAGTTCACCTAGATGAAGGTTTGCTCCAAGCACTTTTCAAAAACCTGACCCAATCCTGACAGTGTTTGTCCATATTCCCATGAGGACTGGTCTTACAGACTGTGGTTAGAACTGTTTGTGTGTGTGTGTGTGTGTGTGTGTGTGTGTGTGTGTGTGTGTCTGTGTCTGTGTGTGTGTGTGCTCTCAGCCACATCACCATGTGTTTTTAAAGCTGACTGATAGTCAAGCAGTAATTGCATTTAGTAGACAAGATCAAATCTAGGCCAAATCTTGATTATTTGTTTTTCTAAGCAGTGAAGAGGAAGTAGTTTGAAATGTCTTAATGATAGGAAATGGTAGTAATTACTACGGCTTTGAAATGACCAGTTTTAACATCCACATGAAGAACAGTATGGATAACTGTGAAATTGTTTTGTATTAATTAAACATTTTAGAGTGGCCATTAAACATTTGTAAACATATATTTGATGTTTGTAATATTAATGCTAGGACAGCATGCATAAAACTTATCCTGTCAGACTTAGACATCTGTCTTACATATGTGTCACTTTATCTGAAAAACCAGAAGCTTTAATTGTTTGGTTTAGGTCAGAGCCAGAACACTATGTTGGTGTGTACATTAAAGGCTGTTGGTCGAACAATATATGGAAAAGCTGCAGAATTAAGTTTCCGCCAGGCCTTCAGACTTCTCCTCAGCACCTGAATAGGTGTTTTGAATTGTCCGTCAGTAAGCCACTTGCTGTCCTTCGGCAAGCCTTTGCCTTTAATACTTCAGTATTTAATGTGTGTGTGCCTTTTAAATGATAAATAATTCTGTATTAGTATTTGTACCAAGTAATGTTTGTCTCAACATTTTAACATTTTAACAGTGTGTTTGTAGGTTGCTGAGCGATTGTCCATTACTGTTTAATTATCGTCTCGAGTAACTTTGCTGTCTAGAAAATTATTCTTCATTTTTGCCGGACACATATGCACAATGGATTTGACAAAGTGGATGCTGTTTTTTCACATAGAGAGTGTTGTGAGTACCTGTGTAAGTCTGCTGGCAGCAGTAGCCTGGGATGGAGGGTTTAGTAGTGGGTAACACTGGAAAAGAGGAAATGGCAGAGGTGGAAAGAGGGCTGGACTGAGAGCTGGAAATAGCAGTGTTAACGAGAGAGCAGTCACTGAGACTGGCCTGTGGACTGGAATTAGCAGCCAACTCATTTCCAACAGCCTGGATTACAGTAATACAACAGTACGAAATAATATTAGGCATGAAGTGCAGTTTTCAAAAGATAACCAGTATCTTTTATCACTCAGTAACTACTATGAATTATTCTGTAATTATTCAGTAATTTCTGTGAAACAACTGTGGGGGTTATGTAGTTGTGAGAGGAACGGAAGTGTGGGTTCACATATGGACATTGAGCGGTTGATGCTATGGAGAGAAATCTCCCTGGTGAATCTCACTTACCTTTTGTACAAGTTACAGATCTCCATTTCAGCTTCACATTCAGACATGGAGCAGGTGCCTCAGTGTAAGCTGGGGTTTTATTTTTGACTGTGATCCCATGGGAGGATCAAAGGTCGCCCACACAGGTACGGAACCTCAACTTGGCTCGCAATCAGGACTTCTGGATTTCATCCACTCGGTATCCTCAGAGGATTCACAGTTCAAGATACACATTTCCAGAATTCTTTCCACAGCCTAAATGAGTAACCAGGTTTCAAGCTGGTTAAGATCAGCCAAGACATGTTTGATGTTTGCTTCTTTAGTTTTGCACTAAAGGCAAATGGAAGCTAATGGAAGTTTATATCCTGCCAATTAACATCTTGCAAACTACAAGCCTCACATTGTTCACAGTTGTTTAGTAATCTCATACAGACTTGCTAATGTGGCCCTGACACAATGCAGCGTAGTGTTATCTTGGACTGAACTCCAAAAAAACAGACTTCCAACATCAAACGGGTTTGAGGATGCTAGATTTGAAACTATTGTGTACATTTTATATTTGACACACCATTGCTTCAAAGTAGATACGTCAAAGAGAAAAACACTTTTGTGAGTAGAAGACCCAAGAGAGAAACTGTAACCTAATTAGGGAGGAGGACTTAAGGAGAAAATGATTTTGACATTTGGTGCACACAGTTATTGTCGGCTCAGTGACAATTCCCACTATATCCCAGAACACTTAAAAGTCGTACTCACTTCCGAGTCAGGATGGCGTGTTTGTGAGAGATGCTGGATCTCCTGGATGGACTGTTTAGGAAGTTCTCAGTTGCTCAGCAGGTGGAGAATGTGTTGTGTAAGTGTCACATTTCAGTTCCAGTGTGCAGACAGAGCCTAGCGCTGTGTCGCCAAAAGCAGACTGACTCTCTGGAGCTGGAGACGGGCATACGGAGGGGGAATTTTCTGTACACTCTATAGTGGAACTGTTCACCCCTGAAAGTTGAGCTGGAGGAAAAAAAAGAAAGGACTCACTGGTGTCCAACTTTATAACAAAGCTAACAGGCCCTGCAGTGATAATCCCCACCTGGCACACTGTGCCAAGCTAAGCCCAAGGCAGCAGGAACTGAGGACAGAGGAGCACAACACATACCAGAGAGAAAGAGAAGAGGGGGTGAGAGATATGTGAGATGAATTGAAAAATTGAGAAGAGGATTTAGCATGGCAACAGACAGAGAGAGCGAGAGGAAGAGCGAGAGAAGCCCTTTCTTTGTCTCATCCTCCAGCTCATTTCAGGGAGATTAGCTGAGATGGGGCAGACAGGAGGTCCGAGAGCATGATGGGAAATACCCAGTCCAAACTCATTACACTTGTTATTTAAAGCAATAGAGATAGCATGCTCCCCCTCGACCCAATAGGGGAGATTTACTGAAGGTTTCAGTGGCCTCTAAAGGAGTTTGAGTTGTTCTAGTGTCTCATACAAAAACTGGAGCCTGCATACCTCAGCTGCCTCAGCAACATTTTGTTGTTTTTACTGTGTTGTGAGCATCCTGACCAGCCACAGTTCCAGATAGGCATTTCTGTGCATATTTTAATAAACATATTCACGTAGTCCTACAGAGGAAAGAATTTTAGACAAAATAATGCCACCCAGTTTTTAACGATGTCAGATTACTGATTCACCAGTAATTTTTAATATGTAACAATTAATATCCCTGTTAGAATATAGCAGTATAGTTTAATTATAATAGTATTTTTTCCTCATTCTTGACTTCTGAATATGATCTTTCTGAATGTGGCCATTGACATGTCATTTTAAAACCTAATGAATAGCCATCATGGCTGCATTAAGACAGGGAACGTGTCCTAGATATCCTATAATGTGCCATATATGCATGTTTGTTAACTGTTTCTCTATGACCAGTGCATTTTGAGCTTGCCGGGTTAATGGACTGCCTGTCCTTCTCTGAAACAGCTGACTGCAGAACTCTTTTTATGATTTATGTTCCCCAGGGCCAACAGTAAGCCAACAGCAGGGCTTTGTTAGCTGCCTTCCCTGCCAGCTGTCCTCCTACATTCCTGAGCCTCTTGTCCATGTAAGGAGAGAGTGGCAGAGGAGCTGGGAGATAGCCAGCCCCCAGACCCAATCCTCAGATCTTTTCTGAGCTAGACATTTGATTGAAAATCAATTAGCTGAAGTAATGATGTCCTCTTTATTTTTTAAATGGCCATAATAATTGCTGAACTTTAGGACAGGTGTTAAGACTGTCACTATTGATCATATGAGTAGTAGGGAAATCTCATAGCCATGACGCAGAGTCACTCAAGCAGCTAGCCTGGTTATATTAACAATAATATGAGGACTGGAGTTACTTCTCAAGTATCCTGAAAAAGCCTAGACATGTTTAAGGGAAAGTACCCTTTCTTTGGTCTCCAAGGCTCCATCCATATCTTTCTCTCACTCTTGCCACCCACTTTGTGCTGGATTAATCAGGAAAATAGGAAGTACAAGCAGATAAAGCAGAAGAATCTTGCTGTCACGCCCTATTAAAGCCCATATTTTCCCAGTTTCTTCTCTATATATATTTTTGCTTAGTTTAACTGTTAAGGAGATTAGATGGAATGTTCGAGGCAAGATTTGCCAGTGATCAGTAATTATGTTTACTGTAGCTGGAGTTATCGCTTGGAAATGCATGAAAGAAGGAAAAGACAGCTATTCCCTGGTGTTAGAGATGGTGCGATGTTTTTTGAAAGGTTGTTTACAGTTAACAGAGTCTGTCTACTGTGTGTGAAATTGTGTACTGTCTACTGTTTGTGTGTGTGTGTGTGGAGGGGGACAGCATGTGTGTAGAGTGGTGAACCTGGCAACAGCACGAGAGATGGTGTGGTGCCAGACAAACACAGCTGTCGGGTGTGAAGACTGAGACAGGTCTTTGTTAATATTGAAATTCTCCTCTACAGATTCTTCCTCTTCCTTCTTCCTAGTCCACAACTAAGAGTGGTGTAACACATATGGTGTTTAATTTCTATGTTATTCTGTGTGTTGTGTTTTGTTTCTGTCCTCAACTGCAAAAGTTCACTCAGATAATTTCATTAAACTAAGGCTTAGTGTGTGTGTGTGTGTGTGTGTGTGTGTTTGCCAGCACCTCTTTCAAGTGCTCAGTTTTTTTCCTCCTCAGGCACCAGGTCTCCATGACCCTTTGATGTTTCACCTGCAATTTGTTTCAGGATCCTTAATGGCTTTTAGTTGTTTATAAAGTTTACTTTCCCAGCATGAAGGACATGGAGACCCAAATGCACCAATGTAAGCATGTACTTTCTCAGAGCGAAGGGACTCCATTTGTATGTAGACCTAACCCTGGCTAAGGCTTAGTGAACAGGTGTGCAGAAAGTCCTCAATAATCGGAAGGGCTACTACACTTCATTCAAAGATCAGGATGCGCAATGACAATCAACCAAGATCGGACATCAGACAATGAAAAATGTGTTATTTTTATTTTTGGCTGATCTTACCTGCAATGTAGCACCTTATTTGTAGCACCTTTGGAAATGTACTAGTGTGTTTCAGGCCTTCATTTAGCCCGCACATTGTGAGCTTTAGGTCAAAAACTGGTGTGAAAAATTGGCCACAAAGACAGTCATTCTCTGTAAAAATTAGTGTTGGTGCATCCATAACCTGAGGGCCTGTATGTGAGTCCACACTTAATTCTTCACACTCTAAACTCAACAAATATTAGTTAATAGTATTACTTAAGATCAGTAAGTGATCGATTAGTCTGCATTTACAGGGCTGATGGGAGGTGGCTCACGGGTGGGCTGTAACAAGAAAATCAGACCCAGCTCTTGCTTTAGTTTTTATTTAGCTAACTTAATCTCCCTTTTTCTCCATCATTTAGCCTTGGCAACCACCATTGCTCAGGAGCCTGACCATGCGCATGGCTGCACTCATGGAAGCTGTTACCCAGCAACCGGTGATCTCTTGGTGGGACGAGAGAAGAACCTGAAAGCTTCATCCACCTGTGGACTTCATAAAAGAGAACCCTACTGCATCGTCAGTCACCTACAGGTAAAGCTTCAACCAGTTCCAACTTGACCTTCTAATTTACTAGCTGGCATTACTCAAACCTCTAGTGGCTCTCGGATCCTTTTCAAATTAGAAACATGTGAACCCAGTTAAACCATGATCCTAAAGATTGCCAACATTTGACCTGCTGCAGGAGGAGAAAAAATGTTTCCAGTGTGACTCCCGCAGGCCATACGATCCTAAATACAACATCATCAGTCACCGCATCGAGAACGTCATCACCACCTTCCAACCAGACCGCAAAAAGTGTTGGTGGCAGTCAGAGAATGGTAAGACCATCAGCAGTATGTTTACCTTTTGATCTTTCTGATGTTTCGTACATACAAAGCTAGCAGAGTTTTTACAGAATGGATTTAGAGATATGTTCCGAAAAGGCAAAAGGAATGATGAAGCCGTTTAGTGTACTTGTCCTAAATTATTAGCAAGGCTGTGAAGAAGTCCAGAAGTTGCCAGTAGTACTAAACCTGCCAAGGTTACTAAACCCTCCAAATCCAGCTGCCTGGCAGGCAGCCGCACTGAAAACACTTGAGATGTATTATTAGACACTAATGTTCAGGACAGTCTATTTATACCATGAGAGGAGTCCACAGTCAGTGTTCGTTTGCACTGAAGCTGACTGGCTAGATAGTTGGTTAAAAAGAAGAGAATTTAAACAAGTAGAATATACATCCATCACCCATGAGATTAAAACCAGCTGCCAAATATTGTGTGGGTCCCCATCTGACAAAACAGCTTTGACCTTTCGAGGCATGGATTCCACAAGACCTCTGAAGGTGTGGTGTGATCTGTGATCTGATGCCAAGATGTTAGCAGCAGATCCTTTAAGTCCCGTAAAATGCTTAGTGGATTGGACTAGATTGTCTGGTACATCCCACAGATTCTTAATCAGATTGAGATCTGATACTCCAACTATTCCTGAAAAAAAATTGCGTTGTGGCAGTTTGTATTATGCTGTCATAGCCAGCATTAACTTTTTCAGCAGTTTGTGCTGCAGTAGCGCCTTTGTGGGTTGGATCCAGATGGGCTAGCCTTCACTCCCCACTTGCATCAGTGAGCTTTCGATGCCCATGACCCTTTGCGGGTTCATCTGTTGTCTTTTCTTGAACCACTTTTAGGAGGTACTAACCACTCCATCCCGGGAATACTCCACAAGATCTGCCATTCTGGAGATACTCTGTCCCAATCGTCTAATGTATCCCACCCATCCTTGACAAATGATGAGAGAATCAATATTTTTCACTTCACCAGTCAGTGGTTTTAATGTTATGGCTGGTGGTAGAAAGGAAACCACAGAAATAGTAAAGGAGGATGTAGGTGATGGTTGATTTGCTCGATTTCAAAGGCAAAACCTCCATATCCAGCAAAGCTCCCCAGCACATACCTCTCAGATGTACTGTTGATAGAGGTAATTACAGAGTAGGCCTCCTGCTGGCACAGCAACAGAGAGTGCGAGCAGACCCAAGCACGACAAACTGACAGAGACCAAAACAGAGAAGATGGAAAGAAATAAAGAGAGCATATAGAGACAGTACCCCGGGCTTGAATTAAGCTTGGACTAAACTACAGTGCCAATGCTGAATCTCAGTTGTAAACCTGTTTTAGTCTCAGATTAGCCATAATCTGGGTCTGGGAAGCTGTCCTAAAGTACCTGCACCATAATTAATTATAATAATCAGTATAATTACTTGCTACTTTAAAAAAATGCTACTTTACTCTGGGCCTCTGTGGGAATTTTTATGTTTCTGATCTAAAGGTGGTGTACATTTATATATCCACGCCACCAAAACTGACAAAAAAAAGTCCTGTGAGGTGGGCCAGGCATAAGTTGTATCTTTGAAATAAGCTTCAGTTAAGTTCATATGGATATATGGGTTATGTGGGTTGAAAGATTTGGTTTGTGTAGATGTGTAAAATAATGGATTTCCACCTTTTGTGCAATCTTGTGAAGTACATACAGGTGAATTGAATCAGTGCAGTTTTGTTAAAGACGCAGTGTAGTTTTGTTTGGTGAGACGCTGCAAGGTTTGGTGTTTGGTATTCTAATTCGGTGGGTAAATGCACTTGCGTTAGAGCTGACAGTATCAAAAGAATTAAATGATTACAGTGTATAAATGTCAAGTGAAATCTGGTTTACTGCACAAAAAGATATTTTCTATTTTAACTTTTTTCTAATATAATAACTACAACAAGAGTCCTGTTTGAGATGTGTATGGGTCTGAATGCTCCTGTGTTTAAATCAGCTGTGTTACAGTACTGGGAGCCGTGAACAACATGGAAAGTTGGGAGTTGACAGGAAATGGGGGCTATTTTTGCTCCTGGTCACCATGGCGTCAGTGCTTTTTCAGAGAGTATGTCATGTAGTGAACAGTAGGTCACTTGTCAAGCATTTGTGCACTCCTGTTAGCTCCCGGAGCTGAATAACTATAGAAGGAAGTTTGAGTGGGGTGGATGTTAATTAGCTTAGTTTGGTTGTCTGCTGAACAGCTAGTGCCACTTGTCACTGAATAAGAATGAAGACAGGTGCTTTGTAGTCTTGAACAAGAGCGAGTCTATTTATGCCAGTTTGACTTCCTCTGTGTTAAAACTCTTGTTCTTAATGGCTGCTCCCATTAACTTTGGTTTGTTTAAATGCAAATTATGATTTTGCCTAAAAGTGTTTTCACTTTTATTATATTTTCACTTTTATTTAGCCTGAGATTAAAAAGGCTAATAAAATCAACCAAAAAGTCACCCATCGGCCACACTGGCTGCGAAGAAATCAGAATCATGATCTGACATAAAAATTTGTGATTGGTGCATCCCTGCTTTTCATTGCTTTAATTACTATAATTTTATTATTTCCTGTGATATGCACTGTAGTTTGGTTTTCATGTATTGCGTATGCTATTTTAAAAAATATCAAGGGATAATGTATTTTGGTTTGAGTTCTAATATCAAACAGTCATTGATAGCCACAATTTCTTAAGTTTGGCAGCAGGCAAACTTATGTGTATGTGTACAAGTATGTGTACAGTATTTTGGGGATGGGGTCAATGCACACTGGCTGGGATGCCAAACACAAACTCAGAAAGATGCACCCAGACCAGTGGGAGATTTGATATACAAATTTGATATTAAAAAAAAGAAAAATCAGACAAAGCAAAATAACGCCTACTCTGACTTCACAGTCTCTCTAGCCATTGTCCTCTCCAGGAGAGCCTCAGGCTGCGTCCGAAATCGCATACTACTTGAGTAGGTACTACATTTGAATTTGAACGTACTGCTCTACCGTTAAAACA
>JBBPCZ010000142.1:24493046-24509354 GCA_037974445.1 Brycinus macrolepidotus | reverse complement strand
TCTATATAGATGCAAATGTGATTAAAGAAGAATAGCAACAGGATAAAATTAAATGTTAGACGCTGCTCACTGGTGAGGTGCGCTATTTTTAGAACAGGTCCGCGGGCTACTCATGTGGTCCTTGGGGACCAGGGTTTAGACCAGGGGTCACGTGGTCTATACTGACCTGATAATTACCTGAAAAAAAACACCAGAAAGCAAAGTTAGGAATACACCAATATGAAATTTCTGGGTTTCTGGCACAATAATCAATAATTAACACCCTGCTGTGGCAGATAGTGATACAGATAACCGATGATATAATTATTTTGTATTTTAAAATACAGTGAGCATAGTAACAGGTTCTGGGAGCCTGTCATCTGAGGCAGTGGACAAATGGGACAATAACTGGCTCACAGGACCTCCACTGTGGCCATGGTGCACGTGATGTTTTAGCTTGCCTTTGTGTTTAAAGTTGGTGCTCCAATAAGAGTATTCTCAGTCCATGTTCCTTCCGTTTGTCTCCCTCACAGATCAACTAAAAATCACAAACTTGCGTGTGAACTTCACCAAGCTCCACACCCTGGGCGATAACCTGCTGGACTCAAGACTGGAGATCAAAGAGAAGTACTACTATGCCATGTATGAGCTGGTCATCAGGGGCAACTGCTTCTGCTATGGCCATGCTTCTGAGTGTGCACCCATTGAAGGCATAAGGGATGACATTGAGGGCATGGTAAGCTATTCATCTAGATGGGAAAAAACAATAGAGACCAAAGTAGAGAGAAAGTAAAATGGACTTACAATACTTTGCTATTGTGACTCTAATTCTAATGCTGCCTGTGCATTGACAGGTGCATGGGAGATGTGTGTGTAAGCACAATACGAAAGGGCTGAACTGTGAGCAGTGTGATGATTTCCATAACGATCAGCCCTGGAGACCAGCTGAGGGTCGCAACACAAATGCATGCAAGAGTAACTAAAGCTTCTTACCAAAACTCTACCTTTAGATATTGCACGTATTAAATCACAGGACAACATGAACAATACTCTGAAACTTTTCCCCCAGAGTGCAACTGCAATGCTCACTCCAACAAGTGTCATTTTGATATGGCGGTGTATCTGGCCACGGGCAAAGTTAGCGGAGGTGTGTGTGATGACTGTCTCCACAACACTATGGGCCGCAACTGTGAGACCTGCAAACCGTTCTACTATCAGGACCCAGCCAGAGACATCAGAGACCCCCGGGTGTGCATAGGTAGGAGTGACTCAGAAATAGCTGTGTGTGTTACATGAAGTGGTACAAATTAATTTTTTTTGTGTAATGTGACACAGATCTGATTTTAAACAATTTCATTTTTGAGTATGGTTATGCATCATTCATGAGAACTGTCAGATACAAATTTATGTTTATTTGGTTGTTTTTCTTTTTTTACATCACATTTCACTGCACATGTACATATCACCATGACAGATGGGTAACTTTCTAACATGAATGTGAACCATCTAGGCAGAAAAGTCAAATCTAAATAAAAATGTTTAAAGACCCAGTTACCAGTACTTTCCTTCATTCTTTGCCTCTTTTCTGTTTTTCTAGCTTGCGACTGTGACCCAGATGGCTCACTGAATGGCGGTATGTGTGATGGGCACAATGACCCATCTCTGGGAATGATCGCAGGACAGTGCCGCTGTAAGGAGAATGTGGAAGGCCCTCGCTGTGACAAATGCAAGTCAGGCTTCTTTGGCCTAAATGCTGATGACCCACTTGGCTGCCAGCGTGAGTATTGTCTGTTGTTTTCTCATCCTTTTCACGTTGGGGTAGTTTTGTGTTCTGTGAGTTCTGTTTTTGTAAGAGATCATTCAGGTCAATTCATTTAGTGTTTACCTGATCAACAGTTTTGATGGTTAATGTATCTCCTCATGCCAGCCTTCCTTGTTATTCCTTATTTTAGGATGCAAGTGTGACCCCAGAGGAACAGTTTCTGGCAGCTCCCAATGTGACCCTGTCCAGGGAGACTGCTTCTGCAAGCGCCTGGTAACAGGCCGCAGCTGCAACCAGTGCCTGGTAAGTACAGTTGTGGTACTTTCGTCTACACAGAAAGGTGAATTTAGATCATTTATCAGTCAGTACTGCTCATTGTGCCTCATCTCCCACTTGGCCAGTAACAGTACCCACAAATCTGAGGAGAACAGTTGGGCTGTCATCTACATTTAGCCCAGGGATACAAGGCCCCCTGGATGGTGTTGGTTTACACAGTGCTTAAAATGGACAGCAAGGAAAGAGGCACATCCTGAAATTAGACAAGCAGTGTATGTTTTCCATGTCACTCTGGTGTCAGTCTCTGTTTAAGAGGAAATTTGGAGTATGCTCGACTTGGATGTGCCAGAGTTATATGCCAGCTGATTGTTTTATGTTTTTTTTGTTTGTTTGTTTTTATAGGTATTCTAGTTAACAGTGAATGTCATGAATGCTTTTATTTTGGTACCAAGAACTCTGATATTGTTATAGTATCCTTAAGTGCTTACACCTGTCTGTTATACTCTGTGCTTTCCCTTAGCCAGAGCACTGGGCCTTAAGCCATGATGCCAGTGGCTGCAGAGGATGTGACTGTGATGTAGGGGGAGCTGTAAACAATCAGTAAGTACTGTGTTCAGGGGTCTATTTCAACTACATTTTGGTATTATTCATGCAACTTTTCTAACAGGAATCAATTTATTCTTTATTTATGTGAACATGTATAAATATGCATTATAAATAATTGATATACTTTACCTTTGCCAGGTGCTCTATGGAAACAGGGCAGTGCGTCTGCCGTAATCACATGGTAGGACGTCAGTGTAATCAGGTGGAGTCTGGGCATTTCTTCATGGCCCTGGATCACTATCTCTACGAGGCCGAACTAGCCAAACTGGGTCAGGTAACAACAGACCATAAAACAGCTTGCTGCATCTAGATTTTAGATGTATTCATGTTAAACCGTTATTTACTAGTAGCAGTGATTTATAAGCAGTGTATTGTAAGCCCTTAAAGTGAAAGTTCAGTAAAAAAAATTGACCCAATTGAGTCAATCAGCCAGGGCATGAATAAAATAACGGTTCCTAAGCCTCATACGTTGTAAAGTAATAGTTCCACTCAAGGTTTATGTACGAATTCACAGGGTTGCACTGTTGAGGAGAAGGAGCACCAGCTGGGTCGTCCAGCCTCTTGGACCGGCACAGGGTTTGCACGCGTTCCTGAAGGAGGCACTCTGGAGTTTATCATCAGCAACATCCCTTACTCTATGGAGTATGATGTTCTCATTCGCTATGAGCCTCAGGTAATCAACACATTTATATCTTCTCATATGTCAAAAAAACTGAATGTATGGTGTGATTATGTTTAAAACTGTATATATATATTTGTGTGTGTGTGTGTCTATGTGTGGATGTTTATGTTTGATAGATGCCCCGAGACTGGGAGGAAGTGCGTGTGACAGTTGTTAGACCTGGTCCGATCCCCACCAGCAGCCCATGTGGAAACACTATCCCCGCAGATGATTTACTGACTGTCTCCCTACCCTCTGGATCCAGGTATGTCTCTCTCTCTCTCTCTCTCTCTCTCTCTCTCTCTCTCTCTGATTGGTTACTGACTTGGCAGTTAGTGGCTCAGTGGTTCTTAGTTGGTCTTGTTCACTGCTACAGGTTCATGGTTCTGCCCCAGCCTGTATGTTTAGAGAAAGAAGTCAGGTACACTCTCCGTCTGGAGTTTGTTCGCTATACAGACAGAAACAGCATTCCCAGCTTCAGCAATGCCAACATATTAATAGACTCTGTAAGTAAACAAAAAAACATTTTGAAAAAAATCCACTTGAATATCCAAATTGCTGCCCCCTTACGCTAGTTGTTCTTCTTCCAGATTGCCCTGCTCCCTCGTTACTCCTCTCTGGAGATGTTTGTAGCGGGTGACTCTGCCTCTCTCGCTCGGAAGCAAAGTTATGAGCGTTACAGATGCCATGAAAGTGCAAAGAGTGTGTCCCGGCCAGCCCTGAGTGATGTGTGTGCCAAACTCATCACCAGCATGTCAGCCATCATTAACAATGGAGCACTGCGTGAGTAGCAGTAGACGGAAGAGAGGAGTCACTGTGATTGTGACTGTACTGCAAAACAGTATATCTGTGTTATGCATTTATTTATGTGTATGTTTGCTCTCTCTTCACTCAGCTTGCCAGTGTGATCCACAGGGTTCAGTCAGCTCTGAATGTGAAGTGCATGGAGGTCAATGCAGATGTAGGCCGAATGTGATTGGGAGGCGCTGTGATAAATGTGCTCCAGGAACCTATGGCTTCGGCCCTTCGGGATGCAAACGTGAGATACACTCCTAACAAAACCACATTTCAAAAAATTTTAACTGTTTTTCAGCCTGATCTCGATTTGTCACATCTGTACTGTACTGTCAGTTATCAAGGACAACTAGAATGCATTTTCCTGAGAAAATGTGAAGTGTGATTGCACTCCAGCACACACATAAGCTTATTTTTGACATAAGCGGGGATGCTATTTGCGTGGCCGCAGAGAGAACGAGTGTAAAGAATTAAAGAAAAAAAATCAGTTCAGCACAAAAACGGCTTGCTAATTAAAACTGTCCTTGAGGCTCAATAGGAACACATTTTTCACCCAGAAAGGTTAAGACACGGCCTTAAATAAGACATCTGAGCTGGCAACAGTTTCCTGGCTAGCAGTGCTAAAACAAGCGTTTACGAGCTGATTATTTTTTATAAACTACAACAAACAGTGACACACATCTTTCTTTTATAACTGACCTGTGCTTTAGTGTCTTAAAGGCTGTCTATGAGCCTGCCATCTCTTTAGCTTTCGCCGAACTACTTTTTGCTCCGCTTTAAGCTCTTCCAGCCTGCCGTAGCCCGCAGAGTAAGCTGACGTCACAATCACACTCTCTCTCTCTATTGATTTTCAAGGTGGCTCACCCCTCCTCTCTCTCCCCGAACACTACAGAGGCAACTCAACCACAAAGTCTCAATCTCTAAATGATCAGTACTCAACCCCTGATCATCTGATTGAAAAGTTCTATACAAACGCATAAGGTGGAGGTGAGGCCAAAATTTCGAATGGCCTCAGAGGAGAAGCGGCTAAAAAAGATTTGAACCAACAATCTCTATTGATGAGAGAAGACACCTCAAACCACTAAGCCACTCTCTCTCTCTCTCTGCATTTATTTTCAGTGACCAATTCATTGTGCAATTTCCAGACACTGTCCACTGTCCAAATGACATGTACCTGTGTGGCCCATGTACCATGTGGAGAGAGGGGCACACAAACATTGGTTTTGTGTTATAAAAAAAAAAAATCTGTCCACACCAAAATTTGATTTGGGGTTTCTGCCTGTTATGTTACCACTGAGCCACAGAGGGGGATTAGCTCAGTCCTCATTAAAAGTGCATATGAAGTCAAGGATGACTGAAAATGGGTCAGGATTTGAACATAAAAAAGCACAAATGAAAGCTCATTTTAAAATGCTCTCACTGACACCAGTGGATCATTTCTTAATTAATAACCAAGACAACAGTTACAAATGCTTTTGAAGTCTGCAGTCTCCTTATCCAGCGCTGCTGCTGTGTTTTGCTCTGTTCAGTGCTGCAGGGTTATGCCAGCCATCAGCTACCATATAGGTCAATGGGGGGAAAAAAGCACTTTGTATACAAGCACTTTGTGGGGGACGGGTTGTAACTCACATGTCAGAGTTGGAACTGTGCCAATAATTCAAAAACTGTAGGAGGAGAAGCAGTGCCAAAAGTCAGCTATAAAAATAAAACTTAAGAGAAATAATCACACTAATGATTCTGATGTTCCCCTGTACTTAAGATTGCCTAATGGATTATATTATTGACAACTGACTGTATGCTACGGATGCGGTAAATAGAGATTAGATCAAAATAAAATATTATTTCTTGTATTTCTAAAAGTGAACACACGTTAAATTCTTTCTCTTTCTCTCTCTCTCTCTGTTTAGCGTGTGAGTGTAGTCAGGAGGGTTCTAGTAGCCGTTTCTGTGATGTGTATACGGGGCAGTGTCCGTGTCTGCCAGGTGCATTCGGTCAGCGCTGTGATGGCTGCCAAGCTGGACACTGGGGCTTCCCCAACTGCAGACCATGTCAGTGTAACGGGCACGCAGAGGAGTGCCACCAGAGGACCGGAGCCTGCATCAACTGCAGGAGCAACACTGCAGGAGACAAGTG
Source organism: Brycinus macrolepidotus (assembly GCA_037974445.1). Lineage (NCBI taxonomy): Eukaryota > Metazoa > Chordata > Actinopteri > Characiformes > Alestidae > Brycinus > Brycinus macrolepidotus. The sequence continues at coordinate 24,503,142 of JBBPCZ010000142.1, read as the reverse complement.
TGAAAAGTAAGTAAAACGTGCAAGAAGCAGACCCCATAGGAGAGCAACAGTAATGCATGATCAGTTTTCTTACCATGTTGGAGATATGATGTAGAGCACATGTATACAACTCAGCGTTAAAAAGGGGCCGTTTAACACTTGGATATCTAGTCATTTTCGTTTTGTTGAGTTATGTAAATGTAATTACATTATTGTGTGCATAGTTAATTACATAGTTGTTTATGTAATTAATGACATTTTATCTGCATTTTACCTGCAGGTTTGAGTCTGGACTTTTGACTTTTTTTCCTTTCTTTGATGTTTTTCTTACTTGAACAGGGGAAATAATTCATATTTAATTACCAAAAGGTTTTTTCATCACCAGATAAAGTTAAAGATCAAATGATCTTGCTGTATAAAATGACAGATAAATGTCATTTACATGACATTTACATGAGATAAATATGCTTTTTCTTTTTAAATGTTACAACTGTCTGTTTGTAAATGCCAATTAAATGTTAAATGCAGGTGTGCCAATGGATTCTATGGAAATCCAGTCTTGGGTTCAGGAAACCAGTGTCGGCCTTGCCCTTGTCCAGATGGACCCAACAGTGGACGGCACTTCGCTGCCTCCTGTTACCAAGACAGCCACAACAGACAGGTGGTCTGCAACTGTAAACAGGGCTACACAGGTGCGTGCCCCTCTCCTGTATAGGACAGAGACAAATTGTAGTGATAACCCTTAATGCATTACTTTATGCAGCAGCAGGGGTTGGGAAGGAAATGAGAAAGAACAGGACAGTTTTATATGGTTTGGCATCCCAAAAATGCAAGGTGCTGGGTTGGTGGTTGATCAACTGCCAGTTGGCAACCTTCCCTGAGTCCAACAGCATTCACAGTGATGCAGTGAGTACAGTCATCACAGGTGAAACCCATTCAGTGGCTCTGGACTGTTGTGAAGTGATTATCTGTGTTGTTTCCCTCTCCTCGGCTGCACACAGGGATTGTTAAGCGCTCTGGAGGAACAGTCCTCAAGCGTGAGTAGCTATGGAGACCCCACCCGTACCTCTGCCATCCAACCCCCGCCAAACCCTCTCTTCCCTGCGCATGGCTTTCAGCACCCTAGTCCTTTTTTTGGTGCTGTACCACCACACATGCCATGTCATTATGCAGAGCCCTGGAAACTGATCCAAGAGCAGTTTTGACTCACTACCAAGTTGTGTACAAATGAAAGTGCAGCCCCTGTACCTGAGCCAGTGTTTGAGGCAGAGAAGCTGTCTCAGGGAAGTGCTGACTTGCTTGCGCTGCCTGTCTGTTAGCCATTAGAAAAGATGTTTCATAACATATCAACAGAGTGGATAGCTAAGTCAGTACCTGAAGTAGTCCCATGAATTTGCACATCACTGTTTTCAGAGTTACACTGACTTCAGATATTGTCTTGGCTATAATTATTGAAACAGAACATTCATTATATTATTTGTTATCTGTTTTACTCACTCTGATGCTATGTATTGTAAGCTGCTTTCCGAGAGGTGTTTTTTAACCCTCTTACATCTAAAAGCCTTGTGAATATGTACCTAAAGCTGGTATCTCCTGGACAGTAGTCCTTCAAGGCTTGGCATAATGTTTTTGAAAGCTAAAATTCTGAAATGTCGTCCATGAGAACACAGCTCTAATATAACAACCCTCCCCTACCTGGTTTACACACCTTGCTTATGTGTGCTCCCACAGTTTTCTTGTATCCTATAATCCTAAAGAAATTATGTACACATTTAGGTGCACATATGTGAAAGGGTTTCCAGATTGTCTTGGAAAACTGTACACATAATTGCGAAGAACCTCAGTACATTAAGGAACAGATTATTTAGCTGTTATTCCAATCAGTGTTGTATTTATGCCACAGACCAGGTATAGAAGAAAAAAATGAGAGGGATTTCAGACCCAGTGTTACAGCTACAGATGTTTTGTCAAATCCTGCTTTTGTACCCTCTAGCAACCCCAACAGCTGGAGAAAAATAACAAAAAATGTTTTGTCCTCTTTTCTCATTTTTCATCATGTGTTTGCATCACACCTTGTTCATTTAAATGCATTTTCCACATATATCTCTTTGGCACTGCCCTTTTTCTCATGTAAGTGTTTATGTATTTGTAACATTAAGTCTGTCTCCACCAGGTGTGCGCTGTGAGGAATGTGCCCCTGGTTACTATGGTAATCCCTCTCAGCCTGGTGGGCGGTGCCAGCCCTGTCGCTGTAGCAACAACATTGACCTGTCAGATCCTGAGTCATGTGACAGACAGACTGGGGAGTGTCGCAAATGTCTGTACAACACCGAGGGGCCTGACTGCAGCGTGTGTAAGAGTGGATACTACGGAGATGGCTCTCGCCGTAACTGCAGGAGTGAGTCACTAACCAAAGGCTTAATTGACAAAAACAGTGGCTCTTATTCTTTTAGACTAAATTTAAAAGAATGGATTGGCTGACTGACTTTGTTTGATGTAAAGACTGTTTTTTAAATAACATCAAAACTTGAATAGTTTTGTTAATGGCATTTTTCCTCATCTTCCCAGAGTGCACTTGCAACTTCCTAGGTACAGAGCTTAGTCAGTGTCTATCCCGAGATGACTGCTTGTGTCAGCGCTCCACAGGACAGTGTCAGTGCCTGCCTCACGTCACAGGCCTTACTTGTGACCACTGCGCCCCCAACTACTGGAACCTGGCCAGTGGACGGGGCTGTGAACCCTGTGGATGTGACCCTAATAATGCATACACTTCTGCCTGCAATGAGGTACTTGAATCTCTCTCTCTCTCTCTCTCTCTCTCTATCTCTCTCTCTATCTCTCTCTCTATCTCTCTCTCTCTATCTCTCTCTATCTCTCTCTCTCTCCCTATTTAGCACTTAACAGTTCACACTCTTTAGACTGGAGGAAATACCTCCTTAGGAATCATGAATTGACTCTAATTTAGCTCAGACTGGTTCCGGAACACAGAAATATGTGACATCTGAATCATTTAGACATGTTCTCCCACAGTTCACAGGTCAATGTCAGTGTCGTGATGGCTTTGGTGGAAGGACTTGCAGGAACTGCCAAGAGAACTATTGGGGAGATCCCAGAATCCTGTGCAGAGGTAAACTCCTTTACACTGCATTAAACTGTATATTGCATTTATATTAAATTACACTATTAAATTGTGCTGCTCTTTCTTTTGTATACCCCTGTGTGATCTGCCTTTGTGTAATGGATCATTCACCTCTCTCTGCAGCCTGTGACTGTGACCATAGGGGCATTGAGACCTCTCAGTGTAACCGTGTGACAGGTCACTGTACTTGCCGGCAAGGGGTATCTGGCGTTCGTTGTGATCAGTGTGCCCGTGGCTTCTCAGGCACTTTCCCAGATTGTCAGCCTTGTCACCAGTGTTTTGGGGACTGGGACCGTATCGTCCAAGATCTAGCCGCTAAAACTAAGGCACTTGCAGCCCGAGCGCAGGAGATCCAGAACACAGGCCTGACAGGAGCCTATGAGAAGAAGTTCAAGGAGTTGGAAAAAAAGCTAGCACAAGCACAAAGTATTGTCAATGCACGCAATGCCACTGCTGAAGCTGTGACCAGTCTAATGGGCATGATCGAGGAACTCAGGTAGAATATGTTGCCGCAATTTACTACATTAAACAAAGATTTTTCTTAGCCCTTAAATCAGTACGGTCATCTGTTTGTGACGGTCATCTGTTTGTGATGGTTTGCTCTCCCAGGTCTCGTATTGGCGAGACCACAGACACACTGAATCGTCTGGAGGGAGACCTGACCAGTGTGCAGGACAGCAACTACGAAGCCAATAATGAGCTGAGCATGCTAGAGAGGGAGGCCAAAGAACTCAACTTCACCTCTCAGCAGCTGAACCGCCAGCTGGACATCCTCAAAAACTCAAACTTTTTGGGTGAGGCTTAGATCCACTTCAAAGATACATGGATGCATACTCATTTAGCAGACAAATGATCCAAAAAGGTTTCAGTCATGCACACCTATTAGGCTGAAAAAAAATGGAATAGGGTGTAGTGGAATAGTGTTTGTGAGACTTGGGTTTATATAATGCATTTCTGAACTGAAATCTGAACCAAACCTTATTCAAATATTTATAGTTAGAAGTCAGAAATATTCACAGATGTTCTCCAAACATAGTTAGTCTTTAACAAGACAAATAATACGCTGATTTATTAAAACATGTTGAATGCATAGGTGTCCCCAAAGTTTTTTTTCATGGGAAGTGTAAATAAGACATGTTCCAATTTCCACAGTAAGGCACCTGTACATACTAGTCTGACTATTCTTACCTTTTTGAAAATTGCCAAAATCTATAGATTTTTTGCTGTTATTGTTTACAAGGACACTCATCACCACGGTCTTCCTACTTACAGGTGCATATGATAGCATCCGTGCTTCCTACAACAAGTCTCGAGATGCGGAGCGCCGTGCCAACCAGTCCACCACTGACACTCCTAGCACTGTGAGCCAGTCAGCAGATACCCGCAAGAAGACAGAGCGACTCATTTCAGAGAAGAAAGATGACTTCAACCGCAAGAATGCTGCAAACAAGCGAGCCCTCACTGACCTAAATGCAAAAGCTCAGAGCCTTGACATAAAGAAGATCAATGAGAAGGTCAGAGGCTTTAATGCTGCTCCTGGAAATGAGAAACCCTGTTTTGACCAAGCCACTATAAAATACACATCCACACTGAAAGACGCAGTCCATGTTCATGTCTTGTCCATCATCCTAGGTCTGTGGAGCTCCAGGTGATATCCCGTGTGGAGAGAGCCCTTGTGGTGGCATTGGATGTCGTGATGATGAACGGAGACACTGCGGGGGACTGAACTGTAATGGAGCTGTTTCCATGGCTAATAATGCTCTGGAGAGATCCAAACATGCAGAGAAGGAGCTAATCAAAGCCATGGGAGAAGTGGAGGAACTCTTCAAACAGGTGAACATCATTCTCATACTTCCCAGTACTATAGTTATTACATAGGTTCACTCAGTGAAAGCTGGACCATTACCACAAGAGGAGAATGTTGAAGTATTTTATCCTTGTTTGGCTTATTCAGGTCGCAGAAGCAAAGACGAAGGCTCAAGAGGCCAAAGATAAAGCTCAGGCTGCCCTGAAGAAAGCCAGCGACACCAAGAAGAAGGTGGAGCGTTCCAACAATGACTTGCGTGACCTCATTAAACAGATTCGTGGCTTTCTTATGCGTGAGTTTCTGCATCTGGTGAAATTTGCAAATTCAGCACTATTTTTGGTTTGGTTTCATTTCTGTGTTATTCTAAGACACAAATCACATTATGAGTGCACTCAACAAAGCATAATCAATTATGAGCAGCTTCTTTACTGTTTACTGACTAGGCAACACTTTGTAGATGCTGCGTAAATGCTGAAAGTAGCCAATCAGAGGCTACATACAGTGAGATTCTAGAACACTTTTCATTGAATTCTCTTTATACATTCTAAAAACTATTGTGCTAGAGGGGCTGTTTTTGATTATCAGAACCTGCTACTTGATAAATTGGGGGAAAAAAATGTTTTTGGTAGTAGACTGTCAGTTACATCAAAACAAAAAATTGGTTTAGTCCTTCAGCCACTTTAACCTGTCAAATGTTTGGATTTGCGCAGAAGAAGGTGCTGACCCTGACAGCATTGAGGCAGTGGCCAATCGGGTTCTTGAGCTGTCCATCCCAGCCTCACCACAGCAAATCAGACACTTAGCTGATGAGATTAAAGATCGTGTCAGGAGTTTGTCTAATGTGGACGCCATTCTGGAGCAGACACAAGATGATGTCCGCAAGGCAGAACAGCTTCTGATGAATGCGAAAAAGGCCAGGTATATATACACGTTTCTGTGTTTCTCTGTGAGTGACACTTAGCTTTTGTGCATCTGTTGCATAGCAGTGACAGTGACAGTGGCGTTTTCAGCTTAGAGGTTTTTATTGTTCTCTTTTTCCTTAAGGAATAAGGCAGATAGAACAAAGAACACAGCAGAGGGTGTGAAGCAGGCACTGGATGATGCTCATAAGGCTCAGACAGCTGCTGAGAAGGCCATCCAGAGGGCAAGGGATGATATTAGAATGACTGAGAACCGACTGGCTGAGGTACACATTCAAAAGCTTTCTGGTTAAACTTGAGCTGTTGAGGTTTATAGTCTGACAAACATTCTGTATCTGAAGATTCAGTCTGAAACATCAGCCAGTGAGAAGGACCTGAATGATGCCATGGACAAGTTGGATGATCTGGGACGGCAGATAGAAGCCTTGAAGGCCAAACAGGCCAGCAACAGCATAGTTGCTGCACAAGCTAAAGAGACTGCTAACATGGCTCATGACAAGGCTAATGAAGCAAAGCAGGTATGTTTGTTGATATCTTCTTGGTGACTGCTATTTCCTTTTTGACTTTCTCCTGAACTAACCTCTTCACCTGTCTTTGTTCAGGTTCTGGATGGTGAACTTTCAGATAAGTACCGCACTGTTCAGGATCTGGTAGGCAGGAAGGCAAATGCAGTGCAGGACGCCAAGAAAAAAGCTGAACAGCTTAGGGATGAAGCGAAGCAGCTGCTAAAGGATGCACAGGACAAACTGCAGAGGCTGGCAGGTGAGTGGGAGACAGAGAGAAAATGCTGGTGAAGCTAGAGGGGACTGTGGATTGGGGACTGTTCAACTTTAATACACTGCATGCAAATGTGAAATTCAGTATTTGTATCTTCCAGAAATGAGGGCATTAGAAATAGGATAGATTCCTCAATTTTTTTCTCAAATTGTAAGTTGCTTTGGATAAAAGTGTCAGCCAAATGAATGTAATGTCATGTAATGAAAACTCAGACTGTTGTACTTTTTCCCAAAATCAGTCTTTGAGGAAACTCTGGTTCACCACTTCCAATCATTCCAACATAGTTTTGATGTTGATATCTTTCAGAAGCATTCTTAAAGCAAACTGAAAAGAAATGGCAAAACATAAACAGAATCACATATCAGCTACAAATTAAAGTTAACTCAAATTATCAGTATCTCTTCTATTCATTTCAGTGACACTGTAGAAGTAATATGACCTAAAATTCATGTGACCTTGTCCTTTTATTGCTATCTGGTAGGCTAACACGGTTATTAAGTGACTTACCTAACTCTTGCTTTCCTTTGTGTGTTCTTAGTACTTGAGAAAGGCTATGAAGACAATCAGAAAATACTGGAGAGCAAAGCCAAGCAGCTCGATGGCCTGGAAGATAAAATGAAGGCTATTCTGAATGCCATCAACAAGCAAATCCAGATCTATAATACATGCCAGTAAACTGCCAGAGGCCCGCAGGACTGATTTCACCGACAATTCAGTGCTACCCACAAGGTTCCAGAAGCAAACAGAGGATACCAGACTGGCACTAGGGCGATCAGTGTCTACAAAATCATCTATTTTTACAATCACCATAATAGAGATTTAAGTATATTGTGACATTTTTCAGCCAAATTGACACATATAAAGTAAGGGGAACATGTTTTTATGAAAATCCTTTAGAGTTATAACTCAGACACACCCAGGTCTTCTACAAAAGTTCTTTCAAATTTGGCCAGTTACAGTTCAAACAAAAGTTTGTTTAATAAATTAGTTGTATCTGAGCACATCATAAAACTGCATACTGCTGAAATCCACCATGACTAGAAGTGTAGAGGTCACAGTCTGCTCATTTTAGTAACATTCACCAATGATGCAGTTGATGGATGACTTTTGAAGCCAGTTTCTCTGACCCAGATTCAGCCTAAACCTAAACTAAAGTACAACTTCTGCATCTTTCATTTGGAACTGTAAGGTGAAATTTAAGTGGTGAAAGTCATATCACATCGTGATAACACACATTCATCCAGTGTTTTGTGTTTTATTGTGTTTTATGTGTAAAAACAGTCTGTATACACTGGTGTATACTGGTAAAGACTTTAATACAAGAGCACTGAATTTAGCCATCAAAGGTTCCAGTGTCTGCTTCCGTTTGTCCTCTACAACTGCCTGATTTCATGAAGAGCACCTTCCTATATGGAAAGGAATACAAGAAATACTTGAAAAGACTATAGCTCTTGAAGGACTGCCTATAAATCATATTGGTGGCTCAATAAAACTATTTTTAAATCATTTTTCAGTATTGAGGGTTACTTTATACTTGTGGGGAAAATAATTATACATAGATGTTCACTTTAATAGATGACATAAATACTGTGAAGGGTTTCGTGTTTTACACACACACACACACACATACATACATACATACATACATACATACATATATATATATATATATATATATATGTATGTATATATACCTACAAACACAGACACATATATATATATATATATATATATATATATATATATACAGGCAGTGGCCCTTCTGCCTCCCGATTTCAGGATTCGAAAGGGCTCAAATGACAAAGTGCCATGGTGAATGGTCTAGAAGGCCCTCTCTTGCAGCCTCAACCCAGAAGAGTCAAGTGACAAGCTACTAGACCCTTCTTTCTCCTGCAAAGAATAACTGTGACACCTTATGGGCTGGGAACTGCTATGTGATGGAGAGCCCCTGAGGAAGCATTACTTTTGGCCTTACAGCACTTCCTCCCTGTATTGAGGGGACACCATGGACAACACAATGGCAGTGTAAAATATAAACAGCCAGGGGGGCACACATTCCCCATCCCTTCTGAAACTGTCCCACTCCATTCTACTGAGCAACAGCCTCCACTCCACTCAGGGTGTCAAATGTCCCTGGTCATCTAATCCTGGGGCCAGACTTCCTCTCCAGCCTAGTGGTTAGGGCGGTTGCCCTGCGATCAGGAAGTCGTGGGTTCGATTCCCAAGACTGCTAAGCACCTCTGAGGTACCCTTGAGCAAGGTACCTTCCCCACACACTGCTCCCCGGGTGCTGTGTTCCTGGCTGCCTGCTGCTTCACTTGGTGAATGGGTTAAAAACAGAGGAAGAATTTCGTGCTGTTCACACTGTGTGCTGTGGTGTGTTCACGTATGACAGAATGGTCACTTTCACCCAGAATGAGAATGGTGTTTCCATCTAGATGTGGTGGTGCAGATCTCTGATTGGATTGGCAAAGAAAACATAAACTGTACTGTTTTGTCTCTTAACAGTACACAGCACACCTCTACGGTAAATATGTATATGGACTAACACAAGCTGGAATTTTAACCAGTTAGCCTTCCTGCCTTCATCCAGATGCAGGGTAAACATAAGCAAACTAGGTAGCAGCAAGGGGCAGCACAACTTTCATTCCCCCCGAAATATGACTGGCCTCCTTGGGTGCCCCCAACGCCAATGTCCTGCCCCTTTGGATCAGGGCGCTACGAATCGCCACTTGATTTGTGATGCAGAATCACAGTACCACATGGAGAGCCTGTCCACCAACCTGCTGCCCTTCCCTTCCCCCAAACAAGTAAAAGTAAAGTAAAGTATCCCCTTATAGTCATGCGTGAACACACCACAGCACAGCACACAGTGTGAACTTCTTTCTCTGCATTTAACCCATCCACCAAGTGAAGCGGGGGCTGCTGCCAACGAGGGGTGCCCAAGGAGCAGTGTGTGGGGACAATACCTTGCTCAAGGGTACCTCAGTGATAACACTAGCAGTTGGAATCGAACCCAGACCCTTCTGATTGCAGGGCGAATGCCCTAACCACTAGGCCACCAGCTGCCCCACCAAAAAAAATAAATAAAAAAAATAAAGAACGCTTCACGATTTTGCGTGTCATCCTTGCGCAAAGATAATCAAAAGTACAATGAGTTAAAAGATAAAAGATAATCAAATTGTACAATGATGATGGTGTTTTGTTATTAAGTTCCCAAACAATATAAGGGAATAAGTGGTGGTGTGGAATCTTTAATAAAACTCGGAGAGAGACTTTAATATGTTAAACCAGATAGTGTCTTCATTCTCTGCAGAGAAGGTTCAGTCCGCACCAGAGGTGGACAGTAACGAAGTAGATTTACTTGAGTACTGTACTTAAGTACAGTTTTTGAGTATACTTCACTTGAGTAATATTTTTTTTGGAAACTTATGACTTTCACTTCACTACATTTGAAAGACAAATATCCTACTT
>JBBPCZ010000142.1:24471021-24492946 GCA_037974445.1 Brycinus macrolepidotus | reverse complement strand
AAGTAAGTAAAACGTGCAAGAAGCAGACCCCATAGGAGAGCAACAGTAATGCATGATCAGTTTTCTTACCATGTTGGGGATATGATATAGAGCACACATATACAAATCAGAGGGAAAAGGCTGTTTAACCCTTGGAGTCATTGCCGTTTTGTTAAATTATGTACGTCCCTGGAGGCCCCGAAAGTGATCCAAGAGCAGTTTTGACTCATCAAAGTGCAGCCCCTGTGCCTGAGCCAGTGTTTGAGGCAGAGAGGAAGTACAGTCTCTTGAAAGTACAGACTTGCTTGTGCTGCCTGGCTTCATTTCCACAGGAGAATTACTTCAAACATTGTCTCAGCTATAATTATTGAAAAAGAACATGTTACAGTATTTATCTGTTTTACTCACTCTGATGCTATATACTGTAAGGTGTTTTTCAAGAGACCTTCTTACATCTAATAGCCTTGTGAATATGTACCTAAAGGTTCATGGTTACTTTACTTTTTTGTCATCAGCAGCTGTGTACACGTACATAGTGTGATGAGATGTTTCTCCATGGACCACGGTGCAACATATAGCAACATTCAACATTCAACAGAGTGAAAGTTACGACAGAGACAATAGACAACACAATAATTAGACACAACAATTGTGACAGTAGTGTATGTCAACAGTTAAGTGTGGACGCTGTGTAAACCTTCCAGAATTATTAGTATTGCACCGTAAGTATGAATATTGCACAGGAGGCAGTTAGCAGCATTGAGCAAAGTGCAGGGGGTGACAGAAACAATACAATAAATAGACAATATAGCAATGTTACAGTAGTGTGAATGGGATGTAATTCTAAAACAATACAATAATAGATAATATAGCAAAGTTATAGTAGCGTGAATGTGATGTAAAACCGAGACAAAACAGTAAATAGACAATACAGCAGTGTAACGTGAAAGTGGGAACTGTATGTAAACCTCTCAGAATGAATAATATTGCACCAAACATATATTATTGCACAGGAGGCAGTTAGCAGCATAGCACCACACTGAGTAAGTGTAAAAATTATGGCTTATCAAGTCGAGTGACAGGACATAAGGGTGCCTGTATTGGCAGTAAACAGAGGTAACATAAAGTGCAGGTCCTAGTCAATGTCTAGAGTGCATGGGCGCCTGAATCCACCCCCCCCCCCCCCATTTTCCCTCCCGGTCAACAGCCGAGACATAGAGCGCTGTGTCCCCCCCCTCATTAAAAATGCTTCCTGCGCCCATGCCAGAGAGTAATACAAAAAGTATATACAGTAAGTGAGGTACTTAACTGGAATGTACTTGGTTAACCAGGGACTTTTATGTGCATTCAGAACTCTGGTGGTCTGTGGTATGAAACTGATGCACAGTCTTTCAGAACCAGATCGGAAACTTTGATACCTTTTGTCTACAGCTGATATCTCCTCACCAGTAGTTCTTCAAGACTTGGCATAATGTTTTTTTATTATTATTTATTCATTATTTTTAATTTCTAAGCTAAATATCTAAAATGTTCTCTATGAGGACACAGCTCTCATATAACAACCCTCCCCTAAGTGGTTTACACACCTTTGTAATATGTGCTCCTGCAGTCTTTGTGTTTCCTATAGTCCTAAAGAAATTCTGTTCACATCTAGGTGCACATATGTGAAAGGGGTTTCCAGAATGTCTGGGAAAATATTAAAGTACCATAAATTGATTGTTCACACAGCTGTGTAGAACCTCTTTACATTAGGGAACAGATTATACAGCTGTTATTCCAATCGGTGAATTGTGTTTATACCACAGAGCAAGTATAAAAGAAAAGAATGTAAGAGATTTCAGATCCAGATGTTTTAACCGCAGCATTAGTACCCTCTACCACCCAAACAGCTGGGAAAAATACCAAGAATGTTTTCTTTTCTGTTTTAGTAGCATCCTATTTAATGCTTCCCTCTTGTGGACATGGGACAGGTTAACATGCTTGTCAGTGGGACCAGAAACAACCAAACCCTTGTTTTCTTTATGCCTTCTTAAAACTTGAGAAAGACCATGAAGTCAATCAAAATAAACATTGGAATATAATGGACCAGGCAGCTGGATGGATGCCACCAATAAGTAATCAATCAATCATCAGTCAATAAATGCCAGCAAACTGCCAGCTTCCAGCTTTACTGGTGTTACTACATATTCCGAGGGGTTTTTTTGTTGTTGTTTTTTATTTAAACATTTAAAAACCTCATTGGCTGCATTTTCAAAGATAGTTTTGGAATTATAAGCTAAAAGTAATTAAATTAATCTGATATCACATAATAGCAGATTTGTTTGTATCTGAAAAAAGAGGCATGTATCAAAAGACTTCTGCTACATTATCTGTATTTACAAGAACAAACTGAATACATTTCTGTCATGACAGCACACAACAGTCTTCTTATTGATCACAATTTTGGCTTGAACATGCTGTATCACCTTCTGTCCAACACTATTTAATATGTGTTTAATATGCGAATTGTTTTTGAATCAAGGATGTGTTGCAAAAAAAGTTCGGTACACCCTAAAACTTCAGCGGAAAAATATAAATGCATAAAGCTTTTTTAATTAAAGGCCCAACACATATTTTCGTTTCATGCATTGTAGTAACTTTCCAAAAATTTACATTAAAACAAGTGTTTTATTCTTTCCGTGTTCTGTCTTCCTTTCTCAGGTTCTGAAATGTACACAAAGTATAAAAGTCAAAAGTAGACCTTTGAAAGAGATTTCTACCTGCTGTTTCTGTTTCTGTGCAAAGCTAACTGAACCTCACATCATATTATACACTTCAAAGACTATTCAACCATTCTAACTTCAAATAAATAAATAAATAAATAAACTAAACAAATAACATCTGGTTCACTTTCATCCATGTGCAGCACACACACACACATACATACATACACACACACACACACACACCACTGCCATTTTAGTGTCACTACCCAGGTAATACCTGCTCGCTGTATTAAACCACTAATTGATGGATAAAGGGGCTAACAAACGATGCAGAGAAACAGATGGACTACAGTCTGTAAATGTAAACTACAAAGTGCACCTGGTAGGTGGTAAATGCCTCGCTGAGCTGATAAAATGCACAATAACTGAAGATATAAGGTAGGTGTACTTACTGAAGAACCTTATTCAAGAATATAATGATATTGTATAAAACAAGATCATATTTGTTCTAGTTTTATACCCGAGTTTTGATTAAAAAAAAAGGTCTTGGACATTTTAGATAAAGCTGAGTACTGCAGAATGAAACCAAAATATGAATGACTTTAGAAAATTCTGGGAGGATGTGCAAACTAAAATAGGGAGAATCATCTCTAAACCGATTCCAGTGGATCCTACATTTTTTATTCTTGCTTTATACCCAGAAAAAACGCAGTAAGAGTGAACGGGCACTGATGGACCTCAGTTTGCTAAATGCAAAAAGAACAATAGTGTTGTTATGGAAGAAGACAAATTATTCAATGGACAAAACAAATGCTGTCAAGGCTTCCCTTGGAAAAAATTACTTGTGTTATGAAGGCTAAACAAGAAACATTTGAATGCATATGGGGACCGTTTATGGACTTTGTCAAAGATATGGTCTTATCTGAAGAAGATCCTGTTGATTGAAAGTATAAAAATGCACTTCACCATCAAAGATACTGATATATGAGTGAAAAACCTGAGAGGAATGCTCTTTACCAAACAACTGAGGACACTCCAATGTGTCCCTGTATATATATTCACGGTGTTCATACATCTTAAAGGTTTATACATCCATTTATATTTTTGGCATAAACGCAAATGTACATATTCATATTTTTTTATTATTTGTATAGTGTACTTTTTATACTCTACTGCTGTGTTGTATAGCTTTTATTCTATTGTTTTTGCTGCTCTTACCTTTGTACTGTCCACTTTCTGCCATAACAATGCAAATTTCCCACTTTTGGGGCCAATAAAGGTTTATCCTATCTTATCTTTTGTGTTATTCTTGTTATTATTGTTGTTATTAATATTTTGTCTACCTTTTTCTAATTTTTAAAACTTAATATAGAAATTGTTAAAATATGAATAACTGATTAGGAAAGCAACGGTGCACACCAACTTCTGAACACAGGTACGCTATATGGACAAAGGTATTGGGACGCCAGACCATTACACCATCAGGGACTTTAATAACATTGCACATAGACTTTAATATGGAGTCGGTCCCCCCTTTGCAGCTGTAACAGCTTCCGCTCTTCTTGGAAGGCTTTTCACAAGATTTTGAAGTGTTTCTGTGGGAATTTGTTCCCATTCATTCTGTAGAGCATTTATGAGGTCAGGCACTGGTGTTGAACGCGAAGGCCTGGCTCGCAATCTCTGTGCGGCCTGTCAAGTTCTTCCACACCGAACTCATCCAACCATGTCTTTATGGACCTTGCTTTGTGCACTGGGGTGCAGTCATGCTGGAATAGAAAAGGTTCTTCCCCAAACTGTGTCCACAAAGTTGGAAGCATGGCGTTGTCCAAAATGTCTTGGTCTGCTGAAGCATTAAGATTGCCCTTCACTGGAAGTAAGGGGTCTGACCAAACTCTGAAAAACAGGTGTGTCCCAATACTTTTGTTCATATAGTGTATCTGTAGTTAACCCCCATAAATGAATTAAGGTCCAAAATGTAATAGTATGCTTAAGCATTAAGATTAAGCCCTTCACTTGAAGTAAGGGGCCTAGTCCAAACCCTGAAAAACAGGTGTATCCCAATACATTGGTCCAGATAGTGTGTAGTTTACTGACCTCTGCTGGTGTTGATATTCAGAGCTGTGGTCCGGAAGTCCTGCCTGATTGCAGGGCAGGTTCACGGGTGGGATTTCGGCTCCTCTCCCTCCGGTTTGTTTTCGATCTCCCCAACAAAGTCCGAGTCACTGACCGGGACTGAGGCTTCTCTAAGCTCTCGTGTTTCTCCACCCAGCCGAGGTTTCTATTCCGAGCAGAATGGGCCCTGGTTAGAACCTTCTGGAAGTATCAGCTTTAAGAGGGAGCACTGAAAGCTAATGCGGTGGGAGGCTGCCGGCAGCCCGCCTGACCCTCTCCGTGTCTCGGGCTGAGTTCTCTCCGAGTACCCGGGGGTAACACTGCTGTCCGCTGAGGGGACCCGACGGTCTTTACACCGTCAACGACAATGTAAGCGTAAAGACACTAAATGTACTTTAAATCTGACATTAGTGCTCCACCGTGTCACTTTTGTAGCAAGGAGACATTTAATATGCTGCTCCATCCGTCCTTGCGGTAGCTAGACTAAGCTAAGCTAACCGAGTTAGCAGGAGTCACCGTTAAGATTAGTTAGCTGCTAACACCTTAGCTAGCTCGTTTAAACACGATTTAGTAAATACACTCGGTTCTTGTTGATGGTCTGGGAATTGTAGCCCTTTTATCACCATTTAGATGTAATATGTTAGGCTGCACTCGTTAAATGTGTGCGTTTGACTCTGAAAGGAGGTGAAACTGGGTCAAAAGCTAGCTAACTGGCTAATGTTGATTTTCAGCCCAGGACTGGCACAGTTATGTCCGAAATCTGGCGAAGTCAGTTGATATTCTGTAACTGAAAGGCTGTTAGTATGTGTTTTCTGTCTGCTCATGTCCTCTACAGAGACACTGTATTTGTTTTAGCTCAGCTGGTTCAATGTCCGGAGAGTAAAACGGCAAACGGTATTAGTGAGCTAATGCTAATGTTACTGGAGACCGGCATTGATGATTTTAAAGCTTGTTTAATTAATTACAACAGACTGCTCTCCACTCTAACTACCCTTCCTAGACTAGTTAAGAGCTTGAGGGCTTGTTTAGAGAAAGGTGACGCGTATGTGTGTGTACGTGTATATATACACACACACACGCAATGTATGTATATGTATGTGTGCTTTGTGTGTGTGTGTGTGTGTATATATATATATATATATATATATATATATATGTATATATGTATATATGTGTGTGTGTGTGTGTAGCAAATGTGGTGTAGTGTTTTGTTCTTAACTAGGCTAGCTACGTTATAGCATGCCCTTATTTATCGTCTAGCAGGCTTTAAAAACATAAGCGTCAATACATGCAAAATGCACATTGTCTCTTTCATTCCCCTTGTGTTGTTTTTAGTGTTTAACTGGCATTGTTGACATGACTGCTGTCCTCTCTCCAGCATCCCCCGATTCTGTTCTGGGAGTGTTCAGACTAGAAACGCCGCCAAGATAGCTGGACCGGGCAGGAAGCGACCCAGCTCAGAACCGGATCCCAGTGAAAGCGGCTGCGCCAGCGGGAACGAGGTGGCTGACAGCAGACCCATTAGTGGCAAGTGGCTTAAGATGGCCAGCAGTGGCACAACGTCCAGTGAGGCAGACCGCAGGAGAGCTCAGAGAGGATCTGATGATTCCACCAGCACTAGCAAGAAGAAACAGAAGGATCGGGCCAACCAAGAGAGCAGGGAAGCCAAGCGGGCCGCTGCCGTCTCCAACACAGAAACCAAGAAAGGTGAGCTCAGAGGGCCATGTTGCGTCTCAAACGTAAAGCCCTGTTTTATTAATCACTTTGTAGTTGTTTGTTCTATGGCTTGGTCCTTCTGATTCTTCTGAATTTCTAGACCTTCTGCTTTTGTTACCTGTTAAGGGAGATTAAAAAAGAGCTGGCCAAAGCTGGTCAGTTGAAAAGAATTGTAGATATTGTTGTCTCCTTGTCCTCTGTCTCCCTGATATCTGGTATCGTGTCCATTTGTTCTGCAGTTATCGTGAAATACATTATGTACCTGCATGAGATGGGCCTTCTGGGTGTTCACTGACTAGGTTAGGAGCTACTAGTATGCAAGAGAGCATAGTTTGTGTTTAATTAATTAATTTTGGTTTCCACACTTGGTTACTGTGAGTTGTTTGAAGTTTTGCATTCCCTTAAGTTACATTGCTGTTGAAACACAGCAGTGCAGTTCTTGTCATGTTTATCAAGTTTGTCAACATGACGCTGACCAATCATGGGCGTGGATTTGTGAATAGCCTGTAGGCACTGTGGCAAATTGCAGGAATTTTTATAATTTAGCTGTTAATCCCTGTTCATAAAAAATGCCAATTTCAAAAACAATGATTAGTTGACTAATTGAAGCCTAAAAAAGAAATCTAGGATGTGTCTTCATTGATTGCTGTTAACACCCTTCAGTTTTGCTGCAGTAGAGAAATATGTAGCTTTCAGACACTTTGTGTAATGTTCCTGTTGCCGGCACCCAATTTTAATCCCAAAAATGCCAAATGCGTGTTTGGCAGGGAGTCCAAGTTGGCCTGACTGTCTGAGTTGGAAGGATGGCTTGGTCTTGCTCTCCTGTCTATCTTTGGCTGGCCAGTTGTGGGTGTCTTGGAGCTAATGTAGAATTGGGCAGTGCTAGCCTACAGCTGCCGTCAGCCAGTTTCACATGTCTCAGAGGAAGCATGTGGTTGTCTGAAGGCTTCCATACTGGTTAGTGCAGTACAGTGGTTGGAGAATCAGTTATAATGTAATACTGGGGTCTCATCTATATTAGAATATAACCAACAGTTGTGTAGTGTATTAAACTTCTTCGTGATAAATGATTGTATAACTGGAGGACTTTTGAACTAAACTGAACTCCAATTAGAATCAACAAGCATACTGTTGAACATATCGTTATGGTGGATTTTATAACTCTGCAGTGAGGTGTGTTCAAGTGTGTCTGTGGGAACAAGGCAAAGGGCTGAATATGAAGCCATTGACAGAAAAACAAAATTACATAGATCTCAAATAAGGGCATATCTAGGCTTGTTCTCAGAGCTTTTTGCTTAAAACCAGTAATCATCACTCCACTTAATACCAGATATGTTCACAATGAAGTGTCTGGTGACAGGGCAAACATAGTCTCTTAGCTACAACATGGGCAATTATGTGCTATTAATTAGTATGTTCAAAGGTAACTAGCCATTGTGTTCAGCACAGAAACTTGAGACAATGCAGGCAAAAACATGTTGTAATTTCCTCAGTGTTGCCTTTCTGTCTGTTGGTGAGTAATCACTTCCTTATACTACCACTGGCTGACTTTAAAGGTATGAATTCCAGAGGAATTGTTGTCTAAAACTGTCTTGAATAAATATAAATGAGCACTTAATTTAGGCACTAATGTTTTTCATGCAGAAACGTACCGTTTTGGAGATATGCTTTAATATCCCAGTCACAGTTTTTTGTATTATGCCTCCTCCACCGAACTTTACTGTTGACACTATAGATTTTGTTCTGTAGCGTTCACCTGGTATCTGCCAAACCCAGAATTTATCAGACTGCCAGATTCACCACTTCAGAGAATGCATTTTCACTGCATCAGTCTGTGGAGACTGCATGGTTCCACAGACTGACACAGTGGAATTTTATACACCTGTATATACACCTTCATTTTTTACACCTGTTAGCAGTGAGTGTGGCTTAAACATTTGAGATCAGTAATTAAGAGGGGGGGTCCACATACTTTTGGTCATGTAATGTATGTGCACTGGTTGTGTTCTTTATCTTAAGGCCATGCAGTGTTTGTTTATTTAAATACACCTAAAAACTGTTAACACTGATGACTGTCTCCACCGGTTTCGTATTATAGCAAAGTGTGATTTTAAGTGGATTTGTTTTACCTGGCTGTTTTGTGGTATATAACAACATCATCTGTTGAAACTATCACAAACCTCATTTAATTTCCTGCTGGACCAGGTCTTGGCTTTTAAAAGATAAATGTAAATTTGATTGCCACTTCTAATTCTGATCATGTGTCCAAATGTGATTCTCTTGAAAAATGCACCTACTGTTAACATAACTGCATCTGTTGTATTTGGTTTGGGGTAAATGTTGTCAACACTGTGTTTGATGTACTCAGCTTTAAGTGCTTGGGTTCTCCACTCAAATTCCATGTGAATTTTATTCTTCCGTAGTCTTTGAATAGATCAGTTTATGAACTTTAAACTTTGTTTCTCAATATAACAAAACATTTTCTCCTGTACGTACTGTTGCTGTCTGTACAAATCCACATATCTTTCTTGATACCATTTGAACATGCTTGCTGCCCTTTACATTGTGATAGTATTTAATGATGAACAGACCAACAAAAATAGTTCCATCTTCTACAAAGTTACATGGATGTCTTTGAACCCTCTGTCTACAAAATGGCATTACCAATATGTGTTAATATCCAGTCCCAATTTCTTTGTATTATTGTTGCTGACAGAGCTAATACACCTGTGGGCATGTTCTTGCTCTAAAGCCGCACACTATTTGTTTGTTGTTGTGTGGTGGTGTGTGTTTGGATCTGTGCTCTCTGGCTGCTGCAGTGCTGAATGCTGAAGTGTTGTAATCCAAGCCTGTGAGAGGCTGGCTCAGTGAAGCAGGGCTTTGTCAAGGTCATGAGAGTGGCTCTGCCCTGCACCAGCTCTCCTCAGTCCAGCACACACGCAAGCACCTCTTCTTGCTCAGTGTTTTAGCACTACACTGATGTGATGGTCCTTTGTACAGCAAAAATGTGCTCCTCCAGACAGTCTTTACTCACTTCTTTGTCTCTTTCACTGACAAAATCTGTGAGGCAGAGATACGCACAATTTTTTTTTCCCCATTTAACAGTGCTTGATGGTAAGGGTGGTTATGAAGCCAAATTATAACATCTCAATACACTGTATTAGAATCACATTTTTTAGGTTTGTAAACTAGTTAATTGTTTATAGAAAGATTTATAACCGCACTAATTTTGATTTTAACCTCTGAAAGGTGGTACTTTTTTTTTCTTTTTGTGATCATTAAACTTACTTTCATGATCAAAAGCATTTGAATATTTTATTGATATTGTTTATTGTAAAAGATCATTTTTAAAATAATTGTTTTCCTTAATGTGCTCACATTCACACTGTTACTGTGTTTCTATACATGTCGTGATTGGAAACAGTATGAATGTGCATCTGTGTGTCTGACTCTGGTGTATTGTGTGTGTTTGTGTAGATGTGTTTCTGGATTGGAAGCAGAATGCCAATGAGGTGATAGTCAGGCTGCGATGTGGAGAGGGAACACTGCGAGTGGAAAATGTGGCTACTGCCTTTTCAGATACAGCCTGCCAAGTCCGCTTCCCAGGTAGACAAAATGTGTGCTCTTCTTATTTCATTAAACTCCTGTTTCACTGTTCACGCCCAGAATTCATTCCATGCTGATTAGGCTTTTTATAAGCTTAATAATAAGCTTTTTAACAGTCTGTTTTTTGCATTGTCTGTTTTTCTTTATGCTGTTGTTCATTGTATTGTATGAACTGTGTGTGTTATACTCTCAGATGGCCGTGAGTGGAGCTGTCATCTGCATGCTGAGATAGAGGGTTCCTGCAGTAAAGTGCAGTATAAGGAGAAAGGCAACATCCTGCAGCTCGTCATGCACAAGAAGATCCCCTTCAACTCGTGGCCCTCTCTCACGGTGAGAGTTCTTACAGTGCTCTGAATTGAAGTTCCTTCTGAATTTTACCTTTTTGTGATTCTTGCTAAAATGCCCGATATTGTAGAACATTTTTACAGCAATATTTGCACAATGGTAAGGAAATAAAACATTACACATATATAGCTTTTAACATTATTTAGCATTACAAAGCATTGTCATCAGGTTACTTGTCAATTTTCACTAATATTCACTTCACTGTTTGTGGTCCACAACAGTGGTGCAGAGCGTTTTCACATTGCTTTCATGAAAGTGATTTGCTTTGTCTTTATCTAAAATACTTGCTTCCAGAGGTAATCTCTGCATTATTCATGCTTTCCCAGCATGTAGCACAAAATGTTATAGTAACACTGAAAACACCTCACAGCCAAATGTTCTCAATCAGCCAAGACATGTTTTTGTTATATACTTTTACACTGGAGATGTAAGATTAATGTAGCTAAATAATTATTGAAGCTTTTGTCCACACTTAGCACAGTGCAAAATACATGCCTAAATGACACACAAGGCTAACATAGGCATCAAGTAAAGAAAGATCACCAAATGACTGCTGCATTTGCCGATGCAACATATTTTTGCCGGCCTGACAGTATATGGCATACTGTATTTATCAGAATGACAGAAATACATTGCGTTGGTAAAAGCAGCAGTTGAATGATGTCTTTTCTTTTGATGGCTATGTTAGCCTTGTAACTCCAGTAGAAAACTAAAGAAGCCATGATGTCTGCATGGTATTGGCCGATGAACTATATTTAGGATAAGACTAAACTGAGTAAATTTGATTTTCTTTGTTGTTTTTTTTTTTTTTTTTTTTCTAGAGCAACAAAGAGAATGAACCAGTGAACATCTTAAGTGACAATGGCAACAGTCATCAGTTATCTGTAGAGCAGTCTGAGAAATCTACCCTTGCCTCAGAAACACACAAAACTCCCACGAAGCAGGCGCTTCCAACGATGGATCAGAAACGAGGCAAACCTGACCGCGGTGTGAAAAGAGGGATCAAGAACAAACAGACGGAGAACTCTGAGAGTACAGGAATTAAATTAGCTGATCCTAAGCCATGTACTAAAGGGGAACAGACCCCTGAGCCCATTGCCAAGCGCACTGTCCGCCCTTCGAAAAACACCAAGGAGCCCACTGTAGCATCTGAACTTGTACGGGAGCCCTTAGCCAAACCCGTGGTCAATGGCAAACCCATCGCACGTGCTAGCCGTGGCTCACCCTCTCAATCCACTGGTTCCCGAGAGAGCAGGGCAGAACCCCAAGTTAAATGTCAAGTCCGCCAAGGGTCACCGAGAGAGAAAGGAGCCGATAAAAAGCCAGAGAAACAGTTGCAGGTGAGAGTCATCAATTAAAGAGCACACAAAGATGGAGTTAGGTACTGAAGTGATGCTTTATACCTCTTGTCAACTGATTGTAATTTAAAGTGTTTTTGTACCTCAAAAGTATGTCAAGACAGCTGTATATTACATAAAACAGCAAATAAACCATCTAAATTCAACAGCCCATTTCCATATGACAGCTGCAATGCCCAGGTTGTCATTCACTTATGTAATACGAGTGCATTTGTTGGCTTGTAGGTTGAAACAGATGGAAGTACGGAACAGGTACCTGAGTCGAGGGTAGTGCCAAAGGAGCCTCCTATCCCCCAGGCAAAAACTCCAGCTCCTAGGGACACCTGCAAGCAAGAGGAAAGCGGCAGAGGAGCAACAGCGCCTGTGGGGAGAAACGGAGAAAAGGAGGAGAGGACTGATGCTGCTGTGCAGAGCCAAGAACAAACAGACAGCTTGCCTCACCCAGGATCTGGAGGACCTGTTGCAGCAACTACTCCAAAGGGGAAGGAATCCACACATACAGATGAGGAGAAGAGAGACCGATCTAAAGAAGAGCCATGCGAGAAGAGTCACAAGGAAGAAGAAGCAGGTCAGTTCAACACTCAGAGTCCAAGTCGGCAAATGTTCCGAAGCCCAACTCCACTGCACGCTTTAATTGGGAAACAGTCTTTTATTTTTTGTTGTTGTTTTTATTGTTTGCCTAACATGCCCAAATTTAAATTTGCTATGTTATTTCCTTGACCAAATTTCTGTTGTATAGCTGCGAGTCATGACAGGTGTGTGTAGGACTCCAGTGTGGCACATTTGGTTAAATCAAAGCCTAACAAAAAGGACCCTGTAGCATGGTTTAGTGCGAGTAGTGCCATTTGCCATGTTTGACTGTGAGTCTTGGGAGGGTTAAGGTTGGCACCATTTCCACATTGGGGCAGGGTACCGTTTTTACACACACACACACACACACACACACACACACACGCACGCACGCATGCACACACACACACACAAACTCATACTTCTGCACTTTTGAGTTAGATACCATTTCAGTCAGGTATCCATGTAGCAAACAAGTGCTTGGTGTTCTCCAGCTTTTTCCACTCTTCACCTTCCAAAACTTTTGCTCTCAGATGGCTATGGGATTATCAGTGATTTGAAACTAACTGAAATGAATTGAGTAAGTCTGGAAACATGGTCTTGCAAATAAATTATGTGTATGTTTTTAGGCCCAGAGCCAATGGTGAACCTGATGTTTGTGAAGAATGACTCATATGAGAAAGGAACAGACCTGATGGTTGTCAATGTCTACTTGAAAGAAATCTGCAGGGAGACTTCCAGGGTGCTCTTCAGGGAGCAAGACTTCACCCTAATCTTCCAGACCAGGTGTGTTGGTACTTGATGACCTTCTTATGCTTATAGCTTATAGCGAGTTCCAGTGAATCTTTTGGATACAGCTACCAGTGTTCAAGGGAATCAGTCACCATCAGGCAAAACAGAGAACTAATACAAATTTGATTTAGGTCAGAAATGTCTTGGTGTTGTAGGTAGATTAAACATTCACACAGGTAAGGAAAATGGAAACATGCCTTTGAGACATTTCATTGCTTCAGTGTGGTAAAACAGTGTATTCTAGCTTAATAGCTAGTATTTTGCCTAACCTTTGTAAGATAAATAAGAGAAAAGTAATTTTCCTTTTAATACCACATTTTGTCAGCATTGGTAATGCTTCTTCCTGCCTATTTACTTAATTATCCCTCTTAAATTGTAACTATTGTATTCCCGTTTGTAGTGATGCCAATTTTTTGCGTCTTCATCCGGATTGTGGACCAAACACTGTCTTCAAGTGGCAAGTCAAACTCAGGCAAGACCTTCTGAGTGTTACTTAGTTTCTGTATCTGAATCAACTCATCAGCCATCCTTGTCCATTTTAATTTGTTTCTTTTCTGTATTTATGGTTTAGGAACCTTATCCAGCCGGAACAGTCTTGTTACTCCTTCACCCCGTCACGCATAGACATTACACTGAGGAAGAGACATAGCCAGCGCTGGGGGGGCCTGGAGGCCCCAGCTTCACAAGGTCTGCTGCCTGGCTTCTACTTGCTTCTGCAAACACTTCATGCCACATACAAACACGAGCTCACTATGCTGACACAGTTAACTGAAGTAACTTATGGTCTGAGCACCATGATATCTCTTGTTTAGTCTGTGCGTGTAGATGTAGATAGAATTCCCACATGCAACTAATACTGTGTGTGTTAGGAAGAAGATAAGATCAAATATGTTGTTTTGCATCTTTTGCAATAATGATATTGCAGAGAGCTGCAGTATGCGAATAAGCCTCTTAACAGATTTGTGGTCTGTGGACATTGACATTCTTTCACATGACCATGTTTTTGTTGATGTTTGGGTGCATGTCATAAGTGTGATCCAAGAAATCCTTCTGGCCGGACTTTTTGAATGTGCATACAGAATGATCTAGTAACTTAATATAAGCCTGAGCCAGGCTCCACTCAGTCAAGTGCACAAGTTCTAGTGTGTCCTTTTCCCTGTCCCAGGCCCACTATCTGGAGAGCACCTCGGTTCTCCCCAATGGTGACTGTTCTCTTTATGATATCCAACCTTTTTAGCTTGCAACTAATCTGTTTTATGATGTAGATACAAAAATGTGAAAGCAATTTAGTGAATTTTTATTTTTTTGCTTCCCATTATGAAAAGCTTATTGCACCATTTCACACTGAATTTGACAATTAGCTTAGACCTTCTGTTTTCTAACCACAAGTTCCATTCTCCTCTGTTTAAGGTGCAGTGGGGGGCGCAAAGGTTGCTGTGCCCTCTGGCCCTTCCTCCATTGACAAAAGTCAACCAGGTAGTAGTCAGCATGCCTTGCCTGCCAAGGAAGAGCCTCGGGCAGGGGAGGAGAAGCCTAAGCCCCCTCGGGCAGCAGAGGATGCTGGTTTGGATGCTGTGGTCCCTCGCTCTGTCTCGGACCATGTACCTATCAAACAAGAGCCGACTGTTGCCACGGTGAGACGCAAACTTTAGTGTAACGCGTCCATAGGTCTGTAAAGGACTTTACTGAAAGTTTGTGTTATGCATATGTCTCTATCTCTGGTGTCAGTGCGATTGCCAGTGGTTCGATACATTAAAAATTCATATAAAACAACTTATGCAATGTGATATGAGACCCTTACCATGAGACTGCGATTCAACACAGTTTGATTCAACACAAGTGATTCAGCGTGGTACAGTGCAAAAGAACATGGTGCAGTTTGTATTATTATTTATTTGGTTCATCTTGCGCAGGCAGCAAATCATAAAATAACTTAATAAATTGCTTTATGTACATGTTCCTCTAAAACTGCAACTCAGAAAGCAGCTAGCTCATTTATGCAGTTTCTTTTTGACTTCTAAAAAAGAAAACACTTGGCCCTTTCACAAGTTCTTTGTTCTCTTATAACACCTCACATCTTTAACAGTTAAACAATTTAAGGATGCTCAGGATTAATGATGAAGTATTGTTCCATAACCTCTGCCAGCAGATAGATATGCTGCAGCAGTGAACAAAAAGCAGTGGTTTTCTCACTCACCGTGCCACCGCTTCAGGAGAGAACGTATCTTAGTCATGCTGTTGTGTACTTTGTAGCGGCACAGCATGCTTCGCAAATTGTCCATTTTGCATTTGGTCTGAAATGTCACCAAACATTTGATTTGTACCAATTTGGTGAAATGTGTAGCTCTTCCTCCAAGATAATCTGTGACTCGCCTAGAAGCTCCTCTCAACTCGAGGGAAACTTGGCTGAGAGATTTGGTTACTGACAGCAATGGAGATAAGAGTATGCACTTTAGACAGGAGGAATCAATGTAAACATCAGGTTATTGGTCACATTTCTGAATACTAAAGGCACAGGTCCTCTGCTAATAGTTAAATATGAAGAAATTGTGTGTGTGTTTTCTTTCTTCTTTCAAGCCCTTGAAGTTGCTCTCATTTTTTTCCCATGTTAAGACACCTCATTGAAAACAGAAAACTAAACTGTTCGCAAAGAGCCCTGACCTTGGGTTCTCTTACTAATCCAGTATTCCTTATATTTCTAGCCGAAGCCAACCTGTATGGTACAGCCTATGACCCATGCTCCTCCCAAAAGCAGTGAGCGAACTGAGGAAGAGGAGGAAAAGAAAGTATGTCTTCCTGGCTTCACTGGACTAGTGAACCTGGGCAATACTTGTTTTATGAATAGTGTGATCCAGTCTCTTTCCAACACAAGGGAACTGAGGGACTATTTTCATGGTAAGTGACATTAGGCATATCTACATTAGCTGTAGTCCTTGATATTACTTATATTCTGTCATTTGTCATTATATTCACCCATCATGGTGCATGGCTTACCTGGGTAAAAGAGAGCACCAGGAGGCAGCATTTTTTCTTGGGTGTTAAAATGGTATAAATACCTTAAAGTATTCAACCAAGCTGTTTTATCCTTTGAGAAAAAAAATGGGGGAAAATCTTACTACCCTTAGGTCGCCAAATTTGTAATGCTCTGGTTTGTGACGTCAAATAGTTGCACTGGAATCAGACTTTGTTTTTGAGAATTTAATGAGTTCTCGTGTGCTAAATATCTCTGCTGTTCAGTCTTTTCAGTTTGAGGTAGAAGGAGACGTTATCAAAGGGGGAGACACTTATGTCAGCTATATGGACTACTAGTTATAGTTTTTTCTTGAAGTGCAGCCCTTTTATCATCATCCACCCAGTGTGCATTGTGAAATAACTTTGTGAAAGACTTGGATTTTTATAGTAAATAAATTGTATTGTGTATTTAATTTTGGTAGGTTTTAGATCTATACCCCACATTAAGAGTGGTACATGTCTTACTAACTGTGGTTCCTTTTAACAGATCGTGCATTTGAAACTGAGATCAACTGTAACAACCCACTGGGCACTGGTGGAAGGCTGGCCATTGGATTTGCGGTGCTGCTCCGGGCATTATGGAAAGGCACTCACCATGCTTTCCAGCCTTCCAAACTGAAGGTATCAGTTGACTGAACTTACCTACTGCTGTCATTTTGTACCTTCTGTCCTAACCTGATGTTACGAACACTTTACAGTTCTTCTGTTGGTAGGCCAGTTAAACAGCAGGGTGTAAAGTTTTAAAATTTGAATTTAAGGCCTCAAAACGTCTTAAAATGTTAAGATGTTACATTCTAGGTCTTAAATAGCTTATGTTTAGATCTTACATGTCAAAGTATATTTTAACACTACTTCTGTCCCATTTTTATTGGCAGGGGGCACAAATGTTTTGGCGGCACTAAATTCTCTGATGGCACAGTATATATCGATCCGTGTTGCAGTTCTTTCTTTCAGCAGTCCAGATGTAGCACGCTGTAATAAAACTACAGATAAGACCAAGGTGGAACTGATAGCTGATATAAAATCTACCACCTGCTCGGAATTTATTGCTATATGCTAAGCTGGATGGATTGTTAAGTAGCGTGAGGTTTTCTAAAAATAAGTTTTATTTGGTTTTACATTAGTCTGAGTGGTATGTTTGAGTTTAGTGAATCATGACTTGAGAATGAAGCCTGCAATGCTAAAACCAGATAAAAATAGCAAATATGAAGCCCACCAAAAAGATACTGAAGTTGTACACGCTTGGTGTAAAGGCATTGGATTTGCATGCCAAATCAAAAAAGCATAACATTCCAGCTAAAAGTCTTTAGAAAGCACAGGCCCTAAACCAATATTGTGAAGTCATTGTGGGACTCACTCTGCACAACCCCAGCCTTTACATCTTGCACCAACTCCACCACAACTCCGATAATGGTAAGCGTAACAATGGCAATAAACACTGGTGAACTGTTTCCTGGTTCCAACACCGCCAAAACATTCAAGTACAGAAAGGTCTTGAATTTAATTCATAATGGTCTTGAAGGTCTTAACTCATTGAAACCTGCAGAAACCTTGATTACATTTCTTTCTTTCTCTCACTTCTAGGCAATAGTTGCCAGTAAGGCCAGCCAGTTTACAGGCTATGCTCAGCATGATGCCCAGGAATTCATGGCCTTCCTGTTGGACGGGCTGCATGAGGACCTGAACCGCATCCAGAACAAACCCTACACAGAAACCGTGGACTCGGATGGCCGTCAGGATGAGGTGAGGCCACTGAGTGAGTTTGGCTTGTTGTTTTGAGGCCCTCATAGCAAACTCGTTGTAAAGCTCTGTTATAGCCTCACTCAAAACCTGGGAAATTATTTGAACATTATTAGAAATGTGTGGGCTTGGCAAAATTTACAAATGCAGATTGTTTTCAAGAATGATGTGCAAAATGCCCCATTCACATTTTTTTTTTACCAGGGATATTAACAGTAATTAAAAGTAAATGATTAGCAAGTTTTTTTCAATACATTTTATTCTTTGTTTGTTTTTGTTTAGCTCCGCAGGTGAAAGCATAAAGGGGGGGCTTTATGCTTTCACTTTTGGAGCTAAACTAAAAAAAATTTAATATATTGAATTAACTCCCTGATCATTTGCTTTTAATTACCGTTAATATCCCTGGTAAAAAAAAAATGCGAAAGGGGCAAAAGGTGCAAAATGCGTGGTAGGGGCTTTACTGAGCGTAAACTCTTTTTAACAGATGACTGTAAGCATACTGTATATTCATTTGTGATTTTACAGGTTGTAGCAGAAGAAGCATGGCAAAGGCACAAGATGAGGAATGATTCCTTCATTGTTGATCTGTTCCAAGGCCAGTACAAGTCAAAGCTAGTATGTCCAGTGTGCTCTAAGGTAAGCAAAGAAAGTACTTCTCTTTATTAGATAATAAAAAGAAAAGATGGCTCACTATATTATTGAGGCTTGATATGAGCACATATATTTTTACCTTTTATTCCTCATTAGGGCAATATTTTTTGTCACTGTCAGAGTGTAAAGCCAAATCGCCAGATTCCTGAGTGTGGGCCACAAATGCCCACATTGCTGCCCTCAGTGCCCTGGTGTGGGTGATGTCATGTGCTGTGGTCGTAGTGTAATGGCAGGGATAATGATGCTAGTTTATTGAAGTAGTGAATAATGAATAATGACTTGCTTTTGATCTAGAAGGAATTCTGCTTAGTTTCTCTGTCTTTCTGTATCTCTTTAGGTTTCTATTACTTTTGACCCTTTCCTGTACCTGCCTGTGCCCCTACCTCAAAAACAGAAAGTGCTGTCAGTTTACTATTTTGCTAAGGAGCCCCACAAGAAACCAATAAAGGTAAAACCAAACAAGTAGTTGTATTCCTGAAGGTGCATGTTATTTTTTTGAATACATTTTGTGTGTTAGTTTTTTTTTAGTAGTATTCCTGGTTGAAGGTTAATTACTTATGCCTTTGTGTAGTTTTTGGTGAGTGTGAGCAAGGAAAACTCAAGCACAGCAGAAGTGTTGGAGTCCCTTTCCCGGAATGTGAGGGTTAAACCAGAGAATCTGAGACTGGTAGAGGTATGGATGTTCCTCACTAAACTTTTCATTTCTTATTGTATGAAACATTCTTGATGATGAAAAGAGCAAGATGCCCTCTGTATGATCCAGTTTAACAGATTACTTCTGTGGCTGTTTGTTTAAAATACGTGATGACGCTGTTTTTGCTCCCCAGGTAGTGAAGAATCGCATTAGACAGATCTTCCTGCCTTCCCACTCGCTTGATAGGGTCTCCTCCTCTGACATGCTCTTCTGCTTTGAGGTTTTATCCAAACAGTTGACTAAGGAAAAAGTGGTCCTGCTAAGGGTCCATCAGGTATAATACAGGAAGAATCAATAATTTAGTTATGATATTCTGTGCTGAATGTTTTTATTAACTGGGAGTTCATGATGGTTTCATAAATACGTTCAGATGTTTATTTTTGTTTTTACTCTCAACTGCAGAGGCTTCAGGTTCCGAGTATTCCGATACCCAAGTGTGCTGCCTGTCAGAAGCCTCCTCTGTCAAACGAAGAGAAATTGAAGCGCTGTACACGGTGCTACCGTGTGGGCTACTGCAACCAGTAAGTCATTCAAGCTTCATATATATAATATGTGTATGCGTGTGTGTAAATGCCATCCATTTATGAAGAGCTAGTTGAACAGTTTCACACTGTATTTGGCCTTTTTACTTGGAACTTTTCTCTCTTTCTATCCACAAGCTCCATTCTCATGCTTTTTCTCCCTCCTTGCCACTCGCTACTTCTGAGCATGGGCGTATTTAGTCAATTGTGTTTATAACGAAAACTCCTAGCTAGCATGATTCATGCATTTAAATTTTTTTTCTTTCTTTACTTTAGGATTTGTCAGAAGAATCACTGGCCCAACCATAAGGCACTTTGCCGGCCTAACTCTGAGAATGTGGGCCTGCCGTTTTTGATCAGTGTTCCTGAGTCCAGATTGAGCTATGCCTGCCTCACTCAGCTCCTGGAGGGCTATTCCAGGTGTGATTTAAGACTAAATTTCCTTATACTTCATAGTTGATCTCAGATTTCAGACTAAACTTCTGAATACTTATGCATATCTTAGAACATAATGCAGACCTTGTACCCTGACATCCACAGGTGTCTGCCAGCATACTAACACGATATAAATATATCCAATTTAGAATGTACAAAAACTGAAAAAGTCTTAGGTTTTTTTATTTCTCTTTTTTTTTTATATTGTAAGAATGCTGTTGTGCTGTTGCCCTTGTTCTGCCAGATGATCTTTGTTCTTTTCCATTTATTTCTGCTCTAGTTCTAGTTTGGATTAAGTCTTGTTTAGATCTCATCCCAGAAGCAATGCAGCTATATAGCCAGTTAGCGTTTGCTTGACACACAACCCCACAAATTCACACAATACGTAGCTGAGAGTTTGGTAAAGGTTGCTGTAGTAGGAGTAATTATTGTTCTGAGTATTGTATACTCAGAGCATCATCAATGTTGCTTTCATTCTTAATAATTATTTTTTTGTTCATAATGTTAAATGGTTTTTGGTACCTTAAAATTTTGTGCATATGTGTGTGCTATAATATAAAGTTGGCAGTGCAATTTAAACTAGTTATTGCATTCTTTCAAACTAAATCTAGGGGGAAAACACTGTCTTGCATCTAAATTGATGTGCTTATTCCACAGACAAACTAAGCACTCATCACTTAAATGCCTTACTCTTCTTATGTCTAGGTACTCAGTGAACATTTTCCGGCCTCCCTTCCAGTCTGGCCGGACATCTCCAGAGGCCACCCTGTCCCGTGCTGAGCAGCCTCTTCTGACCGGGACTGTGTCTGAGGGACCTGTGCCAGAGGAGGAAACATTTACTGCAGGTGGAGCAGGAGATGCACAAGAGCAGGCGTCCTGTGCGTCAGGGCCTGAAACAGAGTCGGGGCAAGCCTTGGCTACTTCAGCTGGAGACTTGGACGCATTCTCCATGCGCAGCACAGACTCTGGTTTCTCTGAGCAGGCATCAAGTTTTCAAGATCCTTTCAGAGAGAAGGAAACATCCTGTGAGAAGGCTTTGAGACCAGAAGGTAACTTTACAGTTGGGCTAGCTATTAGACCAGGGATTCCTAATCCTGTAGTAGTCCTTCCCTGATTTAATTTTTGTTTTTCCTGCTCTAACAATAAATTCTTCTAATAAACT
The DNA here is from genome assembly GCA_037974445.1 of Brycinus macrolepidotus. Classification (NCBI taxonomy): domain Eukaryota; kingdom Metazoa; phylum Chordata; class Actinopteri; order Characiformes; family Alestidae; genus Brycinus; species Brycinus macrolepidotus. Next base: position 24,471,548 of record JBBPCZ010000142.1, on the reverse strand, counting down.
AGTTAACTGGACCCTTTTAAGGTGTAGTGGGTGGAGTAACCCAGAGAAAACGCTACTCCAACCACTCCAGAACTAGAAATGGGAAACTGAATTACATGGTTTCCAAACGATTTGTGTTTACTGAAGTGCTTAATAATAACTTGAATTGAATACCCTACCACAGAACATTGGATTCCCTCAGTTACTGTTTACATGTCGAGACTTGTAACACATTTTTAAAGATTAGCGTGGATTTCCGTCAACTGAGTGCACTAAAGGTTAATAATGAGATTGATGCAGATCTGAAGGAAAAAAAAATGGGGAGGGAGGGGGAGGGGGGGGATAAACAAGCTTCGCCAGACAAAGTTCTGGAAAGGCTGTCTTTTTCTTTGATTTAATTACGATTTAATTATTCCTAAAAATAAACATTATGGTTTTGGCAGTCCGCTTACACATTGACGGCTGCGGAGACGACGCTTGTTTAAGATGCCAAACTTCATAGTAAGGAGAAAATAATTCCCCAGCATTTAGTGCCACATCAGTCTCAA
>JBBPCZ010000142.1:24428542-24447201 GCA_037974445.1 Brycinus macrolepidotus | reverse complement strand
CTCAACCCTATCCAACACCTTTGGGATGAACTGGAACGGAGATTGTGAGCCAGGCCTTCTCGTCCAACATCAGTGCCGGACCTCATAATGAATGGGCACAAATCCCCACAGAAACACTCCAAAACCTTGTGGAAAGCCTTCATAGAAGAGTGGAAGCTGTTATAGCTGTAAAAAGGGGGACCAACTATATATTAAAGTCTGTGTATCTGAATGCAATGTCATTAAAGTCCCTGTTGGTGTAATGGTCGGGCATCCCAATGCTTTTGTCCATATAGTGTAGTTGTAGTAAGCATTATTATTCAGTCGTAACCCAGCGTGGCCCTCCATGTGGGTAGGTGAAATTGGCTTACCTCCTATAATTAGAGAGCTAACTTGGCAAGATGTGTGAGACCTACTTCTCTCCTCACGAGAAACGTGTAGTTTATAGTTCATTTATAGTAAATCATATAATAACCAGTCTCTAGTGCTCATGTGCAGAGTATATTTACTTGTTAATTGCTTCCACAGGTTGAGTAATGTTAACTGGTGCCTGGGTCTTACACAATTTTTGCACTAAACGTTATCACGTGCAGGTGGTGGTGGCCCACGTGGATGCAACTGTTCATTACATCATTAAAGCACAATATGAATGGTGGATGAATGAAATGAGTGAAAATATCCAGGAAAACCGTTTTAGTCCACTGATCGTCCAGTAGAGAAACTGGAATCTTAAAGCTGTTTAGATAAAAGCAGTGTAACTTTGCTTTTCAGTCGTTTTTAGTATTTTATAGTAGTTCTATAGTACAGGGACCCATTCATTGTAATCCCTCAAAATGGCTCAAATCCTGGTTGAAATTAATGTATTTGAAAGCTTGTAGAATTAAAACACACAAGCCCATGCTCCTCATCAGAGAAACCTGAAATTGGGTTAAGTCTGTCGTAATCTTGCCTGGACTCATCATTTACAATGGAGACACTTCCTCCATTGATTTTATTTCCTCATTCTTTTCTTATTGTTTGATGGGCAATGAACGTTTCTCTTTTTTTTTCTTTTTTCTTTTTTTGTCTGTGTAAAGCAAGAATACTGTAACCTGAATCAGGACACTTCCCTCTGGCAACCTACAATGAGTTATGTTGCCAGACCTCGATGGCTCAGCACTTTTCTAGTAGAGTTTTCTCTTTGACACCTGTGCTCACTTCATTTCCTTTTGCATTTCAGCATAAGCAAGATCTGTAGAACCCAGATGGTAAATCATTATTGGGATGCTGTGCAGTTCTAAATTTTGAATGTGTTGTGAAATAACATGGCAATGCATGCTTTATGTGCATAGGTACTTGAGCAATAACCTCGTCTTTGGATATGTGGTCACTCACACAGTTGCATGGTTGATTTCCAAACTCTGACCTTAGAAATATTGTGGCTTCTTTTGACCTCTTTTGCAACCTGCAAACAGACTCTTGTACAACATCCACATATGTCCTTGGAGTAGATGGTTAAAGCAGTAGTACAGAGAGAATTTTTTATTTTTTTATTTTTTTATTTTATTTATTGTATTTTTTTTTATTTATTTTTTTTGTAATCATGACCTTACCTCATATGGTCGGTGAGATAAGACATTTGGTGTCCAAAATTTACTTTTTAAGTTTTTTCACTGGAGTTACACAACCAATGTAGCTAAAAAGTAATAAAAATCTGCCACCTAAAGTCTTTTAGAGTGGCACAGATTTATGATGTTAAACTGCAAAGCAAAAGTAGCAAACTTTGGACACCAGACTTGTCTTGGCCCGATAACTGTGTTATTTGGGGCAAGGGGGCTATGTTTTTACTCATTTATCACTTGACTGATTTCATTTGTATGTTTTTTGCCTTCATATGGGGGGAGGTTCAGCTGAAGGACTGGTACTCTGTTCTTGTGCTGTCAGTGGCCCCCCTCTGTTCCTCACAAATGCACTTTGGCCTTTGCTGCTGAACTAACTTGTCCAGGCCTCAGTTAAGCCTAAACGGAGACCATTCTAGTCCTTCAAAGATGCATTGTGCAGTTTAACTGTTTCATCATGCAAATCAGTTATTGTCCTTCTATTAAGCTAGTATATAATATAATACTCCCTAACTTCACACATACTTAAAGGAAAATGAGAATGCAAAACAGATGCCATTTGGTGATATGTCGCTTTGTCATGTTCTCCTAATCAATACACTGATTTTACAATTTGTTGAAACTAGATATTACAGAGATAACCTGCATGTGTATTTAGTGTTTCTAACGCATGACAACATGGTTGGCTAATGGTTGATTGGCTTTTTGCTGAGTTTAGTGTTCTCTGTTTGTAGGCACCCTACCTCCTGCTGCAGTGCTGCTGAGCTCATGTCGGTGCTGTTCTTCCACACTATGCGGTACAAAGCTGATGACCCCCGCAATGCCTGCAATGATCGCTTTGTCATGTCTAAGGTAGGCCTCAGTTACCCAGTGATGTTGTGGCCAGTAGGGGCTCTTTTATAGAGTTTGAGATTACTGTATTTCAGTCCTTACAAAATGGTTTCCTGAAGTATTTGGATTGTTTTCTGTAATTGATTTGTAAAATGTCTAAAATTGTCTTCCTCTCTGTACGCCCCCTCTCCCGCCTCCTCTCCCCCCCTCTCCCGCCTCCTCTCCCCCCTCTCATTCTCAGGGACATGCTGCTCCCATCCTCTATGCAGCTTGGGTAGAGGCTGGCTATGTGAAGGAGGCTGAGCTGCTAAACTTGCGCAAGATTGACTGCGACCTGGAGGGCCATCCAACACCTGTGAGAAATATTGTTAACATTAAGCTTATTACCTTGTAAACATAAATGCTTCCCTATAAGATATATGGTGCATTTCCATATATTGTTGAAAAGTTCTGTTCTGTTTTTTGCTAATTCCCTCCTTCTCTAATATCCTCCTTTTTATTTCTAGAAATTAGCTTTTGTGGATGTAGCCACAGGATCACTGGGGCAGGGTTTGGGAGCTGCGTGTGGAATGGCTTACACAGGAAAGTACTTTGACAAGTCCAGGTAAAGTGAATAAACTCCTCAGTTCATGTTGAGTGCATTTACATGTGTACAATCAATTACTGCAGAAAACCTTTCTACACTTTTACAAGTTATTCCAGTATTTGAGTCTGCATGAGTCACTCAGTAATCAGGTTTTTTTTTCTAAATACCTGATTACAACTGACCAAAGCGCAGCACATGACACATTCAAACTTACTGCCATAATAAGCATTTAGTGAGTTTCCTGGGATGCTCCCCTTATACAGGTTTGTGTCTGCACATGCAAAGAGGTTAAACAAAAAATCAGAGTAAGGGTGTACATGCTCTGAAAAACCTGAGTACTGGGCTAAAATCCAGATGTCTTGACTTAATACAATTTTGGCAATCAGAGCACACTGTTTACATGGCCACATGAGTAATCCAATCACTGCCAAAATCCAATCATAATTTTGGCATGCATGGACATGCACACAATCTTATTGTGGAGGAGTTGATTTATGTTTGCTGTAAGTTTAACATGGCCTCCCCCTTTTTCAGCTACCGTGTGTACTGCCTGCTGGGAGATGGTGAATGCTCAGAGGGTTCCGTGTGGGAGGCCATGGCTTTTGCCTCCCACTATGGCCTTGACAACCTGGTGGCCATCCTAGATGTGAACCGTCTGGCTCAGAGTGAGGCAGCCCCACTGAAACATGACACAGCAGCTTACCAGGAGCGCTGCAAGGCTTTTGGGTGAGTGTAGACTCCCTTACACACTCTGCAGCTCTTTATCTGGGGTTTCTACCATTTCCTTATTTCAGTTCAAACCTCTGTTGGTTTATAAAGGCATCTTACTGCTGATTACTCTTTCCCGAGCACCTTACTTATCTGTTTATAATACAGTATAATGCATCTCTGTGTCTCTTAAGTTGGAACACCTATGTGGTGGATGGCCATGATGTGGAGGAGCTTTGTAAGGCTCTCTGGCATGCAGAGCGATTCAAAGGAAAACCCACTGCCATTGTTGCCAAAACCTTCAAGGGCAAAGGTCTTAAAGGTGAGTCAGTATGTAAATCAGAATTAGCCTGATGCTGTATAAACGGTACCAACTTGGTGCCAATGTAATCCTTATTCCTCGACATCACTGCTTGTTGTGAAACACATTTTTTTCCAGGGCTGCAGTACATTTGCTATGAATTCTCTCTTCAGGAATCGAGGATCAGGATAACTGGCATGGCAAGCCCGTGCCTAAGGACCGCGTGGATGCGCTGCTTGCTGATCTCCAGGCTCAGATCCAGGTTCCCAATAAACCCCTTCAGCCTCAGCTGCCTAATGAGGATGCAGCTCCTGTAGACAACACTCCCATCCACCTGCTCTGTGCTCCAGAATACAAGATTGGAGATAAGGTAATCGTGAGACAAGATTACATATTTGACAAAGTGACTTCTTTTGTTGGATACTGTATGATCAGTCTTCAGATGAACACTGTGCAATAAGCTTAGGACTTATTTTTACTCTCTTCCTCGAATTCCATCGAATATACTTCGAATAAATCTAGTGTTTCATGTACTTGCACAGATCTCTACCAGAAAAGCCTATGGTGTTGCTCTAAAGAAGATGGGTGATGCCAGCCAGCGTGTAGTGGCAATGGATGGAGATACGAAAAACTCCACTTTCTCTGACATCTTCAAGAAGGCCCACCCTGATCGCTACATTGAATGCTTCATTGCTGAGCAGAACATGGTGTGTGTGTGTGCATTCCTGCTGTCTTTTCTTTATACTTGCTGGGGAAAAAAAATCAGTAGGTTTAAAAGTTCAATGAATCTGGATTTGAAATTGTGGTTTTGATACGCTGTATGAGCTAAGGGTGTGTTTTATTAATACTGATTGTACACTAAAGATATCTTGACCTCACCCTGTCAAAGTGTAATCAGCCCCAGCTCTGTAATCTCTTACTATATACTTATTGGCTGTCCCTCCTTACTACTTATCGCTCTCAAGAATAATCTCTCCCATTCTCTTGCACGGAAGAGTCAGGTCTGAGTAAATATGATCCCAGTTAACTATAAAAAGAAGGGAATTTTAGAGCATTAATCTTTATTCTAAATGTTTAATATTGCTTTAAATCATTCAGCACAATAAACTAAATCACCTGTTCAACCATTTCTGTTCTCACATAGGTGAGTGTGGCGATTGGTTGTGCCACTCGTGACCGCGCCGTCTCATTTGCCAGCACTTTTGCTGCCTTCTTGTCTCGTGCTTATGACCAGATCCGCATGGCTGCCATTTCCCAATCTAATGTCAATCTTGTAGGATCCCACTGTGGTGTTTCCATCGGTAAGACTTTTCTGAGAAAATATATAATTACCTTCTAATATAAGTAATATATTTATATGCTCTGAAGTTTGTTTGCTTTTTCTTTAATCTTATGACTCGTCGTATTAACATTTTTCGTTTTGCTTAGGTGAGGATGGCCCTTCTCAGATGGCTTTGGAGGACCTTGCGATGTTTCGTGCTGTCCCAACGTGCACTGTGTTCTACCCCAGTGATGGCGTGTCCACTGAGAGGGCAGTAGAGTTAGCCGCCAATACGCAGGTGTGAACCCTCTTTACTGCTTGATATACTGAATAAGACTTTGTTTTCTGTCAATTCTTTGGTCTGGCAGAATGCAAAATGCCGACCAGCTGTGGCCCACTTCTAAGATTAAGTAATTTCACCCATTTTCAGGGTATCTGTTTCATCCGAACCAGTCGGCCAGACACAGCAGTTATCTATGACTCGGGAGAGAAATTTGAAGTTGGCAAAGCTAAGGTAAGAGTGTAGATTTACATGTTCAGCTTAGTCCTGTCATCATAGTGCTTAATTGCTTGGTATTTTCTAAAGTTAATAGCTTTCAGAGTCATTTTTGTCAATCACCAATGTGAAATAAGTGTGCTTTACTTGGCTTGAGGCAAATACATGTACATAAGTAAAATGAACTGTGTCGGTAAGCAACAACCAGGTATCAACAACTAGGAGGATAGCTATTCATCCAGTTTGGTCACTTCATGCTTGGAGCTGCATATATTGAACAAAAAAGACTTTGTTAATCAATGATTTTTTATAGTACATAATAGTCACCCAAAAGTTTTTCTCCACATGTCTAGTGCAGGTATGCGTGTTGTCATTTGAACAAGTGTTTGTGGTCTGATGACAGCTGAGTGTTAAATGTACTTGGAATCCATCCTATGTGCACAGGGCCTCTTTGTGTGATACTGTGAATGCCCAGATCTAGCGTTTGTTAAATGCATTTTGGTGCTGGTTCCCTTTCTGTCCTGTAGGTGGTGCGTCAGTCTAACAGTGATGAAGTAACTGTGATTGGAGCCGGAGTAACACTGCATGAAGCCCTGGCTGCACATGACCAACTGGCCAAAGAAGGTTAGAGTGCCCTCTACTGTCCAAAACAAAACATTTGTCCTTGCAGAACATCAAAATTAAAATGTGGAAATATGCAAGTGTAACAAGAAATGCTGTTTCAAAAACCTTGATACTAATTTGTCTGTCCCTCAGGTGTCCACATCCGCGTGATCGATCCATTTACCATTAAGCCCCTGGATGCTGCAACCATTGTGGCCAGTGCTCGTGCCACCGGAGGCAGAGTGATTACAGTGGAGGACCACTACAAAGAGGGTAAATGGTTATTTGCACTTCTCTAGAAGAAAGTGACTGCACTTTTTGCGTTAATAGCAATATATGCAAGTGCAGCAGTGTTATTTCTATGAATATGATGGGGTGATAATTAAAACTAAAACTGATAGTCACTGATTAATATCAGTATTTTATTGATTAAAGTGGCTCTCAAACCAGTACCTGGGGTGCCACAAAAGCTTACCACTCAGCTAGATACACAAAGGGATAGAGGAAAAATGTACACTATCAAAAGTCCTGGTTTGAGAACCACTGATGTTACCAAAAAAGTGTTTCACACGATTACAATTGCTAAATTGAAATTGAGAAAGGAAAAAAAAGCTACATTTCAGATCGTGTTTTTCATGTGTTTGTGGTTCATATGACATCTTGCTCCTGCATGTGTAAATTAAGTAGAACCAGGATGTTTTTTTTAAAATAGATATTTAGGTGATCTGTATGAGCATAGAATGCTTAAAAATGTTATTGATAATTGATGTTATCTATGACTAATTTTCTTCTTTGTAGCTCAAGTAATGGAGTTGTTTTCTCATCTCCCTGTGTTGGAATATGTTCTTGCTGTGCACAGGTGGTCTGGGAGAGGCTGTTCTGTCCGCAGTGGGGGAGGAGCCAGGCATTGTGGTCCATCGACTGGCTGTTAGCCGGGTGCCTCAGAGTGGCAAACCTCAGGAGCTGCTGGACATGTTTGGCATCAGTGCCAAGTGCATTGTCGCAGCAGTCAGACGCACCTTCGCCAACTGAGAGCCTCTTCTGAAAACCCGCCCTCCTTCTGCTTTAAGACCTTGCACTAACACCTAGAGAACTGCTTCTGTTCTGTAAGAAGTGCTCCTGTACTCGGCACATTGTAATTAATGAAATCTTATAGATTTTCCATCCCTCCCCCTCTTAAGAGTGTGTTTTTCACTAAATTTTGCCTTTAAAACCTTAGTTGCAGCTTTTGAAGGGTTTGCAGTGTTCACATTGTTACACATTCCTTTAGAAACTTGATTAGTTACATATTGAAGCATTTCATTTGTAAAATGACGCAACTATCACGCAAGTTGTACATTCTCCCAGTATCTTGTCTCACTTGCTAAAGCGATCACTTCATTACTGTTCTTGTCCTTTTGTCATTTGTCTCTCCAGTACAAGTACTTAAATGTGCTTGCAAATGAGGAGTTATTTCAAATGGTGGTGCTTAAGAAGGGGTGATGGAGAGGCCTGTAGTCTCTGCTGTGTCACTACTTTTCTGTAAGCTACTAAATTATGCCAGAGTTGCTTTTGATGCAGCTGATCTTGTGACGTGATGAGATGTAACTCTGTGTCGTGTTACTGAAGTATTCATTCATCTGGTTAAAACTGCCTTCAATATACTGTAATAAAATTAACTGTTCACACAGTCTGTCTATTCAGTGTTAAGTTATATTTTAAGATCAGTTACAGTTGATTAATTGAAGTGTTTGGAGTAAAGAATGTTCAAAGCTCGCATAATGGCTTACTGTATGTGAATGTTTAATTGGGCTTGTTTTGCATTTTCAGTTACATCCCAGAAAATGAAGTTTAAGTGATGATACAAGTACACATTACAGGTGGTGGTGGGTTTTTTGTTTGTGCGTTTTTTCAATCACAAGGTTGTAGCTTCATTGATGCCCAAAGATACAGTGTTAGGTGTACAGTATTGTTTCAAATAATATATTCTAGAGAGTAATGAATATTTACATGTTTGTTTCATGTTTCTCAACACATTTGGATACATGTTATATGTTCTCCAGACTGAGTTAAGGGGGAGGACTCTGGTAATGTCCCATCTCTGGCACAGGGAGTGAGGGTGAGGAGGTGGACACATGGAGCCAGTGGAGCTGCATCAGGGTCTTCAGGCAGGCAGGAATTTTACTCAACACCCTTCATGAAGTCCAAAAACTCTGTAGGTTTAAGAATACTTTAACTTAAGCAGTGAACTGAATAGTAATTTAGCTGCTAGAATAGTTTTTTTCTTGTGGCTTGAGTGTAAACATACCGTCATAGTCAATCTTTCCGTCATTGTTTTTGTCTCCATCCTTCATGAGCTCCTCAATGTCATCCTCAGTGATTGCTTCCCCTGTGGATTCCAGCATGTTCTTCAGCTCATCTAGGTCAATATAGCCGTCTCCGTTTCTGAGAGAGAGAGAGAGACAGAATGATCAGCTTTTAAGAAGTGATTAAACTGGAGTTAGTGAAGGATCGATGATCATAAATTTGAATACTGGAGAGTTACTGGTTCCTTACTTATCGAACATGCGGAAGACCTCCGCTAGCTCCTCTTCCGATTTTCCTTTGCTCTCCTCTTTCATGCAGCGCACCATCATCACCAAGAACTCATCGAAGTCTACTGTGCCGCTGCCTTAACATTAACACAAATTTGAATATAAACCTTTTGATTTTTAACAACTAATCTGTATTATTAATCCATTTTTATCTTTCAGATTACGATATTTGGCCATCAAAAGTAGTTCTTGCCCTGTTTAGATAGTGAGGGGGCATGTTCCCTAGTAACCAAATAAAAACTATGACTATGGATTGTTTTGATCCGTTAATAACCTAAGTGCATTTTGTGCAGTTTAGGGGAAATGTGTAACTTTACAAGGGCCCCTAGGTGGAGGACCTGGCCTAAAAAGTCTGGTTTACAAAATTACATTTCTAAATTAGTGTCATAACTAAAACGTTTTCAAGATGTGTTAAAGGTTGCCACAGAGACAGCATTTATCCAGAAATTTGGTATTCTGTGTGTGACAGTGTCCAAATGTCTTAAGTAAAAGCCACACCGTCCTCATCTACTTCGTCCACCATCTCCTGCAGCTCTTCTTGAGTGGGGTTTTGTCCCAGCATCCTCATCACCTTCCCCAGCTCCTTAGTGCTGATGCAGCCATCCTCAGCGTCCTGCACGAAGATGTCAAAGGCAGCACGGAACTCTGCCAGAGACACATTCACACACACCAGAGGCAGACACGAGGCATGACTTGATAACACTTTAGAGTGTGGTTGTCAAGACAACAGGACTAAACAGAGATGCAGGTCTACAACACTTCATCTATAGATAGAGACTGACAAAGCAGACCTTACCATTTTTCTGTTCCTCTGTCAAGTTCTCGACCTGTTACATGGAGGAAAGAGAAACAGCTGAAGACTCTGGAGCTTTTAAACAGTAACCTGATATATCGTGACAAGATGTCATTCCTCGGATGCTGACCACAGAAGTTTCCCATTTTATTTTTGACGCCTACGTTAACGCCTAGCCATCAGACACCAGATACTCTAGCCGTTGTTAAGCTCAGTAACTGCTGTCCTCCTGACCCTTCAATCATTCACCAGCCATTGTATGATATTTTTAGCATCGTTAGACTGTTCTGCACCACCACCGATTCACATCAAGCCGATTAGAAGTCTTACATTAGCTTAAGTATCTAAGCCCTTTAAATTGCACTGACTTCCCGCAATTTGACCTCATGTATTGGTATAACCTTGAGCACTTGCTAGCATGATACTCCTGGCTACTTTAGTTCATACTTTCCTATGGAAAAAGTAAACTGGAGACATAACTGAGACCCTCTATAAAGAGAACATGTAAAGAAAAGGTTCTTCATTGGTGTCTGAGGATTTTAGATCTCAAACTTTTTCCATAATTCTTTCAAATGTGATAACTTACCGCTGCTTTATATACATCATCCATGACTGTCCTGAGTTTGGGGGCCCTTCTTCAAACTGTTGCTGCAGATTAATCCAGCACTCCTCACACCACGGTGGACACGGGACAAAGAGTCGAAGGGCCACCTTCCCTGGCCTTTATGCCTGGAATGACTGCCTCAGAAAAAGACAAAGCCTGCTGTCACTCCCCTTTCCTATCTGAGAGAGGGACAGAGAGGGGGATAGAAAAAGAAAGAGGGCAAGAGAGAATGGAGTAAAGGATGGAATAGGCTATAAATAGGGGAAGAATGTCAGAGACAACAGGCAGGAGAGCGTGAGTTATGACAATAAGTCCTTGGCGCTGCTCCCTTTGGCTGTGCAGCCGGCAGGCCCATATCAAGCGCTAAACTTAACCGCCGGTCACCTGCATTTGCCAATCACTGTTAGAGAAGCATCAACCCTCTGCTGAAGGCAAGGCCAATGGACGTGAACACAAAGGGAAATGGCCATAAACAGCCAGGCCTTTGTCAAACTGCAATGGCACCGTTATTTTCACACCTGTTGGCAGTCTATTAATTCAGTCTGGAGAAGCTTTGGAGTTTGTGGAAGAGACCAGGCCTCTAGAGAGCTGGGAACCTCTTTATTCATTAAAACGTGTTTGGAAAACAGGATAGTTGTTGACTTTTTCAATGTCATGTCTTTAACTCATTAAAATCCAGGCTTTTTGCCTCCTAAGGTTTATGGACTGCAATACAAAAGATTGTAATAAAAGTAAAGATTGTAATAAAAGTAATTTAAAGGATAGTCTAATATTGTTAAAAAAAAAAAAAAAAAGGTAAAATTGTCCTTTGGGCAATTTAAGTGGCTCGATTGGGTAATCTATTTGGCGTGATATTTTAAACCAAATATATCCATGATAAAACAGCAGTGTTTCCTTATGAAGCTCAAAGAGGTAGATAGGTGGGCTATTTCTAGCCAGAAGTTTGGGCCCAGCCTCAAATTAAAAAAATAAACAATACACTGCTTTTTCAAAACTTTTATACAAAAAACATTAGAAATACTTACATTACAACAAATGTAACCAACTGGTTTTCAGTATTTTATCATGTGTAATAACACATTGTTTAGTCACAGAGGCTCAAACTATCGGTACTGAAGAAGACAAATCAGGTCTGTATTTAGTTCACTGACACTCACTTTGTGTTGTATCATAAAAAAGGAAAAGTATCACTCAGTTCTTCAACATCACATAATTCCTTCTGGTTATCATATCATTGGACAAAATTTAGTTTTTCAACAGGATGATAATTGTGCCAAAATAATATCCAGTCCAAAGAAAGACAGAACCGTTTGCAGGCTGGGAGGTGCTGGGAGGTGCTGGGAGGTTATTTTGATGAAATTCACACAAAAGCTTTCACATCCATTAAATTGCACAGTGTTTATTGTTACAATACACTTTAAAAACGGTTACATTTGTTTTAAGTATTTCTAATGTTTCTTGTAATAACATTTTGAAAGACCAGCGTATCGTTTATCTATCTCTCTATCTATCTATCTATCTATCTATCTATCTATCTATCTATCTATCTGTCTATCTATCTATCTGTCTATCTATCTATCTATCTATCTATCTATCTATCTATCTGTCTGTCTGTCTATCTCTCTATCTATCTATTCCTTGGTTCTTGTGTTGTCACTCAGTGTCACTCTAGGATAACAGTGCTAGGGTTGGGTGAAGGCTGCAGAACTGACATCATAACAGACACACGCACGCACACACACAAACACACACACATACACAGCTGCTGTAGGTCCCCTCTGGCCTTAACAAGCAAAGGCCATTTGGGTCTGAGCTTCCACACGAACGCTGCTGCAATGTAAAGGCAGTATAAAGCATGTAGGTCAACGTTTTCCAGCATTGCACTGCTCATTTTTGTGATTTCCCTGCTTTTACACACCCATTTCAGATGGAGATTAGGTGTGTTGAGACCAAGAAAACTAAAATGTACAGGACAGTAGGCCTCCAGGAAACAGTGTTTGGCTTTCCAAAACAGTCCATACATTTACATCATAAATCAGTGACCCATTACCTAACAACATAATCTCATCACAGGCTTTCAATGCCTGCGTACAGAAAGTTGTACTGGTGATCTAATATTTATCCCCAGAGCGCTGGACAATAACAGGCAGATTTTGGCTTGTACTTGTGTTTTCCACACCCTGCATACACCAACCACAGCCACCTCACTCTGAGAACATGTCACAGCTGAAGAGCAAGCCAGGAGGAGGTGTAAATATACTGGGAAAGTGGACGAGAAGGGTTTGGACAGTTCAGCAGGATGAGACTACACTGGTGATTCAGTTTGGACAAGGGTCTGAGTGGGTGGTTTGTCAGATAGTTAAAATTGCATGGTTTGTCTTGTTCCGACGTCTTCACCTGTGTTTGTTTGGAGAGTCGCTCTTACAGGAACACAGATGCAGTGTTGCTCACATACTGGGGCATTGTTTACTTAGCCTCCCCTCACAGCTAATTTGAGACAAAGTTGGAAAATAATCTACATACATACTCGGCCTACAATGTTTGTGTATTACATCCTCCTATTGACTTCTCCTGTTTGCAAAAGAGCTTAAATTAAACTGATTTGAAGCATCATTTCCAGCAAACCCAAGTAGCAAATAAATTTGTGGTTATATTCAGTATTCGTCTGTGTGTGTATGTGTGTGTGAGTGTATGTTTGTGTAAATATATATATACATACATATAGTAGTATAAATATAAATATAAATATAAATTCACACAATACATTTGTGCTTTTATTCAGTATACGTTTGTGTGCGTGTAACTATATATATATATATATATCTATAAATATATACATACATATAAATACACACACACATATATATATATATATGTGTGTGTGTGTGTGTGTGTGTGTACATATAATACAAAATATGATTTTAATAAACCATAATAAAACAGAAACCCCCAAAAAATTAATCATAACTCAAATATATTAATTCATGAGGATGTCTTAATCAAAAACCACAGTGAACAATGTCAGCCTAAATGTAAAAAAATGTCCATATCTGAAAAGTATTCCTCAGTTTCAGGGTTTTGCGTGCAAATGTCTTTTCTTCTGCTGTAGGTTTTTATTCTCCCACTGTGAATCTCTATAATAGTAACATTAGGATTAAAACCTTATGTTCTAAATGTTCAAGTAAGTAAGAAAGCTGGCTGGACAGCGGAATTCCAACTACGATGAAAAATACTGTGAAAATCATACAGCTGCTATACAAACATTTATAGGTGTTACCCATGTTGTAGCCAGAGTTTTCTTAGCAAACATTAAGGGAGTCACAAGGCTATCTCTCACTCTACAGTGATTCCTTGTGGTCAACATATCTCTAGGTGGTGACCCCTGGAGTGTGTGTGTGTGTGTGTGTTCTTACACTGCATCTCTTAGTACATTTGCTTCTTTAAACTCCCATAATGCCTGTCTTTTACACCAGCTATTAACAGACATACAATACCATATTTTATGGCCAGTTAGTCTTGGACTAAACCAAACTAATAAAAAATTACAAATAAAAAGCCTAGTTTAGTCCAGGATTAATCTTAACTGGGCCTAGGAAGCCAGCCAATGCTGTCAGAACTTTGCTAGACTACAGGAAATTACATATATCATTTCATATTTATAGCTATTGTAATTACATTAAATTATGGAGTATTTCCAGCTGTGGATATGTATAGCAGCAGATGATTAGAGGAGGGGGGAGCTGTATGTCTGTGGCCAAGAGACTCTCCATTTGTGCGTCTGTCTCCCTCTGTTTATCTTCTGAGCTGAACAGCACTGTTTTTCATTTTGGCCAGTGTCTTCCACTTTTTCAGACATATGTGGCAATGGCCTCGTGCCAGGCGGGAATATGTGGAGGACGAGACAGACACTGGAAGAATCAACCTGTCCACTCCCCTGTTTTATACTCTTTTTTTTTTTTATATCACCCTCATTTGTCCATGTCAAGCGTTACAAGGTGTGAACACTGTGTCATTCTGGTCTGCGTGATGTTACCAACACCCCATGGCTGTCAGCAATGTCTCTACTGTCTCTCTCTCTCTCTTTCTTCTTGTGCCTTTCTCTCTCTTTTCTACTGGTGTTGTCTCTCTTCTACTGCCTCTCTCTCTCTCTTCTTCTGCCTTTCTCTCTTTTGTACTGACATTGTCTCTCTTCTGCTGCGCCTCTCTTCTACCCCCTCTTTCTTATACTGCCTCTTTCATCAACTGCTACTCTCTCAACTGCTTCTCTCTCTATAATTGCATCTGTAACTCTTCAACTGTCTCTCTCTCTCTCCGATTCTCTCTCTTTCTCTCTGTTCCTCTCTCTCTCTCTCTCTCTCTGTTTCTCTCTGTCTCTCTCTCTCTCTCTCTCTCTCTCTCTGGCTCTCTCTATCTCTCTCTCTGTCTCTCTCTTTCTCAATGTTTAGGTAAACACAGCGTAACCACAGACTCCGTGAAAGAGGGATGATGTTTCTGAAAATGGGACGAACTCAGTCAGGGATGTTCCTCGTACACGTTTAACCGCCGTCATCTCTGTACAGTCTCCCCCCTCCTCTCCTCCCAGCTGACTGAGCGTCTTTAAGAGGGCAGCTGGAGGTGAGAGCGCAGGTACACTCTGAGTGAAAGTGTTCACACATACACACAGCAGAACAGATCAGCACCATGCAATCAGTGTGGCTAATATGTGTCTGTACGAGCGTATGTTTAGGAGCCATAGCTGTGGAAGCGGATCATCCAAACGCACTGGTAAAGACCAGTAAAAATGGAACAGAATCAGATTCACCATCCAATGACATCTTATACGCACCTGCAACGGAGACAAGTAAGTTGTGCCATGATTACATAAGGATACTGTTTTGAGGGGTAAAGGTGCAAAAGTAGATCAGAAAATCTCAGCAAAGTGTCTGTCTAGTTTTGTTTAGTAACTTTAGTGATTTCTGTACATCTGCATTATATAATGTGTGTTTTATATATAAACAATTAGGCTTGAATAATTTTATCATATACACATTTTTTTTTACTGTTGCAAGAGAATCTTGCATCTCTGAAGTGGTAATTTTATAGAGTTTATTTAATTTTGATCATAAGCAGAGTATATACACAATCTATTTAGCTGTAATTGTTTTCTGGTGCTACTCTAACATTTAATGCAGTTTTACTTATATATCTCTTATAAGATGCCGATTTCCACACAATGGAAAGGTAAATATAATGGAAATATGGTGGTCATTGCTAAGTGCCCACTTCTTGGCTCACGTTATACACACTTTTGTGTTAAGCTGCTGTTCAGTGTTCATATCAGTGTGTAAAGTCACAGACATGTTCTTGCAGCGGGGAAGAGGGCAGACGGGAGCCTGAGAAAGAGGCGCTCCGGGGAGACGACTGCAGACACAGAGGTGGGGTTGGTTCACCTGGAACACATTTGACAACTGGCAAACTTGCTTACTTATTTACTTTTCTAATGTGAAACACTGACATATGGTGCAATTGAAGCAAAACTAATAAAAAGTGCAAGTAATTATTTTATCTTGGTCCATTACAGCTGTTTCTGAACATATGGGGGTCCCATTAGACCCCTTTCCCACCTCCATTATGTTAATTTTAAATGCCAGAATGTCTATATAAATTAACACACTTTGCCTATTCTATACCTATGAATAAACCATATCTTTATAGTTATGTAATATTTAATCACAGTGCAGAAAAATAAAAGGGGCAAGTCTGCTTTTTTATTGTTTTGGAAGCAAAGTCATTAATGACCTTTTCATTAAAAGTATTTTTCTGCCAATTTCAATACCGACATAACATTAGTCCCAAGTAACACTGTGTGTGTCCACAAATGGTTTGAGGGCCCCAGGCAAATGCTTCTGCCACTTTTAGCAAGAAATGGGTGGGCCTGATTAAACAGCTCGGCTCCTTTGGCGTGGGCTTAAGCTCATCTCAGTACGGTGTGCCCACGATATAATGAGAGAGCCGGTCATTTTTATCTTCCACCGCAGTTTTCCATTTCACAAATTACCATTTCTCTTTTTCTGTCTCTGCTATTTGACCGCTATATTTAGTCTGTTTGTATGTCTGTGGCAAATCCAGTCATTTCTGTATTTGATGTCTAATGATGGGCTCTGAATTTCTGGGCCTGCCTTCCTGCACTGCTGACACATCAGACATCCCTGGGGCGGACCGAGGCAGCATGGGTGGAGCTGGACGCTGTCCTGGAAAGGAGGGGTGACGCTCCAGGTAAACTAAGTACCATACTGACGTTTCTCAGGAAGGAAAAGAAACGCCTCCTGGACCTGTTTGATGGGCAAGTGAAGAGGAAGAGGGAAGATGATGACGAAGAGGAGGAAGAGGATGATGATGATGACGAAGAGGAAGAAGAAGAAGAGGAAGAAGAAGAGGAAGGAGAGGAAGAGGAAGAAGAGGAAGAGGAAAACGAGGAGAATGAAGCAGCGAACAACAGCACTGCGTCCAGAGATGGCTTCACAGACTTGCTCCCAGAAGAATGCCAGCTTGGAGATGGGCGCATTTCCTGCAAAGAGATTGGCATGTCCCATCTGTCTGTCATCACTGACCTCACCATCACCATACTCGAACTGCCTGGTAAGTTAAGAGGAGGCCTGACCAAATGTATCATGTGTAAAAATACATATTTAAAACCCCCACAACTAGAATGTCAGCAGAAACATGCGGTAATTGTTCTTCCTTGTCCTTGCATCACATTAAAGGAAACAACCTCACTAGATTACCTCCACGCGGCCTCTCTGGTCTGCCTAACCTAGAAGAAGTTGACCTGAGCAGGAATTTGCTGGATGACTCCTCTATCAGCCCCAACTTATTCATGGTACTGTATATCTTCCCCATTATCGCTTTATCATATCTTACAGCAGAGAGCAAAACTCTATATACCATTAAATTCCTACATCACAGCCAATTATAATTCTTAAATGCACTGGCGAATCATCAACTGTTCACTGTTCATGTAGTCAAGTCAAGTTTATTTATATAGCACATTATCATACACAAAGGTCATTCAGTCTGCTTTAATGTGCATTCAGTGGACATTGCAGGTAACCTGACAATTATATCTAACACAACTTGACCTACAAATAATGCCAATGCCAATTTTAAGGAGCTAACAAGGACACATATTGCGTTTAACTTGAAACACCAAAGGCTATTTGAGTGCTATTTGTGCTTGTGCGTGGGTGAATTGCAAGCCAGGGTTGTGCTCCTCATCAAAATGCTGATATTATTGGCTGATAAAAGTTAAATGGTCAAAATCAGACTGCAGTTGTTTTAGTTAAACAGTGCTTCGCTGAACTTGTCAGTTTGCAACTGTCAAACTGTCAAAGTCTAATAATATAACTAATAACAGACATATTGTAGTTCTGGAGGGCCTCTAGGCACTATTGTAAGATAAGATAAGATAACCCTTTATTAGACCTTTTATTAGTGGGACATTTGCACAGTTACAGCAGCAAAGTGAACAGAACAAGAGAAGAAAGTAGAAGCAGCCTAACCTATAGAATAAAAGCTATACAACACAACATAAAAACATACACTTTACAAATATTGTAAAAATAAGTAAGTTTGTGTGACAAAAACATTTTGCAAATATTTTTGTCCTGACTCCCAGAACCATTTGACCCACCAATTTTCAAATTACTGGGGCAAAACACCTACCACTTTTGGACTGAGGTCGCCCAGCTCTTAACCACTGACCAATAAGCACAAAGAAACAGAGAACAGGGAATGGAAGTCAGCTGCAGAACCAATTACAGTCCACATTTTCAGATGGGGGGCAGGCCATTTCCAAAAACAGTGTTCAGTGAGAGGACCACTGTAGCTCACTAATAAAAGTCAGAGTTTGACCTGAAATGCACAGTTTAACAATTATGCAGTACAGTTTACCACACAATGTGACATTTACTTTACATTCTCATTTTAGTCAGTCAGTCAGTGAGTCTTCTGGTATCCAGTCAGTCTCTGTTCCACTAGAAAAAGGGCCGTCTATGGTTCAGACAGCGCCTTTCTGAGCACAAGCTCCTCTGCGTTCTGTGCTGAAATACACTATATGGACAAAAGTACTGGGATGCCTGACTATTACACCAACGGGGACTTTAATGACATTGCATTCAAATCCATAGACTTTAATCTGGAGTTGGTCCCCCTTTACAGCTGTAACAGCTTCCACTCTTCTTGGAAGGCTTTCCACAAGATTTTGGAGTTTTTGTGGGAATTTGTGCCCATTCATTCTGTAGAGCATTTATGAGGTCAGGCACTGATGTTGGATGAGAAGGCCTGGCTC
>JBBPCZ010000142.1:24380405-24425877 GCA_037974445.1 Brycinus macrolepidotus | reverse complement strand
TTATTTGTGGTTATTTCAAGTTATTGACAGTTTACACACTTTAAAATAGGTGAAACCTTTGACGAATATTATCAGTCAACAAGTATATTGATACTACTGCTAACATTAATTATCGACAATAACAATATAATAAAAATATATATTTTGTTATATATCGATAATTTGTTTGTATTTATATATTAAGAATGGATGAAGTACAGCAGGAAATGCAGTTATGAGTCATTGCGCGTGGAATAGTTAAACACTATCTCAGGTTGAGTAAAGCTTTTTTCAGATACGTTTGGGGTTTATTATAGAGTCGTGTTGTCACAGCCACAGGACTTTCTAGGGTTTCCATTTTTTTTCTCAGCCTTTTCGGCAAAGCAGACTGTGAGAAAGGTTTCAGATGTCAGCACTCAACATACCATCTATGTGCCAGCTACATGGCGGTCTTAGCTCGGCCCAGATTCCCCTAGAATAACCATTTATGTCTCTAAGACCTTGAGCAGTGGCCACACAGGCCTCCTAGGGCAGCAGCTGCCTAAGTAAAAAACAGGGAACCACACTTTGACCAGTGGAAAGTTCTAGAAAACTTCAGCATCCTGTGGTGTACTGGCTCTGCAAGGCCCGTGTAATGAGCTGGAGAAGCGGGTGCTCTTTAAAGGTGGAGGAAATGGGGTCAGATTTTACAGTGTCCACTCCTGATGTGCCACCAGTGACAAGGCCCAGGAGACTGGCAGGCTGACCAGGACAGACAAAGAGTGCCACTGGGCTGTGCTGATGGCAGGGTTTAGAAAGAACTGCCTTTGGCTCAAAATAACACCAGCATAAGAGTCCCTGGCAAAAATGGAGACTATTCATTTCGTGGTTATCCTGGAAATATGGCCAGATTAAATTGGCATCACCGTTAAACAGATGATGTTTAATCACTGAGCCCAAAGCTATATTCTGCTGTGATTCATACACATCCTCAGGGAGAAACGAAAACACACTCTCTTTTAATCCCTAACAGAACCTGACAAAGCTGAAAAGACTGACCCTTGACGGTAATGATCTAGAAACAATCCCACGCCTGCCGCCGTCTTTGGAGGAGCTGAGAATCAACAACAACAAAATAAACCAACTGATTTCTCAAAGCTTCAAAGGTTTGGCCTGATGGTTTATTTTATATTGTTTAAATGAGGCTGTAAAGAGTAAGGTTCACACACACACACACACACACACACACACACACACACACATATATATATATATATATATATACATATAAGAAATGCATAGACATATTTCAGTGAATTTTCATTAAATTGTAAGAAATCGAAACTTTGCCAGACTTTTGAAACTTCCCGTAGGTTTGTCCAACCTGGTGGTCCTAGAGCTGAAAGGAAACATCCTGTATGAGGGCAGTGTAGAGCCCTTTGCCTTCAAACCTCTGAAGGTGATCAAGCACCTGAGATTAGACAACAACCGATTCAGCTCTATCCCAACTGGACTGCCTCGATCTTTAGAGGTTAGTTTGATGTTTTATTTCAGCATATTTATCTATAATCTTCACATTTCTTTATCGAACAAAACAATATGACCAAACAAAATATTATGTGTTTGTACTTACAGGATTTGAGGATGCCCCACAATCAGATAGTGGAGGTACAGGACCATGTTCTGAATAAGTCCATCCACCTGAGAGTGCTAGATCTGAGTCATAATCTCTTGAGAGAGAACAGTTTCTACCCAGGAGCCTGGATCAATCTGCCGTGAGTCACACTCATGTATCTTCTACTTCTTAAACTCACAAGAATAGGTAATAGCACTCCACATGGAAGTTCAGATCTTTATCCACATAATAAGACAGTGAATAGGTGCGCATACGTGCACATACATTTAGTGTGCATGATATTGTTACTTCTTAGAGATCAACATTCTGTACCAAAGGTAGGTGGGGTAACTTAAACCCATACATGATACATGATATATGTTAATATGTCGGGTATAAAACAATGACACCTGTTGTAGAACTTTCGTTTAGTTTGGTATGCAACAAATGTGATACCACATTATGGCTGGGGTAGGTAGAGTGGTATAAGGTTTCCAACCCTGCTCTGACATTTCCTTTTCTCTTGTCTTTGCAATTGTACTTTAACTGTTCAACATCATCTAGTCAACGTCATCTAGTGGTTAATACAATACGTTTTGCACATCAAACAATTCGTCTTTCATCATACCATCATAACAATCTGGAGGATTGTGGACCACCACTGTAAGAGCACCTAATGAATGTGACATGAGGAACAAATAATAGTATGAGTATAGTATAAGTAATAGTATCAGTAGCATACAAAAAAACAGCTTAAATGGAAGTTAAAAAATGTAACAGCACAAACGTCTCATGTACTGACACCTCTTAGTACATTCAGCATTTATTAGGTTATTATACACCATTCTTCAATTCTTGTGGTCCTTTTCGTGTAATTGAAATGCTAAAGCTTAAAACTGAGAGGTGTGAGCAAGAGATTATGTTGACTATGCTGAACAGAACTCACCATGAAAGTCTGAAGTGGAATCTAACACCTAAAACATGAATTATTTTCCTCACAAATGTACGTGAGCATAAGTAAAAGTAATTGAAAATACTCAGGGAAATACAAATGCAGTTAAAAATGACTTAAATACATAAAACTGAGTAAATGTAACCCATTAATAGCCACCATCTCTGAGCACTGTATGTAATCAGACTGTATTAAATCAGACTGGAATTTTGATGACCCTTCAAGTGTGATGCATTTTCTTCACTGGGCACTAGAGGGCACACATCAGCCACATTTGAATTCTTCACTCCCTCCTACTCCAATAAGGGTGTCCCAGAGTCACACTCTGATCTGGCCCTGTGTGTTTGGCCTTTCTCATGGTCAGTAACTGAGCTGGCTAATCCTTTGTCCTGGCCGGACTGTCGGCCTGCACTTCTCAGCCTTATCCCCGGACCCAAGGGTCACTCTCCTGCAGGGGAGATGTGTATCTCTGCAGGGCCTCCCATCACTCACTCACGCACTACAAAAGTGCTCCAGTGCCTGTGCTGAGCCGACAGCCAGCACACTCAGCATTACTGAGCCTCTTTCATCTGCCAAACACACAGAGTGATGGTGATGAGACTGGAAGAGCGAGCTCACAAACACTCGCCCCTCGTCCTTTCGGCCACGGGCATGAGGATGCTTCAGTTGGCGGGTGATTAAGACGGCGGGCAGTGGTGTAGTCACGGACCCCTGCAGGCTGTTTCATAATTAAGGATGAGCTGGGGGTCCCCGGGGGGCTCCTGCGGGCCGCTTGTGCTGTAGTGCAGAATCTCAGCCAACTGCATTGGGGCGGAGGGTGGGTTAGTGGGCAGGCCAGGGTGGTTTTAGACCATCTGAGGGTGGATTTGTGGGATTATGATTTACACAGTTGTTCAAAAGTTTGGGAACAATGTTTTCAATATTTAAAAAAGCAATTTAGTTATTATAGTAAATAGTGTTTTATATAATTATATATTGTATAATATTATTATAATACTAAGTAGCTTTTTGCAGTCACATTTCATTTTTTCGTTGTTTTCCACTAGTTTACTCCTACATTTTTTTATTCACCATCTTAGTGGCTGTTCTAAAAGCTACACGGTGGGGTTAGCTCTAACGCAGTATTAGAGACAGCAATCCAATTTTTAATGCACAGATTCATCAGAAACATACTGTAGATCTCATTTCATTAAAATTCATTTCAATTTTGTGGAGAATATGCCAAAAATAAATATATGATAATGGAATGATTATACATTTTTAAAATGCTCTTTTCATTAATATTTCATATTCATATTCAATATTTTATTCATATTTATTTTGATGCATATATTTGTATGTATTTATGCTGCAAAACTTGTTTGGCTCAAACAATATCAAAATGCATTGAATTAAGTAGACTTTTAAGTGACTGTTAAAACCAACTTCTCCATCTGTTAGAATGATCCCCCGCCTATGGGATAAACTGTAACATTCTGCAACTCCTGCCACATTTAGCTGAACTGTTCACAGACTGTGGATCCTGGAAACAAAGTTCATGTTTTCATTTGTAGCAGCGATGAGAAGGTTGCTTGCTTGTGTGTATACATATATAGATAGATAGATAGATAGATAGATAGATAGATAGATATTAGTCTTACTCATACTTTTTAAATTGTTAAGCAAAAGACTAAAATACTAGCCTGTTATCCCCTACCAAATAATCAAAAAGAAACTTTAAAAAGTTAAAACACATCTATAATGATAAATGGTTCTAAATGACAGAGCTATATGGCATAAACTTTAAAAAAAATTACCCTTCTAAACGCCTTTTATTTTAAAAGTGGCTATCAAGTTAACTAGAGATAATAAAATGACGCATGTAACTATATAATTAGCTCACAGAATTCATCATTTAATAACATTTTGATATCTAGTTTATGATATTCAAATAATGCATAAGTTGTGTAAGGCATATTAAAGCAACAAAAATAAATATGACAAGTGATTCCACACTTGGTACTGTGTATGGGGGTGAGTGGCCAGAAATAGAGCGAGAGAGAAATAGCACGTTCCTGAGGGGACATCTGTGGGATGCAGTATGCTGGGCTAAGCTGAAGCACGTTTGGGCTCATACTCACATTACCAGGCCTCCCGTTACTCCTCCTGATAAAAGAGAGAATAAAAAGAAAAAGAAATAATATAGAGAAAGGAATATCTGACATTTTTGTTAGGGTTGACACATTCTCCCCTTAACTCCTTTACATAACGTGTCACACAGGCATGCCTGACGTCAGACAGTCCATTGCTCATATGGGTACAGTTTATGGCACAGCATTAGTAGGTCTGCACTGTTTATTAGCCTTGCTCTCCCTCTATCTTTCCCACTCTCACCCATTTTCTAGTAAAGCTTTTCTGGTCATCCTTCATTTCCAGCATATTTTCCTCCTACTGAAAAAAAAAATCATGCTGCACTAACACACAGTTGTATGTGAAATTTTAGGCCGCCCTAGTAAAATAACACATTTTGTTACATGAACTGAAGATGTTAACACAATCTCTATATGGAATAAGCAAGTTTTTGAAAATTTTAATGCACACATATCAAATATTATTTATTTGCTGTCCATATGTACTTAACATGAGAAAACATAAAATATGCATAAGACTGATCATGATTTCAATCAGTATTTAGACCCCCTTTAATTGAAATCGGAGCCAGCTAACAATTTTTCTTTTTGATTAGATTTTTTCCCCCACATTTCTTTTCAGAATGCTTGGTTAACATCAACTGCTTAAAATATTGTGGATTTTCATAGTATTGAATTCTGGGGACATCATTTCAAAGCTTTAATTTTTTGCTTCTTGAAGTAGCTCAAGGTTGATTTAAATGTATGCTTTGGGCCATTGTTATGTTATCCATAACAATATCCAACCTTTTTATTTCTTCAGTTTCTTTACTGACTACGGGACATTAGCTTCTAGGATCAATTGATATTTAGTAGGAATGTGTAATTTGACCAGGGGTGCTCTGACCTTTGCATACAACTGTGCATACAACATTGCTAAATGTGAATTTATTGTAATGAGAGCAAATTATATGCACGTTATCCTCTCCCCTGCTTTTCTATTTTCAACATCTTTTATTAGAAAAAGCACCACAATTCATGTCCTTCTGTTCCAGCCATGTTTGACTTCAGAGTTTATGAGTTCTCAGTGTGGTGTCCTATAATCTTTTACAGTCATCTTCAACCAACAGGACCAATGTTAACTTTACAGATGCCAACAACACCAACGCCGCTTAATGATGTTGTTCCCAACGTTGTGATACTTGTGTGTCTGTGCGTGCGCCTTTCTGATCTTGTGATCTAGCAAACCACCCCAGCACCATGCTATTATCTCAGTATAAATCTGAGCCTTTCCCTGAGTGAGACTCTCACTGTCAGCTTTCATCTTCTCCCTGCCTGTGAGTGCCTGTCAGTCCAAATAAGCTCCTTAAATCTGCTCCGTAAACCCAGTCTAACTACCACCTCGATCCCTTTCCTCCCTAAACAGCCATCAGCCTCACAGCCTCCATAAAACCCACATTCTCTACCCAAACACACTACTCGTCTCACAAATCTTTATGCGTTCCCTCATTAGGTTTTCTGCAGATTCTTCAGCTTCTTAATGCACTGAAAAGCTCCCTATAACATCCAGATACCGACATCATTAAAACTCACACATTCTCCCTCTAAACCAAGACATTTTTCACCATCCAAAGTTTTGTTTTTCGGTTTTCAACTGAAACTATGAAGCTAACAAGTGACACAAGTAAAATCAAAGTTGAGTTCAAAGTAGACGTCAACATTGATCTTTACTTTGCTAATTCATGTCCCTGGTCTTATTAAGCACAATTCATCATAACAGTTTAAAAAACAAGATTCTTGTTTTCTCATTACTTTACATCAAAATGTAGTGGCTTTTGTAAACCTATAAAATGCCATCTGAGTTCTGATGACATCACATGCACCAGTGAGTGGAGAAAATTAATATTAACCTATAATAACACGTTCCATCTCCCCTTTCCACCATCCCCCACCTTTAACTGAGCAAAAATGCTTAGCTAGCTCAGAGACCCTCACTGATACTGTGTCAGAACTATGTCCCAGTATGAAGGAAACATAGCCTATATCAAAAGCCTATTTGATAAAAATAATATCAAATAGGCTTTCTCATGTTGTTTCAGACTCTGTAAGATGTTCTGTAATCCATAAAAATGGACAAAAGTTCATTTCTTTTCTAAAAATTGTTGCCACAACCATCCTGAAGCCTGAATTTCGCCTGTACTTTAATCCCTCTTTATTATATGCCTTGTTTAAATACTGAAATCGGCAAAGGCAGCAGTTATTTTAATTACAGCTTCTTCATTTGCTCTTCGTGTCTTTGAACTATAGACTATAAATGCATAGCTGGCAACATGATGTATCCTTGTCTACTCACCAAACTCTTGGTGCATTTAAAAACACCCCGCCTCTACTTAACTACTTGCTAGTTAACTCTCATTCTCTTTTTGGGTTTCTCTTAACCGCTTTCACAACATGTTCATTTTTCATTCAAGGCATGCTACATATATAAGTATAAGCATGTACAGTGGTGCTTTAAAGTCTGTGAACCCTTTTGAATTTTCTGTATTTCTGCATATTTGGTCTAAAACATCAGACTTTCATAGAAGTACTAAAAGTATCTCAATTAAAAGAATGACACAAGAGTATGTGAACTTCTAGGATTAGCAGTTTATTTGAAGGGGAAATTTGAGTTAGGTGTTTTCAATCAATGGGATGGTAATCAGGTGTGATTTGGGGCCCTGCTTTACTTAAAGGGCTCTATAAAAGTCTGATCTTCACAACACACATTGATGCTCATCAGGTTGTGACTGGAAAAGTTACAAAACCATCTCTAAAGAGTTTAGACACCACCAAATTGTGTACAAATGAAAGAAATTCTAGACCATGATTACCCTCCTCATGAGTGGTCAACTATCATCACCAGATGATCAATCCAAGAGCAAGATGTGTAGTGGAAGATATTCTGTACAGAGGAATGGGAAATTCCTCCAAGCAGATGTGCAGGACTGGGCAAAAATGACATTTAGTTGAAGTTATTGTTGCAGGGGGGGTCACACAAGAGACTGAGAATAAAGGTTTACATAGTTTGCCACTCACTGATATTTATATTATAATTTTGGATCATTTGCCTTAATAAATAAATGGCCATGTATAATATCTACTTTTAGGACTTTAATCTACTTTTAGGAAAATCTGAGGACGGTTTGGGTTATATTATGTAGAAATATAGAAAATTCTAAAGGTTTCACAAACTTTCAAGCATCACTGTATAAGCACAGAGAGCCCCATGCAGTTGCTCTGAAGTAATGAGCTCCCTTTGGCAGTGACCCAGCACTGACCGCTGATTTTACGTCCGTGCTGCTCAATCTAATGTCATGGGAATGAGAGCCGTTCGGGGCGAAGGCCCTGCAGGGATCTGTGGGGGTGATCCCCCAGCATGTATGTGTGTCCAAATGTGCGCTTGTTTACGTTTGTTCTGTGAGGAATGACCTGGGGTCCTCTGTCAGTGGGAGAGTCTCGCATTTGTTTCTGGTTAGATCTAGAGGGAACCGGCTGTCTGGGTCCTGCTGCAGGCCATAGATGCAAGGGGATGGATCAGAGGGAGAGAGGGCTACACTGAAAAAGTGAAGCATTGACTTGACTTGACTCACATGTCTTTTCCACAAGAGTAGAATATAAACACAATATAAACACAAATATAAACACAACAGTAAGTAAACTTTTTTTTTGCAAAACAAATTTGTCTTCATGTAATGTATCATCACTGTTTCATCAGAGCTTTTAAAACATTTTTTAAATGTTTTTTCAAAACATTTGAAAATACTAGCATACTATTGTGTAAACAATTATTGAAAAATGGACCAATAGAGGACTAACGAAAGGCCTCCTTTAAAGTTTACATTCCAAAGATTTGTTTTGCTAAAGGGAAATTCCACATATTTTTCAATATTTCCACACAATTAAATAATATGTAAACAAAGTCACCCAGAGTGGTTTGATAGGAAGCGCTCCATTTTAGAGAAACATACAGAGTCAAAATTGTTTGGTTATAGGAACCAGACGTCTGAAGAGTTTAATACCTCTTGAAGCTCCAGAATTATTATACAGAATTGTTATGACACTGCTTGATGCCTGAGACCTTGTTTTACTATAGTATTGCTATAAGGTTTTGGCCTAAAATGTATTATATTATTTTAGATTAATTCATAGCATAGAGGTACTGCATATTTTTGATCTATTCATAGCAGAGATTCAATGGAATTTTCCACATTGTTGATGTGGAAATGATTTATATATGTGAATCTATTAAATTCAGGATGCTTCTGTAGCCAGACTGAAGGTACTCTGCCCTGGGTAAAGAGCGGGAGTCAGAGTGGTTTGGGGGAATAAATGGAGAACATGCTAAGCTTTCATTCAGAGCGCTAAAAACACAAGCCAGCATTCTGCATGGTGAGATTTGCTTTAGAAAAGAGCACACAACAACAGTTTCATAATGAGTTATGTAAAAGTCCCCTGCCTGAAGGGACGTCTGGGAGCAAACAGCTGGGCAGATATGAGGCAGAATGCACCGAGCCAAAAACAGTCACAAAGAAGAAAAAAAATACAGGTTTCCTAACCAGAAACCATTTTCATATTCTAGTCAAGAGAATGACTATGTACAAAGTGACAAAATGCCTGAAATAAAGGGAGTGAACTGGTCAGGCTCAGGCCTGCTCCGCAGCATCCCAGCCAGTGAAATCTGCCTCATCATGACAGAGGTTGTCTTGGCCAACTTGTGCGAGGGTTGCGTAAGCTTGGTTGTGTAACTCTGGTGGTGGCATCGGCAGGATCTCTGCTTCTGATTAAGCCAGCACTCCCTCAGGAGTCCCCCCACCCTATTGATTGCTTTTGGCTGACTGGTGCAGGTCCATGAAGGAACTGGGCCTCTGCGCCAGCAGATACAACTCAGGCAGCACCAGCCAATAACCCTGAAGATCAAAACCACTTTTATGATCTGTCACTCTTTGCAGTGCTGTAATTACGCCTTATTCGCTTTTTTTTTTACAAGGCTGTCTTTAGTGCTGGTTGACTGCTGAGGTTTTTTTTTCCCATGCAGGGTGTCCATCTTTACAATTTTGCAACAATGAGTTTTGACAAAGCTTAAACCATTTGTCGATTCATTGCTGCGGATTAGACAACTTTCACCATAAAAATAAGCTATGTGCTGCTAAATTATTGAACACATCATTCATTTTCACTATCCATTTCTTAGAAAAACTTAAGTTCTTTTTAGATCAGTACACAGGTGATCATGTTTATGTGTCTATGTCCGTGAGTGTGTTATATTATAGATCCCATAAGAATCTAATTCTTTACACCCACACAGTAAAAAATGTATGGATTGAGACTATTTACTTAACAACCCAAAGAAGTCTCTTATAGTGAAGAAAAGCATTCTTTATATTCATTAACAGAAATATTAAGATGGTGCAAGGTTTGAACAGGAGTTAAAGAAGTCTATAAAATATATTCAGCCTGTAGTATAAATGAAAATTTACATATAAAAGTGTGTGCCAGTCAGTGTATTTGAATTGGATGATGAAGGGCCTTCAGAGCAGCTCACCCAAGGCTTCTACACATCTACAGCTGGTTTCTACTATAAGTAGAAGGGTCTTGGCCCAAAAGAGGTTGTGCTGTTGTGCTGTCTAGAAAGAGGGCATTGTTTCTCTTTCGTTGTCAATGCAGAGAGATGTGCTAGCCATTTGTGATCATATACTATGTAGACCATGTGGTTAGTACTCTATGCCAAGTGTATCAAGCTGTTCTATGATGCTGCAAGTGCTGCGGTTCAAAATCATGCAGTGTTTGGCTTCAGGAGGAAGGCGCATGCTAGCTCACACCCTTGGTAGCTGCTTTGTGATATGGAAGAAACCCATGAGGGTGGAATCTGGCCATGACTAATACTACAAGAGCCTTGAGACAAAGAGCTTTTTTTGATGATGAACATTGTTCAGCGTCTCATCCTCAGAATGTATTCTGACTGCATTTACAGCAGTGCTTAAGGGGGGCAGTGCCACAGGAAATTTATCCTGCCTTCTCTAGTCACACACAACAGCATAAACATAAACACGCACACACTCCTGCTACATTTTCTCATTTGCGGCTGGCACCCGTCTCTGGCAGCCTCGTGCAGGGTTAACGACCTGCCATGGGGCCCAGCCTCAAAGCAAACACTGGAGAATAACTTCCTGTCCATATAACATCTTCAGTTCTTCAACAAAACATCAACCACAGAGAATACGATGCAAACTGTGTGTGCTGACCATAAACGATACTTTAGCATAGTCTTGCATGAAAACAAGTTATATTTGCTTACAATAAACAAGGCAATTAAGTGGAAGTTCTCTTAAATTATCAATCTTGTATGTTTATGCATGTTTATAGTTGTTACATCTTGCATTATAAAGCTGTTAGGTTTAGTTTATCAGTGTTTCTCAAACCTGTCCTTGCCACAAGATCAGTTCCCATTTAGGCTGGGACCTAGTACCCAATACACCTGTGCTAGGTGTCCTTAATGGCTTGATGTGTGTCAGGAGCTGAGACAGAGCAAAAATGTGTAGTATCAAATGTGGACTAGTTTGAGAAACACTGTGGCATCCTCTTTGAAATAAAATAAGGTTCTTTGTAGTTCTGCCCATTTCTGGTTCCTGAAATAAAATTTCAGTGAATACTTCTTAAAAGAAGATTTTTTTGTAAATGAATGTAAATAAGTGTGCATGTTCTCCCTGTGTCATAGACACATATGTCTAAATGATGATTCTACACTAATTAAAGAACCTGTACACCCAGAACAAATACCATTTAAAGGGGAATTCCACTGATGTTTCCATGATATTTGCCTAATTGAATGATTAAGATGTAAACAGAGCCATTCTGAGTGGATCAGTGTCAAATGTCTTCTTCTAAAGAAACCTACTCTGGTAGTTGGAGGTTAAAGGCTCCCATATAGGAAAAAAAGAAAATATCAAAAATATGCTGCCTGCATTGTAAGGCAAAATAGTCTCTGAAGAATCAATATTATCATTATTAAAACTACATATAAAAACTCAGAACGCACATGTAGGTTCACGGGGCATTTTAGATTGCAAATAAATACAATGGAATAAAATACAAATGCAATATTTGTATTTTTTATATCACAACTGTTCCTGTCACTCTTGGTTCCTATAACCACCACTGTAAAAAATCACCTTTCATAAGGTTCTCTCTAATGAAGCATTTCATGTCAAACCACTCTGAATGACGTTACTTACATCTCAACCATTGAATTATGCGTAATTTTTGAAAAATTGTCAAATTCCCCTTTGAAGAGCCTTTACGTGCTAGAGTCTAGATATAGAGCTGTAATGAACATAGTTTTCTTTCTTCCCCTACACTCACAGGAAATTGGAGGCCTTGGACTTGTCCCATAATCAGTTGTCTGTGGTGCCCCCTTATCTGCCCAGAGTTTTACGACAACTCTCTCTCCAGCATAATCACATCCATACCATCCCCCCATACACACTGAGCCACCTTCGTCCAGGCCTTCAGTCGCTGCGCCTATCCCATAACCACCTGCTGGAGGAAGGGCTGCTGGGGAAGTCCTTCCGGGGAGCCTACAAAACACTGGTGGAGCTTCTCCTGGACAACAACTGGCTTGAAAGCATCCCACGGAACATCCGCCACTTCAAGAACCTGCAGCTGTTGCGGCTGGATCACAACCGCATCACGTGAGTAAGGGGAGAGTTTAGAGTCTGACTGTAATCTGTGCACTGGCTTAGTAGCGAGTCTTTCCTAACTTCATCTTTAGACACCACAGGACAACCTGTTTTCACCTCAAGCTCTCTGTTTAATTAGCCTTAAGGCAGGGATATAAGGTTGCACTGAATGAAATTAGGTCCAGAGATAACACTGAGTGAAGCCTTGCTCAAAGGTCTCTGCAATTTCACATTATTTTGTTGACTTCCTCAGGTTTGGCATGTAGGCACTACAGCACTTGTAGAATTATTACAGCTTTTTTGCTTTTTCTATATTATATAACCCTAAATATATTTTTATATTTACAGTCTGAGTCTGTATTCCCAGCAATTTCGTTTTATTTTAATGTTAAACAATAACAATTGCCAACATGAAACTGCAGACACACCTGTACCTGTTCATCAAATTCCAAATAGAAATGTGGTATCAACTGTAGATTTATAATCCACATTTTCGTCAGATTTTCTCCACTTATTTCAACAAAATATAAGTGAGAAATATTTAATATAATATTACAGCTTGCTTTTGCAATTTCAGTGACTTCTGTTGCTTGAAACTGAACTCAGTTTGAGAGTGAACAGTTTGTTTTCATGCCCTATTCCCACTGTCACTCCATTTACCCTCGCCTTCCCCTCTCTTCCCTCACAAAATCCACTCATAGTTTTTATTGGTTTGGATTGCATTTCAAAGTCATAAGCTTGTCGCAGCCTTCGGGCCATCCTATCCAATTATGGCAGGCGGAGCAGTGCGCATGCACTACCCGAGGGAACAGTGAACTACATGAACCGAAAACTCCAGACTAATTAGAATATTTGCGTGTTTCCTTTGGCAGCCTGCCAATAATTGTGTGGATTCAAATGTACAGTACATCACCCCTAATCTGCTAGTCATGTTCCCATAGCCCTGCCATTTGGAACCTTATCCAAATGTACATCTCCAGAGACTAGAACTGGAAAACAACTTAACCACTATCATATTTGGAACTCTCGGAATCTCTTTTACAGGATGCCGTTGCTTAACTGTATGTGCTGAAGCACTCATCAGAGGTTTATCAGTTCATAACTCTGTATGTAATTTATGTTTTCCAGCTCTGTTCCAGCGAAGTCAGTGTGTAAAGTCAGAATGACTGAACCCTCCTCTCTGGTGGCCCTTCATCTGGAGAACAACCACATTGATGCGAAGAGAATTCCCCGTACCGCTCTCTCCTGCATCCGGGACCACCACAGGGTCATACTGGAACCCCAGACTAATAACGAAGCCCAGTAGACCCTTACAAATGCCTCAGCACCTTTCCTTTTGAGTTCCCTTTACCAAGTTAAATGCTAAAGATCACAGTCATCTGAATTATTTATTCAGTTAATGAAATAGCATGATATTTTTGCATATCTGTAGATGTTGATGGTTCTCTTCACTATGTAGTACTGATGTTTTTGTTGATTGCAGCCCTTTTGTTTATCAGCCAGTCTGCTCATTCCGTTCTTCATACCGTACAGGACTTTTGCTTATTCTATCAACAAGACTGTTCTTTTTAGAAGGGGCTGTCTTGGTGCCAGAGTTATTTCAGTATTTGCTGATGTCAGGACTGATATAACAGTTCTTTAGCCAAATGTTAGTAAGTGTTTAAAGTGTCTTTTCACAAACATTGGTCTAAGTGAACATTTTCAGCAGTGTACGCCATCATGATGTGCTGTTATGTTATATAGGTTGTGATAAACTGGATTTATTTCAAACATCTTCTTGATTTGTATGTTTATGCAAGATCGCTTGCCACATAAAAAAGTGCCACAACCATTTATTACATCCATGTCATAAATGGTTCATATAATGCAACAGATTTCTAAGGCTTGTTAACTAGGGGTGTATCATAGACTATGCGAAATGGCGTGCAGTCACAAGCTTTGCTTGAGTAGGTAAATCATTTAACAGGGCTGATGATAATCTGAATGGCAACTTAATAAGATGAAGTTTATGGTGTGGTAGCTTGTTTCATGTGTAAATTCCTTGTGCTTTCATGTCTGACTAGGGCCTCTTGGTGAGAATACATCCAGAGGCAGTTCCCCTGGGTGATGAACAATTTACTTCAGTCAGGCTTAAGAATCTCATATTTTTCATAAGCAGTAGATTGAGAATCATTAAAGCATGAAAAGGTTAGGAAAAAAATCCAAATCAAACTGTTTTTATAATTCTAATTATATAACTCTAATTTCTTGTTATAGTCTTTTTGAAGAGTGGGTTTTGGCAGGTGGGGGGATCATGATTTCCATTAACACAGTTAAGTCATACTAAACCACATCAACAAACCATCACCACATTAATAAAAACCTAGTGGGTCGAATTTTGGTGAATAATTATGTGACTATTGACTCTGTTAGCTACATTTGCCTTGTAGCTCCAGTTCTAAACTAAAGAAGTAAAATATGGACATCGAACATGTCTTGGCTAATCAACCACATCTGACGTGAGTGAGAAAATTGTGTAAATTAGATTTTTTGCCAAACCATTCCTTCAAGCTGAAGATACATTTTCTGGTGATGTGCACCCTTTTGCATGCCAAGGCCTCTGGTCATAAGCATATTTGTTTCTTCTTAAGAAAACTGAATAAAATTGCAACTCCAGGGACTCCTTTGGAGCCCAAAAAGAAGTACATTCAGAACTCTTAAGTTCAGAACTCTTAAGTACTGTACTGATTGGAATAAGTAAGAATGAATTTGCAGAATGAATATATAATATAGATCACAGAATTAAGGAGCAGTTAAAACTTTTAGCACACTTTACCCATTTTTGGCGTATCAGTAATACTTCTAAAGTACATGGTGTGTGCTTGTGTGCTGGGGGTGATTATTTGGCTTTGCTCATGAGGAGATTGTTTTATAACCTTGTGGCTGCTCCGCTTGCAGAATACAATGCCCATGTTCTTACAGCTGTTCTGTTCCCAGAGCAGCAGGGGAGAAACGGGTAAGGAAATACAACAGACAAGAAATTGGGGCCAGGCATGGAGCTCCAAGCTGGGGACTTCTCCAAGCCCCTCTCCAGCACACCCAAACCACAGAAGCCCCATGGCTCTGCCTGAGCCAATCACTTTGTGGCATCACAGTTCTAAGTGTTCTCTGTCCTATCATTAGCTCATTAAGCTTCAGTGTGCAAAATGTACAAATCGCACAGCAATCACTATAAACCCTTATTCTTGCTTTGGAGCTTTGCCCAAATCCATCTTCTCTCTGAGAAAATGTTCTTGTCGTAACACAATTACCTCCAGTTTTGAGCCTTAGGTAATCTTGCCCATGATTGTGCTTCTTCCAGTTCTACACAATGTTTCTCTTGTTTACTCATTTCTCTCTCTCCTTCTCCGTCTAACTCTCCGCAGTCAGACAGCGAGTGAAGCCAGGGAGATCTCAGAGAGGACTCAGAGATTTGGTTAATCCCCTGTGTCTCCTCCGCAGAGTATATAACTCATCTCCGCTAGGCTCTCTTCTCTCATTCCTCTGTTCGTACTTCTCCTCCCACATGCTGGTTTAATCACCCAGTATACCTCATCTTTCTTCCGAACACTCTTGACTTCTCCACTCGTAAATGAACAAACCACTGTTTTTATGACAGTAAATATGAGATCTAATACATCATAATTTTGTTCTGCCTTTCCTGTCTCTCCCAATATTTCAACCTTAGGTTTTACCTTTATATCTTCACCCCCCACTGTCATATAGGCCACACGATCTCATTTGTACGGCCTGTGTCACTGAGAACACAGCCATATTTTAATGCTGACAGCATTTAAAAAACATGTTTTTTTTCCATTTATTTTCTCATGTTACCTTAATTACTAATCAATACCTAATGTCATTGGCCTTTGCGTGTTGGAACAGTGGAAACCTATGCCAATACCTCCAGTGTGTCAAGAAGTGCAGACTCAGTTCTCAGCTGGAAATCAACATTGCTGTTTCAAGCTTAGTGCTCCACATGATAATGCTGACTTTGCATAAATGCTGAGTAAGACTGTGTTCAAGCAGTTTTTGTCTTGAGGGCTTCTCTCTACCAAATATTTTACTCTTTTATTTTTTTTCAGCACCGTGCAATACAGCAATCTGGACGTGGCTTGCTTGGATTATACACTGTGATGTTGGCACTTTGAATGATGCCTCTGCCACAGAAAACATTCAACTCTAAAGTCTGACACCTGCAAGCTCCCAAATTAAGTTACAGCAAGCCAGAAGGTCCAGCTTGCTTTAGAGTGGTGTATTGCATAATGAAGGCAGCGGTTTCACAAGGACAAAATGCACCTATTGCAAAATCATATAAAATAAAGATATGACTACCAGGTTTACACGATATATTGTTTGTTAATCATCTCAGTACTGGCCTTTGTAATAATGATACCATAGAGCATCACACTGTGTCTATTTTTTGTGATATCCTGATAAACCACAAATGCTCCTGATAAGTGTTCCTGGATGATTTAATGAATCCAGGTGTTTACATTTCATGAAGTACACCTACCTTGTTACTGCACAGTATCCATTTTATCAGCTCCACTTACCATAAGTGCACTTCATAGTTTACACTTACACACAGTAGTTCATCTGCTTCTCTGCATCATTTGTAAGCCCCCTAAACTCTATTAATGGTTAGGGGTCTATCACAGGACCACCAAGGAAGAGGTATTATGTGATTTGTGGGTCTTTTTCATTTGTGAAATGTTGTGTGTGTGTGTGTGTGTGTGTGTGTGTGTGTGTGTTACACAGAGTGGATAACACACAGCAGCGCACCTTATTATCACTGCTGGACTGAGTTTCCAGTGAACAAGAGTTTCCTATGACCAGAAACTGACCACTAATGAAGGACAAACAACACAAATTGTGCAGCAACAGATGAGCTATCATCAGTAACTTTACATTTGCCATGGGCCAACAGGTTAGATGTGTCTAATAAAGAGGACAGTGAGTGGACACAATATTTAAAAACTCTAGCAGCACTGCTGTGTGTGACCCTGTGCGATATACTCTCTGAACCATGTCAGTGTCACTGCTGTACTGAGAACGATCCACCACCCAAATAACACTTGGGTTCACTGGTGGCCCTATGGTTGTCCTCACAGTGGTTGAAAAAGATAAAGGGGGCAGAGAAACAGAGGAACTACAGTCTGTAATTGTGAACTATAAAGTGTACCTTTATGGTTAGTGGAGCTGATGGACACTGAGTGTAGTACAAAGGAGTGCCTAATAAATTGGTTCATCTGTGTATATCGAACATATATTTTGCATACAAGCCCATATATTTTTGTTCCACACGAAATGGTTCACCAATTTAATATTGCAAAGCTTACATCATTTGCTGTGTAGCATTATCAGTGATATTTTGTTTATATCGTGCAGCCCTAATGAGCACCTAACTTCCATCCTTGGAGAAAGTGTCTGAGGCTAATGAGCACCCAACCTCCGTCTTAGCCCTGTTACAGGATGTAAGGCAAAACGACTTGTCTTTTCCTTTCTGCAGAGCATGTAATTACATGTTACCTCTCTAAGTTCCTCTGTGTCCACCCACCTCCTACTGCCTCCACTGCGTGCGTGCGGTTACCTTAAATGTACAGTCATTTCAGAGCAAGCATTACTGTCTAAGAAACTAGCCATCCATTCCAGCCTTGCTCGTGCTCCTCACACTCTCACTCTTGCTGAAAGAGTCTAGCCTGGGATGAATCTGGCCTCTGTGTATTTCAGAAAATGTCATTGTTAATATCATGGTTCAGCAGCAGTGCACTTCCCTTGCTGCTGCTGCTGACCATCATCTAGAGGACAGGATCTCAGCGGGCCTGGGTATCAAAGCAGTGCTGCAGCGCCAGCTTCATTATTTCCCTGCCAGCGTCCTCTACTGTGGCTGGCCACAATTTCTTTGATGAGGGAGCTCAGAGGATGTATGACTGTTTGCTGTTTGGACAAGAGGAGATCTACCTTATCCATCATATCCTCAGTGGTCTAAAATCAACATGAATTCCAATTTTTCTCCTCTCTTCACTGTCCTACCTCAGGCTGTTTTTGCATGTGGCGTGGGTTTGGACAGCATGGCCTGGCTTTGAAGCACTCACTCAGACATGCAAGGGTTCAGCAGCCACTGACGAATGAGTGGTTATCAGTCTCAGGCCACTGGTGTTCACTTTGGCCTGCACTACGGCTGAACAACACATTGGTTGATTATTATTATTGTGATACTGGGCTGATATCACAGAAGACTCCAATGGAGTGCAATTGGTAGTTTGATCAAAAAGGACTTTCCCCTAATTTAACACAAATAATCTTTGGTCAAAATAATAACAGTCCATGTTTAATAATGTAATCAACAGCCAGTCATTTAAACATTGGTCCGACTGTGAGTTTGATCCCCGGAGAGACCAAAAGCACAGTCCAGGCAGGGATAATTACCCTGACTCTCACTGGGTAAGGAGGATAGCCCTCTTTACTCCTCCCCATCATTCAGAGGTATGCTAACCAGCCCAGTGATGTAACAGTTCTCCTGCAAACATACTGAGCTGTGCAATGATGTTACTTCAGCAGGAGTTGGAAAACATAAAGTGGCGCTTCATGTGTCTCAGAGAATGCATGTGCTAGCCTTCACCTTCCCAGCTTGGTAGCATTCAGTGTTGGGGAGACCTGGCTAGCAGGTGGAATTGGACATGACTAAACTGCGAAGAACATCAGAAAATATCAGATACTGTTATCAGAAGTTTGTTAATATGTTTGAATATAGTGCACAGTATTGCAATTAGACTATGTAGCAGTGTAATCATATGACACTAATCATATCATACAGTCCTAGTGAGTATTATGGTATACAATTGTTACATCAGGTTACTACTGTATTAACAGTTTCTCAGGGCACAAATTGGCTGATATATTGCAAAACATATCATACACCTAAAATATCCCAATATGGCTTTCTTCCAATATCGCTCAATACTAAACTGGATATTTAAACAGTGTAAACCCACAAGGACTCTGCAATGTCCTACTTCTACAATTTTATCAGTGCCTGAGCTTGGATCAGTGCTGAGATGTTCCGCAAGGCAGTACAAGCAAATATGCATGCTCACAAGCTCACATACTGCCTCTCACCAATATCAGTATGATAATGTATGATTATAGCACTAATATCGATATGATTAAAAGATATCACCACTGTCAACATAATTAAAATACATTAATTAAAATAATGAATATTAATATGACAAATTGACAAAGCTATTTGCATTAAAAAAGAGCAGAATTCTTAACTTTCATAGCCTGTTCTGTGTCTGCTCTTGCCAGGCGACAGCAGCTTCCTGTGTTTGTTATTGGAGAAGGTTAGGAGGGGGGTTGAGGCCAATGCCCCCACCCCAGCGTCCAAAGCACACATGGACCAGAACGGCACACACACACACACTCACATCCCGACAGGGCATTCCACAGTCACTCCGAGAGATAGAGGACATGATGTGAGAACACTGAGAGAGACAGAAATGTTTTAATGTGTTCATGACGTGGGTTACACAGCCATGGGAATTCATTACACAAAGAAAATGATCACCCTAAACACAAGCACTCTTACACTGTATGTCAGACAGTGCCCTGTACATACACATGATCAGATTCCCCAAACAAGCAAGAGAACACACCTACAAGAAACCACACAATCTGCATGCAAAGACAGCATGTAGTAAATGGGGAGTAGCTGGTACACATCCATGAAGCCCAGCCTTATTCCTTGATTGCACTAAAGCATGTTAATGTTTTCACTGCAACTAAATAAATCCCTCCACGCTGCTAAAAGTGCTAAGCGCTAAGCAGTGGTAGAAATGCACACATTTTTTGCCAACTTTATTGCCACTCCACTAATAGATACAATAGATACATATGTCTATATATATATATATACACACTAAGTCTTCTTAAAGCTTACCATGCTTTAACACAGCACATTAGGAGCTTGGTAATTAGTTAATGAGCTGAATCCAGTGTGCTAGAATAGGGATGAGTAGTTTGGTGTTTGGGCCTGGGAACCCCTGGACTAAAGGGAATGAAATATAATTTTTGCTCTTCCACAGTGCAACAGATACCAACAATTACTGCACAATAAAGCTAAAAAAGCAGAGATACCTGAGAACCACAGGTGTGACTTTTAATTATCGAACAGTAAGCAAAATGATCAGTGAAAAATGTGCGATGAGAAGCTATGGATACACAAATGAACCATTTCAAATACGTAGGTAGCTACAGTGATCCTTATCCAAGAACTGCCATCCAATCCGCCTACCACAACTGCCACACTAATAAGATCATGACATTTTAGGGCATTATTATTTTTAATTTATTTAAAAATCTGTGTGTGACATGACCGGAAAAAAAAGACTGACAGGTCAGAAGGATTTTGTTTTGAAGTACACGATATTCTTTAATAATAATC
This sequence comes from Brycinus macrolepidotus, assembly GCA_037974445.1. Taxonomy (NCBI): domain Eukaryota; kingdom Metazoa; phylum Chordata; class Actinopteri; order Characiformes; family Alestidae; genus Brycinus; species Brycinus macrolepidotus. Next base: position 24,405,062 of record JBBPCZ010000142.1, on the reverse strand, counting down.
AATTAAAATAATGAATAAAAGTCCCTATTTGAAAAGTACAATAGTAAAACTTCTTCACAATAGTATGAAGGGTCCAGCTTGAGGCCCAGTCAAACTCATCTATCATGGTGCAAAGTTCCTGGCTTGACACACAGTTAAACTCTGCAACCTCTGTGCAAAGTTCCCAGCTCAGCCTAGTAAACTTTCCCTACCATGATGCAACATTTCCCGGGTCTCCGGATCACGGCTGTCTAGCGCTATTGGTGTAGACTGCAACGCTAATTAAAACACTCAAACGAATGTGTTCCGACAGATGACTAAAAAGATGCTTCAAATGTTATTGTTTTAAGGGCATTTGAGAAGGAGTATGTAAATACTTGTTTGGAAATAGTAACAAGTGTTTCAAGGCTGTTCAGGCCAACCCTATATTCACAGTATGTTATTTTCAGGTCTGCTTGTTAGCCCAAGTACCTGGCACAATATCTCTATCCTTAAGAAAGTGGCAGGTAAATGAATGTACATTTTCACTTGGTGGGACCGCTAAGTAAAACTTCACAGGTCTCCAGATGCAGTGGGTGAGTGGGTGCTGGCAGAAATGCAAATGAAAGCTGAACTGAATAACAGCGCATGCTGCCAATGGGAAATAAGAAACAGGCTGTAGAAAGCCATCCGCATTATGAACTGTGTAGTGCTTCATTTGCTCCGAAGATTATGAGCGAATTAAAAGCACATGTTTATAAATACTGAAGATCATGTTACTGATTAGAAGCTGTCCATTCTATTGTAAAATAAATAAATAAATAAAGGTTTGTGTGTGTTGTGTATGTGCTTGTGCATGTCTGTGGCTATGGTTGCTAAGTCCGCTCATACAGACCAATTCAAAAGATAATATTAATGGTAGTGATGTCAGGTGTTGTTGGGTTCTTGAAACTTCCAGGGCTACAGTTTTGATTTGTCAACCAGGGCTCATCTCCGTATTATTATTATTTTGGAGATCCAGGAGCTGCTCATAGTGCACTTTGATAATAATATAAGAAACACACTGCATCTGTAGCCTCCCATCAAATCAATTTCAATCTTGCAAAAAATGTGAAAAACCTTCCCATCCTGGTTCTGGTTTGTATTGTGGTGGAAAACGCCCCTGTTGTTACACCCAAGCTGAAAATTGTGAGCAGAGCAAAACAATACTGAGTGAACCAGAACTGCAGCCTTTCCAGTGCTGTTCCAGCAGCAGGTAGTATATCCTTACAGTACCATCTCAGGGAGTACATCTCTGTACAAGAACCACAGTTTCTGAGGGTGAAACCATACTTATGAGACCACAGCTATGAGCCACCCTGCAGTGTGCAACATAGACTCTAAACACACGTTTCACTGTGGTTCTTCTGCCCCGTGCATGCTATATTTCAGCAGTTTGCTCACCACAAAAGTCACCACTGGGGACGTATGCCACATTTTTCTTTCATCCGTCACACCCAGGAGAGCTGGATTTGTTCTGACAGCTGTCACTTTTCGGGAGCTCTCAAACTCTGCGCAGTTTCCACAAGAGTATTTAGATTTTGATTAATTTCCAAATAACATGCATTAGTCCCAGGTCTCTCCTCCAGTGCAGTTAGAGGTGAGGGCACCAGGGGGCACACTGATTTAAAGAGAGAACAATTGAATTGTATCATGGCATAGTGCTTATAAACTAAACAGTCATTAAGGTGAAGTATTTTTGCAGTTTAATGTTACCCCTATAGGACAACACATGGGTCACAGAACCTTTTTAATGGAGTACATGTGTCTGCTGTCCTGTGCGTCAACATAAATATGCACATGTTCAGAGCTCTTAGAACCTTCAGATGCTTTACATATACACATACCATGACATCATTCACTTTTAATCTTTGCTTGTGGATCAGATAAATGCTGCACTATTACACCACTACCAGCTCTATTCTTCTGCTTGTAGTTTACTTTACAGTGTTCTGCGTTGGCGAGGTTCCATAGACTGTAAAGAAATCAAACCGACAGAAATATCTGCAGGGGGCTAGGAGGCACAAATGGTTTTCATATTTAAAAAACACACCCCACCAGGGAATGTAAGATGAAAGCAAGACCGAAGCATTATTTTCTGTCTCTCAGGACCTTTTTATGGTTTACGACAAGAAAATGAGCGAACAAAGGCCCCATGAGACGCACAGCCAGCCAGGTCATATATTTATCCAAACACTTAATTTCTCAGTGTTCTCAGGTGGTGTGCAAAAACGCGGCTGATCACGAGAGTCCGCGCGCACCATTGCTGGCTGCAGTTACCATGCTGGGTGCATAACCATGATGCTGAAACTGATCCCTTTTAATTGTGGTTTATAAAACAATGTATAATTTACAACGTTCTGCATGTACCTCTCTCTGCCATGAATGAAAACAACAAATGATGGCAATCCTAAGCTCAGTGAGGGCTAACTGTAAATTTACTGCTGCTGTTTGTCTGAGGTAAGTTGTTTTATTTGTTTTTTTGGTTTGTATGTTTGTTTGTTTGTGTGTGTGTGTGTGTGTGTGTGTGTGTGTGTGTGTGTTACCCTGCATTTCTGGTGTCAGGTGTACCGTCAGTGTTGTTAACCTCCAGCCAGTTTCCCAAAGCCTTTGGTGATCCAGTCAATCAATAACTGTTTCCAGCTACTTACCGTAAGGTGACGGCATCTCATTTAAAGAGCATTTCTGAGGCTTGCCTGGTCTAGTTTCAATTCTGCAGAAAGACACTGTAGAATCCAAACCTGATTGTTTTGGTTTCAGGGGTTGCCATATTGGTTGCCATTGGAGACCACCGCTGTTCTGTAGAATAAGCTCCCTTTACATTCCAATAGAAAGCCATTAAATGTGTTTAGATACAGTCCCATATCAAGATCACTTATATAGGAACCCATCAGGAAAGCCTAAAATCTTGTTAGACATGATTAAAAAACAATAGAAACCTTTATATTTCTGTGATTTTTTTTCATTTCACAAGTTTACTGCAAATCTGTTGTAAGGCATCATGCAAGACATTTGTAACCACACTGTAAAAATATACTTTGTCAGTCCAACCTTTAAAAAAGTACTTCATGTGGTATTTCACCTGGTTTCTCTCCATTCAAATAAACACGCTGTTTTGAATGAAACAATACGAAGCAGAAATAGAACACAAGTTCAAAACCTCAGACAGGTTCTGTCCTGTTCTGCTGTTTTTGCTGTCAGCTTTCTGTGATGTACCTTTAGAGGCACTGAACATTCTGGACGTTTGGTTCCTACAGTAACTGCGTATTTCACACCATGACTTAAAAGCCCTAATAGTCCAGAATTACTTTTAAAACTAGTGCTTGTTGACATTTTAAATAAAAGGGGATCCAAATATACTATATGGACAGTGAAGGGCTTAATCTTAATGCTTCAGCATCCCAAGACATGTTCCACAACGCCATGCTTCCAACTTTGAGGACACAGTTTGGGGAAGAACCTTTTCTATTCCAGCATGACTGTGCTCCAGTGCACAAAGCAAGCTCCATAAAGACATGGTTGGATGAGTTCAGTGTGGAAGAACTTGACTGGCCCACACAGAGCCCTGACCTCAACCACATCCAACACCTTTGGGATGAACTGGAACGGAGATTGCAAGCCAAGCCTTCTCGTCCATCAGTGCATGACCTCATAAATGCTCTACAGAATGAATGGGCACAAATTTCCCACAGAAACACTCCAACATCTTGTGGAAAACCTTCCAAGAAGAGTGGAAGCTGTTATAGCTGCAAAGGGGAGACCAACTTCATTTTAAAGTCTATATATTTGAATGCAATGTCATTGAAGTCCCTACTGGCGTAATGGTCAGGTGTCCCAATATTTGTGTCCATATATATATATATATATACATCTATAGATGTTTTAATGTGTGTAAGTTGTGTGAAATCTCACTTCCATGTTTTCAGCATCTTCTGAGAGAGGCTGGCTCAAGTTTTGGGCTTTACCCCCCCAGCTCCCCCTCACACACCCCCTCGCTCCTCCACTATTGCCTCAGAGTGGTGCGCGCGGTACTGTACAACGCTGCCGGACACACACACACACATACATACACACTCACTTCAGGACCTGAAAAAAAGCTCAGACACATTCTGTAACTTTTCTTGCCATTAAAAAGCATTTTTTTCCACGCGGAGAGATTAGAGTCCGAGTTCTGACCACGGGACGGGATTATTTCAGACGCTCTTGGGATATTGCTATTTAAAGGTAAGTTAGATGTTAACAGTGATATTTCACAGACAAGTAATTATTTTTTGTAACTTGTGTTTTATTTTGCTGCAGAAATCGTATCAAATTGAGAGAGTGAAGTATGTATCTTTTGAAATGAAGTAGAACATCACATGTTCCAGTAAAACACCTAGATTCACTTTTATTTAGAATATGTTAGTTTTAATAAAAATATAAAAAGTTTTCCTGTAAACGGCAAAGTATCACTTTAACGTTTATCTCTCAAGCTGTGCACTAGTAGTGAACTTAGTCAAGGTCTGATATTTGTTTATTTCTCTTGTTCTTCCTTTACGGACTCATCCAGGCTCTCCTGTGAGACGCACTAATATTTTGTGAAATTTTCATCAGGACCTGTAGGTGTCGCTGCAGCAAACAAGACAGAAAATGATCTGTTGTTTAGTATATAGCTGACAGACATAAAACTCACAGAACAGTGTATTATAATATTACTTACAATACAGTGCATTATATTAATCACAGAACAGTGTATTATAGTACTTACAATGCAGTGCATTATATTACAAAATCTTGCATTATGCATTATATTATTACTTACAACACAGTGCATTATATTACAAAACCTTGCATTAGATCATTACTTACAGCACAGTAGATTATATTAATCACAGTCCAGTCTGTTATAATATTACTTACAGTACAGTGCATTATATTACAAAATCTTGCATTACATTATTACTCACAGTACAGTGCATCATATTACAGCACTTTGCATTATAACACTACTTACAGTACAGTGCATTATATTACAAAACTACGCATTATATTATTTTTTACAGTACAGTGCATTAAAGTATTAACACCGTGCAGATTAGCCTGCTGTGTTTGTTGAGTGAAATGTTAGTCCTTTTTATTTTTGATTGAATGGGTTGCAACTGTACTCTGAAGGATGGAATTCATGGGAAAATAAAAGTGTACCAGCATTTCTGGACTCCGGCCTCATGTTGTGGTGTTTGCAGAAGAGTTAGTAATGAAGTTAGAAAGAACTGAGGGAGGAGAGTTGTGGCTGAATATTGCAGGCTCTCTGGCTTTAGGGCAAAGTATTGGCAAACGTCAGATTGTGGTTGAGGTAAGTTTACATTATTGGCAAGTGGATGATCACCAGGTGTGGGTAACTGTGGTTAGAGACTAGAACACAGCAGATATGGATATCTAAATGAGTAGAGTGGCATAGAAAGGATGGAGTGACAAGACTATAAGCCATTTTTTATTTAGGTGAATCACATCCAATATCTGGAGAAGGCATTTCACTGTATGTTGTACTAAATAGGACTGCGTGTGACAAATAAAGCACTTGAACTTGAACTGGAAGGTCTCAATAGAGCCTATCTTTGGGGTTATTACAGTGCTTTCAAGAGTAATGAAATAATTGTTTGTATCTGTATGTCTTTCACTTTCCCTCTGCTTGCTAATCTTCCCTTTTCCATCCCTTTTGTCTGACTGAATCCCAAATGGCAAAAAATAAATAAATAAATAAATAAAATTAGTGAACTATTTAGGTACGAAAGTTGTTACATCATGGCCCAGGCCAATGTGGGAAATTTTGGGTCGAATTCCTGTACGGTTTTTCCTGCACAGAGATTTTCCTTCTCAAACACACCTGATTCAACTTACGAGTTAATTGCTGGCTTCAGATGATGTGTTGGAGCATGGAAGCGAACAAACTGTGCTGGGTGAACGGCCAGTTCATTAAGCCCTGAAAAAAAGTGGTGGAAATGGCTACATCATTTTTAAAATAAACACAGTATAACATAAAACTCCAATGACAGCCAGCTGACCACGGAACTAAACAGTTTCAATAATTCCTTGACTCGTGGACTTAGTTTTCTTCTCGACAGGCCAGGCCTGGATTTGGTTCTGTGCTCTGCTGATTAGGTCTGCCTGTGCCGGGTCTCTTGCCAGGCACCACCATGCACGACATCCAAGCAGAGTGGTAGCAGACGCTTTGCCAGGCAGAGGCTTTTTTAGGGACCCAAGTCACCAAATTACAGTCGAGACAGCAGTTAATTCCAGCCGAGTGCTTGGAACCCGTAACCGCCCAATGGTTAGTCAGGGAGGAGAGGAAGGGAATGAGAGAGAGTGGGTGCATACTGCTGTAGAAATTAGAACATTGCACAGATGAGTTATTCCCATAAACAGTGATAACACTTGGAGTGATTAACATGTGCTGTGTGTTTTCAGTGACACATATAAGGATAACAAGCAATTATGTTCTGTCAAGACTGGAATTAGTTTAGTAAGACTGGAAGAGAATGGTGTTGGCCTAAAAGATTCAGGGACTGAACGGCCTATTTAACCCTGAGTATGAGCACTAATATGAGTCAAGGGCACAGGATAAGCCACAGCATGAGAAAATTAGCAAATGCACTGTTGCAGGAAAACTACACAGTGGTCATTTCAGTTCATTGCTTTTTGGTGTAGAAAACCAATAACTTCACATATTCCTCCTCCCAACTCTGGTATGTTAGTTCCCAAAGTTGTGCCATTATCCCAGTTGATTGTTGGTGATTATTTTTAATGACTGAAGTGTTGTACATAAAACAAATGAAGACATAAAAGGCCCAGCTTCTTTGGATGAATAAAACTTCCAGGAAAAGTCTCCTCTGGTGAGATGAAGGTCATAGCCAATGTTCTCTCCCTTTTACCCACTGTGGTTTTTTTTTTAATATTTACAGCAAATTTAGTGCTATGGTAACATTGCATATCTTTTTCCAGGCTCAAAGTATGGTTTTCATACAGACACAGATGTAAATACACGGATGAGTGGGGAAATTTCCCTTTGGCTGGTTTTAGCTCATAATTCTTTTATTACAGTAATCAAATGTGCCAACATCCCCTTCATTCACAGACTGCTCTGTGACACAGTCAAAAGCTGACCTGATAAATGAGAATGTATTTCTGGAGCCTTAAGTATGTTTTAATTAAAGATCTGACATTTAGCATTTCTTCAGACTAGGTGGAGACAGACTGATGTACTGCAGTAAATGCTTTTATGAGTGATTTGACGCATTTCAGAGCTTTAAACAGGCTTGAAGGTCAAATACCATTCATGTTTAATCCAACAGAAGCTGCAGCCTTTTGAATGTACAGTGGAGGTACATTGTTAATGAATGTAACTTTATTATGCAGTCTATGGTCGGGGTAGGGGGGGTCTGATTCACCTGCACTGTGACGTCTCAGACCCTCAGAACTTTGCTTGCATTGTGTGCAGAATCAGATCTAGCAGAAAAGTGTGAGGCATATTCAGAGCCATCTGTAACACTACAGGAAATTAGAATTTTATTCATGTCGAATTATACAAGTAAATTTTCAAATAAAAAGTGCAAAAGCAAAACGTGGGCTCCACAAAGGCATCCAGGCAGCTGTTCTAATCTGTGAATCCAGGTACTTTAAGGTGCAACCATTGCTGAGACAGGTTCAGTTATGCAGACACAGAAATGCATTGCCAATAGAACGATGCAGCTACATGCGAGCCAAAGATGCAGCTACATATGAGCCCAGTGCCAAGCATATAACTCCCCCTAAGGGGAGACTAACTCTCTATTAACACTCTTGCTTAAGGAAACAAATAGGTGTCCACAAACTTATGCCAGTCAGTATATTCAGTCAGAAGTACTGTACTGTTTTACATATGCATTACAGAATCTTTGTCTTTGTTCATCTGTCTCTGTTGTTGTCTGTCTGTCTATCTGTCTGTCTGGTTCTCTCTCTCCCTCTCTCTCTCTCACACACATCACACTATGTTTTCCCTCCCCTCTGTTTTCATTTCTTTTTCCTTTTTCTCCCTGTCCCCTTCACACACCACCGCGCCTCTAAGACTAACAAAGTGCCCCGGAGATGGATAGGGTGATGGAAATAGCAGCCTGCAGCCCCTGTAGAAGGGGAATGTGGTGTGTGTAATTACCAGGGAAAAGGAGAGGCTACTCTTTTATCTAACTCTGGCCCTTCTGTGGTCTAAGCCTCACTGTGTGTTTCTTCAAATTAACAGCATTTCTACAAGTGTGCAGCAGTCCCAAGAAGTGACTGGACGTGTCAACCCATCAGCCAACATATTTGGCTCTGGCTGCGGGATTAGGCTTCCCTTTGTTCTAGTGCTGTTTCCTTTTTGTGCTTCTTGTTCACTTTGTACTTGTGTCAATAGGATCTAGTCAACAGTAGCTCAGTTCCACTTTACAGCCAGATGTTTCTGTTATCAATTACAGCTCACAATGAGATCCGTTCTGTGGTCCGCCTCTGTGTATTCTACTGCTGGCGCATTAGGATGTTAATTAGACCTTTGATGAAGGCTAGCCTGCACTCAAAAAAAAAAAAAAAAGCGGTGCCTTTTTGTATATTCTTGAGCTGCAGATGATTAAAAAAAAAGTTCCAGAGAGAAAAGAGAAAGAGAAAGTGCTGAACACAACAACAGTTTTATAAATGGCACATATAGTTATACACATTATGGTGCTATGGTGTTCACAATATGCTCTGTAGGCTTTTCCATGATGAGCAGGATGCAGAGATTTCTGGATAGTTGTGCCTCTGTCCTCTCCTTGCATTCCTCCGGCCAAGCCAAACTGGTCTGTTTTTGGGGAGCATGGTATAATTTAGCTGCTATTTTTACAAATGGGAACATACTGTATAGTGATTGTTTTTTTCCTATTCAACAGCATGAAAAATGCTGCCACTTTCCTGTGTGTTTACTTTTTAAACAAAGGATGGAGACAGCACGAAGAGATCACACATGGTCAGTGAAGATCTAGTACAGACTTGTCACTATGAATAATGGTCCAAGTTGTAATGGATACTCGCCGAGGAAATGCTATAGTCAAGCAGATACTTTAGTGAAGGTTAATGCTTTTTCTTTGATGGGCTGTGTGGGGGTGCTGATGTAGTTTTAAATCTACAAGACCAAATGTCCATTCCACAGCTCCTCGCCTAAATGGTAAAGCTGTATTTATTGTCTCAGCAGCAGAAAGAATGTTCTGCTTGTAGAGGGGATTTAGAGGTAGCCAAGGGGAACTGTTTAAAACTGACACAGTGTGAAATGGTGGGTTAGTTTGTCTGAAGAGTGGTATCAAAACTTCAACTGGAGATCATTAAAGTGTCCTTTTGTGATTTTTTTTGTCTTGCATTTCATTCTTTTTCCTAGTTAAGTGTAGTTATGACGTTCATGTGGGTTTTTCGTAAGGACACAGAGTGTGCTCTTATGAAATATCAAATTCTATTTAATATTGCAAATTGAGCCTTCAGAGAATTTTCAGCCTTCTAAGTTGCAAACCAGTTCCATGAGTTTCATTTTTGCTTCTAATCAACTGGTCTTTACATTTGTCTAAGCATTGGCCCTATCAAAAGATTGCAAGCTCAGTCTCTCAAGTTTGCTTTCTCTTGGAGGGTAGGACCTATAATGCAGTGCTAAACTCTGTGAGTGTCTGTTTGCTCATGGTACTGAAGCAGTTAGTGTTTTCCTCCAATGGTGTTGAGTTGGTAGCCCCTGTGATATTCAAAGACATAGGTATTAATTAACCAGGACTAAATTGGGCAAAATTAATAAACAACAAAAAAAAAATTGCATTTTTTTTGTTACTGTGCCTATTTGTTTTCACTGGGTGGATTGAATTACAAAAGAAAAGACATATAGGATGTAACAATCCTTACAATTTTAACTTGAACTGCTGTATGCTAAATGGGCTAATGTATATAAATCCATTGGTCTTTGCAGTCTCACAAAAACCAAAACACATTTTTGTGAAGTCACAAAACCAGCATTCAGATTTTTATATTATATATAAAATATTATATACTAATATTATATACTATATCAAACACTTTTGGTTAAAAAATCAGCACATATTGTAGGATGGCCTCATGTATTTACTGCTGCTGAATTTGCCTGCTGATCAGGCCCTGCACTTGGAAAAACTCCAGGATGCCTTTCTGTATATTGTTTAGCTGGCAGCTGATTTTAAAAATGTTCTAGAGAGAAAGCTCTGTGCATGACAATATTCTATTCTGTAAAAATGGCACATATACTTATCCATATTGTGATGTTATGGTGTTCATAATGTAATTCTGGCTGTTGCTTGGCGAGCAGGATGCAGAAACATCTTGGTAATTGCTCCTTTCTATTTTTCTTTCATTTAACCATTACTTATACAGATAAATGTAGAGAGATCCAAGAGTGCACTCACAGAACATCATTTACGCCAAGATGTCTCGTTGGCATTTTTTTTATTGAGAGTGTATTTGACAGCCCAAGTGCTTCCTCCATTGGCTTTTCTACCAGACTTGTTGAGATTTTACAAGACAAAAACTTATCAAAATGTTGCAATATTGCATTTAGCCTAAGAGAACAAAAGGGCATCCATTTTAATAAAGAGTTTTCTTTAAAAATTGACAAAGGTGGAGTGGGATAAATGTATTGAGCTGGGGTTAAGAGAGAGAGATGAGTAGGAGGAGATGGGATGAGGCCACAGAAAAACAAGAGATGGAAACAGTTGATCACGTGGTTGTCAACAGTTTGAAGCTAAATCTTAAGCATGGACAGCAGAAGTAGCCTAGTGCTTGACACATGGCTTGTTTTTTTTCACTGGGTATAATAAAGCCTTCAGTTTTATCAGGTGTTGGGGTCCACCAGTCCAGAGACGCAGCAGAGAACATGAAGGTCTTTTCTGTCAAACTCACTGAGTGTTTTATGTATAACTGTAAGCTGTATTTTGAAGTTGATCTATTATCAAAGGTAGGACTGAAGTTACTGTAGTAGTAGGTCTTGGATGACACCAGTGGACCAGTTCATCTAGTTTATACTGGTCAGATATATAGATGATGGGTGTCTGTGCAAGATCATTTTAATGGTATAGTTTTATCTGATCCTGATCAAAGGCCATTTCAATATGTCTTGTCAAGTTTGTAGCACACTGCTGGGAAGTCAGAAAATGATGATCTGACCTGTTTCAGGAATACAGACCATTGTTTGACAGCTATGGCAGCGCTGTGATGTTTTCAGAAACCATGCTGGTACATCTATTACACCCTTTTTTTTTCTTTTTTTTTTACACCTTTTTAAATACAATTTTAAGTTAAATTATTGTGATAGTTAAAGAATGAATGACATGATGCAATTACAAAAAACACAAATAAGAACTGACAGGGATTTATGAATTGGTTGAGCCTGATGTTTTTAATGTTCATTTAAACAAACATTTCAATAAACACAGAGGTTCCATAAACTTCATTGCTTAAAATATCAGTTAAAGAGCCCATATTTTACATTTTTGCTCATTATTCATTTTATGTGATCATTTTCCACTGTCTCAATATCCTTTTGAATTAAACAGGCTGCTTTTGTTAGTGTGCCTTTAAGACTTATATGCATAAATGGATTCTGTTCTGATTGGCTGTCCTATATTATGCCTGATTCCTAAAGTATTCTAGACTGCAACACGCTTCAGAGTGAAAGAAAATAAAAAGCAAAGAAAGCCTGTTTTTTTTAATGATATGGACCCTTTAGGATTAACATTAGTACTAATTTCTTTAACTGAGAGTATTTTTTGCACATTCAGAAAGAAATCATAATAAATGCCCATTAAAGCAATTCAGCTTTTCAGATTTGTTATACACAACAGAAAGAACACTACACTACAAGAAAAGCTTGCTTAAGTTGTATTAGTACCACTTTACTCAAGCAATATTAAGAGAGACCTTACTTTGCTCAGGTGTTTATTTGGTGCTGGTAAGGTTGATGTCAGAAATGTACGTTAACTGATAATAACTGATAGATGATAACTGATCATAGTGATATTTCATAATAGATTTCCCTAGTAACTTAGTTTTTTTTCTGTATTCTTTTTAGTATGTATTCTTGTCTTTTGTTGTTATTATTCACTCTCACATCTACTGCATTTTGCATGGTGCTGCCTATGTTTTGCTGATATTGAGGATGCTTTTCTGAACACTGTGTTCTAATCATGATGCAGAAGAGGGTGGAATTTCCACTGCAGATGTTTCTGTTACCCTTGCATCACTGAAGTTCCTCCAAGAGGAAAGGTTGGGGTTTCTGAGTTCCAAGATCAGAATTTGATCTGATGACATCTGTTTTTTTTCTGGTTCAACCATGTGTCCCTTATGATGGCAGCATGGTGATAAAGTGACGGAGGAGAAGCCTGCGCAGTTTCCAGTAACAGCCTGTATTGAGGCTGAGAATCACAGGTTTACTATGAAACAGTTCTTCTCTATTTTTCTCTACCCTTGCACTTACAAATTAAAGCTCATGACCTCTGTCATTAGGAATGAGATTCTAACTTTTAGAAAAAAGCTACTTTTGGCAGTGAGAGGTAATTGTTCAGTTCCATTTTTTAGGGTTAAGTATACACCTAGAATTGTATCAGATGTGGTTCGAGTAGGTGTAATGCAAGGGTCACACTTTGAGACTGTCAGGTGGAAAGACAGTGGAAGACGTAAAGTAAAGTAAAGTGGCCTCTTATAGTCACGCATGAACACACCACAGCACACAATGTGAACAATGTGAAATTCTGTCTCTGCATTTAACCCATTCACCAAACGAAGCAGTGGGCTGCCACCAACGGGGGGTGGCCGGGGAGCAGTGTGTGGGAATGATACGTTACTCAAGTGTACCTCAGTGGTGCCACTAGCAGTCCTAGGATTCAAACCCACGACCTTCTGATCGCAGGGACAACTCTCTAACCACCATGACACCAGCTGCCCCATGTATCAGTAAGGCTTGGTTTAAAGTTAACGAAATACTACAACATTTTTCAACTTAACCTTTATCTGCCACATCTGTATCATCAATTACCACAGACAATAACTTTGATTTGTTACCCTGTACTGAAAAAAGACCAGACAAAAAGTTGATTGGAAACCCAATTATTATATCAAACCTTAAGCAGTTCCTGAAAAAACGTCAAAACTACAACAACTACATTCTAAAATTCTAAACTCCATTCTGAGGATGAAATAGATATATTTTTTTTAACACTTTTGGCTTTTGAATAATGGAGTAACTCATAAAACTCCAAACATAATCTCAACATTAACTCAAAGTTAACTCAACATTAACTCAAAATATTTCGAGTACAACACATTTGACGGAAGACACCTCAACACGCTTGGAGGAGAATGCTATTTGCCAATTGCTGGCCCGAGTGATGGGGGAAGAGGGAGGACCATCCTACCCACCCAGAGAAAGGGTGCTTTCTTGGACTGTCTGCAGCAGATGGGATTGACCTTGATTTCGTGATTTCCTGACAATCAGCGCTCGGATATTGCGCCACTCAGGAGCATATGATGTTAATTCTTTTCCAAATATAGGGAAATGTGTATGAATGATTGTCTGGGATAATTGACTTTGTACTAAAGATGCAGCAGATGGAGTTTATGTTAAAAATGCTGGAATTTTCCTTCCTGGCTGTCTGGAAGGTCAGCGGTGGTCCAGTTGTTAATGTAACCCCTCAGTCACACAGTGAACCCTTGGCCCAGCTCTGTCTTTGTCACAGCGAAGACATTGTCATGCTCAGCTGGAACACGTTCAGCTGTGACATCATTAATGTACTCTCCACCCTCCCAGACATACACACACATGCACACACACATTGACTGTCAGAAATAACCCCACCTTGCCCCTTCCTGTCTAATGAATGGCTTGTGTGTTTGCAAATCCGTTTTCCACTGCCACCACAAACTGTATGACTAGACTTGCTCTACACACACACACACACACACACACACACACACACATACACATACACTCGCACATGCCAGCTGTCTCATTATTCTCTCCTTTCTGCCAAAACTTGGGGGATTTTTCACGCATAAAGAACCTTTACGTGTGGAGTGCTTGCAAAAATTGTTTTTTAAAATAAATTTCTCTGTGTTAATATTCATTTCCCATGCAGGTGTGCGGTGATCTGTGCTGGGTGGAACATTAAATCTGTGCATGGCAGAAGCCAGCAAACCACTCAGTTATTTATTCATAGGCTTCTGTTGAAAAGAGCACTCAGCAGACAGTCACCACATAATGATTTTACTGACCTCCAGCTGGAGGGAAAAAGGCCCTGCTATAATAATGTTAAAGAGAAACATACTGGCTTGTCCTTTTACAGGATGTCCACACTCATGCCTTGCTGTTGGTAGAGTACACAGAGCAAGGAACAAGTTAGTATTAAGTTTAGAAGCCTTTTGCAGATGTTTGCTGAAGAAATGTTTCTGTTATCATAAAGAAAAAGCTTACACTGACAGATAGTTCCATCTCTAAAGTTACAAGACTATCTAATGAGTGTTGTTACAATTAATGTGAACGTAATATGAAACGTTACATTGAAATTATGCTCAGTTTACTTTTTAGTGCACTATTTGTGGAGTGTGCTACTTTGTAGCAGTGCCTGAAAACACAGAGAACATCACGCGCACTCTTTAGTTCACAGTGCACTGCAATAGGTGGTCTATAAACTGCTTTGTAGATATGTTCTATGTTCTATTGTTTAAATCATTTTCTCCTTCCTCTCTCCCTTTTGCCACCCTGCAGGTCAGAGTGTGTAAGTGTGTGCACTTGTGTCACAGCGATGTTCTCCCACTGCTCTGCCCGGCTGCTGCTGAGCGTGTTCAGCCTGATGCCCCTCTCCTTGGCGCTGCCCTTTGAGCAGAGAGGCTTCTGGGACTTTGGCATTGACGGTGATGGGGGAGGCCTGATGACAATGATGATGAGAGATGAGGAAGAAGGCTCAGCTGTGGAACCCCCCCCACCGGAATTTCCCGTGTGTCCCTTTGGGTGCCACTGTCAGGTGAAAGTAGTGCAGTGCTCAGACTTGGGTGAGTGCCAGAGACAAGAATGTGTATCATGGCATTATAGAACAACAGAGATGTTACAGCAGTACTACAATGAAAAATGAACTTTATTTACTTTTTTCCTTACTCCAAATATAGTTAGTCACTCTATTTTAAAATCTACTTTAGTTTTGCATCGGAGCTATGAAAGTAGTGTAGATAACAAGCTTATTTTCTAACAATTACCATGAACTTAACTTAATCTCAGATAGACCTGCTTATGCTTATGTCACTGCATGAGATGCTGTTATGAACACACAGTGTCACTGATGCAAGGTATTACTGATATAAAGCACTAAAAGATGATTGAGAGAAGGTTGTGCTGTAGACTTGTCTATGGTACATTCCAGAAACTATAGAATTAGACTGGAAGATGAGTGCCATATCACTGGAAAAAAAACTTATTAGATATTAGGTACATGCCATGGTTAAATAAAACCATGTTGTATTTATGTTCTGTTGCTTTGTTTACCGGTTTAGATGTGATATTTATGTAGTTAAACCACAAAATTACATTTTAAGTTAGTGAGCTAAATTGTGGGGCTTGGTCTGATAGCAGTGAGTGTGTCTGTGCCTGTTGAGAATCATGGCACTAGGAGCATGCACTGCATTTTTCATTCACAGAACGTATTGGAAACATTCTGGTAGAGGTGAAAGTTGTGCAGTTTGAAACTAAACACATGCAGAAATGAGGACATTGCGATTACATTACAACTACTTTCTCCTGATTTCTACAAAGAAGCAGCAAATCATACAAATCTCCACTGAACAGTATGTCTAATAGTGTCAGAAACCATACAACCAAGTCTATTTGAGATTATTTAACAATTTGCTATTTGCATTTGAGACGTGTGTAATTATTTATGGAATACATTTTTCATGATACTAGTTTTTGGCTAGTTAGTTAGAAGCAAACTTCAGGCACCAATGTCGTTGCTGATGGACCAGGTTTGGGGCAAGGTGTAAAATTGTGTAAATTGGATTTTTCAGAGAACTATTCCTTTAATGTATGGATGACAAGTTAGCGTATGAATAAATAATAAATGAGGGAAAAGACAACCAATTTAGCAGAAGAAATGATTCACAACTGTTATGTTAGAGAAAGAGAGAGAGAGAGGTAGAGAGAGAGTGGGAGAGGGAGATGGGAAGCAAAAAGAAAGGCATTCTTCAGGGATTTACCCAAAGAGCATGGAGGAAACAGAGGCTTTGATGCAAACGATGAAATGGTTCTGTGTAATTTCCTCACTAGCCCTGAGTAGTGCTTGCGTGTTGTTCTTGGGACACACACAGGATGTTTTACAGGAATAAGCAGAGAGAGAGAGTGAGGGGGAGCATCCTGCAGATGGAAGCATGTTGAAAGGCTTGGTTTGAAGAGCAGTTGTTTATTTATGACTTATGGATAGAATAAGACATGATTAATCCAGCACGTCAACCATTAGATGTCCACAAAAAGGTCACATTTGCAAACAGAAGCGTATGTCAAATAGAGGTCTGTTTCACAGATTTTTTTCTCCCTCTATTTTTCTTTCCATTGATTTGAAATAACAGAGGTATGACGGTTTGTTATTTTCTGGAAAAATGTGCCGGCCATTAGTTTTGTCATTTGTCTAGTCATGTGTATTTCTCATTAGTCATTAGTGTCAGATAAAGATCACCTAGATAACTGTTATGTGCAATGAGTCATGGGTAAAATGTTTGTAGCCAATATGCAAACTTTCACTCATTCATACAAACACACACAGTTCATCTAGCCATTTTCTTCCAAATTTCAATTAACAGACAATTACAACCAGGTTGTTGTGTTTATTCAATTGATTTCAAGTACGCAGTTAAAATTACATTTAAAATGTACGGTTTCCATGATCGTCAGTGCTGGGACAGGGATGGGTATTTAATCAGTCATACGCACTCGAGTACAACACATTTGTTTTAGATTTTTTCCAAATACTTTTCACTTTTACTTTAAAGTATTTTTAAAATATATTTGTGAATATATATTTGTGAAATCTGCTTTTTACTGAGTTCCATTTCATCATTCATTATTTCACAGAAGTAACAGTACGTTTTACCTGAGTATGGCTTTACGCTCCCACCACTGATTATTTGGCAATTTGCATGATAATGAAGTTTTAAATTCTTCTACTGTTTTTTACTTACAGTAAGAAAAAGAGCACAATGAATGTGCTCATTTAAATGCATTAATTTTGCAACTTCTTTGTTTACCATTTCCCAATAACATTTCTTGTGTGGGATCTTGTGAATGGCTAAGCATAGTTTGCTATGTTTTTTCATTAGGTCGCCTTTTAATGTTCGGTCTTTTACTTTATTGAATGTCAAATTAGTCAGTAAGTTATGCAATGGCTAATATGATTGATCGTGACAAAATTTACCTCCACAAATGAACTCAGGAAACAAGAACTTTCTCGTGCACTTGAGGAGAGCGTCCTGTACTTCTACGCTGTTTTTAACTATCAAGGTATTTTCTGACAAATATCAGTCAGTTCATGCTTTTCCTTTTCCTTTTCAATATATTCCACAGATTTTTTTTTTCTGACAAGCTACGACGCATCTTAAGTTGTGGTCATGATCGGTGGTCTGTAGTTGAATTGTAATTTAGTGCTGGCTAGGGGTCGAAGTTTAGCTGCACTTATTGGGTTGGTGGGTTGTACTGTACTGGTTTAGGGCTCATCACTTATGGCAGGAGGGCCACCATCATAAATAAACCAACATCCCAGCAAAAACGGTGGAAATCCTCCCAGTATTTTCCAACCAGCTGACAGTTCTGTCCCTGTTACAGTAAAATATTATAATAAAGTGAATGATCATGTTTTACATCATAAAATCATTTTATTACAAAGTGTAGAATTATAAGTGTAGAATTTAATCTGTTATTGATTATAATCACAAAAATGCAGCTTGCAAGGCAATACAGGCCGTTAGTAGTAGATCATAGTTGCCAGAGTTGCTATGGTTGCAAAATATCAAAGGCTTTTTCATAAAACACACAACAGCTTTTAATAATGGAGTATTATTAGTACAAAATTCAGTTGATGTGTGGATGCATATGTGTATGTATCAAGTATTTTTTTTAGCTTCAGACATGGTTCAGCCAATGAGATTTTTGAACAGGATCTGGAACCATTTCATAATAGTCAATACATTACATACTGCACAGAGTATAAATAATGTGTTACAGTGAGTAAAACACAGGCCTCAAATGAAGTGAATGGTTTTAAATTTCTCTCTAGTATAAATCACTGCACTCTACTGAGGGCCATGAATGTCCTTCTGGAGTTTATGTGTTATTGAGCTGCTGTAAGAGGAGAGCCTTTGCTTCTGTTTCAGACTCAGCATGGCTAAATTCTACATATATGTTCTTTATACATTCATAAACTCAAGCTGAAATAAAAATTGAGCTTTTTTGCCAAATTAATTCATGTCCCTGGTCATATTAAGCATGATTCATCATATCGTTTAAAAGACAACATTCTAAGATCTGATTATCTTCCATCAAAATGCAGTTCCTTTTCCTTGCCTCTAAACCAGCTCACAGGTCAAAAGATCAATACTCCTCCATCAATACACCATACCATACCATATTCGGAATTATGTCACAATATGAATGAAGGAAACTGCAAAATGATCTACATTATGTTTTGAAACAAGCAACATTTCACTAGATAAAATGGAAATACAGTGTCACTGACGCAAGGCTGTCCTGTTATGAAGCATTCTGTTTCACCCCCCCTTGTGGAGATTTTTAGCCTGCCAAATGTGAGCAATGAGATTAAAGCCAGTCCCATTAGGCACATCTAAAATCTTCAAGAAATAAGTTGAATAATTTCATAAAATTCTTTCAACAATGTCATAATGAGAACTGTTTGGTATATTGACTACAGTTAAGATGTTTTCACTTGCTGAGATATAATTCACTTGCCAAGGACATTTATATATAAAGCCAGTGCAATTTGACTGACATCCATGTGGTTTCTGTGCTGACCTGAAGGTGGACAGCTTCATGGCTTATTGCATATCCCATACACGTTAAAATTCACAAAAAATACTTCATATCTCAGCACAGAGTGTGACAGAGGCTGTTGTGGTCAGGGTGTTCTATTTCATTTCATTTTTATTTATTTGCTTTTATTTTGCTGACACTAAGGAAGCCCCGTCCTAAGAGGCTCAGTGAGTCAAAACCAGCTGGAGAGCATATGGTGTGCTGCTTGTGTGCGAGTGTGTATGTGCATGAGTGTCTATGTGTGTCTGCGTGAATTCCATTGTGGTTGAGTGCTTGTGTGTTTGCCCTTTTAAGGATGCACTTGTCAGTGAGATGTACTGATGTATGGAGAGCTGTATATGTTCTATGAGTGTCATGAAGTAACATGCGTACATGTTTGTGTGTGTTTGTGTTCAGGTTTGACCGAAGTCCCTAAAAACATTCCCTCTGACACCAAGCTGCTGGACCTACAGAACAACCGCATTAGTGAGCTGAAAGAGAACGACTTCAAAGGCCTCGCCAACCTCTATGTAAGAAAAATCATCCGTTAATGTACTGATGTACTTCGCTCTGGATAAGAGCGTCTGCTAAATGCCGTAAACGTAAACGTAAACGTTAATGAGGCTTACCCTGAGAGAGAAAGAGAATAAAAGAGTCTATTTAAGAAGAGTTTTCCTGAAGGGTTTGAGCACAAAGGAGTGATACAGTACCGGATTTTATAGACTGATATATAGAAGGAGAGAAAAGTATGTGAGAGGATAGATGACAAAACAATCCAACAGGATGTTAGAACAGATCAAGTTGTCCCGAAGCAGAATGCCCCTGCTGTTCTAAAAGTGGAGGCCGCTGCCAAACTGAATATTTTAGTTCCCTCCTGCACTCACAGCCAAGCACTTTCCCTTACATTTATTTAGAGCCCTAACCAAACACAATATTTAACACAGGATAGGCACAAAACAAGATTAAGCTATAAAATAATAGCATTTGATTCATACATTTTGTGGACGTTTCATTTTGTTATTTCATTTTTTGGTTTAGGCTTGCATCAAACAAAGGTGCATGGGCAGTTTTTGTTTCCTTTTGTCCTGCCAGTCTTTGTCACCAGTCAACAATAAGATTATAGGCCACTATTAAATAATAGCATTTGATGCACACATGTGGATGTATTATTTGATCATTTTTGTTCAGTTTTGGCTTGTAACAAAAATGCCTGGGCTGGTTTTGTTTTTGTTTGTGCCGTCAGGGTGGTTAACAATAAGATTATGCTATTAAATAGCACGTGATTCATACATTTTGTTTTCAGTTATAAATTCATCCACTAAAATGCTTTGGGCTGTTTTTGTTTCCCTTTGTCATGCCAGGCGTTGTCACTGGTCAACAATAAAATCTCAAGAGTTCATCCACGGGCCTTCATACCACTGCAGCACCTACAGAAACTTTACTTCTCCAGAAACCTACTGACGTCCATACCCAAAAACCTGCCCCGCTCGCTGGTAGAGCTGAGAATCCATGACAACCGCATTAAGAAGGTGGCTGAGGGCACCTTCTCCGGCCTGGGCAGCATGAACTGCATAGGTCTGTAAACTCCCTCACTGTTATGTGTAACAGTGGTTGCAATTTGTCTCGACAGCTCCCTTTTTTTAGCTCCAGACTGTTGGTCTTGTGGTGGATGTTCTGACTAATGTTTGACTGTCCTTTGAAATGCCTTTTGTAGAAATGGGTGGGAATCCCATTCAGAACAGTGGCTTTGAACCTGGAGCTTTCAAAGGCCTGAAACTCAACTACCTGCGCATCTCAGAAGCAAAACTAACTGGCGTGCCCAAAGGTGATTTCCTGAGTCACGTGTCTGTGACTTTTATATCAGAATCAGAGATTCACCAGGTGTTACACATTGGTGCAGGTGTTTTCTTAGTTAGTGCACATAGGTTTAATATGTAATATAACATACAGACAAGAGTGCTGGACTAATAACAAACAAAAAGAGAAGCATATACATATATCAAGCTTTTCTATACCTGCTTATTTTGTATCTTAATAACACTCAGAGTTTGGAAACACAATCACTTCAGTTGCTGCCCAACTATTTCTTTAAAAGAATAACAGAACAAAATAAATATGGCCTGAAGCAGGATATGCCCAAAATCTGAAAGGACATATAATACAGTATGATACAATGTAGAATGTTACAATGTGATACAGACATATGTAGAACAAGCAATATAACTGGTGTAGTGTAGTGGGTAAAACTGTTAACCCCTAAATGGGAAACCATGCTATGCTATATCCTGAGCAAGAGTTTTCATAATTCTTTTGCCTACATTGTAAGTTGTTCTGAATAAGAATGTCTGCCAAATGCACTAAAGTATAGAGGTGCACTGTAGTACAGGTTGTAGTTTTAGCCTGTAGTGAAGAAGACTGCCTTTTTGACCAACCCAATTTAAAAGTTTTATTAAGTTACATTTACATTGTGCAAGCTCTGAGTTTTATGTTATTGAACACAACACCAATCACTTTCCTGTTTTGACCGTATTCTGAATCATACCTTTTGTCTTAGATCTCCCTGATAGCCTCCATGAGCTCCATTTGGACCATAATGAGATCCAGGCAATCGAGCTGGAGGACCTGAGCCGCTATCGGAACCTGCACAGGTCAGTTGATTTGTGACTGTCCAGCCCTTAGAGTGTGGCCCCTAGGGCCTCCCTGTGGCAACAGTGCCACCTAGTGCTCTGCTCCATAAGTACTCTAGACAATGAGGGCACAGATGAAAACACTTTTTGTGAATTCATTGTTTCTTTTCAGGGTGAGTCATTTCACAAACAGACTGTTTGACTGTCACACCACCATAGGAAACAGGTAGTGGTGTGTAGTGTTTGTTTTGCAATAACCTGACCAATACAAATAAAAACACCAGGATGTAATTCTATTCAAAGGAGCCGTTTGTTCTTACTCTCCCTAATATAAGCTCTACAGCAGCTAATTTAAGGCTGGTGATTTTTCCACTAGGCTGCAGCATTAACAGGACAAAGGGGATTTATTCACCCTCTAGTCCAGCTTGTCCTGTGAGACTGAGGCATATGCCCATTTACAGTGTGTTCAGGTTCATTGTGCTACCGCTTCGTTTGGTGCCTGCCTTAATCTGCAGGCCTCCTCTATTGTTTCTCATGCATTCATTGTTGTGCTTGTTCATTGTTGTCTTTGTTCACTGTTATGCTTGTTCACTGTTGCCAGATTGGGCCTGGGCTACAACCATATCCGCATGATTGAGAACGGCAGCCTGTCCTATTTGCCAAACCTCAGAGAACTGCATTTGGAAAACAACCGGCTGAGTCGTGTCCCCAGGGGCCTGCCTGACTTGAAGTACCTGCAGGTGGGTGGGGATGAAGGGGGAAGTGTGGAGAGAGCGCAGTAAATCTGTTTGGCAGGGTCAGGCTACCCACCGTGCAAGAGGAACAGCAAGCTCAGTGGTGAAAGGACAAAAGCAGGCCACAGGAGTAGAGAGCTGGCTAAGACTCTAAAATTACACAGAAATTCTAAAAACAGCAGATTTTAGAATATGGTTTTGTTTTTTCCGTGCATTTTTACTTGCATTACATGTGCCAGGTCCAGAAGTCCTGCATATTTGGTGTTTTCTCTGTTCTAACACACCTGATCCAAGCCCCTCCTGAGTTTAAGTGGGGAAAAACGCAAACTAATGAGTTACACCTATGTCCACTTTATTGGAAAAACCTATCTTGCTGCTACACATTTTAAGAATACACTTAGAAGTACAGTTCATTCTTTTCCATGCACAATTTGCGTTAACCATCCTCAAGTTCTTCACAAGTGGTCAGTTTCTGACCACAGGACAGCTGTTGGCTGGATATTTTTTTTTAATTGCAGTTGATCGACTGCATAGCAACAGGCAGTAATCGTATATCTAAAAACTGTAAATGCATCGTAAGTGTACCTGATAAACTGGCAACTTAGTGTGTGTCCTTCCTTGCAGGTGCTCTACCTCCATTTCAACAACATAAGCCAGGTAAACATAGATGACTTCTGCCCTCGTGGCTTTGGCGTGAAGAGGAGCTTCTATAATGGCATCAGTCTCTATAGCAACCCTGTCCAGTACTGGGAGGTGCAGCCCGCAACTTTCCGCTGTGTCAGTGACCGGCTCTCTATTCATTTCGGAAACTACAAGAAATAGAGCCACGGGGAAGACTGAAGAGTGATAAAAGCGACCAATAGAGGACATTCAAACGAAAACAAACTGAAGAGAGGATGGCAAATCAGAAGAGTGGGGAGGGGGGATAAAATGCGCAGTATGTTTAAGTTAATGCGTTGTTAAGGTTGAAGGAGATTGGTCAATGGAAGTGAAATACAGATTGGGGTTTCGTCATGCTCAAATTTGTGGAGAATGCCGAGCATGACAGCACAAACTGGCTACATTCCAAAGCATATTCCCATAACCATTTGATGAACTAACAGTCAAAATGAAATTTCAAAACATGGCCAAAGTGCACACATAAAAAAATGATCATTTTCAAAAAGGGATATCTATCAGTTTCTTTTTTTAAAGGGCTTCTTATTGTTCACAAAATATGTTCAATGGTAGTGTAATTCATATGTACTCCTATTGATATCAGTGCCATTATTATTATTAAATATTAGTTATTTTACTATTGAAACTGGGTCAGTTGAGAAGTTCATCATAGAATTTACAGTGTTATTTTAAAGTCTAACCCTGTCTCTAAATGTCTTTAGGAGAGTAACTTTTGAGTCACTGCCTTGCTTCTTGTGCTTCAGGAATCTGTTCTGAATTAAATGAGTACTGTATGTTATAGAGAAACACATTCCCTATTTTCCAGCCTATCGCTTTATGATGCATTCTGTCAGAAACACAGAGCCACGTCCATTCAGGTCCTTCACCGGGCCTGAAGCTGGATATGGGACTGTCTTTTCTGATGTATTATTTTGCACATTGTCACTCCATGAGCATCTCACCTGATGCTCCTGCTGGAGTTTTTGGGTGGGATGGCCCTGTGGAGTTTGGTGGCAACCCCGTGAGCATGCTCTGTACTCTGTTGATCTTCCGCATGTTGAGAATAAAAAAAAAAACTTTCAGCTTGACTTGAAGAGCAGAAATGACATATGATCATGGTTTGAAAGCTGTGACAAATAAAACATAATTTAACACTTTAACACAGTAGTTTTGATGAGTGACACTGGAAGGGGCACTTAAGGGGACATTCTGACCTTAAAATTAGAATGTTATGTTCTGTAGCACAGCGTTTCATACCTTAGTTTGACAGAATCATTTCTATTTTTATCTATTAATGTTCCCTCACTACAATACTCAGCATACTTTATGCGACTGTCATATAACCATTGGGAATGACCCTCCACAGCAATAGGCATCCTGATTTCTAATGCGGTCACTGATGTAAAGGCTAAATGCAGATGTGATTTATTCAGCTTCGCTCTACCATTTCCTTCAGCATTACCCAGCCAACTATTTCAAATAACACCTACCCCAAAGTGCTTTGTAAAAGTTACTTCCACCTTCAAGATACATAATCAGAAGGGGGTTTTCCTTTTTAATC
>JBBPCZ010000142.1:24365997-24378497 GCA_037974445.1 Brycinus macrolepidotus | reverse complement strand
CTTAGAAATAGAAGTAGAAAGCCCTTTAACAGCTACCATTTATCCCCATCATAAACCATGTTTTAGATGACCACCTCTAGGTCCTGTGCCTGAGTCTAAAGCCTGGTGGGAGTTCCATCATTTGTCAAAGACATTGACAAAACCCCAAGCCATTCTCCAAACAAAAAAAAAAAAAAAAGAGAGAGTGAGAGAGTGGAGAGAGAGAGAAGGACAGAAGATAGACAGAGTATCAGGCATTGAAAAGTGTTTGAATGTGGCGGCACAGCTGAATATTTCTGCAAATTAACCGTAGTTCATTCCAGCAGACACACAGGCAGGTAGAGAGGACGAGGCCGGGCGACCACACACATGCGGACACATCGCTTCTGCTGAAGACCGAAAGGAGCTGCCCACCTGTTTTTTTTAACACTGGATTTATTACAGTAAGCAACACACCGTCAACAAAAAGGCAATTTCCTACCAGTGGCAGCGGCTCTTATTACAAGGAAGGAGGAAAGGGAAGAGGAGCAGCTGTCATTCAAAATGTTTTAAAATAACAAGGCTACGCCTGACTAAATCAGCCCAGAGAAGGATCCTGTTTCTTATTATGTGAGGTACTAAAGCTTGGGAAACTACATTTACACTGACATGAAATTAACTGTGGGGTTCAGAGATAATAAATAAACTGTACAGCTTCTAAAAAAGACTGGATTCAAAAACAAAACAAAACAAAAAGACAGATAGTAGGAGTATAATTGGTTTGTTTCAACTGTCTGAGTTGATCATGTGTTCTGGAATGTGCTCCCAATTCATACTGCTCTAGAATGTTCTTCCCATTCACACTATAATAAGGTGTTCTCTCTACCATTCTCTCTGTTCTACAACATTTTCTCCCATTCTCACCGTTCTGGAAGGTTCTCCACTCTCCATTCTGTTCTGGAATGCTCTCTCTATTCATTTGTTTTGAGAATGTCCTCCCCAATCATGCTACACTATATGGACAAAAGTATAACAGGGACTTTAATGACACTGCATTCAAATACATAGACTTTAATAAGGAGTTGGTACCCCTGTGCAGGTATAACAGCTTCCACTGTTCTTGGAAGGCTTTCCACAAGATTTTGGAGTGTTTCTGTGGGAATTTGTGCCCATTCATTCTGTAGAGCATTTATGAGGTCAGGCACTGATGTTGGACGAGAATGTCTTGCTCGCAATCTCCATTTCAGTTCATCCCAAAGGTGTTGGATGGGGTTGAGGTCAGGGCCCTGTGCGGACCAGTCAAGTTCTTCCACACCGAACTCATCCAACCATGTCTTTATGGAGGTTGCTTTGTGCACTGGGGTACAGTCATGCTGGAATAGAAAAGGTTCTTCCCCAAACTATGTTCACTAGTTGGAAGCATGGCATTGTCCAAAATGTCTTGGTATGCTGAAAAATCAAGATTAAGCCTTTCACTGGAAGTAAGGGGCCTAGCCCAAACCCTGAAAAACAGGTGTGTCCCAACACTTTTGTCAATAAAGTGTATGTTTGTAACAGATATGGACAGAGATGTTTTTATTTTGGTCGGACTATCCCTTCAAAGTTAGATTTGCACATACACCAATTTCCTTTTGTCATTATAAAGTAGTCTGTTTGGTTCCATCTACAAAGACCATTCTCTAATAGAAGGACCAGCTGAGTACTGAAATGTGTAATTATTAGAGCAAAAAGTAAAAAATCCAGTAGAGTAAACGGATACTCATCAAAAAACTGATCAAAATCAATTCAAATCAGTGCGTGTTTACGCAAGTTGCTTTCCTGAGTAAGCAGTGCTCCCTGGTCTGCTTGGAGCCTGAAGGCTGAGTGGCCGTGACCACCCGGGCAGTGTTTCAGACTGTACCACTAACTGTACCCGGACCAGCCAGACAGGAGCTGGGGGGCTCTGCTGTAGGAGACCCCGAGTCGGGCTGATTGCCCTCGCCGTGTTTTCCTCGTGTTCCTGTCCGGACCGGTACCGTCGCACCCCTTCACCATGGGTGCCAGAACGAGCCGGAGCAGAGATGCTCGCGCCCCGTGAGACAGAGAGTGCGTGAGAAACAGACAGAGAGCGCGTGAGACAGACATGGTGGCGCGTGCGGACGGTCTCCCTTCCACTCGTGTGCAGCTCGACATGGCGGCGTGACCGCTGCAGCCGACCAGAACCAGAGCCTTCATCCTCCAGCCGAGGCCTGCCTGCCGAGCCACCCTGCAGCCTGGGGCTGGATTTCAAACGGAGCTCTGAGACAGAGGGGTGAGTTAGTGTTAAAGCATCGAGCAGCCTTACATGGGTGCACAAAATAGCCCAGTCTTAAACAAGTTATGTTTCAATTACTCTATGGTCGTTGCGTGCCACTATTATTAACACCACCAACATTATCATTATTATCATTTAAGCCTATATTTTGATTTATTATTATTATTATTATTATTATTGGTTAAGCCGATAATATCACTATTGCTGGGATTGTTGGTGATGCTGATGTTGTTTATGTGATTATTAACACCATCACCATCAACATGATCATTATTATTATTATTATCATTAAAGCCTATATTATTATTAGTAGTAATAGTAGTAGTAGTAAAACCTATATTATCACTGTTGCTATTATTGTTGATGATGCTAATGTTGTTTGTACTGCTTGTGCAGATTAACATCATTACCATCAGTATCATCATTATGATCATTTAAGCCTATATTATTATTATGAGTCAAGCCTATATTATTATTATTAGTTAAGCCTATATTATCACTGTTGCTGGTATTGTTGGTGGTGCTGATGTTGTTTGTACTGGTTGTAGTGCAGATTATTAACACCATCACCGTCAACATAATCATTATTATTATCATTTAAACCCATATTATTATTATTATTATTATTATTATTATTATTAGATAAGCCTATATTATCACTGTTGCTGGTATTGTTGGTGGTGCTGATGTTGTTTGTACTGGTTGTAGTGCAGATTATTAACACCATCACCATCAACATAATCATTATTATTATCATTTAAACCCATATTATTATTATTATTATTATTATTATTATTATTGTTATTATTAGATAAGCCTATATTATCACTGTTGCTGGTATTGTTGTTGATGCTGATGTTGCATTGTACTGGTGGTACAGATTATTAACACCATCACCATCAACATAATAATTATTATTATCATTTAAGTCCTTGTTGTTGTTGTTGTTGTTGTTGTTTATTATCATTATTATTAGTTAAGCCTATATTGTGTTGTTGTTAATGTTGGTGATGCTGATGTTGTTTGTACTGCTTGTGGTGCAGGTGGTGTTGGGCATATTCATATAATACTATAAGATAAGCAGGTGTCAGAATTGTGACTGTTTGTTTCCGCAGGCTGCAGGATGTTCTCTACCACACAGGAGGAAGAGGAGGGTGAAGATTGTGACTAATGTGGCCTGTCCAGAACACAAGTACTGTTGCATTCTCCTTCCATGCCCTCTAGTTTAAATGAATACACACACATAGTTGGATATCATTGCCTTAAAAGAGCCTCTATTGTATGGCAAACGTGAATATGCATATTTCTCCGCTGCCGTTGTTCTAGGTTTATGAGCTTATGGGTTTATGACCTCTTTTTCCCGCAGTGGCCTGTTCGTATTTACATATGACTGTCCTGCCCTGATGCCCCACCACAGAGGCATTTTCCATTCAACACTACAGATGTTCCACTCAAAGCTAACTTTACCACCCCTCGTCACTCCGCAACTTCTCTCCCTTTCTCACTCCTTGCTCTTTCTAACACCTTCTTCATCTCGCACTTCCTCATGTTTGTGACTCTCCCTCTTTTGCCCGCCCTCCCTCTCTGTACCTCTCCACCATTATCCTGTGTTTCTCGCACCCCCACCACTCCTCCTCTGTGCCCAGTGCCATAATGGTGTGCTGTGGCCGAGCGCTGGACTCTCCCTGTACTTTGGCTCTGCTGGTGGGCTTCCAGTTTGCGTTTGTCCTCTATTTCTCCCTGGGAGGCTTCCGTGGCCTTGTCTCCGTGCTGGTCCATTCTTCCGAGCCCGAGTTCGACTATTCTCGCCCCCATGACGTTTACACCAACCTCAGCCAACTTAGTGCCCTGCTGCCACCTCAGCCAGGTCCCACCGGAGCGAACCAGAAGCTCAAAGACTGCCTGCTGCCCTCTCCACTGCTGGGTGAACTCTGGTTTATACATTACAGTAAAAGAAATGGTTTAGCGATAAGCAAAAACTCATTCACCCCAAGTGTATTCAGCCAGCCAAGACGTGTTGTGTCCAAAGTGCTTCCTAAACTTTTTGTTGGAGCTACAGGGTTAATGTAGCGAACAAGTAAACTGTATGCATAAATAATCACGTGTGCCTTGAATAACTCAGGTTGTTAATACTCGCTTATGTAGTTTCTGCCCCTGTATGACATAAAGGTCACCTCTAAAATTCTGTCTCTAAAAACTGACTAACATATAGTACGGCATAAACAAGTAATGTCTTAAAGCCTGAATTTATCTATTTTTGTAGATAACGGTATGTCTTACCATGTCATAAAACAAGCCTATTTAAGATGACTGAGATTCCAATCAGTTTGAGGCACCAGACATCTGCACAATGCTGAATTGTGGATTATGAGCTTCCAACACATGTCTTGGCCGATTTACTACATTGGGAGTAAGCATGGAATTATGCAAATGTGACTGAATGTCAAGCATTTGTTTTAAAACTCTCACTTAAAAATATCCGTCTTTCTTAAGATGTGGCTTTGTTGGGAACTTCCATGAAAAGCAAGAAGTGTTATGCAGTGTGCAATAACCAACTGCAACTAATGAATGGCTGTCCTTTCCTTCTGCTTCAGTGGGGCCTGTATCTGTGCGCTTGTCCTCTCCTCCCTCCTTGGAAGAGATAAAAGTGAAGAACCCTCTGGTGACTCTGGGAGGCCATTATCGTCCACCTGACTGTGAGCCGAGGCACCATACGGCCATCGTAGTCCCTTACCGGAACCGCCAGAGCCACCTAAGAACACTCCTCTACCATCTGCATCCCTTCCTGCAGAGACAGCAGATACACTACAGCATCTACATTGTACACCAGGTCTTTTTTATTTCATTTTACTGAATTGTCAGACACAGTGCCATTAATAAACAGTATCAACAGAGCTGCTAATGAACCAGAGTTAGCCCAAAAGGCCAATTTTTTAACTGTCATTTAAATCAACCTTAAAATGGCTCACATTAAAAGTACAAAGTAATGCTCATAAAATAAGCATAAAACATGAAATAATTTAACAGAATGCACATTTGTTGAAAACATAGACAAACCTGCATCAAATAAACATATACAGGCGCTACAGTCAGAAGAGTCACAACAGGGTATATAAGCAGTATAAGCAGCAAATCATTCACAGATCAATTTAAACCTTGAAGATGTTTAATTGATGGCAGTGTGGCAAGGGGGGAGTACTACAAAACACCACAAAACATGGCAAGACAGTCAACCAGGCAAAACAGCACTACAGAAATTATGAGATATACCTGCCTATCAATGTGCCATAATTTTGAGTGACCTGTAAAAGAACTGGGAGTACAGAGTTACATTCTTGTGATGCTTTAATACAAAATGTCGATTGCTGAAAACACTTTTAAAAGGAACAATGTGTCTCTGTGTCTCTTCTCTGTGTAACTGACATTTTAAAGTAAAGTAAAGTAAAGGTGGAGAAACAGTGTTATTCAGGATTAAAGTGGAATAAGGCCTTGCCTTGTACTTAGATTTTTTTTATTTAAAGTGATAATTTGCCAGCACATTAAATCAGCCTTCAGTCCATCTGCCAAGATGTGATTGCTGTCTGAAGTTTGCTTCAGATTTACATTGGATCTGCAAGACTAGTTAACAAATAATAGAAGCTTTTGCCCCAGAGTAACAGCCCCCCACATGCCTAAATCATCACACACTTGCCTCTAACTGCATTGAGTTGTTATGTAAGCTTAAACAGACTAGTTTATATGGTTCATGACATTGTATGTATTTACGACTGTAAATATGTCTATTATATTTATAGTGTACAGTGGTACCCCGCATAACGAATGCAATCCGTTCCAGCAGCGCGTTCGTTATGTGGGGAGTTCATTGTGCGAAACACAATTTCCCATAGACTTCTAAGGGAAATCGTGTAATCCGTTCCAGGTCGCCGCGAAAAATCGAGAGAATTACTAAAAAATGAAGACACAGCACTTTTAATGAGGGGAAAAACTAGTAAAACATTCAACAAAGCAGGGAATGATATTAGGTGTTAAAGAGGTGAGATGGAGGTGGGATAAGGAGGACACACACACACTGTGCAACGAGATTACCTTCATCTGAGACACATTTGGCCGGATTCAGCCATTTTTTTTAACGTAAATCTTGATTTTTCATGTGCGACGTGCAGTTGGTTCTGTGAGTCACACACGTGTTCCGTTATGCGGAACGTTCGTTCTGTAGGGCGTTCGTTAAGCGGGGTACCACTGTATTATAAAAATGGACAAAATCTGTCTGTTGTGCCACTGCAATTAATTTTACTCTCACTGTGGTCAGTCAGGGAACTCAACATTTAACCGTGCGAAGCTACTGAATGTGGGAGTGCGTGAGGCTCTGAAGGAGGAGGACTGGAGTTGCATCTTCCTCCATGATGTTGACCTGCTCCCAGAAAATGATCACAACACCTACACGTGCCACCCGCAGTACCCCACTCACCTCTCTGTGGCCATGGACAAGTTCAGATACAGGTAGCCCTGCTTGGAAGAGCTGCTGTTGACATCTGCTCAAGGGATTATGTGTTCTTTGAGCATCTTTTATCTTTTCTGCCATCTTCCTTCTCTGTGTTCTTATAGGCTGCCATACCCGCAGTATTTTGGAGGGGTGTCAGCCGTCACTCCAGATCAGTACCTCAAAATGAATGGCTTTCCAAACCAGTACTGGGGCTGGGGAGGAGAGGACGATGACATTGCAACGAGGTGAATATGTTGACAAGCCAAGCCTTCCTGAACATGCACTCAGCCATATAAGAAATGCATCGTGTGAAATGAGCGTGTGAACTTGTTGCATGTTGTCTGTTGGTTGTCTTTTACCTCTCTTTCCATTCCGCTCTCACTGTCCCTCTCATCACTATGCTCCTTACCTCTGCATCTGTCCATCTGCATAGCCACTGGAGGGGTCAGTAAGTAAACTCATGAATCACCAGCCCTGATGATGTTCAAGGCTTCAACTTTTGCTTTCCTCAAACTTCAGGGACACCTAAGTAAAAAAAAAAAAGTAGGTAAAAACACCAGTCTTAGCGTGGTTTGTTATTGTAGACTTAATGGTAAAGGTAATGGAAAGTTACAAGTAAAGTTGAAGCTTTGCAACAGTAATCAGCTTAGCATTTAGTTGCTGTAATGGAGTCTACTTGGGTTTCCTTCTCTCTAGATTAATATTTCTCCTTTGTGTCAACTGTGGCCTTATAATCCTGTAAGACAGAATTTGTTGATGAAATCTGCTTCCTGTTCCTAGTGGTGCAGGACCTCTTAGTGCATGAATTTGTATTTCTGATCATGGTGTCCATTGAGCAAGAACCCCTAAACCTAGTGTGAACAGCATAGCACAAACTGGGGTCAGAGTAGGTACTTTGCCTGCTGTCACATTGATTTCCTGCAAATAGACCATTTCTTTCCTGTTAAATAGAAAAGCCCTTTTTTGCCTGACCCAGCCTGATTCCGGTGGGGAAGCCCAGACAAAAGGACTCAAAACTTTGGGTTTCAGAGTCTTCTTTTACAATTTGTAGATTTGTAGTGTAATATAAAGGCTTTATTGTATATGAATCTAATAAAAAAAAAAACTTTTAAAAAGCCTTCCTGAAAGAATAAACAGGCAACGTTATTGGATTTTAGCACTGCAGCTGAGAAATTGCCTATTTTACGCTGGCATTTTTGCCCTTTTCTCCTTAAGCAGGATTTAGTGGTGTCCCCTCTTTTGTCTCTGTCTTTCTCATTAAGCTATTTCATCCATTCTCTGGCATTTTTTTCTTTTACATTGTTTTTTGCATTACTTTTCTCATTGATGGATGATCTGTCTCTTCAGAGTTCGTCTCTCTGGGATGAAGATAGTGCGCCCCCCGGTGGCTATTGGCCATTATAAGATGATTAAACATAAAGGGGACCAGGGTAATGAGCAGAACCCCAGAAGGTAATCATGCATCAGTCCCTTTTCCACCATTGATGTACTTTAGCAGATGTCTTTTTACGTTTTATCACAGCATGCACTTCAAAGTTCTCACCATTTGATTCTAATGAACTCTGTCTAATCTGATTAACAGGTTTGACCTGTTGAAGCGCACCAGGTTAAACTGGAGATCAGATGGTCTCAACTCCTTGAGCTATGAACTCCTGTCCAAAGAGCAGGAGCCGCTCTATACCAACCTGTCTGTTAACATTGGGGAAGACCCCAATCCTCCGAAGAAAAAGTCTGAGCCTCCTCGGAATGCTTCTCACTCCACAGCTAAACCTAGAGACGGGATCAAAGAGTTGGAAAAAGGGGGCTTTGTCTCCACTCAAGCGACCAAACTGGAGCATGCCCACTTGAAAGCGGCCAACAGGAGTTCAGGTGTTGTTCATAAAGCTGCTGGGAAACAAGAAGTTGGCTGATTTCAAACAATTAGTCCATAAACCACTGGCACAAGTACCATACAGGGTAATTTTTTGAATGGATAGTGGAAATGTAACATGCCAATTTGCTTTTTCTGTTTTTCACATCATGGAGCTTTGCACTGAGGTGAGCTTGCAAGAAAGCTACATCATTCCACTGAAGGTGGACAGAGGTGAAGCTGACCTGTTCGTTCCTCTCTGAAGGTATCTCACTGGTGTGGAGTCATTTGCACAAACCTGCTGTATCATTTTCTGAAGATGACCCTGCTATGGGACGGATCTGAAGGAGAGCCAAGCTAAGTGACCTGTTCATGTGCAGTTGTGCTGTAGGGACATTTGCACCAGTGCCAATCCCTGTGTGCTTATTCAGACAGACAGCCAGCCAGCCAGCCTGCCGTCAGCTGCTAATCTTCACCCCACCATGTGGGTTTGTCTCTCTGTGCCTTTTTTCTCACTCTAGAACCAAGTCTCTATCAGCGTCTTAATACATATGTTCTGAAACCCCAAGACAAACACACATTAGCTCACACTGGTGTGTCAGAATAATACTAGAGCTTCACTTTTGATCCTCTTATTTCTAATCAGCACACATTGCTTTGTGATTTTGTGCTTGAGCAGGCTGTTATCACTGTGGACTATTTTTGGTCTTGCTCGGGAAATGTTCCGTTCATCCGATGTTTGCACAGGTTCGTGTTCTTGCTTTAGAAATATTTGATCTTCTAACAGTGAGCACTGACTCGGTTTTCCTTTAAGCTGCTCAAATCACTATTTATATTTGTATTCATTTATTTTATTATAGAGGCTAATAGGATATATTTGAGTTATTGTATGGTGCCTCAGTTGAGTTTAGGTTTGGTAGACAATCAGTGGGATAAGCAAACTTGCCGACACATATATCAAATGCTTTTTATCACTGTAATAAATACACTTTATAGCTTAATTTATTTTTAAATGTTCTAATATAGTAGGTCTTGTTAAGATCTTGAAATTATCAGCATTAAGCGGATTATTTTGTTAAGTTTCATGGGAAATGTAAATTCCATCTGTTGCTATATTACTGGTTAGTGCTGTATTAATTCTTAACAAGAGTGCCCCCAGTGAACATTTGCAATATGCCAAAAATTATGCAGATCCATTTTAAATGAAATATTCCAGGATTCAAAGTTACATCTAATTAAGTATCACATGAATGTCATTGCTATATACCATATATGATAAATTCTTTCTTTACTGCTAGTATATATTTATGTGAGAATTAAGGAGATATGATTAATTACACACGGATCAGAGATTAGGTCTGCCATCACGAAACAGCATCTACTTCTTGCACTCATGCCACTTGAGTGGTCAGTGTTTTGAATGGATCACCGAGGGTATGTAAGATTTTGTTTATTACTTGTGTTCTGTAATATCACAATTGATTATTTGAATGTGTTTGAGTGGATTTTATTTATTTATTGTTTTGCTCATTATGCACTGCCTACTCTTAAATCAGCGGGACTGGCAGTGTGAAGACCTGCAGATATATGACACTTGCCGCCTCAAACAGTTTTCCCTAATGCCTTTGTAGTCAAAACAGTAGATGATTATCATGGAGCTGATATTTATACTTCATCATAGTCATGACAAATGGTATGATACAGTTTAAACAGTAGTATGATTTATCTACACATATTTTGGCTTGCTGACGTGTATCCAAGGAACCTATTTCCTTATAACATATTTGCGAGATCCTAATATATTTAGTGAATACAGTAGTTTTGTATAAGATGTTTAGTAATGGTGATAATCTACTTGAATACCTATAGGTAGTCTTATAGTACGATTAAGTTCCAGTTCTGCCGGTTACATAAAGATATAGAAATAAGTTTGTTGTTTATAGAGACTCTGTTTATTTTTGTTTACATCACATATCTAATTGCAAAGTATGAATCCATATTCTTTGAAGTAAACTGCTGTTATATAGGTAATTTCACAAAATGAACCTTAATAATGGGTTTCAAATGTCAGTGCTGATTGGCCCTTAGTTGGCAGTGAAGCATCATGATTAGTATCACAGTTCCTCATAATTTAGGCAGTACCTGCTGCTGTACAGTGGGGAGCAAAATGATTATAGATCAAATATCGTATGCATTAACGCATTGCAGACAACACTGAAATAGCGTGAACTGCTTGATTGTGCTCTTGTCAACAGATGGCTGGATTGAAATCTTTGTTTTAACAAGACTCCTTGAGTACTGATGTTAAGAGCCTGTGACTGACTTACAAGAACTCTCAGCACACCTCCAGTTCCCTGGGGTTACTGTGTCTGCTGGTAGCGTTACAAAATGACTCATTTTGCTTCCAAGCACTAAAAACGATTTACCGATGACTAGTGAAACCGGGTGATGCTCTGTTCCTGAGGGACTACAAGCATGCTAGTGCTTTATGTGAAACAATTCCATTCAGCAGATAAATAAAGGATGTTGAAAGGACGTTATTGTGCCTTTATTGTTGTTTTTTCATTCTTGTCTTTAGTTATTTTTATTGCATTTTGCAGTTGAAAATCATTTGAAATTCACTGGAAAGCTATGTGGAAGCACATTCAGCCTACAGGGTAAATGTGTTACTATATGCATGCTTTATTTTTTTCGTTACAGTGTTGATTATCTTTTACAATCCGGTATGACTTCTTGACCATCTAGAGCAGGACTACTTGCTGGAGTCTGCGGCTCCTCATGTGGCTGATCCACTTCAGTGTACTGAAACGATACAGAATGATAACTTGAATCAAAGTTTGAATATACAGTAGATTTACCAGAGTAAAAATGGCAAAGTCACACATCTACCTCATCACATGGAGTTCTGCTGGTGGCCCCTCTGCCTCCATGGTCTTCATAAGGCCTGTCAGGGGCTGACTGGGCCAGGCGCTTAGACTGCCCCCAAGTCCTGAGGCGTTCCTGGCCATCCAGCGAGCGAGCTGTAGGGTTAATATGAACTGGAGGGATACGGTTTGGTAAGTCCCAGGTACCCTGGAATGATGGCCAGGCGCTTCCACGCTGCCAAAGATGTATTATAAGAAAAAAAGAGAATGGGTTGTAAATATTTTGTGTAAGGATAGCAAAAGGTAAATCCTGTATATTTCACGTTAACAGTTTTGATTCAGACTTTTACCTTTACACCAGGGAGCAGATGACCTCGGTCTGTTGCTATAAATGTAGTGTGGCCACTACCGAATGCCGAAGGTCTCTGAAATTTCCAGAGCAGACATTAGTTAAAAAGGGGATTCACTGAATTTTCAAATTTTCAATATAATTTCATCAAATGTTCTATTTGTTTCTTTTTCATTATTATTTACTTTATTTTTCTATCTAAAATGACCACTAAACATACATGTATATGTAATGCTGATAAAGAAAAATTGTGGTAAATCTAAAAAAAAAAAGTAGTTTTAATTAGGTTCTATTTTGCCACACAGTGCTGTATTGTAGGTCAGTATGTTATTTTAATAGTGTTTAAAATTATGACTAAGGAGTAAAAAAATTCTTTACCCACTTCACTTATATCATAATGAAGCAATATCCTGTCCTGCCAATTTATAAACTATATGGACAAAAGTACTGGGACACACCTGTTTTTCAGGGTTTGGGCCTTTCCCCTTACCTCCAGAGAAGGACAATCTTAATGCTTCAGCAGACCAAGACATTTTGGACAATGCGATGCTTGCAACTTTGTGGACACAGTTTGGGGAATAAACTTTCCTATTCCAGCATGACGGTGCCCCACTGCACAAAGCAAGTTCCATAAAGACATGGCTGGATGAGTTCTGTGTGGAAGAACTTGACTGGCCCGCACAGAGCCCTGACCTCAACCCCAT
>JBBPCZ010000142.1:24319456-24332150 GCA_037974445.1 Brycinus macrolepidotus | reverse complement strand
ATGTTTAGGCAGCTCAAAATCCCAGACAATTCTAAAACCCCGGCCGGACGCAATTTCCAGGTCTCAAAAAGAGGACATGTCCGGGGAAAAGAGGACTTCTGGTCACCCTAGTGTATTGTAGATCACAATAATGATAACATATTGC
Source organism: Brycinus macrolepidotus (assembly GCA_037974445.1). Lineage (NCBI taxonomy): Eukaryota > Metazoa > Chordata > Actinopteri > Characiformes > Alestidae > Brycinus > Brycinus macrolepidotus. Next base: position 24,332,005 of record JBBPCZ010000142.1, on the reverse strand, counting down.
TGACCTCTAAAGTAGAGAAGTGGTTAAAATATGTTATAAATGGCCACATAAAGGGACCTACAGTTGCAACAGGTCCCAGGGCAATCACCCTCACTGTTAGTGGTTGCACCACTCATCGGACTGCAGTACACTACTGGAAGCATGGGGGGCAACATGACTTATATTGTTTCGTTGAACCATGAAAAAAAAAAGATGACCGGCTGCACAAACTTTGAATGACGTCCGTGCTGGGCAAAATGAGAGGAAACAGCAGAAGGCGTAATGGTTTAATCAGTCAGTTAATCAAATAATAGTCTAGAGATTAATCGATTATAGAAATAATCTTTAGCTGCAGCCCCGCTTGAGTCTATAAAAGGTATACAACAAGATCTTATTAGACGTGTGCTTAAGTGAGAGCTTAAATCCTTCGTTGTCAGTGGTTGCTTGTCCTATTATGTGCTCTGGTAATATATCTAATGCTTTGTTCACTGCTTCACAGCCTCCGGTTTATAACATTATAGGCACATTTGGACTGATTTAATGTCTGTCCCATAAGTACAAATCCATACATCATAGAAATGGACTTAGAGCATTTATTGGAACTAGTGAACGGATAATAAGTTCAGTGTAGTCAAGAAAAAAGACCCATGTTCTACATTTTTCTTGTATTTTATTTTTTTTCTCTGGGGTCCATTTATGATGTTTGTGCAGTTGCATAACCAAAACAGCCATATTTAATGGTTTCAGTCTTCTACTTTTCTTTCATCAGCTACAATTAAACCAGTTGAAACTACCCTGCTTTGTGTCATTTAAAAAATCACTCCAGACTGAAACACTCTATAACTTCAGTGTAATTGGGCAGAGTTAAATTGCTGTCTGTTAAATAGGTGGATATGTGCTGATTCTTATGATATCACAGAAAGTCTGAGTTCAGAATAGGGTGCTTTTGCTGCTTAATTTTCCTTATAAGGGCTGTACAGACTGGGGACAGTGGTACTGTTTTGAAATTTTAATGGTGTTTACATACTACACTGAACTGTTTTAATTTTAAGAAGGGCTCCAGTGTGTTTGGCTTGGAGTTCTGCTGGGGCATGTTGCTGTTGCTTGATATTTGAAACTCGCAGTGGCAAATACAAGCTTTGCAACATGCCACTTGTGCCACCTGTGGCACAGTGCAGCTGAACACTTTTCCAGAATGAGAAGACTGGGCAGTAGGGGTCACTCTCTTCTTTTCAGAGTGGTATAATAAACAGGTGTGCAAAAAGTGGTATAGACTGGGGGGTTAGGCCTCATGCTTTGTACATGGTTTTAATATACTTTAACTTTCTCATAACAGTCTTCAAAAGTGTGTGTTACTTTTAACAATCTAGAATAAAAGTTTTGGGAACTTACTTATTTTCTCTTGGCATATGAGAGACTCTGGTATTTGATGTTTTTTTTTTTTTTGGAGATACAACGGTATGCAGCATTGTGTACTTCACTGTTTCATTAGCACACTTTTTATGCGGGGAATTGAGTTTTCAGAAGACTCATCTTTACATGATAACAAGCAAGATAAACAACTGTCTTTCACATGGGAGATCAGGGTTGATTCATTATTCAGGAAGGAACCCCATTCCCAGTAACAGTTTTTGGGCAAGGCTCTAAACTTGGGAAAAAAATTCAAAAGATAGAAAAAAAGAGAGAATTTTGGGTAAAAAAGAAGATTACATGGGTCTACAATGAAGTGTCAAACCTGAACGCTATACAAATCATCTTAAAGCTGATGAAAATAAGAGAAAGCGATAAACACTTTCCTTCACCTTCCTGCACTGGTGAGCAGAGATGCGTTCGGTCATGTGAAGCTATTTCACAGTCTACGAGTGACATTAGACAAGCAATTTGTAATGCCAAGTAATGAAGGCGTATAGTGTCCAAGAGCTTCCAGTTAGAAATACCATTTGAAAAGATGACATCTTGCTCTATATGCAGAGTATAGCAGAGCAATAGGAGCAGAAAGGAAAATAGCCGCTAACACAGCCACAGTCTGTAGCCACAGTTACTAAAAATCACTAAAATTTTTAATTAAAAATCAATAAAAAATATAAACAAAAAGGCTGTTTTTCACCAATCATTCTTTGTTGTTGAGGACGCTGGATATCGTAGGCACATAATATACATTCATAATAATAATATACAATAATATACATAATATACAATAGAATTCTTTTTTAAAGGTGTTGTCATCTTAATTTTGTCCACTATTTTTCTCTATAATTAAGTCATTTTTTGAAAAACATAATTAAAAAGGCAATAATAATAATAATAAAAACCTCCTAATTGCTTTTGGTTTTGCAGAATTTCAGTTTCAGGTTTCATTTTGGTCCGTCACTACTCTTAACACCACATGCAGTTTGCTTTAGGTAAGAGTATTGACTCTTTGGGCATGCCATTTACAGCATGTGGCAAAAAATAGACTTGATGCTTAGACCTGCGCAACATGCCACATGACTGCTAAGGCTGCTTGCCTTATGTGGCTGGTATAATATGCTACTCTGATTGACACTAGTGTACCGCAGGTGTTGCTGCACTACTCAAAATCGATGGTTCCCATCTAGTTTAAAATGTGCTTCAGTAAGCTGTGCTCTCATGAAAAAAAATGGAGAAGAAATTAACAGGAAAATGCAAGTTGAGTAGCCCACCAATGCAGTTGCCATATTATTGTTGCGGTCTTTAAATATTGTTGATAAATACTGTTTATCGCCACAAAACTGGAAGACATTGAGATATAATTTTTTCAAGCGTATAGGACAGCCCTGGCAGAGACACTCAGCAATGGTGTGTGTGGAAATCAGATATAAAATATCCCCATTTCGCTCCCTGATGTAATAAAATGTCACGAATTTGAAACCTTGAGACTTTGCTTTAACATCATGAGAAGACATTAAGGCCCTCAGACTTGGCTCACCTTGCAGAAGTGAGAAGAAATCTTATTGGACGTTTTATTAGATGTCAGCGACATCCAGTACCAACAGCAGCCCACAAATGCAGGGTGTCCTGCTAAGTGCAAGTGGAGGCATATAACTAACTCTGTTACAGTAGACGTATATGACAAAGCTGAGGGAGAAGAGAGGAGAGGAAAGGAGAGCAGGGAGGAGGTGGAAAAGTGATGGTGAGTGGGGTTGACATTGTGATGATGAGGCTCTGAAAATGGAGGTACATTAGTGCCTCTCTCCATCTCTCTCTCTCTCTCTCTGTCTCTCTCTCTCTCTCTTTTTCTCTCCCCCCTCTCCTCAGCAACACATTTCAGCACAGCGGAATGAGGCCACTGCCTGTCTGTGTGTATGTACCTCTGTCTGCTTCTGTAACACTACACCCAATACATCTGAATGCTTCTGCCATTCTATCGGCCTAAACAACTGCATCGATGTGCATGCTGCAGCAACACAGGAAGAAACCTATCTCGCTTGGTTGGGGGAGAGAGAGCAAGAGAGAGAGAGAGGGAGGGAAGAGAAGGAGAGAGAAAGAAACCTAGTACAGCTTGCCGCATTGTCAAGGACATACCAAGGGGAGATGGAAGCGGGGGGAGTGAGTGAGGGAGTGAGTGAGAGAGGGAGAGAGAGGCTGAGAAGGAGGGGTGCATGAAAAGACAGAAAAGATTCATCAGAGCGATGGGGTGCAGGCATGACTACTCAGCAGTTTTTTTTAAACCCCCTTGCTCAGATGACACAAGCTTCTTCCCCATCATCACCTGTTATCATCTTGTTCCGTCTTTAAAGGAACACTCGTGTTTCAGCCTAATCTCCGCTTGCCTCATCTGTATCGTGTGTTTCTATTTCCACAGACAATCATTTCAATATGTTTTCCAGTGGTTGGAAAAGAACAGAAAAAAAAAACTGGGCTCAAAACAAATTTAGAACAGAAGCCAATGGGCTGTTGCTTCAGTACCTGCTGATTGGCTTATATTATAAGCGTGTTTTGTAATCAACTTTATAATAGTGATGTACCAAATAGATTAATTTAATTCCAGTTCGTTCACACACAGACACTCTTATATTGCGTGTACGCTAATACCATGAATGCTGTAGTGTGAGTGAACAGGTTCACCATGCTGTGTGTGTGTGTGGGTATGATCTGTGAGAGCAGCCAGGCGCACATCATGTCTTGCTCTGTGTGTGTGTGTGTGTGTGTGTGTGTGTGTGTTTGTGTGTGTGTGGGTGAGCACATGCAGACTGAACCTGATGTACTCAGTCCGATATTTACCAGTATGCTAGCCCATACTTCTGCCTTTATCCACTTAATGTGTTTGCTGGCTGGCTTGGCCTGTTCTCATTGGTTCCTATGTAAATGTCTCTCACACACAAATGCACGCAACAGATTGACGTCAGTAGGGCTCCAATGAACTGCGCTGCAACGCTGGCTCTAGCTGTAGGTCATGTTTCTGACTTAAGCGCTCAATTCTACCACTGCAGCTCAAAAGATTCTGTTCCAGACAGACTCTGCAATGGAGCAGGCCAATCAAAAATCTATTCTTTCACCAGCACAGGCCGCTCAGATGCAATGACATCATCTGTAGCCGGGCGAAAAGGTGCCCAGAGACAGGAAGTTGAAGAGCAAGTGCGGGTTTGTGCTTGATGTCTTCATTGCTATGGAAACTGCATACAGCCACGAAAGAATGAAAGAGGGCTAGCAAGAGGAAGGATGAAAGATCCTGAAAGCAGACGTATAAGGGGCAGCCTTGGCTATTACGTGTAAAAAAAAAAAAAAAAAAAATCAAATTTACACAATTTTCTTTTCTTATCCCAAATGTAGATGATTAGCCAAGACATTTTTGGTGTCCAAAGTTTGTTTCTCCAGTAAACGTCTGAGACTAATATAGCTAACGAGTAACGGAAGCCCATACTGGGTAAAAATAGAAGATCACAACACTACAAGAGATCTTCACTTGTAAGGCGCAGCCTTGGCTATTACGTGTAACTTCAAGCGATTGTCTAATGAAAAATCAAATTTACACAGTTTTTCCTCCTTACACCAAATGTAGATGATTGACCGAGACATATTTGGTGTCCAAAGTTTGTTTCTCCATTTTTCCACTAAAGCTCTGAGGCTGATGTAGTTAACGTGTAATGGAAACACATACTCTGCCATCTGGGCAAAAATAGATCACAGTACTACAAGAGATTTTCACAACACACAATATGCATTTTTGATTTATATTTTAAATATAAATCAATTAAATCAATTAACCAGGCCTCTCTTTGTAATGAAACATGCAAGTTGGTCAGTGTTTGGTACTGACGATATCACAACATGCTCAAGAAAACGTATTGAGACATGATGTGCAGGAATTTATCATATTAGTGTGAAATATTGTTATATTGCCCAGCTCTGCCCTGCCATTTAGCATCATACTAACTACATGCCTAAACCATCACACACTTGCACTCTGTAACCGCACTGGGTTCTTAAGTGAACATTCTTTTATGATTTCTGGCTCCGTATGATGTACTGTTTAATATAACATATATATTTTCTCAATGCTGATTAAGGGGGTTAAATTTACATTACTTGTTAGTAATATTAGCCTCATATGTCCTGTTAAAAATAAAATAGGCAAACTTCAGACACTAAACATGGTTTTGCTGATTGACTATATTTGGGGTAATGTTTTGTAGATTAGCAGTTTTGGGTGTATATTCAGCTCCTCCATCCAAACTTTTGGTGATTTAATAGACTTTAGTCTTCCCCTGATAGTGTGTAGGACGTAAACAGTGAATAATCACCTCCAGAACACTGTAATAGGCTCCAGCCACTCATAACCTTTCATATGAGCCTTTACTTAATTCGCTTGCTCATATTTGTTCATATTTTGCACATCAGTTTCAATTGTACTTTTATTTGGACTATATTGTCTTATTATGGCCTTGACAATGTGATTAAGGGGTGTATTGCAGTGGTCAATTACAAATAAACAATAGATATAACATTAGCTGAGGGATACTTTTGTAGTATTTTATGTTACTGGGTGCTGTTTATTATTTTCTTGCTGCACGGTTGTTGTTGTGATGGTGCGAATAAGCTGGAGTGAAGAGAGCCTGGAGATATTGCAGATATTAAAGTTCACTGTGGTGAGAATGGGAGGAAAATGAAAGAGAGAAGGGCAGGCACTAAAGGTGTCAGTTTGTTATATTTTTCGGGACCTTTTTTGTGATTATGTGCCTGTGGCCCCAAGGCCTTTCTTTCTGAACACTTACTGTATAGAGAGAGAGAGAGAAAGAGAGAGAGAGAGAGAGAGAGAGAGAGAGAGAAATCCGATCACAAAGTTTGATTGGTTGAGAAGGGCCGGTATTTGTTATTTTTACACATGCACGAACAGAAGATGAATAGATTGCATGTTTTTTTATAAAATTACATTTGGGCTGCAGTCTATTTGGTCAGATTTTGAAGAAGAGAGCGACCACAAGTTCCAAACCTGTTGTTGTCCCTTAGCAAGCTTTTCAGTCAGCAGCCGTGACAACAGAACAGCTAAACAAATTGGAGTTACCCAGAAATACACCAAGTACAATCTGGCAAACAAGATGAGCTGATAAATGTTCTACAGACTGACTGGAACAACTTGACATTCAGGTTAATCTGACAAATATTGTAAAAGCTGGGCTTAACTTGGTGTTGTCACAGTTTCATAATTCTATCGAAGCAAGAGGCTATTACATTTTGGTGCTAGAATACTTAGGGTTGTGCAATAAAGCAAATAACATCACGACAGTGATGAGCTACATCTGTTTTTGGCTCATACCCATGACTAAAACACAGCTATGATGTTAGTTGCGATAACACAACCTCAAGCGTTCTATTACTTACTGTATTGCTTAGTTATTATCTCATAGGTTGTGTTTAACCACAAGTATAGAGCAATTACTTTACTTTTGGCATACTACCATAATAATAACATAATTAATTACATTTAGTTACATAGTTAATTACATCTACAGTGAATTTACGTTCTGTATCAGCAGATTCAAGGTCACACTTTTTGATTCCAAAGCAAAATACAGCAAATTCAAAGCACAATATAATATTCTTCTAATATTCAACTCACAAACACAGTACTGAAGCCAAAAATGATTTCTTTTGCATCAAATGGATTTTGTAGGACCAGTCATAACTGTGACTCATTTCATGCTCTTCTCCATTTTGGTCTCATATTCACACATTTTTTTCACTATTCACATTGCTTGAATAGTGGAAGATTTGATTTAGGAGACAAGCAGAGAAGGGCTGAATGATTTGGTGAACGATATCTAAAGGTCGGAGCTATACCGCTGTGGGCCCAATAGGAGGATATGTGCAGTAAATTTAGAACAGGCTGCTTTTGCAGCTTAATATCCATATAAGACCTACATGAACTGAGGAGTAAATGATAAATTTGAAATTTCAACATTTTTTACGTGCTACGTTAAACACATTTCAAAAAAGCATGTTTTTCGTTGATATGGCTTATTAAGGACTGAATGCTAAATCTACTGTGATGAGGTTGTGTTGTCACATACACAGGATATGTGTGTTTGGTAGCTTCTGATAAGTTTAACTCAGAGGCAGTTCATAAGCTCTGTGTTATTCAATCTAACCATTTAAAACATGTTTGGACAAAGTTGTTGATCACATAACTAGACTTAAAATGGCAGCCGTTGCTATTAGAAAACTGCACTTGAGAATGCCTTCAAATTGTGTTTTTGATATAAAACTGATATCTTTCAGCCCTAGTCTAAGGGCGTATGTGTTTTAGTGCTAAGTAAACCTGTTTTTTTTTTTTTTTTTTGCTTTGCTCTGTGTTTCAGGTTTGTCTGATAACCCCGCAGACCTAGAGAGGCGGGCGCAGGCGTTCGGACGCAACTTCATTCCCCCTAAGAAGCCTAAGACATTCCTGCAGCTGGTGTGGGAGGCGCTGCAGGACGTCACCCTCATCATCCTGGAGATCGCAGCCATCATCTCTCTCGGCCTGTCCTTCTACCAGCCCCCGGGGGAGGAGAGTGATGGTGAGAGAGTCGCGGAGAGAGAGTGAGGGAGGAGTGAGGATGGATAGAGAACTGTGACAGAGAATAATTGAGGTTCAGGGGAAGGGTGTTCAGTCAGAGGGGTGGTGTTAGTAAATAGAGGGAGAGAAGGTAGGAAGGAGAGAGAGATGGAGGAGAGTGGGAGAAGAGAAAGAGGGAGCCGGATGGAGGGAGCGTGGGAGGATTTTGAAAAAAGGTGAGAGGGAGGGTGAGAAGTGAGAGCGAGGGAGGAGGAAAGATCAGAGCAAATGTAGAAAAGAGGGAAGGGGAGGGAAGAAAATGGCAAAACGACTTGAGGAGAGTTTAGAGGAGAGGTTGCATGTGAATGGCAGGGGTTTGACAATTGCCTCCCACATCCCACAGCTCATGCATTTAAAAAAATCTTTACGTTGTAATTATGTACATTGCTTCTCACCCACCCTTTCACCTTTTGAAAGTCCAAAAGTAGTCATGCATTATATTATATGGAGGAACATTTTTAAATAAACTTCCAAAGTTTAGGGACACCTGATAAAGTTTTGAAAATAAATGAGCATGTTTTCTATTCAATATTGAAAGCTAGATCTAGTCATTTTTCTTTACAAAAACTGCAAAACCAAGGAGCTACTACTTTAGGTTTAATGACACACCTCATGAATTTTGTCCCCTTGGTATGATGTCAGCAGGACTCAAGCCATTCAGGTGTTTAAACCAGTTTTGGGCCAAAAAGTGTTGGTACTTTAAAAAACAGATTAGCAAAGAAAACTGAAAATCATATCTTCACATAAAGTAACCCAAAGGAGTTAGTATTAGTGTAAGTAAATGTCTGATTTATGTTTAGGTTCAAGGTGGTTAAAGGTTACTTTATTACATGTACATAGTGTGATGAGACGTTTCTCTGTAACAGTATAGTGTGGACGCTATGTGAAAATTCCAGAATGATGAGTACTGCACCGCAAGTATGATTATTGCACAGGAGACAGTTAGCAGCATTGAGCAAAGTGCAGGGGATGACAAAAACAATTCAATAAATAGACAAAATAGCTGTGTAACAGTAGTGTGAAAGGGATGCAAATCTGAGACAACACAATAAATAGACAATACAACACACACAGTGAAGTGGGAAAGGGATATAAATCTGGTTGACAGTAATATATTTGTTTGGAAACTCTTAATTGAAAAGTGACAGTGACAACAAAACATTACTGGGCAAAGTGCCCGAACACATGACTGTGTATGTTAGAATGATGTAACTAAATTGTTGCTAAAATGGAAATGCACAGATATGAAGTGCTCATCTTATGGTTCTCTGCTAATGTGTCTCCTTTCAGGGTGTGGGAACGTGTCGGGCGGTGTGGAGGACGAGGGTGAGGCGGAGGCTGGCTGGATCGAGGGTGCGGCCATCCTGTTGTCGGTCATCTGTGTGGTGCTGGTGACAGCCTTTAACGACTGGAGCAAGGAAAAGCAGTTCCGCGGACTACAGAGCCGCATCGAGCAGGAGCAGCGCTTTGCAGTGGTGCGCAACGGAAACGTCATCCAAATCCCTGTGGCTGAGATGGTGGTAGGAGACGTGGCCCAAGTCAAATACGGTCAGTCCCTGCCCTCAGCTAAACTGAGGAGCTGAACTTGTACACTAAGAAAGAGAAGAGTAAGAGAAAGTGGAAGAGAAAGAAAGACAGAGAGAGAGAGAGAGAGAAAAAGAGCTTTGTGAGGCACTGGATCTTCTCTTGATTATAAGGTGATGTTAGGTCTGGTGATGTATTTGTAATTTTGTAGACAATACAGCATTCCTCAAGTACACTAAAGCTAATAAAACCAGTCCAGTTTATGTAGTATACCCTCAGCTGGCTAGAGCTGGGCATCCTTCAAGCATTTTCAATAGTGAGACTTTAACACTGCTGCCTGAATAATTCTTTCATTTAAGTTACAAACTAAAGGTGGGTGTTGCTTAAAGCAGAAATGAATGTGAAGTGATGAAAGTGGGTGTATTTACAAGACTAATCAAGAAGCACTGATGTTAATAACATGCATACAGAATGTAATTTAGACAGCCAGACAGCAGTCAAGATTTTAGACCGAGCATGCTTACTGGCTCAGACGTGCTGATAATACTGACTACTTGGGTGTTGAATTAATTATATATAGTCATTTTTTCAAGTGTTTACTTGAAAGTACTTTAGCAGAATTGTAATTCTGTAATTTTAATTTTGTTACATTTTAAAACTGTTTAAAAAAAAAAATTGATGTGATGTAAACTTAGCTTTAAATGCACTGTTGGTGCTAAGGGTATAATAGTCACACGCATTCACAATATATGTCTGGTTAGTGAAAGGTGGATAGTTTTACCATAGTCAAAAAACTGCAATTGCAAGATATTACACATTGGTGTTGGATTCGTTTCCACTTGCACACTGCAGACATTTAAACTGCTTTTTAAGGTTTGAAAACTTGTGGGTAATGTCTGTTTATGACAGTGGCATAAATGGGGCAAAATCAGATTATAAAAGGATCACAGTTCGATCGTGTTTAATATAACTGATACTGATCTTTCAGATTTCATCGGAACATCCTTGTGTTTGTTGGTGTGTATAATGGTGTCCCCTCTTGTGTGCGTACATGCAGGCGACCTCCTTCCTACTGACGGTATCCTAATTCAGGGAAATGACCTGAAGATCGATGAGAGCTCCCTGACCGGAGAGTCGGACCATGTGCGCAAGTCAGTGGAAAAGGACCCTATGCTTCTCTCCGGTTAGTTGCGCTTATTTGTGTGTGTTTATTTGTGTTTACCTCGTTGACAGCATATGTCAGTATGACTGAGGGGCTGCTATGGAATCCAGATGTTGCTAATTGGATCAGTGTGTCTCTGGTTCCTGCTGTGTTCTGCGGCGCGTGGCCTCCCTCTCCTGCCTGCTACTATTTTTAGGGCCCACCATTGCTAACTCCATTCATTTTATTAGGCTTTCCTGCCATACGGACGGCATTATTGAATAATAACCTAATGATGTTTTAAGTGCCATGCCTGTAGGGACTGGTCAGTCTGTGTTGGTCACCATTATGTCACCAACATGGTGTGGATTAATAGATGAATGATGAATTTTTGCTGATCAAATTAGCAACAGGGCTCTCTACAAATGTCCTATTTTTAAATCAGTAATAAAATGGGGTTTTTAATACTCAAAACATTTAACCACAGATATTATATCGACCTCCTGTATTATCACACTTATTTTCTCTACAATAATTAACGTTACATCTACAGTTTCCCATAATTTCCAGGGCGATTGTAGCAGGAGACTACTTGCTAGTTGTATGTAAACATTGTTAAAGTTCCATAACATACCATGCAGTTCAGCTGTATATGGACAATAAACTACATAAACCTGAAACAAAAACCATCATCGCTGCTGGTCGTGGTGCATCGATCTGAAAGTGGCATGTGAACTGCATTGATAAAGGTATTCAATGGCCAAGAAATGCATTTACTGAAAGAGACACAATACAGGGCAGCCAATCACAAAGGAGTCCTTTTACATATATCAGTCTTAAATGCATAGTAACATGAATAGCTTGTTTAATGAAAAGAGATTTGAATATGTTTGTGTACAAAATAACATGGGAGCTTTAACATGAACATTTTTGTCCTAAACTACAAAAAACCTATTAAATAGACTATAACATAAATACACGTGAAGACGAGTTTGGATGTCAATGTATTTGAATAAACTTGTTCATCCTGTGTAATTTTGTGACCCTAACATTGTTTAAGACAGAGAGAGTGGCCCTGGAGGAACAGGTGTTTTTTCTTCTGATCAAGCACTCTCTCTCTCTCTCTCTCTCTCTCTCTCTCTCTCTTTCTCTCTCACTATTTAACTCTCTGCTTCTCAGGCACGCATGTGATGGAGGGATCGGGGAGGATGTTGGTCACGGCTGTTGGAGTGAATTCTCAGTCTGGCATCATCTTCACACTGCTGGGGGCTGGAGAGGGAGAGGAAGAGAAGAAAGAAAAGAAAGGTAGGTGTGAGGAAAAAGAGTCCATCACACACACACGCACACATACACACACACACACACACACACACACACACACACACACACACACACACACACATAGTAAAAGCAACAGAGGTGAGAAGGAGAAGAAATCTGAAAGCTTTCACAAAATCTTGGCCCACCTGACACACACACACATAGATTTGGAAGAAACAGAGCACACGAGTGAGAGAGAGAGAAAGAGGGAGAGAAAGAGAAGCAGGCAAGGAAGTGAGAGCTTACATGGAGTACATAAGACTCCTTTAGATGAATGAAAGCGCTGTGTGGACAGTGCCTAGAGGAATGTTTATGAATGGGATGAATAGGGAGTACAGTATGACAGCATAGGCATGTCTCATCTGCCCGGACTGTAAGAGAAACTGATGTCCTTGGTTCATTAGTCTCAGTGTCAGACTCAGTAGTGTCTGATGGCATCCATCAAGCCTGAAAACCTCAGAGGTGGACAAAGTACTCACATTCATTACTTAAGTGAAAGTACAGATACCACTGGTCAAATGTTACTCCAATA
>JBBPCZ010000142.1:24299004-24318552 GCA_037974445.1 Brycinus macrolepidotus | reverse complement strand
GAGGAGCAACTGTTCCAAAGGTCTGGTCAGCAAATGTCTGGTGGTGATGTGCAGAGCATTGCTCCCATCCCTCCCACAAATCAATCTAGCATCAACCATTTGAAAATGCCAGTTATGGCAGTTAGGGACCGGTACCAGTTTAGTACAGGTTCTGAAAACCCATCCCTACATTTCAGTCTCCTTCCAAACCTCTCCCCCAGAGGGCTTTAAAATGACCATTTTACATTTTTCCGTTTTCTTTGTCAAATTTACAGCATCGCTGTGTGGGCATGACCCTCACTGTATTGCATATTCATGACAACCTCTTGATTGACAACCAGTGTCAAAGATAACAGTGGGGATGGCGCAGGTGCATCAAACTAAATCTACCCCACATGAATGAGTCAGAAGAGAACACCGATACAGAACACAAACGAACCGGCTGTCAACAGTTAAGGTTAAACCACACAGAACAAAGTAAAACTATGTTACATGTGTTCAAATGTCAGTCTGCAGTTGCCATAGGAAGTAATAAACCCTCCAGGGGAACAGCACTGTTTTCTTGATGGTGAAATTCAAATAGGCGCTGGCAGAATTAGGACATAAAACCATGCAACCGGTTTACTTATTTAGTTATGTTACCAAAACAGTTAGTAATATTACTGTAATATCTCATTACACTATTCATAGGTTGTGAATGGAGGACAAAGAGCACAAAGAGTCTCAGGGAAAAAAAAGTCTCAGTACAGACCCACAAAGAAATTTGAGACATTTTAGTTTGGTCTTATGATGGGCAGTGTGATGATGACTCTTCTTTGTTTCTTACCTCCACCCGATCCTAAAACCTCCCACAATCCCTCCTCCACACCCACATGACCCCACCCCCTCACGCTCCCCCAATCAGAAGACAGTAGTTACTCACTCACTTCTGAGGCCAAACAGAGCAGCATCACCAATGGTATGTATCGCTTCAGACAGACAAGTTTCTGAACTACATGCACATTTAATATACAGGCCACATTCAACAAACAGGTGCATGTACAGTACAGATAAGACTGTACATTAGAAAGCGTAAGACACAAACCTGGGCTATTCCACATCATACACCAATATTCATAGATAAAAACTAAACCCTCGACTAAATCTGTAGTATTAAAGTTGAATTGGTTGAATTTTTATGTACATGTATGTGCGAGCTGTGTGTGCGTGTGTGTCTGTGTATGCTTGTGTCTGTTTCCATAGTTCTGTGCTTTCTTGTTTCCTTCACTCAACAACACTGTGTGCTCTGTCTCTCATTCTGTCTCTGTCTGTCACTTTCTATTCCCCTGCTGCTCTACTCTCTCTCTCTCTCTCTCTCTCTCTCTCTTTCTCTCTGTCTCATTGCCTTCTTTCTATTCACTTTCTTTTTTCCTTCCTTTCTACCTTTACTCTTTATCTCTCTCCTCATACCTCTCCATGCTTTCACCTCTCTACCTTTCTCTCTCTCATTGTTTTCTTTCTTTCTGTCCACTCTCATCTTTTCTTTTCATCTCTCCACTCTTCCCATCACTCTTTCTATATCTCTTCATTCCCCCTTGATGTGTGTCTCTCTCTCTCTTTCTCTCTTTCTCATCGCCTTCTTTCTATTCACTTTTTTTTCCTATTTCTTTCCACCTTTTCTCTTTATCTCTCTGCTCATACCTCTTTCCATGCTTTCACCTCTGTACCTATCTCTCTCTCTCACTGCTCTCTTTCTTTCTGTCCACTCTCATCTTTTCATCTCTCCACTGCTCCCCAACACTCTTTCTGTTTCTCTCCATTCCCCCTTGCTCTCTCTCTCTCTCTCTCTCTCTCTCTCTCTCTCTCTCTCTCTCTCTATCTATCTCTCTCTCTCTTTCTCTCTCTGTCTCTCTTTCTCTCGCAGGCAAGCAGCCAGAGGCAGCAGTGGAGACCAATCAGAATAAAGGTACCAGAGGGACAGTAGAGTAGATGAATGAGAGAGGCACTGAGGGGTTAATTATATTATTGCTGTGGGAAATCCTTACCCGGTGGCTTAACTAGTTAGAGAAATGCTAATGTCATGTATGCGCCCATGAACATCTATGAATGTGTTGCAGAACTGCATAAATGAACTTGCAGTGATGTGTATGTGGTTTAAATTCATACATTGACGTGTACAGGTGCATCATTTGTTGCATAAAGGCATACATGACAGCCGGGGTTTCACCAGACCGTTTTTTGTGCCATGTATTACAGAAGTACAGTGTGTTTACAGCATCGTTACATTGTATTATGTGTGAAGGGAAACCCTCTGCTGAATAGGCACTTTGCTGAATAGTGCTAAAATGTGCAGCCTCTGTGGGAGTTGATAGGGGTGATACACTTGTCCCGCAAGTTGCAGCCACTGTACGTGTTTCCACTGTGCCGCCAGTGACTGTGTCTGCATTCGTCTGGCTTTCTCTCTCGCCATGTGTCCAGTTTTCTGTATGTGCCATATGTACTACCAGCCCATAGTAGAACTGTCCAAATTGCTCTGCGTTTTTTTTTTTTGTTATGCATATAGTATTCTGAATGGTTCATGATGGTTGCTCATACAGTTCACGGTAGCTCTGAGGTGTGCCAGGCCAGATTTGTTGTCCGTATGTAAATGACACTGAACTTCTGTCCCGCCCACCAGCCAAGAAGCAGGATGGCGCTGTCGCTATGGAGATGCAGCCGCTGAAGAGTGCAGAGGGCGGAGAGGTGGAGGAGAGGGAGAAGAAGAAAGCCAGTGTGCCGAAGAAGGAGAAGTCCGTCCTACAGGGCAAACTCACAAAACTGGCCGTGCAGATCGGCAAAGCAGGCGAGTGACACATCAGCTGACCAATCAGAAGAGACAGAGTCACTGAATGATTGGGGGTTCTATCAGTAACCTATCCCTAGTTACTGTCTGAACCTCACCGTATGTTCACACTAGCAGGGCGACAGAACAGGGAACAACTGATTTGTAGCTGCAATGTAGTGGTAATAGCACCATTCATGCAAAGTTGCAACTTAATGCAAATAAAACATGACACGTGAAGCAACAAACCAAGTGACTGGCTGTTGCCACTACTCTTGAAATTTTTGTTGATACTGGCATTTTGTTTGTTTCTGTTTACAATAGCATCACACAAAAAGTGGAAGAGACACTTATAAACTTATAACGTCAATTAAGTTTTTAAATAAGACAGTCATACATATATAATATTTATTTATTAATTTGTTTGTTTGTTTGTTTATTTATTTTGTGGTCAGAAACTGAACAATGAACACACCCAAAAGCGAAAGTCCTGTCGCCTGCTAGTGTGTCAGGCTTTGTTCGCGCTGCAGAGATTTGTTTCTTAAAGACTTGAGTCTCCAAATTTCAAGTCACAAGTGACGTGTGATTTAGTCACAAAGTCACAAATGACGTTAGACTGCAGTCACATTTACTTTCAAATCCAGTTTGAGGCTGTCATAGTAACGATGCTATGGACTACTGCATTTATGAACTGTTAATTTTGCTAACGACTCCAGGTTTAATATACATATGTGTGAGTACGATTGGTTCTGCCGTTGTTTCTCCAGGTCTGGTGATGTCAGCTATCACAGTGATTATCTTGGTGCTGTACTTTGTGATTGAGACGTTTGTGGTGGCGAGACAGAGCTGGCAGCCAGAGTGCACGCCAATTTACGTGCAGTACTTCGTCAAGTTCTTCATCATCGGAGTTACCGTGCTGGTGGTTGCCGTGCCAGAGGGTCTCCCCCTTGCTGTCACCATCTCTCTAGCCTACTCGGTGAAGGTGAGGAAGACCAGATGCACCAGACGTATTTATACGTGTGTGTGTGTGTGTGTGTATGTGTGTGTATGTGTGTGTGTGTGTGTGCACGCGTAAATTTTGACATCACTGCAGTTGCATTAGGCAGTTTAGACATACATATAAGTTGGACACCAACTCAGACATCCAAAATAATACTCATGAAATTATGAGGTGGCCAAAAGTGGCCAAAAAAAAACAAGTGAAAGCCATATATTTTTTAAATTGTTGAAGGTAGCCCCTCTTTGCCTTGATCCAACTTTGCATACACATGGGGCTCTCAAGCAGCTTGAGGAATCACCTGGAATGCCTTTGTTATTTTTGTTTTTCTACATTATTTGAAACTTTAATGATTTACTTAGAAAAAATGAGTTTACATTAACTTGATGTTTTTGCCTTTTCCTGTAAAATTTTAAGCATTTAATGTTATATAATGTATCATCAGAGATGCATTCAGAGACTTTTAGCCTTTAACTCCAGAGTAGTTAGGCCAAATGTATGGCAACATTCAGCAAAATAAAATATGTCAGCGTGTGAAACTTGAACTTTCTATGTACTATTGTGTTTTTTAGGGGTGTCGAATTAATGTGTTAATTTCAGTCAATTAATCACAGAAAAAATAATGTGTTAAAAAAATTAACGCTGATTAATCACATGTCGTGGTGACTCTTTAACCCGGTCCGGTTCTGGCCACAGGTGGAGAAGGAGGAGACGGGAACGCGCTGCTTGGCCCAGTGAATGGAAAGTTTATGTTTAAAAACAGACAGATGGAATGGTTGATAGGAGTATCGTTATCTGCAGTTCATGCAATAAGGAATTTCTGTATCATCGGAGTACATCAAGTCTAAAATATCACCTCAACGCAAAGCATTTAGGAGCTAACCCGGCGGTCCGAGCTAGCATAGCCCCTGAGACCAGGCTTGAGATGCCTTGTATGCATGGGCACTGGAAGCATTATATTAGGGGGCGACTTTTAAAAATCATTAGTTTCGTCCCCCCACTTATCCACCCAGCGATTTGTATGAGTGAAACATGAGTAAGATTAATTAATCAGAGAGCTTGTAATTAATTAGATTAATATTTTTAATCGCTTGACACCCCTAGTTTTTTCTGTCTTACTGTATAAATTAAGCACAAGGCTGCCTTCTTATTGTTAAATGTGCTGCAAGCCTTTATGAAAGGGTGTAAGTACATGCTGCTGTCTGGTCGTATTGGTTTCAGCGTCTAATTTGCAGGCAGTTTTATCCCGTTCATGATATTAACTTTAATGTTGAGAGACTACAGATAGTACTCAAAACAACCTAGTCTTACCTTTCCATCCCCTACTCCTTCCCTCCAGAAAATGATGAAGGACAATAACTTGGTTCGCCACTTGGACGCTTGTGAGACGATGGGCAATGCCACTGCCATCTGCTCAGACAAGACTGGCACTCTGACCACTAACCGCATGACAGTGGTGCAGGCCTATGCGAATGACCAGCACTTCCGTGAGATCCCTGACCCCAGCCAGATCAACCCTAATACCCTGGAGATGATAGTCAACGCTATAGCTATCAACAGCGCCTACACCTCCAAGATCATGGTGAGAGTATACACAGCAGTACATGGGTCTACGTAGGACACATTCAGAGATTGCCTAAAATGGATTAGAAATTAGTTGGTATTATTGCCACCATCAAGCACAAAACTGAAATGGCTTTTGAATTGTCCTGGTCAACGCAGCTCATGGTCAGATCAAATTTATTATTGTTTTCATCCAATACCCAATCCAGCATTTTCTGCTGACATCATCCTGATACTAATGTTGGGTACTGGCTCAGTGCCTCTAGTCTCAGACATTTTGATCTGGAGTCACTGACAGTCTCTAGAAGCAGAAGACAGCCCTCCAGGGGAACAACAGTGATAATGCTGTGAGAGTCCCTGCTCTTAATCTTTAAACGTGTTTTAGATGTTAGAAGCATTTGCTCAATCTGAGTAACAGGTGACAGAAATCTGAAGAATATTTTTTCATGCACTCTTTACTAGTTTAAAAATGGTTGCTCATTTTCGGTTTTGGCATTTAGTTACTTAATAAGATGAGTAAATGGCCCTTTGTCCCCTCTGTGTAAAGAGGGTAAATGTTTTTGCAGCTTTGTTCGTTTCTTAATTTTCACCTCTGCCACCTCTATCACTCATTCACCCTCTCTTTTCCTCTCCTTCCCTCCTGCAGCCTCCTGATGTTGAAGGTGGTCTGCCTAAGCAGGTGGGAAATAAGACAGAATGTGGCTTGCTGGGCTTTGTGCTGGACCTGAAGAGAGATTATGCACCCGTCCGTGAGCAGATCCCTGAGGAGAAGCTCTACAAGGTCTACACCTTCAACTCTGTCCGCAAGTCCATGAGCACCGTGGTGCAGCTGCCTGACGGCGGCTTCCGCCTCTACAGCAAAGGAGCCTCTGAAATCCTCCTGAAGAAGTCAGTCTATTATTCCTTGTCGTCATTATTGTCACTGCTTTTGTATTGTTATTTTTAACAGTTATCATATGAGGACTTCCAATTTTGAGTTAAAGAATGATGCAGAAAAAGAAGAAATGCAGCACCTTTACTTGAATTTTGCATTTACGTGATTCACATAAATAAAATCTGTTACACCAGCTCAGTTATTGCTAGAAGTAAGTAAACTGAAACAAATGTCTGACTTTTAATTTAATTTCCTTTCATTTCATTTATTCCCTATGATATCTTCAGATGTGTCTATGACAACGATTTTAATATTGTTATTCTTTTTTTTTTCAGATGTTCTTCCATCCTAGGGGCAGGGGGTGAGGCACGGAGCTTTAGGCCACGGGACAGAGATGAAATGGTGAAGAAGGTGATTGAGCCTATGGCGTGTGAGGGCCTGCGTACCATTTGCATCGCCTACCGTGACCTGCCTGGCGAACCTGAGCCTGACTGGGACAACGAGGCTGAAATTGTTACTGACCTCACCTGCATCGCTGTTGTGGGCATCGAGGATCCTGTGAGGCCTGAGGTATGTGGAGAGCAGGACAAATAAAGCTGGAGTAGCTTTATTAAGTGCATTTGGACATTTTTATGACCGTTGCATGAGCTGGCCAGGCCTTAGGTAAATATTAAAATATAGTATTGCATATATAAAATATATATTAAACTATATTAAATTTTTTTTTATCTGTACATTTTCCCACTTAAGGTACCTGATGCAATCCGAAAGTGTCAGAGGGCAGGCATCACTGTGCGCATGGTCACTGGAGACAACATCAACACGGCCCGCGCCATCGCCGCTAAGTGCGGCATCATTCAGCCTGGTGATGACTTTCTGTGTCTAGAGGGCAAAGACTTCAATCGACGAATCAGGAACGAGAAAGGAGAGGTGATGCCTGAGAATTTTTCTGTGGCTTTGACTTTTTTGCTTTAGTGGTTTAAACACTATTCCCTCTCAAACTAAAAAGTACAAACTAGCATAACCTGTGTCTAATAATCAGAATCAGAAACATACAATTTTATTGATCCCGGAGGAAACTGCTTACTGCACAGACACACAGAGACAAGAATAATATAAAATATGGTATAAGACAAATAAAAGTCTAAATAAATACTCAGAAAACGCTTATTACTAAATATACTATGCTATGTACACAAATACTGTAGTCAGTAAGAGAGGTGGATATAAATACTATAGATAAATAAATAAAATTACTGCTGAAATAGTTTACTAGTTAACACAAAAAGTGGTTTCGAGTTGCACTCTATACCAAGTTTGTTATTACATGTAATAGAGGCATACGTAGTGGCATCGCACACGATAAGACTATTGCACATAAACTATTGCACATAATAAACAATTGCACAAATAATGAAGGTAATGAAGATGATTTAGCACACAATAAGAAATTGCACATCTGAGCAGCAGGTTATTGCACTGATTATTATATGAGTATGTGGCAGAGGGAATAGTTATAGAGTCTGATGGCAGGAAGGTTTCTCTGTAGTGTTCAATGGAGCACTTTATGCTGGTGAGTCTATGGCTAAAAATGCTTCTCTGTTCGACCACAACACTGTGGAGTGGGTTATCAAAGAATGACACTATAATAATAACAAGAGTGGTCTGTATCTCTACACTGTTTTGTGTCTTTCAGATTGAGCAGGAGAGGATCGATAAGATCTGGCCTAAACTGAGAGTCCTGGCTCGTTCCTCCCCCACAGACAAACACACTCTGGTTAAAGGTTAAAAGCTATCTACATCCACACGACTTCATCATGCTCACACCTTATTGGAGTAGACTGGCAAACAATCAAACCGCACAATTATTCCTTTACCCAAATGTAGTCAATCAGCCAAGATCTGTTTAGAGTTTTTTCACTGGAGCTATGAGACTGATGTGGTTAACAAATAGTGGAAGCTATTGTAGATAACAGTACTTCACTGGCTGCATTTGGGATAAGAAAAAACTGTGTGAATTTAATAATCACAGGATAGAATGTGGATACAGTGAGAAATGTGTATCAGTTTGATGAAGCCATGCCTGAGCTTTGGTTAAGTTTTGCTGATAATCCACAGGCATCATCGACAGCACTGTGATGGAGCAGAGGCAGGTGGTGGCTGTGACAGGTGATGGCACCAATGATGGGCCAGCTCTAAAGAAAGCAGATGTGGGCTTTGCCATGGTATGTGGTTTTTCTATCCATCCAGTTATCCATCTGCCATATATTCATCTATACATTTTGTAAGCTATTGCATGCTCTTATTCAAGGCCGCAAATAGGGGGTGTGCAACATATGCAATGTGACGAAAGAAAAAAGAGGGCTTCAGTGCCATGGCTTCACAGAGAAATAGTTCAATTAACAAAGTAAAAATACAGCCCACAAATAGCCTTAAGCACTGTTTTGAATATTGACACTGGAAATGAAAAGATGAAGGGAGCACTGCATCGTTTTTATTGCATGTACTTTTTGAATCAGTTCTCCAGACATCTCTGAAATGACTGTCTCTGAAAACAATGATTCCACGATGAAAATGTTTTGTTTTGCATCTGGTTTATCGCTTGTTTTGGGCATCATTCCACTAGAGACAAAATACACTTTTGCAGTGTCTTTACTCACACAGTGTGCTTTACCAGATGTGCGGCATCACTTTCGGCAGGCCTATAAAAATGGTCTCAGCTTAGTCTTTTAGATACTTGAAACTTATAACTTATTGCTAACATTAACATATTACTAAAGATTATAATTATTGTATGTATTGTATGTAGAGTAATATAGTATATAAGGAGGTGATGTGAGGTTTGAATGGGGATGGTAAAGTTTTGTTATATATTGATTTATATCCATTGTCATAACTCCAGAGATGTCTCTCCACAATAAGTGGCTTCCATTATTAGGTGGGGCTCTGATTCAAATACGCTAAAACCAGGCCACTTGACTTTTAAGCAGTAAAACTGCTTGCTTGTTTTTATTTAGTTAGTCTAGTTATCAGCAGAATGTGTAATAGCAGTATGGAGTCAAAATTCTGAGAAATTTAGAGACTGAGGATGAGTTAATATAAAAAATGTAGGCTAAATATAAGGTAAATGTTACTTTTGATTATTTGCATAATTTGGGACTCAGTAAATTGAAAAGCATGAATAAAACACTAGAAAATCTGAATGATGGGCGTGTTAATCTAGGTTGCTCAGAAGTGGGTAGATGGACACCTGCTCTTACAGTCTTTTGTGCTTTGTCTCCGGATATGCTGCAGAAAAAAACCATGTCACACCAGCGTACTGTGTTAATTATCTCCCAGCTGGCCCGTGACAGCAGCAAAACTACATTTATTTTCTCTCTCTGCCCTTTCACTGGCTGTATTGCTCTTAAGTACAAAGTCAGTGAATCATTCGTATTATTTCGCTGTAAAATTCAACTGTGTATCACAACCAGACTATATAAGCATTGTGTTAGGACTAGCTTTCTTTATGCAAGTGTTTGAGCTGGTGATTATGAAAACCATGCACTGTAGGGTCTGTGTTTTATTTGCAGCCTGCAATGAATGTAAAAATAATACTGCTTATGCATTTGCTGTTTGTTAGTTATGGCACAACATGTCCAAGTTTGACACCCTTGCAGGAATATAAACTTCATACAGGTATGGCCTTAAATCCCCCTCACTCCCTCTCTCTCTCTCTCCCTCTCTCAGGGCATAGCTGGCACTGATGTAGCTAAAGAAGCCTCCGACATCATCCTGACTGATGATAATTTCTCCAGCATTGTGAAGGCAGTTATGTGGGGGCGGAATGTCTATGACAGCATTTCGAAATTCCTGCAGTTTCAGCTTACTGTCAATGTAGTGGCCGTCATAGTGGCCTTCACTGGAGCCTGTATCACACAGGTAATACACTCTCACATCTACACACTAACACACACACACACACACACGCTTTTATTCCACTTGCAGGGGTGGACTACAGTACCATGTCAAGTGTGAGTGTGGAGAGCCTACAGTAGACCAGCATTAGCTCCATGTTATGCAGGTTACTGGAACTTACTGCATTGCACCTCACTGGCATGCAAAGGAGACGGTGGGAGAGGCATGCTCCAATTAGCCTGGGCTCTGAGCCCCCTGCTGGAGGCATAATTTACTACACACTGTCTCTGTTCTGATGAATTCTTGATATGTGTGAATGTCATCCTGTACTTCTGCACTGTTTGTGTTTTCAGAACATGTATATTTGCCCCAAATTTCCAATGACAATGCCGTTTTACACTGCCAGAAAATAGCACAGAATATACATTCTGCACGCTATTGCAAACAATCAGGCTACAAGTGTAGTACAATCAAATTGACTCTTTGAAATATCTGGATATACAAAATCTAGCTGTCTATACAAATCATACTGTGTGTCCTGAGAGGACCATGAGGAAGTAGGATACCTGCTGAACAACTCTTTAGTTTGCAGTGTGAGAGAAACTGCTGTCTGATGTCTAAACTGTGTATACCATCATTGTTGGAACAAAACTTTTTTTGGGGGGGGGGTTGTTTCTATTAGTCTGTTTGTCTGGTCACAGTTTATTTTATCACACTATGAGAAATGCACTAAATGTCTGTTGCAGTATGTCTCAGTGCTGCCTTGCTGAGCCAGGAATTGATGTTCTTCATTGAGTGGAGCTCAGTAAATCCTGCAGGGTCAAAAAAAACAATACTGACACTGTGCATGAAAAGGTTTGATGGGGCATATGGTAGCTAGAGGTGTTCGTGTTAGCCAGTGGATTCTATAGACAGCCACCCAGTTTGATTTTGTCAGTCAGAGAGTGTTCTATTCCACAAGTATAGAACTATTCCTGATGTGGCATCATCCCTGAATGTAGTTATCATGTATGTGTGTGTCTATTTAGGATTCTCCTCTGAAAGCAGTGCAGATGTTGTGGGTTAATTTGATCATGGACACGTTTGCATCCCTTGCCCTGGCCACCGAGCCACCTACTGAAGCTCTGCTGCTGAGAAAACCCTACGGCCGAAACAACCCCCTCATCTCCCTCACCATGATGAAGAACATCCTGGGCCATGGAGTCTATCAGCTCGTCATTATCTTCACCCTGCTGTTTGTCGGTAAGAAGGGAATCCTTTCATGTCCTACACTGTCAAGTAATGGGTTAGCTTTCATTACTTGTTAGATATGGTAGCCTCAGACTCAGAATGTGTCTTGGCTGGTTGATTACATTTGGAGTAAGGGGAAACTGTCGCGTTAAGTTTATGGATGATATTTGTGTGTCCCAGTTTTGACCTCTGTCTCTTGTGTCTCTTCTGTGCTGCTTAGGAGAGAAGATCTTTAACATCGACAGCGGTCGCAATGCTCCGCTTCACTCGCCTCCCTCTGAGCACTACACCATCATCTTCAACACCTTCGTACTCATGCAACTGTTCAATGAGATCAACGCCCGCAAGATCCATGGAGAGAGGAACGTTTTCGACGGCATCTTCGCCAACCCCATCTTCTGCAGCATCGTGCTGGGCACCTTTGGAGTTCAGGTCGTACACTGTCCACCCTATGCATTGTTTAGAGAACTAGGGATGGGCACTTAAAACATGCTTGCTTTTCAAACATCTGCATTTTTAAACAAATAGTATTTAAATAGAGACAAAATATGTCTTGACATATGTGATTCTCCCAGTTAACGTACACACTAATAATTCAGTCATGCAACTCTACACTGTCTTTTTTGTGTAGACGTTGCCTTTTAGCCTAATGTGTGATGCAATATCATCAACTTGCCTAGACGTTCTCTGCAATTCCATGTTGTATGTTCACTCAAAGACTTTTAAAAATTACAAAGTAATACACAAATTTTTTTTTTTTTCCAAGCTACACTTCACTGAGCAGCTCAAATGAATCTAACCCAGAGTTCAGATATCTATATGTTTAAATAACTGTGCTGATCCCTAGTGAGAACAATTAGGAAATTAAGAATTGGTCTCTGAGTCTGCCTAACCATTACTGGCGCACAGCAGAGCCAGAGATACAGACAGTGTGGAGTAAGTGGATGTCTTGCTGCGTTCTGTGATGTGTGACTCGTGACGTGTGTGCCCACTGTGCAGATCGTGATAGTGCAGTTCGGGGGAAAGCCCTTCAGCTGTGCCCCTCTCAACGTGGAGCAGTGGCTGTGGTGCCTCTTTGTAGGAGTGGGAGAGCTTCTGTGGGGCCAGGTGGGAGAAAGGGAGTGAGACAGAGAAAACCCTTTTCCTCCAACAGGGAACAGGTTCTGTTCTGGTTCATGCACTGTTCTGAGCATCTCGACTGAATCTAAAAAGTTGGTTCCTAACTGGAACCGAAAGATGCCTGTTTTTCCATTGTAATCTGTAACATCATCACTGGGCATCACTGTATAATTTGTAGAGGAAGCAGAATGCAACAATGGGGAACGGAATGGAAAATGATAAATTTTGGTTAAAAAAAAAAGTCCACCAAGGTTAAAAGAACTCTGAATGGAACAGCTCAAAGAACCCGGTCCCTGTTGGTTGCAAAGCTGAAAGAGAGAGTGTGTGAATGAGACAGGAATGGTGACGAGTGGATGATGCCTTTAAAAAAATATTTTAAACAAATCAGTCATTGAAAGTTTGAACACTTCTACTGATGTTCTTTATTTATTTTCACTCTTCTGCACGAATAATAGTGAAAATACCACAACTACGAAACAATTTATTTAGCTACTTCACTTGAAAGTATTGTCCTTCTACCAGAAAGAGCTTTTTGATCCACCCTGCTATGAAAACTGATTGGCTGAAACACATTAATGAGTAGTTGGGTAGTATTATTTATTTATATATTTATTTATTTTTGTAGAAATAAATCATTGCTCTACATAGAGAGCAACATCAGCGTGTTCACATTTTTCACTACTACTGTATTATTGCTGACCATACACACACACACACACACACACACTCACACTCATACACACACACGTAGGCGCCTGGACAACACGTGCTGAACAACATGAGCTGAAAATCAGTTTAAGCTCTTAATCATGACATAGTAAGACTAACATCAGCTTAGACAGTTTAGCAAAGTTTGTCCAAGCTAATGGCAAGTGACTGTTTTCCTTTGGTGTTTGAAGTGGAGTTCTTTCAGGCTTAAAGTAATCCTAACATTAGAACTGACCTTTAAACCTTCTATTAACAATCTATTTAACAATCTATTTTATTCTAACATTCAACAGTCAAATATTTTGTTTCTCTGTAATCTTGGAATAAAGTGTCATGACTTTCACTCACCTCACTGTGTACAAGAGGCAGAAAAAATGATTAACCCACAATTAACCCATAATTTTGCCTCCACACCGCCCCCACCAGTCAGTGAGTGAAAATGGTAGACGTCACCTTGGTTCCTGTGTGTACACTGATCAGCCATAACATTAAAACCCCACACCCACTTACATAAGTGAACCTTTAGCCTCCATGACCCTGTTCCCAGTTCACTAGTTATCCATCCTTGGACCACTTTTTGGTAGGTACTAACCATTGCAAACTGGGAATATCCCACAAGACCTGCCGTTTAGGAGAGGTTCTGACCCAGTTGTCTAGCCATCAAAGTTTGGCCCTGGTCAAAGTCACTCAGATCCTTATACTTGCCCATTTTTTCATGTTTCCACACACATTAACTTCAAGAACTGACTGTTCAGTTGCTGCCTAATATATCCCACCCCTTGGCACTTCACCTGTCAGTGATTTTAATGTTATGGCTGAGCAGTACATGGATCTCAGCTTTGTTAGTTGATCAGCCTGCTGCAAATGAGCAAATCACTGCTCACCTCACTGGATTTACTGTCTGGACTGGTTGTAAAATAATCACTAATCATGTACATCAGTCCATTTCCACTCGCAACCGTTGTGCATGTTAACATAAGTGAGGCTGTGTCAGGACACTCCATAGTATTTGTACTGTTTTTGAACGTAATACCACTCAGAGGCGTATCAGCTGATGAAAGGAGATGTGTGCACGTACACCGTGGCCACCCTTCGCCATTCAGTTTGCACACAGATTTATTAGAAGCATATCCTGTGTGTTTTTTTCTTCCGCTTTTGTGGAAAGTGTGAAAGTGTAAGGAAAGTCTGCTAACAGGCTGTCTTGTGCTTAACCTCGCTTTATGCCTTAAAAAAGCAAAAAAAATATGCATTAAAATCAACTTTTCAACAAGTACTGAGCCATGTTTCAGAAACTACAGAAAATCAAACTACTCAATCAAAATGTTGTAAACCTCATTATTTATTTAAGTTTTTGGCAAAACTGATGTCGGTGACATTCCAAAGGTTTCTGCAGGCGGTGCAGGTCTGACTCCTAACTTTTCGTTTCAGAATGTCAACTTTTCACAATCCAATAAAATCCGCATGAATAGAATCACGTCCCAACCACAATTATTCCCGCGTCACCCAGAAATATGTAATTCCCTGCACTTTTAAGCACAATGTGACATCCTAATATTAGTGTTAAATAAATTCCCTCAGATCCCTACACTTATTCTTTCCACACAAAAAGGCGCCCATGTGTGTCTATAGTTACATATCACTGTCAGAACAAAACCTTTTATCTCTACTTTTGTCATTTTTTTTAACATAACATTTTACTCTGTGTCACAATTTTATGACAGTCGGGTCAATATAGTGCAAAATTACTTGGATGGAATGGACTGGGTTGGAAGACTCTTTACATTAATTTACATTGAAGTTTTTTCCTTCTCCTTAAAGGTTACTTTTATTTTGGAGATACAAGGTTTTGTTCAGCAGCCATATACACTCATGCACCTGTGTAGGTACGGAGTTTGTCAGCTTCTCTCTGTGTGCACCAGGTCATCACCACGGTGCCCACCAGTCACTTGAAGTGTCTGAAGGAGGCTGGCACGGGGCCGGGCACTGACGAGATGACAGAGGACGAGCTTGCTGAGGATGAGGAAGAAATAGACCATGCTGAGAGAGAGCTGCGCCGGGGCCAGATCCTCTGGTTTAGAGGCCTCAACCGCATCCAGACTCAGGTGCTGTGTGTGAGACCTGTGACCCTACCAGTAGAAGTAGTGCTAGTAGTCTTAGTTGTACTGACACAGACAGTGAGACAAAGAACACTGTTTTGATTTGTTTGACCTTTTTTTCTATCTTTTTCATTGTCCCTTTTTCTTTCTCTCTCTCTCTCTTCTCTCTCTTGCTCTCCTTTCTGTCCAGACTCTCCTTGAGAATCACTTAACACCACCTTATCATTGCCTTTGTTCTTCTCTCTCTCTCTCACTCTCTCTCTCCTCTCTCCCCCTCCCTCTGTGTGGTCTCTGCTTTTGGGATCCTTCACTAAATGAGTATAGATTTCCCTGACAGAGATCTATAAAGTTCCTCCCCTGCTTAGAGCTGTTTGGCTACTCTATTATGTAACTAGAGTCCTTTAGAGGCCTGATTTATTGCTTAGTTTCTCTTTTGCCTCTGAGCTGCAGGATTCATCCAGTGGAGGTCTATGTGACTTCCTACTACTGCTCTGCCTAATCCGGACTATAGGTGCTTTTTGTCTGTAAATTTTTAATGTTTCATATTCTAAAATCTCTCAACAGAGTTCCCTCTGGGAAACTTTTTGATTAACTGGAAGTGGGGGTAATTAAGCCTTTTTGTTTTAGACTTGGTGTTTTTTTGAGTATTTGGTTGCTTGGGTTTCTGATGTTATTTAATCATCCCCATAGATATGGTGTTGTGTAATGCAGTTTTTTAGTCCCTATTACTTCCCTCTACTTGTTATTCTCCATTTGACGTAAGGACTCATTCCTTCTTTTTTTAATTCCCACAGTATATAGCATCTATATTTTCTTTCACTCTTAATTTCACTTCATTCTTTTTACCGTTTCTGCAACCTCTATGATGTTCACAGTGTCCAGACTTTGGTTCAAAGTGTCCAAGCTAATGGTGTTTCTGGAGTATTTTTAATTGGTAAATCTCATTTGATTTAAGGACAGTCATCTGAATGGGCCAAATATGACCAGTCCTTAAGTAATGTCTAATTGTAGTCATGCAAATCCAAATTCTTTTTTGTGTCATAGTTGTATTGTATAATGTATTTGGAGGTGTGTGTGTGTGTGTGTGTGTGTCATTGATTGTGTGGAGCTGAAGCAGTGCCTTTTCTTTTCATTCTTAAAATCTGCAATAATAATAATAAAGCTATTAGGAAAGAGACAGTTGAGTACAGTGAAAGGAAGAGCTCTGTTTTTCTCCCCCTTTAGACAGCACGAGGGAACCTCTGATGATGTATGGCTCTCTGATAGCAGGCTCTTGTTTGTGTAAGGGTGTGTAAGGGTGTATAAGGTTGTATAAGGTCCTTTTGGCAGTGTGTGGTTCACTGGACCTGAGTGGATTTGTGGTGAAGAGTACAAGACTGTATAGACTGCAGGGGAAGTACGGACTTCACTGTAAAAAAGCAACTTGAATATCTTGTGCTCTTAAATATCAGTCAGAGCTGATGTGATTCTTCGACATCGCTGACGACGTCAGCTGGGTACATGTTTTTTCAGATTTTTTTGGGGGGGGGGCATGAGCTACGCATTTTTTTGCATGTGCATAGAAAAATGATGCCCCAGACATTTATAGTTCTGATCCTAACCTGCAGACTTAGAAGTCTCTCAATAGAAATTTGCAGCATTGGTTTCCCCAAAACCAATGAGAGGATGCTTTGGAGGAAATATATGCCACAGCTTTAAGGGGATGAGGGGACTGCAGCTTTGTAGTGTGTCATTTCAGTGCTATTAAAGAATGCTTGCAGGAAGAGAAGTCTAGGTGCTACTCTAGCACACAATCAATAGCCATCTTGCAAACCCAGCTTCAAAGAGCAAAGAATCTTTCAGAACCTTAATACACACACACACACACACACACACACACATACAGACACACACACAGACTCACACTAATGTACACACACACAGATGCACTCCCACACACAGTAAACTAATTAGATGGAATGAAGCTGTATGATGAAGGATTTAATGTGGGTGTGTCAGGCACAGATTGTTGAAGTGCTAGAAAAGCTTCCTACAAGATTTCCATCGATCCCCTCGACGCTCGACACTGAGTTGGCAAAACAGAACACACATTATAGCAGATAGCCTCATATCATCGGTCAGTTGAATTGGATCAAGGCTTTCATCCCGCAGTGGTTCCCTCAAAGTGTGTTGGCCCAGCCTTCATCAGTATGATTCCGCTAGAGAGTATGGCCCACAGGTTAATCTGCAGAGTGGTTTGAGGGTAACTTTGTGTACTTGTACAAATTGAGTAGGTCATATGTATTGCATATAGTAAACCATCCATTAAGTGCATCCAAAAAATGATGCATTAAATGTACTAAATGGTGCTGATGTTATATATTTCATTCATGTGGAAATTAGGCACACGTTTGAACTACAGTGGAGCTTCAGTGGGTGCTGCAGATAAGCTTCTAGTAGGTAGTAATATTACTTGTAAAATAGAAGGCCTTTGGCCCTCTACCCAATATGAGAAAAAAGGTTTAAGCCACTTTTTACGAATTCCAAGTTTAGCTTGTTTACTTGAAAAGCTCGCTTGATCAACACATTTACAGAATGAGTCCAAATGGGTCCGAAGGTGCGTGTTTTGATGTCAGTATCTTTGAGCTCCTTAGTTACGATCCTCGTTCTTTTAGAAAATTATAGTTCCACCTCTGTTTTGTGCAGTTCCTTTAACAGAAATGTTCATGTTTTGTTTGTTGTCACAAAATATATTCTTTTCCTGGCTTTCTCCTTCTCTCTCTCTCTCTCTCTCTCCTTCTCTATCTCTCTGTCCTTCTCAATCTCTCTCTTGCTCTCTCTCTCTCTGATATATGTGATATGGTTCTCTCTCTCTCCTACAGATGGAGGTAGTGAGTACATTCAAGAGAAGTGGTTCGTTTCAGGGTGCAGTGCGACGGCGTTCGTCTGTGCTCAGCCAGCTCCATGACGTAACCAATATTTCTACCCCCACTCATGTAGTTCTCTCCACTGCCAATGCAAGCACCGCCCCCGGGAGTGAGTCCCCCTGTTTTCCCTGTGTCAGACATAACACACACACACATGCAGATACACACTGTAAACATAGTTTGTTTTTATACCTTGTCAGGGTGTGAGGTCATATGTGTGTGTCATATTTTATAAATACATCTAGAAAGATATGTCATATAAATAATAGTTATGACTTTCAGTACCTACATGTAATAACAGTTTAAACCCTAACATCAACCTTCGTAAGCAAAAATAAATGTTTTTACTTGTTTGAACTGAAACATTTTGCTGGTCCTGATAAAGCAGGTGCCTGGTTTTCTCTTGTTTTCTTGTCTAGTGGGGACATTTTCATCCTGAAAATGTATAACAACAAACACAAGCAGACTTTATACACAGAAACATACATAAACACAAAACACACACACGCACATCTCATACTGGTAAATGTTGTCACAGCACATTGGAAAACACACAAATACTCTTCAGTACATATTTCAGAACACTCCCCATCCCCTACACACACACAAACACACACACACACACACACACACACAAACACATTGTACCAGGAGTGCAGTGTAATTATTATCTATTGTTTTTTTAATTTGTTTACTTTTTTCTTGAAATTTGCCTGTGGTCAGTCTGGTTTCTGTGCATCTGTGGCTCTTTGCAAGTTGGCCTGTCTAACCATGTGGACTGCTGTTTGCACCCTTGCCCTTTCTGTCTTGCTGTGTTGGTCCTCTTCTCTCGCTGCTGGGTTGTCCTTGTCCAGTGGGGGTTGGTTTTGTTTTCAGTGCCCTCTGGTTGGGCCAAGTAAGCCATTCTCTCTCTCTCTCTATTCTTGCTTTCATTCAATCAGACCACACACAGCACTGATGCACTCTGTTAAATGCTTCCTCTGATGCTTTGACACAGATGTTTACGGTTTAGAGTTTTGCCCTCAGGGTTGGGTTACATGTAGATTCCAGCATCCACTTCAGAGCTATAACGATTCATCCATAATGGATCAGAACATTCAGGTATTCAAAAATGTCTTCATCATTTAAGCTTTTTAAAAAGTTTCTCAGCATATCAAGAAAAGTATGTCTCTGTCTAGCAATCAACATGCATCAATCTGGAGTAAATTCAGCTTCATCAATGTTGGACTGTTAAAATGGATTAAAATCAATAAAGCTCATTTTTGACCAAAATATAAGCAACCCTACGGTGGCCGAGAAAGCTCAACGCGCTGCAACTTCAGAAAACACATGCAAACAGAAAAAAAACACAACAAATTAAGAAAACGTCTCCATCAGTT
>JBBPCZ010000142.1:24255779-24271594 GCA_037974445.1 Brycinus macrolepidotus | reverse complement strand
AAAATCTTGTGGAAAGCCTTCCAAGAAGAGTGAAAGCTGTTATAGCTGTAAAGGGGGAACCAACTCCTTATTAAAGTATTTGAATGCAATGTCATTAAAGTCCCTGGTCAGGTGTCCCAATACTTTTGTCTCTATTGTATGTATTTATGTATACAGATTATATGTGTCTTTTACCAACAATGGGTCCATGTTTGATCCCATATTCATCCAAAAGGCGTGAGAGCTCTTCAGCAGACTTTGTGCTCAGAGAGGACATGGCTGCAACTTCAAGCCACAACATATATTTGGTTTAAAAATGGGTTAATTATATTCAAACGTTAGCAAAACGAGAAATAAAGGGTCTAACTCATTTTTAGCTGCAACAACAGCCACCACCACGTCGCTAAACACACGGAGGCTTAAACAAAGCAGCTTTCCCACATGTAATACTGTCTCCTCGGTGGGAAAAGTGGTTTTAAGAAGGAAGAGACACTCATAAGCAGAAAAATACTCTGAATTTAGCTAAAAACATTTGAATTCGAAACAGAAAGGAGAAACTCCAACATCTGGAGTCAAGGGGTTTTGCGCATGCGCAGTAGCACCTTAAGTTAGCATATGAAGAACCGTCGCACGGCTCTCTTAACACACAGCAGATTTATACAAAAAGAGGCTACTGTTGAAAAATTGTTTGCTTTTTTCACACAACAAGACTGCATATAAGTAAAGGAGTCGCTCTGTGTGAAAAAAATGTGGCTAGTTCGCTGGCTAGCAGAAGTTAGCTGTCTAACGAGTCAGGCTAGGACACAAGGAAAGGGAGAAAGTGAAGAAATGAGACTCAGTTTACAGAGATAGAGACAATGACATGCTTTCAAAAAGCAGAAAGTGGACTATTAAAGTCTAAAATCCACTCACCTGTCGGTGATTTTTGTGTAAGAGGCGCTAAGTTTGGTAGCCAGCCTCCCAGAGAAGGGCGTGTGCACTGCTCCGCCTGAGTGACGCTGAGGGAGACGCCCTAGCCTGCTGGTGCTGGAGCCTGGAGGGGTTTTTCAAAACATAACAAACCAAAAACAGAAAAACTTACTCTAATCTTGACATGTCGACGAGGATGGGAAACATACGCATCTGCTGACACCGCGAAACCCATGTACGAGCAATATTACTCTTTTGTTTTTGCCCGTTTTGGCCTGAGCAGTGTGTAAACTCCCTCAAGTACACTACATGGACAAAAGTTTTGGGACGCCTGACCATTACACCAACAGAGACCTTAATAACATTGCATTCAAATACATAGACTTTAATATGGAGTTGCAGCTATAACAGCTTCCAATCTTCTTGGAAGGCTTTCCATTCATTTATTCATTCTGTATAGCATTTATGAGGTCAGGCACTGATGTTGGACGAGATCTGGCTCACAGTCTCTGCTCCAGTTCATCCCAAAGGTGTTGGATGGGGTTGAAGTCAGGGCTCTGTGCGGGCCAGTCAAGTTCTTCCACACCGAACTCATCCAACCGTGTCTTTATGGACGTTGCTTTGTGCACTGGAGCACAGTCATGCTGGAATAGAAAATGCTCTTCCCCAAACTGTATCCTCCAAGTTGGAAACATGGCGTTGTCCAAAATGTATTGGTATCCTGAAGCATTAAGACTGCCCTTCACTGGAAGTAAGGGGCTTAGCCCAAACCCTGAGAACAGATGTCACAATACTTTTGTCCATGTAGTGTCTTTCTTATGCAGGCTGAGAACCAGGCAAGTAGGCAGATTTTCTTGTTTTCCAGGAAAAAAGTTTCCTTTAACGTCTGTAAAGATTTAAATTACTTAAAGATCACATTCACATTTAAGCAGCACATAGGATTAAAAAACCACCCATTTCCATATGTGAAACTGGGCACATGTCCACTGAATCCCAAATGGCTTTTCACAACCTATATAGGGAGATGTAAAGATATATAGCACTGTGTATTTAGTACAGAGTATTTTCTGGAGAATTTTGACTTTATATTATATTTTATATTGTTCTTGTCTTTGAGTCTCTATGCAGTCATAGCATAAACAATTTCATCCTGGATCAAGGTTTCCCATTCATTGAATAAAGCCTTAAACAAAGTTAAATGTCAGAAAAGATTTGGCCATAGACTACATGTCTCCCATTAGACATTTATTGCATTATTTGATACTTTTTTGTGAGTTAAAGTAAAGTTGCCCCTTATAGTCACACATGAACACACCACACAGTGTGAACTTCTTTCTCTGCTATTTAATCCATTCACCAAGTGAGGCAGGGGGCAGCCAGGAACACAGCGATCAGGGAGCAGTGTGTTGGGACGGTATCTTGCTCAAGGGTACCTCAGTGGTGCCACTAGCAGTGCTGGGATTCAAACCCACAACTTTCTAATTGCAGGCACAGCTCCCTAATCCATACTTCCCTTAAATAAACATTCTGAATGCATTTTTTCCAGTGAGGTTCCAAGAACCAACAAATTTACTGATCTGTGCCTTTTCATCATACAGCACTCCAGGCCCGATCATTTACGCTAAAGTTTTATAGCGCATTTCAATGTCAATCAGAGCAGAGCTCATTTAAATATCAGTCTTAAAGGCACAGTGATAAAACAGCTTGTTTGTTTCTAAGGGATCAACAGAGGTTAGAAAATGATCATAAAAAATCAATAATGCAATTTTTGTGCTGTTTTGGTGTGTTAACCCACACATCTGTTAAATGGACCTCAGGGGAAAAATAAAACAAGAAAAATGTAGGAAATGGGCCTCTTAAGCTACATTTTCTCATGTTAGTTATAAAAATAAACAAGAACAAATAAACTGACTGATCTCTGACTTTAAGGGCAGGCCTGTTTGAAAGTGCTTGCACAAGATTGTGGAATCACTTCAAGCATGAAGAGATGTTTTTGATGGCTGAGAGACCATGGCTTCCCTCCCTATGCTTATCCTGACCTGGCTTTTCAGATGGGTCATGCTTGCGTGAACATTTGAAGAGAAGAATAAAAATAAATGAAAATAGATGCTATGCAGGAGAGAATTCTGATTCACTTCCAGGACTTCTCAGTAACTATATTGCACAAGTAACAGGTATGTAGGCTTATGTGGTGACTCACCTGCATGCCAGTGTTGGGTGTCGACTGATAAGTTAGGATTTAAAGTATTATAAAAAAGTCAGGCTGTATGGGGCTCTGAAGGAAACATTTTACCTAAAGTCAATGAACACCTACAAGTAGGTCTCTTCAGAATAAACATGCTCTGTAAAGCAAATCATGAGCAGTATAAGTGGAGAGTAGATATTTGGGTCCAAATTAAGCAAATTAGTAAAGGCAAATACAGCTGGCTAAAAGTATAACTAATTCAAAAAACTAAAACCCTCATGACCTCATGACTAAATGTTTTTAGTCATCTAATTTTATTAAACTGATGCAAGAATATGTTCATTCTTGACCTCTTGACAAAAGAACAAACCCAAAATGGATTTAATTTTACTATCCTGTTGGTTAGATTTGTAAAATGTACCATCAAAGCTACATCCCTCTTGTATATGAAAGAAGACAAACTGCATTTCTGAATTGACAGAAAAATACTTAGGACTTTTATTGTTTATCAAAATACTGTAACAGTCATACAGATATTGGTTCTCTTCTCTTAAGACAAGATTTTTAAAAGCACAGATAAAGGGCTGATGGAGAGCAAATGCAAGTGATATTTTTCCAAACACTGAAACCTTAAGCGCTCTTGCATTTTTAATCAAGAATTCACAAGAAAATGCATCACTCTTTCATTTCACATCCAGCCCAATGGCAATGCCTTGATCCAATTCAAAATTTCCCTTTTAAGTCATTAGAAGTCTTCCTCATTTTCAGTCAAACATTAGAGAAATGTTTTTACCAAAGGGAGAATATGTTTAGCTCTACAAAGTGCATTGGAAAATGGAAGTCACACACCAAACAAAAATAACAAAAAAGGCAAGAGGGCAAACCCACAGAGCTTTGGCACCAGTGTTAATTCAGTTGTGTAAAAGGCACAAGAGGCATTATGAAGTACTAATAAGTGTCATTTCACCCAATGGCATGTTAAAACATCTGTGCTCTTTCCAAGGATGAAACACTCATCCTTTCTGCTACAAGCAAGAGTTTGGAAAGAGCACTGTGTACCAGGCAGACACACTGTAGCAGCCACATTGTGTTAGGGACGATCAGTAACACACTGGTGTAAACCTTGTAGAACGTGAGAGTCACCATGACCTGCACCTGCTTTAACAGTACTACTGAACAATGCAAAACAGTCTGGCTGTGCTGAGGGAGGGGAACTAGAGAGATGAAGAAAAAGTACAGCACAAGGAGAAATGAGTGAGACAGCAAGAGAAGATTCAGTGTTTATGTATTTGTCTTTGGGATGCAGGAGCAGGAGTCTTGACTATGATTGGTGGCAGGGGATTAGACAGTGATGTGGAATGGGCTCCCAGGAATGTGGTCATCACCCCATTTCACCACCAGAATGTACTCGCCCTTTTCTTTCAGCTGGTAGGACACATTATAGAGGCGGTTACCCAGATGTTTGACCAGAATCTCTTCACAGGGTACTTTAGGCCCATCCACTCCAACCAACAGCATGTTTCGTCCTGTTATTTAAAAGAAATAAAAAACAATACTTATGAATGAGGAAAAATGTTTCTCTCACTAAGATTTAAACATCTGCTGTTTTTATGTGCCAGCCTCTACAAAGCATTATACTGTATGGGAAGAGATCATTAGTCACAATAAGTAGTACCTGCTTTGCTGCAGTCTACACTGAAGCTGTTTTTCTGGCCAATGAAGCCCTTTGTGAGTCCTAGGCCTTTGGCCACCACTCGGCTAGCATCAGAGCTAGCCCAGCCCGGTGCGGCCTGCTGAGTGGAGGTCACGCTGCGCGTCACAGGGTCAACCAACACTGATGAGGTCTCATGCATACTGTGGCTACTGACCAAACGAGAGCCTGAAAGAGAGGACACATTCACTGAAATGTAGATATTAGGCATGGCAAGTTTATTTATATAAACTCGTAACACACAAAAGTCATTCAATGTGCTGTACAGAGATTAAATAAGACTAAGAAAAAGTAAGCAGAAAAGTAAAAATAAATCTAGAATAACAGTAAAATTCAAGATAAAAGTAAAAAGTCCAGTTTTTGTGCAAGTCTTATTGGTTATCTGAAATCAGCAGAAAACAATGCTGTTTTAGCTTTTTTTTTTTTAAAAACAGCAACCATTGGGATGGATGTAATCTTCATGTGGAGTTTCCAGCAGTGGATAGCATAAGGACTAAATGATGTTTCACCCTGTCTCGTTTCAACTTTGGACATCACTATATAACCAGCTTCTGCCAACCTAAGAGACCTAGCTGATATTCAAACAGATATTTATAGGGCCCAAACCTTTGAGTGACAAATGAGTAATATTTTGAACTCAGAACTTTCTGTATCTAATTAGAAGCCAGTATAAGGACCTGAGTATTGGAGTAGTGTGCTCTTTTCTTGGTTTTTGTTAGAATTCTGAATAAACTGTACCCAGGGTTCATATGCCTTAAATATGAAGTTCAAGAACCCAACACAACAGTTTTAGACACGGATCAAGATTACTTTTTTGCACTATTTGCAAAGCTTTCTCGCTTGCTTGCTGCTGTTTAGCCTTTATCATTCAACTTCCAATCTCTCATGCACACGTGTGTCACTTCCCAAGGCAGGTGTCGCATAATACAAGGACACAGAAAGCATGTGGCAGGGGGATGTAGCATACATCTAAAAATAACTTTCTATTATTTCTTTTATTGTACAAAATATATAAATAAGCACTTATGTCTAACAAGCCTTGATCTTTTTCTCCTCTAATTTACAAACTTTCACGGACCCATGGATCTCCATCCATGATTGCGCCAAGATTTTTGACACAAGTAGTCTTTATAGCCCTAGAATCCAGATCCCAGAAAGAGCTGGATAGATCAGAGTTTCATCTGCATAGCTATAAGCCACCTTGTACTCATGGAGAATTTGGCCAAAAGAAAGCAAGCAAGAACAGTAAGGGCCCAAGAATGGGCCCTCTGATTTATAAATGTCAATAACCACAAAATAACCCCTGTCCTCCATGTATGTCCTGAACCATTTCAGGACCGTTCCTGAGAGCCTGACCCAATTTTCTAAATGATCTAGCAGCATGATTGACAATCTGAAAGATTGCACTAAGATCTAGAAGTACCTAGAGAGTTACTTTACCAGAGTCTGTATTCAGACAAATGTCATTTGATACCTGTGAGACCTCATTCAGTATTATGATGTTGACTGAAGCCTGAATGAAAGTAGTAAAAGTATCCATTTGAATTCAAGTAATTACTGATTTGATTGAAGACTACCTTCTCATTAATGTAATAATTACAAAAGAGTCTCCAGAATTCTCCATTACAACTCTGTAGCAGTGCTGAATTGAAATGGATATATTTCTCACCAGTAATTTTAGCTTTAAAGGGGCTTCCAACAATATGGTAGGGTCCACCATATTTAATGGAGATTAGGTAGTTTCCAGGTGCCATTGGTGTGTAGGTAACCTTATATCCTTCTGGACACTCCTGACAGTCCATCTTCACTTTTGAAGGCCCATCAATAGTTACTGCCAGTGCTCCTGGACCAGCAGAGCTTGTGTTTACAATGAATTCACATGGAGATCCTACACAGAAGGAAGCAGAGGATCAGACCACACTGACAATTAACAGATTCATTTTTTTCCCCCAAACACATGTCAAAAACCCACAGGCACATATTTAGGCTGTCTACATACCAGTGGTTCCACCCTCCAGACCCGCTCCATAAGCAGATACCATGCCTGGATCTCCAGCTTGGCCTGCCTCTCCCACCCGAATCTTGAAAGGGCTTCCAGGGATGTGGGAGCCATTAAATTTGACATCAATCAGGTACAGGCCATTCTCCCTTGGAATGAACCTCACTGCATACTTATCTATAAGAGATGCATGGAAGGGTAAAATTAGCAGGCTCAATTGTTCTCCAGTATTTACATATTGTTCTAATTTAAGCACTTGGAGACACTTTATGTGGAATCACTCTGTTCAAATCCAGTGCCAAGTTATGTTGCTCTATGCAACAGTAAATGCTGTGACAAATAGTTGAAGTTTAGATAGCCTTTAAACATTGCCACGGTCTTTGATTTGTAACACTACCAATGGTGTAATTAATACCAGACACTGTTGTCAAAGTATAGCTTTAGTACAGTATTGGAGAGTAGAGAAATCTAATTTGGTTCAGAGCAACAGAATAGTAGCTTCTATTTTACACCCATGTTCCTTATCATTCAAGACATGGTGTTCCAAACCAGTAATCAAGGTTACCTTCATCAATCTCAGTGACGCAGCACTCCTCCAGGGCTCCGGATGGGCTGTGAACTTTAGCGTCAATGACACCCTTTGCCCCATTCAGGCTCACAGCGAAAGAAGCTGGCTGGTTCACCTTTAAGCCGGACTCCTGCATTCACATAAACACTTCTACAGGTCAACTTACTATCAAACACTCAGACAGAGATGGATCCAGGGCTTTCTAGCACGTCTACAATGCTACATCTATTTGACAAAACATCTTACCTTCAGGCTAAGAGGGTTAAAGAGAGGCTGAATTAGAATAGTATCCCAGTCCCAATAAAGCTAAAAATGTAAAGAACCCTGGGAAAGTATGAGGAAAAGAAACTAAGAGAATGAGCCTCTTTGGCTCTCTTTAACCCTTTAGCCCCTGGCGTCCATCCCTGCAGGATGTAGGGAAGGAGTAAGGCTGTTGGGAGCCTTTAGGACAAGGCACGAGAAATACAAACAGTCCTTCAGTATCCCACAAACCCCAGCACATCCCATCAACACAGCAGCAGCAGAGCACCATGGCACTAAAGGCCATCATTACTATGGACTTCAGAGAAATACCTACAGTTTATCTGTGAGATTGTTAATTAAACCATAATATACCCTTCATCTAATTTCTTCCACCTCATGTGATACAAGTTCAAGTATACATGTTTACCCATGGATAGCCTTGATTAACTGAAACAGCTGTGTTAGATTAAGGTTGGAACTCAATTCTGCAGGAAAGATCTCTAGGACTAGAGTTGGGCACCCCTGGCCTACCTTAAGCATATGATAAAAGACATGACAAACTGTGATGTTGCACCATCTTCCTTATACCTGTGGTTTAGATTAAAGTGTTGTGAAAAAGGCTTTCTGCTGCTGTGCTGAGGGCAGCATGGGACTCGTTTTGGGCGGACAAATGTCTGTCTTCCTCGAAGCCTCACCTGAAGACTGGCAACAGTAAGTCGGCGGGCATCATCCGAAGGCGACGCGACTGGCACCACGAAGGGACTGTCAGGGATGTGCTCATCGTTGAACTTGATGGAAACCTCATAATCTCCTGCAAAGCCAATCCATAAACAGTGAGTTACAGAACCTACTACCCAACAATAAGATGACAAACCCTGGAGTTCACGATTTAAACAGAGTACTAAAACCTAGCCACTCAATCTCACCAGGCTCCTGGACAATGTAGGAGACTCCACTGGAGCCGTCTTTCCGGTCTTCAAAGGCAATCTCTGCCTTACTGGGTCCCTCCACGGCAATGGACAGACCTCCAGCTCCAGCCTCACGTGTCCATATACTAAACTCAGCTAGAGGAAGCATGGTGCAAAGTGTAAGGCAAAATAACATCTTAGTCATACTTCATCTCCTTTCATCCCCTACAAGCTGACAATCATTCATAGGATTTTCCACACACCTGGCACTCCTGCTTCTGCTCTCTCCAGTCCAGGACCTCCGGCACGGACCTTGTGAGCCCCTCCTTCTCCTAGTGGCCCCACAGTGAACTGGAATGGAGATCCTGGGACATGCTGGCCCTGATACTTCACACTGACCGTGTGAACACCCATCTCAGTGGGCACAAAGCGAATGCAATACGTGTTGTTCTCTCCTTCCATGATCTCAGCCTTGTGCACCTTCCCTGAGGGACTAGTCACTTGGGCAGTCATGTCAGCGATGCTGATTTCTACAGGACAGCAGTAAAAGGGTCAGGCTAACTCAGTCACTGAACAGTCCTAAAAAAAAAAAAAATTTGATCTTTTGGTGGTGCTTTACCAGGTATCTTCAGACTTAGGTCACACTGGCTGCCAACGTTGGCGACAGATGCAGCTCTCTTCTTGCGAGTAATGCTCTCTTTCATCCTACCTTCTCCAGTCACCTTTACTGTGAAAGCACTCCCTGTGGGATAATACAGAAACAGGGTTAGCATAGCATACTGACCAGTTACCAACAGTTAATTGAAAAACAACAAGATGCACCTGGAACATGCTGGTCAGCAAACTTAATGTTGATTATGTAGTTTCCTGGCTCAGTAGGGCAGTATGTGACCTTGCAAGTTCCATCTTCCTGATCTTCAGTGTTGATGTCCACCTTACTAGGCCCTTCAATGGATAAGCTGAGACCTCCATAGCCTTGGGGTAGCAGAACAAATCACACATCTGTTAGCACACTTCAGTGCAGCACTTAAGCTAAGAGACTAAAGTTTTGGAACACATTTTAATTGTACATCATTCCAGCATAACAAGCATTTGATAAGGTCAGATTGTACTCACCTGCATCTCTGGTATCAATGATAAACTCTGCTGGCTCAAAGGTGCGAGCCTCACTCAGGCCCTGACCAGACACGCGCACACGGCTGGCATCAGCAATCTCTGACTGATTGATCATGACAGAAATGGGACTACTGGGAATATGGCGTCCATTTTTCTTTATATTCACAAGGTGCTCTCCAATTTCTTTAGGCACAAAAGAGACCCCTAGAAAAGATTAAGAAAAATAAGTGCAAAATTCCTGAAAATAGGAACTTCATGGATTTTTGCAAAACACAGTCTACATAAATCAAGTATCAAAGCTACATGAGAACATGAACCTTCCATAAGAAGACTGCTGAAATCTGTATTATTATAAATGTGTGTATGTTGGGGGGGTGGGAGGGGTGGCGCAGACAGTCGATTTTGCCACGACACTTACCCACATGCCCATTACGGAGCATCTTGAGCAGGCACGGCTCCTCTCTGCCAGAGGGGGTGGTAAGGGAGGCTGTCAGCTGGCTCAGGTCAAGCTCACCAATATCCAATGGGATGTCCGCAGCAGAGCCCACCTTCAAATGGGACATGCGCATGGAGTCGTCTCCTGTGGACAGAGAGGAAACATGAGGACATCATGCTCTATAATGAATAGCCCAACCACACATCTGCTTCAGCATCCAAGACAGAATTTTGTCAAAATCTCAGCTAGATCTTACTAGGTCTGCAGTTAAAAGTTTTGATTTTCCTGATTCAGCTCAGGAGAATAACCCAGGTTTAGGTGGTATGTTTGAGCAGAGAAATCAACAAACTGTGCTTAGACACCAGCCCTCCAAGACCAAAACTGATGACCCCTGCCATATGGTGAAAATTGGGATAGATTCTCCATCTCTTATTTGATTTCTGACCTGTGATCTTTGACACAAAAGGACTGCCAGGGATGTGCTTGTCATTGTACTTGACAAGGATGTTGTAGTCTCCAGGCAGAACAGGTAAGTAAGACACAGTGCAAGTGCCATCCTGATTGTCAGTGCAGCTGATATCTGCTTTTGAGGGCCCCTCGATGGCCAGAGAGAGACCGCCTGAAAAAGAACACAGCACAGTTAATTACTTTTGCAGCATTCCACCAACTTATTCCAATAATGAGTTCCAGTACTCAAAAGAGTACCTCAGTAAAATAAGGTTTTACTGAGATTCAAGTCGATTCAAATAGGCTTAGAGTGTGAAAACAGAAAAGTGCCTCTGTACCTTCTCCTGCATCCTTAGTGTTGACTGTAAACACTGCTGGCTTATTGACCATGCCATGAATCAGACCAGGACCATAAGCAGTTACATGACCACTGTTGACATAATCCACATAGAACTGCAGTGGACTTCCTATCAGGGAAGAGAGGGAGTTGGGATTTTGATTACTTACTGTTTAAGGTTTGAGGAAAAGAAAACCCAAAAAACACCTTTATTTCATATTTCTCCCAGCAAAGTGACACCGATAAAATATCCAAGGACAAAATAAGCGTCTTTCAATTCAATTATTCATGTACCCCAATCTTGCCACAACCAGGAAGCATTTTATACACACTAGCACAATACAGGTAGAAGCTCTTTCTTAGTGAACCCAATTATGTACTGCATTGCAAATTTAGTGCAATAGTGTTTGCATTTATGAACAAAATGTGTAACTTTTGTACATTTGTTTTAAACCAAAATATTAGTTACATTTTATCCATAATTACCTGGAATATGTATGCCATCATATTTGATGTCCATTTCATGCAGTCCAGCCTCAGTAGGAGCATACTTCACTGTGACTGTGCCATCTTTATTATCAGTAATGTCTGGCTTGGCCACTTTTCCAGATGGCATCCTTACTTCACCTGAGAAAGATTAGATTTTGCATTTAATGAGCTTACTCACATCTTTAAAAGACAAAACAGAATATTAAAAATGAAAACACAAAACTTGCCTGTGATTTCTCCCTTCTGGATAGTGAATGGAATGACCAGGTCGAAGGGTCTCAGTCCAGCCACATCCAGTCCATTCATGCCCAGTGGCCTGTCTGTTGCCTGGGAGACAAAGAGAAAGGGCAATACTCCGAACATAAGCAGAGGTAGTGAACTCATTCAGCTACATTCAACCTGATTCTGGTCTTGATTTTAGGCTGTTATTTTTGGATGTAAATATTGCTCAAGTCTTGATGGCTACACAAATAAAGCAAAAAGGGGTACTGTCATTAGGAACAAATGTCTCTCAGCTTATCAGGAATAGTTTGAAGTGTCCAACTATGAATTCATGAAACAGAAAATAAATATTTAGAAAGGTATAAGGCGACACCAAACAAAAACGGAAAAAAAAAAAAAACAGACTGAGAAACAATGTCTGAATTAAAACACTAGGCAGAGTGTGTGGAACACATCCCCAAAAAAGGAAAAGATGATGGTAATGATTATGAAGATGATGCAGCCACCAACACTGACACTGTGAGAAAGAAATGACATCATAACAAAAGAATGAAAGCGCATTTTGTGATTCTCTAGTTTGGACAATGGTAACGTGAAAGCCAAGCAGACAAGACAGTGACTCACATGGACATACTACAGGAAAGGAACCAACAATGATCTGAACAAAACCACAGCAACACCACCCAACAAATACTATAGACATCTGACATGGTCCCAACCATTTTGTTAAATGTAGACTTCCACATTTATTGCTTTCAAAATGGCTGCCATTAACTGAAGGACATTATTGAGTGTTAGATGAAATAGGGCCTACACCTGGAGGGAAAGAATAACAGCTGGAGAACGGAGACAAGAGACAATGTCAATGAGGGAAAAACAAGGGGTGGACATGATGAGAGGGAGAAAGCAGGGAGTGTCAGTACCCATGGCTGGCCCATGTTGGGCGCGTAGGCGT
The DNA here is from genome assembly GCA_037974445.1 of Brycinus macrolepidotus. Taxonomy (NCBI): domain Eukaryota; kingdom Metazoa; phylum Chordata; class Actinopteri; order Characiformes; family Alestidae; genus Brycinus; species Brycinus macrolepidotus. Next base: position 24,259,090 of record JBBPCZ010000142.1, on the reverse strand, counting down.
ACTGCGGGACCTGCGTCTGCTGCATTAGTTGTTCAGGGGACGCACCTTCCAAAGCCTGAGACAGGATGACAGAATCAAGGGTGAAATACTCCTAATATTTAAACATTAAAATTGGTATAGATCAGTCCATTGGGATGCTGTTTGGGAATGAAGTCCGCTCCTGGCTTGGAGTTTAAAACCATGAGTCTCTGTGAGCAAAAGAAGAGACCTTTCAAGCTTTTTAAACCTACATCATGAAGCCTTTGCACTAAAAAGAGGTTGAGTTTTTAAACAGTTTGTTGCAGCCCTAAAGTCAACTGTAGGGTAAAGTTACATGCCCGCTGTAACTGTACTTAACAGGTCACTATGTGAGGATCAATCAAAATGCATGGCTTCTACGTACCATGACCTGGAAGGGGCTGTTGGGAATGTGCTCTCCTCCAAAGCGCACACAGATGACGTACTTCCCAGGCTGGGGTGCCGTGTAGAAGATGTCAAAGGTTCCGTCCTCATTTTCAACCACATCCACATCCACCTCTGCACCATCTGGAGTGCACACTGTGCATGTCACTTTGCCCTTCCCAGCAGCCTTTGCATCCACAGTGATGACTGTCTGTTCCCCAATCTGGATAGTGGGACCAACTCCAGCACCTAGTAAACGCCATATAAAGATTGCAGTCAGTCTTTGGAGGTGTTTAGTTACTTTGAGCTTTAGAATCTACCCATCCATAGTAATAATCATTCATGCATCCTGTCTCATCTTGACCCTATGACACTGTGGCAACAGACAGAGAAAGACATTAAGGTTGGAATGCTGCACAGTTATGATGGCTGATTTTTGAGTGACACTGTGGAAAAACTGACATTTCAAATGTTTAGTCACAGCAGGAACACCAATGGAATGTTTAGCACAGGGAACAAATGCTATTCTTGAATGGTCACAAAAAGAACATCTGAATCACTTCAGATATACAACGTGGGCACAGACGAATCTGTGCACGCTAATGGAGTGCCAAATTCACTAACAGTCTGTTGTGATTAACTGTAGAAAATTTCTGATTACGGTTGTGCAGCTCACTAGACTGATGAATTATTCAACATTACAGACATTTGCTTGCCAAGTTGTCTGTTACCTCAGTTGTCTGAATGTTGTGTTCTTGAACAGTACTGAATGCTACAGCCTGTAATTAATACTATCGTTAATGCAGACGACGTTTTAACAGAAGGAAAAGGGCTTACTTATTTTTAGTAAGCTCAATGCATTCCACCATACAGGCATATGAAAGCCAGACTCAAGTTAGTGATTAGTCTACCATCACTGATAGGACATGCTGTCTATTACACCAAGGAGAGAAAGTGGGAGAAAAAGAAAAAGGATGGGCTAAACTGCCTGACCAACCAACAGCCGTAAGAGTCCATAGAAAACCTCTGTATTGTAATCTTATTTTGTAATCTCTAGTGTTAAATTGCAGCTTAAAAAGGAAGCCTAGCACCTAGTCATTAAATACACAAATGTTTATGTGGACAGGAGTCGGTATCAAAAGCGGGATGGTGCCATTCTGCATGCAAAAAGAACCGAATCTGGAGCAGAGACATTTTCAAAGCGCTTACCCAAACCGTGACCTCCAATTGAAACTGAGAAACCGTGAGAAGCAGAGAGCGAAAAAGTGACAAAGTAAAAATCAGGACAAAAATACAACAAAATGTGCTCAAAAAAAGAAAAAGAAAAGAAAAAAAAAAAAAAACATTTAAAACAAGTGAAGAACAGTGTGCTGGGAGTGTGAGCAGCTCTGCACAACAGGTGATGTGTCTAAGTAGGTGACAGAGTGGAGAGCCACACATACATAAACCACAACACAAAATGGCTCATATCTAATAGATCTATAAATGTCTAGCATAAGTACTAAATTAAGGCAATCCAAGCCTCAAATGAGTGATGATTCAACATACTGTTTAAATCATACAGCTTCCACTGGTTCCATTACAAAATGAATCCAGTGATTACTTTTTGTACATGATATGCCAGTTACTGCAGAGGCTAGTTTTGGCTCTTACCCAAAATTGTTCAAAATAGTCTTAAATTCTGTTGTGTGCAATAAGGTGTACATTTGGGAAATATCCCTTCAGTTTAGGGAACAGTCTCCAGAGTGATTTTCTTTTCCAGTAGTCTTGTTAAACATTTTACACACACTGCGATCAAGCTGATTTGTGCTGATCTGAGCTCAGTGTTGTAAAGACATGCTTACCTGTGACTGTGCACTTGCTGGCGTCTCCTGTAGGCAGGGCTCGGATACGGTATGGAGAGTATGGGATTTCATCTCCACCGTATTTAATAAGGATGGTGTAGCGCCCAGTCATATCTGGGACATAGGATACCAAATATGTCCCATCCTGGTTATCACGAATTTTGGCCTTCTTGGGTTTCCCTTCTGGATCCTAAAACAAACATGAATGGGGGAAAAATGCAATATATTCAATACTATTCAGTATGTCTACCTAGTATATGTATATTTTCTTAGGTGAGTATTTGCACTTACAGTGATCTGGACAGCCAGAAGTCCTTCTCCTGCATCTTTGGCATCAATGGTGAACTCCACTGGCAGACTGGCAGGCACACCAGTGGTATTAAGGCCAGGGCCGCTGGCACGAACCTTACTGGCATCATGTGTGGGCAGAACCTTTACCTTATAAGGACTGAACGAAAGGCAAAAGTATGTAAGACAGAAATATCAAAATGGAAGGATGGAAACAGTGAAGTAGATAACAAATGAGTGGCAAGGTTCACCACTTAATTCTCATTGGACATTATCCCTTTTATCTACTTTACTATCATGTCCCACAGGGGACTGTTCTGTGTAATGTATGCAGCCAGCTACATCATCGTTGTGCTATTTTAGCTATATCATGGGCATTTCAGCAGTCAGCATTACCCTCCAGTTAATGTTTGTTACCTTTATGGGTTAACATCACTCTGTATTGATAGAATTAAACACAAGGTGGAATGGGTATAGAGATGAAATGATCATGTTCTGTGTACCTGCGTGGGATTTCCTCATCAGCATACAACACATTAATAGAATATGGTCCCTCTCTGGTGGGCACATAGCTCACACTGTGTGTCTGATCTCCATTATCCACCACTTCAACTGGCTCCACAACACCTGCACAACAGGTGGGAGAGAGGGGCGACAAAGCACATAAACTTCAAATCAATTATATGAGTTTGGGGGGGGGGGGGGGGGAGGGGGGGAGTCTTGGGCTTGCACATTTCTACTGACCCTCCTCTGACCACACCCTCCCCCCTTTGGGTCCCTACACTCTGACCAGCAGAG
>JBBPCZ010000142.1:24216401-24230686 GCA_037974445.1 Brycinus macrolepidotus | reverse complement strand
TATATATATATATATATATATATATATACCAAGCTATATAGAGTTTTTCATTTTTGAACATTTCAGTTATTCATTAAAAACATTTCACACCATAGCTGCTGTATTCTAAAGACACAGAAAAATAAATATCTTTTTTTTTTTTAGTGTTACGTTATTTTTGAGACTGAATGACACACAGCTGTTTATAAAAATGGAGGAAAAATGCAATGCATGGCTAAAACAGTATCAGCCACCATCATAAAGCCTTATCTGTACTTCCGTCCTATAGATAACAGTGTCATACAGTGTCAAAAACCACATTAACAATTTAAGATTACTTAACAACCCCAAGCATATGTTATCTATACTAACCCTGTAGCTCCAGTGTAAAATACAGAAGCAAATGTCAGACACCAAACATGCATTTTGTAAACTAGATTTAATTTGGCTATATTCAGTTCTCAAAGCAGTAGGCCTCTCCCCAGTAATGCAGTAGGGTGTGGCATCCACTGCCCAGATGTGACTGCTGCTGGCCACTGCAGCTTTCTGGACTTCAGTCATGCAGAACTGTTGACTGCTGTAGTACATTTAGAGGAGAAAGCTTCATTGTTTTCTCTTTATCCTCTTCCCTCTGTCCCTCCACCATCCCACTCTCTGTTCTCTGATCTTTGGCCTTTGGTTACGTTCTCCGTCCTCTCTGTGTGATCTGTACCTCCTCACACACATTTGGAGCTCATTAAAACAAAATTACACTCCATACTCATCCGAGGGTGCATGCCTGCACACACACATCACGCGTAACACACATTGCAGTGCGCACAGAGTACATTAGAGGTCTAAAATGCTTGATTTGAAAGATACAACTGCATCAATTTTGGCTTATAATTTATGTGTATAATACTCACTAAAGTATATTATTTTTTTCCAATGTAAAAAGATTTGGTGTTTTGCCTTTATTGTCTTTATTCTCCCACTGTGTACATGATTGCAATCATGTGTGTATTCAGTGTATTTTTAAATAAGATTGAATTGTATCAACTGAATTGTTTCAGATTTATCAGTGAAACTCCACTTGGTAAATTTTATATCGCACTGAATAGCTTATTAAAGCACCACAGTCAAACTGAATCATAATGTCAAAGATTTACACTTCTAAGCTGGGTCTGAAACGTTACATCCACTTCAATATCCAACTTGGATATTTTAACAACAGGGAAAAGTCTCTGTTTCAAAACTTGACATCAGCTAATCATACTAATCTTAGCTAAGCATCTACTGTGTTCTTTTACTTTGTCATTTTAAAATAAAAGTCCAGAAGCTTTTATAAAATCTATAATATAGTGTCTGTTAGCTAATTTAGTGAATATATTCTAATATTCAGGGTAATTGGTGCTTTTTGAGCAAAGGAGCTTCTTTTTGTGAGGTGAATGTTTAATTTGTGTTAAATGTTACATTTTGGTACTAAAAAGTGTGCTATCCTAGCTTTCCTGTATTTTTTTTCTGGATAAATAACATTAATGCTAAAATAACTAAATGATAGCACCTTTCGGTGACCTGTTTTCAAAACGATGTGACATGTTGCTGCAGTTACAGGCACCTTTATCACGATACTGTCTCATATGTCACTCACCTACAAGACAACATGGGCAACAAAGAATAGAGACAGCTGCCTTCAGGTTCAGACACAGTCCTAGTCCACATGTTGGAATGCATTTTGGTGATCTTTCATGCAGTGGACATGAGTACACAGGGTGGGTTCACACATCATGACCTATGTGTGAAGATTGTGGTGGGCTGCTGCACCTAGCCTGTGGCTCTTGAGCAGTAAAACTGGGTGTGTGTGGGTTAAAAGAATCTTCACCATAATACTTGGTCTACAGTAAAGAGGTGTGAAGTGTTATCTGCTGTCTATAATTGCATGTCAAGGAAGACCACACAGGAAACCCACAACCTTCGAGCCATGCCTAGCAGGGCAGAGTCAAACAAGGACAACATGCACCATGTTCTTCCTGTGAGACACATGTAGGAGGTAGAACCTGGCAGATGTTAATTTTTTTATTAGCATTAAGTTCTTTTTGGCAAACTTGGCTAACAATGAATGAAACCCAGTGGTCAACGACTAGCATTGCTCAAATGATATTGTGCTATGAGGTGACTACTACCATCCATTCGTTGTTAATAACATTAGCATGTACAGTTAAACTATTCCTTTTATGTTTAATTCTCTTTCATGCTCTCTTTCCTTTCATGATCACCATTGGAGTCCCACAAGATTCAGTTCTTGAACCTCTGTTGTTTGATTTTTTTGTTTTTTATTATCATTTCCCCATTCTATAACATCTAAAACTACAACATCCTAAAAAAAAACACCCATTATTTTAGGATTATATATTAAAAACCCACCCAGCAGATATTTAAGAACTTGCTTATTAGAAATCAAACACTGAATGAAACATAATGTCCTTAGGTCGAATGGTGACAAGACTGAACTCATCCTCATCATCAAGTCTTAGTAAAACTGACCCTGTAAAGCGCTCCACTGATGACCCATTCCATATTACACCTATTCTCCAAGATCTTCACTGGTTTCCTGGAATGTACAGTTTACACTTCAAAATTATTCTTTTCACATATAAAGCTCTCAACAAACTTGCTTTTTACATCTGTCTAATCTTCTCCTCCCCAGACTTACCTATGATTTCATATCAGTTTCTGCTGGGCTACTAACCATTCCTCCAACATCCATAGTTTTGGTGATCAAGTACTTCTGCTTCTCGTTTCTGGAACTCTCTTCCCTCACAATTCATACAGTCTAAATTTCTCTTTTCCCCAGCCCGCTATCAACCCAAGATCTAGTCTAACTTCTCCTCAGTGTTGTCTACTCATTTTTTGTTTCTTGGTTTGTTTTCCAATTTTCTCTTTTAATGGGTTATTGTTGGTGTTCTGTTATTATAATAGTAAGCATATTATCATTGGTACAAGATTTTGAAGTCATTTTGGAATTGTGGTCCATTTATTATGAAATGTTAACACAATCTAAGGGGCACTTGGTGTGCTTAAAAATGTAAATAAAAAAAGAGGGCCTGATTTGATGACAGCAGTGAGGATGGCACAAAGCTCACAGTGGAGGAAAATGAAGGACTGTTAGGTTTTATCTCTCAGTACTGCATTAGAGTCTGGCAGACACTTGAGGCCTGAAATGAGACAGTTTGAGAATTTGTTAGAAATGAAAAATGCAAGGACAGTAATTTATTATTCTAGACAATTATCTTGAAAGAGAGATTATGTTGGGAAAAAAAAGAGAAGATGAAGAGTTTGTTGTGGCTGACTGCGGTTCAGGTTTCAGTGAGCTGAGGTGAACAGTTATGTATGTGAAGCTGAGTCAGAGCTGACCTGAGCACAGTCCCATCTAAGGCAAGGAGTGTTTGCTTGCCCCACTTAGGCGAGGAATGCAAGAAGAGACAAGAGGAATAGTTTGGATTGTTTAAAGAGCTTCATGGACACAGTACACTCTTGATTAATCATAAGCTGGTTGCTGGGGCCTTGTAAAAACAAGATCTCTCTCTCTCTCTCTTGCTTTCGCACCTTTCAGGATATTTTCTTGTTTTCTACTGAATTCCACTTACTGCCTTCTAACTGACGTTAGGCCCTCTGCATGAAAGATGGGTCAGAGTGGGGATGTTTGTACTGACATGTAATATCTGGCTCGACTACGAACAAATGTTAGTGATTCCATGGATTCCAAAGGCCACCCCCAACATTTGTTCTTCATTAGCCAGAGTTTAGAAATATGAGGTCATTCCTCTTCCAGAAAATTAAGAGGAAAGAAGTTTTTTTTTTTATACAGCACCCCCATAGTGTCCTGCATTAATGACACAACAGAGACATCTTTTGGGAGAAAAGGAGACAACTGGTTGCGACATGAATGTGTTTGTTGATCTTTGTCGCCCTCCTGTGTGTATTCAGATTTGTAGTGTAAAAAGAGGTCTTGTTTGCTTGCTTGTTTTTTATTGTCATAGGTCACACATATGTCAACATTACAATAATGAGAGATTACATACAGTAAAAAGAAGAGACATTTTTTTTTTAAGATTAAAAGATTCATGTTCAAGTGTGGTGAGAGGTCACCAAAAGGACAGTTTTATGCTTTGGGAATAGTGAAAGCAGTGTTTGAAACAGCTTTATTTATTCAATTAAATATTATATTTCTAAATATGCACTTCTGAATATGGAAAGTAAACATAAAATTAATACTGAGTTAGGAGCCCCTCTATGTGACTACAGCACTAAAATAAACCGTTTTTTAGAATTCATGATGCAATATTCCTTTGAAACAAAGTCCTAATTGTCTTGCTAATTATATGAAGAGCTGGTGAAAAGCATAGGGACTAATAGGTGAATCAACAGGGACTGCAAAAAAAATTGTTGTAATCAAAAGCATGAAGGTAGGGCATCACAGAATAATGCAAATTATTTTGGATGAGATGCCTTTTGTGGTTTTCTGTCTTAACATGTAAGAAAAGAACCCATGTGGTCACTGTATGTAGGTCAACTTTTATCATTCAGCTCAAATCCTTGAGTAAGGATAAGGGGATTGATGCTAAAGTATCTTTTTTTTTTTTCATTTTTAGAAAATTAGTTTATCTGATTATTTTTTAAAAAAAGGGAAAAATTACCGTAGCAAACTCACACAGCTATATGACCATGAAGTTATTTTACTGCACTGTCTGTGCAAATTTATGTAATACTACTACAAAATAATTTTAGTGCACACATTTACACAACGTTTAAACAAAAAAAAAAATTGAAATTGAAAAAAAAAAAGAAATCAGTGGTGTCACAACTTCTTGGCCAGCAAAAGGAGGCATTAGGTATGGAGAGCTTTTTTCCTGTCTGAACTACAAATCGAGGCCCTCTTGGAGGAAAAACTACATTTCCCGACGATGACTGAACAGAGTGCGAGAGAGACAAATTTAACGCCTAAACATTATTAGGCTGGGGTTTATAAGGGCAAACATAGCCTAGTTCAGGTTAGTTTCTATTTCAGAGCGTTTATAGCTTCCAGAAAGTCGTATTTATCGTGTAAAACCTGAAAATGACTGAGATGCTCCTCCATCTTCACGATATGACGCAGCGGAAGCTCTTGCTGCTTCCTTTCCTCCATTAGGTGAGTTCGTGCTGCGGGCGGGTTAGTCCAGCTCCTGACAAATTTATCAAAAATCTAGTCATAAATGTAGTCTAGAACACTTGTCTTTGCATTAAAGTGACTATTATTGTGTCTATTCCAGATCGCAACCATGGGCCGCCGTCCAGCCCGTTGGTAAGTGCTGAATTTTATAGTTTAGTATGAGGAGTGAGGAGAGGGCTGAAAATGGCAGGGCCTCTAACCATGTGGCAGAAGAGTGCTAACCCAGTCTAGCTGGAATTTACATATTCAGCTCAATTTACAGGACTGGTTGACCAGATTATTGCTGTAAAATGTTTATTTTGTTGTCCTCGTTTGTAAGTCCCTTAGTTTAGTCCCCCGTTGCCTCTGAAGCTAACATCAAGAGCTACACGTCCCATTAGAGAGACATTGACATTGCCTCTAAAGACTGTTATTTTGTATTCGAGTAATGTTGTAGTTTAAAATTTTTACAGACCGTAGGTTTGATTTTGGTAAAGAATGTCTACGTATCTGTCGTGTTTGTATAACTGTTTACTTTCATTTCATAGATTGTCTGCATTACGTTAAAACACTATATGAACAAAAGTATTGGGACACCTTGTAATTATTGAATTCAGGTGACCAGTTACGTCCAGTGAAGGCTTCAGTATACCAAGACATTTTGGACAAAACCATGCTTACAACTTTGTGGACACAGTTTGGGCAAGGCCCTTTTCTATTCCAGCATGACTGTGTCCCAGTTCACAAAGCAAGGTCCATAAAGACATGGTTGGATGAGTTGTGTGTGGAAGAACTTGACTGGCCCGCACAGAGCCCTGACCTCAACCCCGTCCAACACCTTTGGGATGAACGGGATGAGCTGGAATGGAGATTGCGAGTCAGGCCTTCTCATCCAACATCAGTGCCGGACGTCATAAATGCTCTACAGAATGAATGGGAACAAATTCCGACAGAAACACTCCCAACACTTTGTGGAAAGCCTTCCAAGAACAGTGGAAGCTGTTGAGAGTGGTAGCTGCAAAGGCAGGCCAACTCCATATTAAAATCTATGTATTTGAATGCAGTGTCATTAAAAGTCCCTGTTGATGTAATGGTCAGGTGTCCCAATACTTTTGGCCATTTAGTGTATATCTTAAGCAGGTATAGCTGAAGTGTTTAGTTGACGGTCACCTCTCTTCTGACAGTATTTCGTTTCCTTACTTACAGCTACAGATACTGCAAGAACAAGCCTTACCCCAAGTCCCGTTTCTGTCGGGGTGTGCCTGGTAAGGCCACACACATACACATCATCTCCAGAACACATTTGTCTCTCTGTGTAGCGGTAGCATGAGTAAAGTACAAAATCTGTTCCATGTTGTATTAAAAAGTCTAGATGTAAAAGTAAAGCTGTAGACTCAACATTGCAGTTTTATGGCCAAATTCGTTTGACATGAATACTTGCTGTCAGTCGTTGAATTTCAGTGACCTTCAAAAATCAAGCCAATACCGCACAGTACAAAATATATAAATACAATGAATACAAAACCTCATTTTTGTACTACTTCAACATTTTTAAAAATCACTTTCATTTATAATGGTCAGCCATATCTTGAGAATCTCTTTTCCAAACCTAGATCCCAAGATCAGAATCTTCGACTTGGGCAGGAAGAAGGCTAAGGTGGATGAGTTTCCCTTGTGCGGTCACATGGTGTCTGATGAATATGAACAGCTGTCCTCTGAAGGTAAGAGACAGTATTGACTGGGAAGGTATACCAACTTAGCCAATACTTTCAATTCCTGTCTTTGTTTACACAACATTTGGTTGTAGCTTTTTAAGTGACCAATATTTTTCCTAAATTCTTTTGGAAAGAAGTATGTCGTGATGCAATTCTTTTGTTTTTTGCTCCTGTCACAGTAAACCATGTCCTCTTGTTCTAGCTCTTGAGGCTGCCCGTATCTGTGCTAACAAATACATGGTGAAGACCTGCGGTAAAGATGGTTTCCACATCCGCGTGCGCCTGCACCCTTTCCATGTCATCCGCATCAACAAAATGTTATCCTGTGCTGGAGCTGATAGGTGGGTTTGTGTCCAGTTTTAAAACTGCTGCAGCTTATTAAGCCGACCAGACTAGTTGCTCGTACTGCTCTGGTGTGCAAAGGCTGCAGACAGCGAATCTTTGGTTGTGTATGAGCCCAGCTGTGAAGTGCTGGGTCCTACAAGGGACCACTGAGACATGGAACATTGTGCATTTGTTTTTCATATCAAGCTGTGCGAGTAACGCAGGCTGTTTTCTGTCATTAGGCTCCAGACTGGAATGCGTGGTGCCTTTGGAAAGCCCCAGGGTACAGTGGCTCGGGTGCACATCGGACAGGTGATCATGTCTGTGCGCACAAAGGCCCAGAACAAGGAGCATGTCATTGAGGCTTTGAGGAGAGCCAAGTTCAAGTTCCCTGGCCGTCAGAAGGTACATTTCTTAGCAGTGCTACTCATTGTGTACCTTGTAGGGAGAGCAAACTGCCGTGTCATTAACTAATTACTATAATCAAGTAATTCATTGCTTATTTTTACAGTTTATTTGTCTGTTATGATCAAGAAATTGATTTGACAAACCATGCATAGCCTTTCAGAGTACTTCACTGGCAAAAGGAAGCTTATAAAAACGTGAATATGTATTACTATACAGATTTGCACCTAATCTTTGCAAGTTTACCAAGGGTAGTGATTGGGCTAATCAAACCTGATCATTCCAATTAATGATCTGCAGCTTATTAAGCCGACCAGTTTGGTTGTCTGTGCCGTTCTGGTGTGCAAAGGTTGCAGACAGTAGATCTTCGGTTTGTGTATGTGCCCAGCTGGGTGGTGCTGGGTCCTTAAAGGGACCGTTGAGACAAATTACAAAGAATGAATTATTTTATGCAGAATGGTGAACTTTGTTTTTTTTTGTTTTTTTTTTTTAACCTCAACTTTTTTCTCTCTGCTTAGATCCACATCTCCAAGAAGTATGGCTTCACCAAGTTCAACGCAACTGACTTTGATGACCTGCTGCAGGAGAAGCGTCTGGTCCCTGATGGCTGTGGAGTGAAATACATCCCTAGCCATGGACCACTGACCCGTTGGAAGGCCCTGCATGCCAACTAAGCACTTCACACGTACCATTAGCTGTGTGAGAGAGGGCTCTCAGATTTCTGAAGTTAAATAAAATCAAGTGGTTTTGATTACAGAATATGGCTGTTTTTGAATCTCTGTCGTAGGCTTTTTTAATGTGTCTATATAAAATCACTTTATAGTTCAAGAAAAAACAGGTGCAGCGAAGGCAAAGAATCAGTTATTGAACATGCATACATGATTTCATTTGGATTAAGGGTTTGAGTTCAAAACTAAATTGATAACCACCGAATCGAGATTTTATATTAACAGTGGATATGTTTTGGCCTAGTTTTTTTTGTGCTTGGTAAGTTACATTGGAGTGAAACTGCAGTCATGAAACTGCAGTCATGAAATTTTTCAATGCAGTGACAGTTTGAGGTTAGACCTTTACTCTTGTTCCCGGTGTTAAAATGATGGATGCTATGATGGCAAACAAAGCAACTTTTTATTACAAAATTTAAAGAAGGCATGTTTAACACAGTTGTCATCTATGGTACATGAGTATTAAAACCTGAGCTACAAAAGTGGAGAAATGTGTACACTGACAATTGGACAACTTGCACTGTTGACCAAACAGGGTGTTCTCAGTTAATACAAAATGTAATTGACCCTCAAATCTGAATGTTTAACAGAGAAAACATGAGTTTTGTCTTTCTCAATGGAATGTGCACCATTACTAGGCAGCTAAATTAGAAAAAAATGATTTCCCCCCATGTTGTTTATTCTCAATTTTATAGTAAGTGTAACAAGTAACATTTTCGGCCCTTCACACCCTCTGCCATGGGCCTTCCCCATGGAGTCAGTTTATTAAGTGCTGTCCAAAGAGATGTATTGTCTCTCACTGTAAATCTCACGTTTGAGAAAGGCCCACAGGTTCTCAATAAAGATTTAAGTCGGGTGAGGAAGGAGCCAGGTAATTATTCGGTCATCTTTGAGGCCTTTGCTGGCTAGCCAAGTTGTGGAGAACTTGGGTGCGTCTGATGGAGTATTGTCCTACATAAAAACCATGGCCTTTTTGAAGCAGATTTCTTCCTGTACCACTGCTTGAAGAAAGTGTCTTCCAGAAAGTGGGAGGAGATTTTCAGTTCAAAAAGGTCACAATTGCTAATTCTTAATGACGGTGCCCTATACCAGTACCCCTTTAGCACCATGTTGGTGTCTCACTCAAAGTGGTGCTCTGCATCCACATCCAGCCAGAAGAGTATAGCCACAGTCACTCATTTCACCTGTCCATAAAACCTTTGAAAAATCTGTCTTCAGATACTTCTTTGCCCAATCTTGACTGAACTCAATTTTCTGAAGCTTATTCAGTGGTTGTCGTGTTTCAGCCTTCTTTACCCTGTCCGTGTCTCGGAGCACTCGACACCTTGTACACTTAAGGTGGATTGCAGTTCTGGAATATGGTGGCACTGGAACATAATGGTTTTCTGGTAAGTCTTTTGCTGTTAGTTTGCACCTCTTCTCCATTTTTTTGCGACCCTGTTCACTAACCACAAGAAAATTAATAGTTTAGCTACTTCGAGAGTGTTATATGCATCTGAAAGGCATTTTACAATTTATGACTATTTAGTCTCAGCTGAATCTCTTTTTTGGCCCATTTTACCTGAGATAATGAAGCTGCCTCATAATTATGCACACCTTAATATAAGGTGTTAAACACTTTAGGCCACACCTTCCCTCATTACACAGATACAAATCACCTGAAAATGACTAAATCCAAAAAGCATTCATGTTTATATGGTTTGGAGGAGTAAAATGTGCATAGAAATAAAGATAAGCTACACAGTGTAGCTAATTTCATTTGTTTAAGGCACGTGTGGTAGCTTAAGGCATGACTGACAATCACACAGCACCTAATCCTTTAAGTGCAGCTTTGGCATGGAAGAGATTCAAGTATTGGCATCAGTGCATTCTCATTTCATCTCATGTTGTCTCCAGCACATCAGTCACAATTCACTTGGAACAGGATGAAGCCAAAGATCAGAGGCAGGAGGTATGGAGGGGTGTGTGTCCGCTCACTTCCTGACTTAATCTTCAAGTCAACCTCTACAGGGTAGTGGTCACTCACTTTTAGAGCCTAAAAAGAGAAATCCAGAGTTCTGTAATGAGGCTTCTGGGCTAAAGGACTATATGTTCAGATCAGAGGTGAATCTAGCATTGCCTTAGTCTTAACACAAAAGACCACTGAGTGTTCACATCACTTAAACAGGCCTACACTCACCATCCACTTTTTTAAGAAACATCTAACATGCTTTCATGTACTGACCATTTTATCAGCTCCAGCTACCTTATAAGAGTTACAGACCATGCCTCATACCTGTTGTACATAATTTGTCAGCTGCCCTCCAACCCAGTTATCATTGGTCAGTTTCAGAAAACCAGACCGCTGTTTAATCACTGACCATTCTCAACACAACCGCGATAATGACACGTTGCAGTTTTTTTTTTTTTTAAATGCCTCAGTGTCACCACTACGTTAAAGAGTGGTCCACTACCCAAAAGTATCCAGACAAGAGCTCTTCTGAAGGGCTAATAAATTGTGCATGGATTATGATGAGCTAAAGTCTCTACTTGTACACTAGAAAGGGAAATCAATAAGGTTTTTGTTTCTAATAAAATGGCCAGTTAGAGTACACAGTACGTACAAAAGCCCTCCCAAGACTATCCGGTCACTATCAAGTCAGTGTGAGTGCTGTGTTGGGAATGATGGTCCTCAACCAGATAACATCTAATCAGTGGTCACTTTTCATTGACAGAAGGGGGATGGTATATTCGGCAGCAGCAGATGTGCTACAGTCAGTACAAAGTGCACCTATATTGACGGAGTTTCTAATAAAATGGCAGTGAGTGAAATGTAAATGTAAGTGTAAATGTATCTAATACACTGCAAATTCTGTGTAAATGTGAGTGTAAATGTATCTAATACACTGCAAAAGTAGTGTTTTTAATGAGTGTTATAGGAAAAACATAACTTTACCTCCTCCTCTGTAAGATGGTATTCACTGGCAAAGTTGAACGGCTGTGCTGAATATGGTACTATAGCCCTGAGAAGGACATCTCCATGCACAACTATCCTGTGAGAACAGATGAAGAATTAATATTATAAGACAGAGATGTGCGAAATGGGAATGCAGAGAGTGAGTACCCCCCCCCCCCCCAATAAAAATGGACTTCAACTTTGAGTGTAATGTAGACCTATTTGTGCTTGTTTTTTATGTTTTATTGGGGGGCATGCTGCTAAATCATAGGTTGAGGTGTTTATGTAATTTACTCAAAAACTTTCTGCTTGTACTTTACATTTCAGCACAAATGAGGTGCAACATAACATGTAAACAGAAAAGCCCAGATTTACCTGTCATATGCGCAGTCTGTGGATACTCTCACTGTAGTGTCCTGTTTGTCTTCTATCAGCCAGGTGAAAGAGAGATCGGTGTACAGTCTTATATTTTTCCTGTTCTTCTTGGCTACATATCCACAGGCCGCATTAAAATCACCAAGGAACATCATATCCTGTCAGACAGAAGTTGGGCATGGAGGAAGGTCATTAAAACCACAGTAACCCAGAAGGCAGAGTGTGTGAGAAACATGAATTTTTATTCAACAGCTTCCAACACAGTATTCCATCTGTAATACTCTTACCTCTGTCCTCCACCTCTGTCTAACATCCTCAAAGACATCGTAGAGCTCATCAATCTCTTTGGTGGCGTTCGTGGGGGTCGTGTGTACTGGGACCAGGACAAACTCACCAATTTCTGTAAAACACACCCACTCAGCTGTCAGTTACACTCTTAAAGTCACTGTAAAATAGAAATCTACCTTTTAACCTTGTTAGTTAATGTCTCTAGTCATATTAAGCACAATTCATCAGATCATTTAAAAGATAAAATTCTGTTTTGCTGTAATCTTTGACTGAAGTGTTATGACTCTTGATTGCTTCTAAAATGTCACCATGCACTGACGGGTGGAGAAAATGATATTAACCAATGATATCATGTTTCACCTCTTCTTCCCACCAATCTGTCACCGAGTGAAACTCTCGGCTTGCTCAGGGACCCTACCTCATACATCATAGAACGTAAATGATATATGATTTTCTATTCATTCTATTTCTGTTGTATTCTATATGATTCTATTTCTATACATTCTTAAAAGAACCAATCCACTGACAAGTTCTTTAGGGAATCTAAACTATATTTAAGAATGTACAGAGAAATCATCCAGTCTGATCTCACTGAGACACTGTTGTTATACTGCCTTCCAGAATTATTGGCAAAGATGGTAAAGATTAACAAAAACATGCTTGATCAGCTTGATATTCCACTGCAAATGTGAAAGACATCTAACCTTTCAGTAACATTATTAAGGAAAAAAAATCATGTTTAACAATTATTGGCCTTTAGTACTTTATGCACCCTTTCCTTCTCTAGACAACACCATGAAATCTTCTCGGCAGTTACAGCTACCGCACTGTTATATATGTCAATATTAAAACAACCAACAATAATAAATAATATTATTTATAGGACTGATGTGATGTCTTTTCTGAAACATTTTTATCAAAGACATTCAAAATACATCAGAAATAATACAACTGATGATATTCCAAAACAGGAAGAACTAATTACTGTCATGACAGATGTCATAACAGTAATTAGTAAATATAAATTAAAATGTCCATTTGTCATACGTGAACACACCACAGTACACAATGTGTACAGCACAAAATTCATTTGCTGCATTTAACCCATTCACCAAGTGAAGCAGCAGGCAGACAGGAACACAGCACCCAGAGAGCAGCATGTGGCACCACTAGCAGTCTTGAATTTTAACCTATGACCTTCTGCTCACAGGGGCAACTCCCTAACCACCATGACACCAGCTGCCCCACAATGGTCTTGTCAGAAGTAGGACTCGAACCCACACCTCCAGGGGAGGCTGCGACCCGAACGCAGCTTCTTAGACCACTCAGCCATTCTGACTTAAGGCCTAGATGTGTATCAGGGCATGTTGGTGCGTCTTCCTTTATACATTAACTAAAATAAAAAGAAATAGGTGAGAATATTTGCCAGTACCTGACAGCTCCTTCTTACTGTCTTTTTGAATATTGAATTTACTTTAGAAACTGAATAACAGGTGAGGCACAAACACATTGTCATATGAGGGAACTGAAGTTTCTGTTTCAGATAGTTGGATTTTTCTGACATGCTACCACACTATATGTGGACACCAGACACTAATCATATAATGTCGAAATAAATAAAAGATAAGCCTGTTTCAGTAATACCTCTGCGTGGCGGGAGCAATCTTGCCTTTCTCTGCAGTGCTCATAATTACACAGGTGTGAAATCCAACCTCACATCCGGTCCTGAAGTTATTGTTTACTGTGCTACTGTGCTACACTATGGGGTTTTATATATATATATATATAACCCCATAGTATTATATAGTAAATAGTGATTTTACAGACAGTATCTGAATATGTTACCTGTTGAAGCCCAGTATTACTTGTAGTTCCCATCAGAAACCTGGTTTTACTCAATCAGTACTACATTAAATTAAATTAGGAGCTTCTGGTAGAATTTCACAAATCTAAGCAATTGAGGCATTGAGGAGAAACTTTTTAGTGCGTTCTTGTTTGTTTGCATTTATTCTGATGTTAACTTTGCTAGCAGAAAGATACTTTATCACACGCTGAGAAAAACAGCTGTAAACAATTTACAAAGGTGCCTAAGTGCTGTATATATACACTAGTTAGGGATATTCGGTTTTCAGGTGAAATGTCAGGATGAAACTAAAATGCACTATAACCTTTACAGGTGAACTTCATGTGACCTTCCCTAAACGTTTGAATGCACATGCTCAACTGTTCAATGTTTCAGTACTTTTTACACAACTTGCTGCTCTCTGACAAAGAGCTTAACGGCAAAATTCACAACAGGTGTTTGATCCATGAATCGACCAATAAATGTCCTGGTTCAATCAGAATTAGTATTTAAACAGTCCTCCTCATCA
>JBBPCZ010000142.1:24174836-24210767 GCA_037974445.1 Brycinus macrolepidotus | reverse complement strand
TTTGGAGTGGCCAAGTCAGAGCCCAGACCTCAACCCAATAGAGATGCTATGGAATGACTTGAAGAGAGCCATACACTTGAGACTTCCAAAGAATATGACAGAGCTAAAGCCGTTCTGCCTAGAAGAATGGGCTAAAATTCCTCCTGAACGATGTGCAGGTCTGATCCACAGCTACAGGAAGCGCCTGGTTGAAGATATTGCTGCCAAGGGGGGCTCAACCAGTTATTAATTCCAAGGGTTCACATACTTTTTCCATTAGCACTGTGAGTTTTTTATGGTTGTCCTCAATAAAGACATGAAAGATCAGAATTTTTTGTGTTATTAGTTTAGGCACATTATATTTGTCAATACCCTTGACTTTGATGAAGATCAGATCACATTTTATGAAATCCCAAAAGGTTCACATATTTTTTCTTGCTACTGTATATACGCACATATATACACACACAAACCACCAGCCTAATACTGCGTAGGTCCCATTCATACCACCAAAACAGCTGTGACTCATTAAAGTATGGACTCCACAAGACCACTGAAGGTGTGCTGTGGTATCTGCCACCAAGACATTAGCAGAATTCCTGTACATTGTAAGGTGAGGCCTCTTTGGATCCTGCACAACCCACAAATGCTCAGATTGCGATCTGGGGAATTTGGAGGGCAAGTCAGCACCCTGAGCTCTTTGTCATGTTCCTCAAGCCATTCCTGAACAATGTTTGCAGTGTGACAGGGCACATTCTCCTGCTGAAAGAGGCCACTGACATGTGTGAATACTGAGGTGAACTCAGCAACAATGTTTATGTAGGAGGTACATGTCAAAGTCCCATCCACTTGAGAGCCAGGATCCAAGGTTTCCCAGCAGAACATTGCTGAGGGCATCATACTGCTTTTACCAGCTCGCCTTCTTCCCATAATGCACCCTGTAATCTCTTTACCAGGTAAGCAATACAACTGCACCCAGCCATCTACATGATGTAAAAGAATTTTCAACAGACCAAACCAATTTGGTTCTTTGCTCTATGGTACAGTTCTGATGCTCAGGACCCATTGTAGGCACTTTTGGCAGACTCAGCAAGTTCACTCTGGCCAGTCTGCAGCCATGTTCCCCCATCATAGACATCTTTTTCAGCAGTTTGGGCTACAGTAGCTCTTCTGTGAGACGTTTTAATGTTATAGATGACCGATGTATTTATACAGAGAGAGACAGAGAGTGAGACTTGACAAACTTAACAAACTATTAATATGATTTGCTAGCACTACTGGTTGATACAGCCAGTTCATACTCTTTTGGTCTAACAACCCAGTGGAAGAGATATATAATATATCCCTCCTTCTGGACCAGGGCTGGGAACCTGTCTTCTAGGCCAGCGGATCTTAAACTGATCTGCAGGATCCACATTTTTGGCTTATCTCTGTGTGTTAGTTGGGTTGGAGCAAAAATCTGGTTCATCTGGGAGTCCAGACCTGTAAGGACCACTGGTCTAGGTTCAGTCTTGCTGCTTTCTTTACTGCTCTTCGAGACTTTGTGGAAAATGAGAACTGGTCTAGAAACAGCTGTTCTTCTGAAAGAAAGCAGATTATTTTATTTGGACTACGGCTAGAACCTAGAGGCCATGCCAAACAGTAAGCAGCCACAGGTGATTGCACAAGAATTATAAAACAGAACTTGAAAACATGGTTGGTTTTGAAATGAGCTCCTATGTGGACAAAACATATTGATTTAATGAAGTGATTTTCAGGAAGAATGTAATTGTCAGTTGTTGTCTAAATATGTTATGTTATAAATAAAACTGAGCAATAAATGTCATGTAATATTTGTGTAGACAGAATAATGAGAATGAAAGAATTATAGGCTTTTTCACATTTGTTTTCCAAATACCAAAGTTGACAAATTAGCCAGGTAGCTGCTTTATGTAACCTGCGGTGATGAATTAATGGCTGAGCGGCAGCATGTGATGCAGGGTCACTCAGCCAGGCTTTCCCTGCTCACTTTCACATCTGTTGAGCCGTTCACAGTTCCCATGATGAATCAGATACACAGCTGCAGGCACTGAAATATCCGGGCTGTACGGAAAGGTCTGCCTGCAATAATAAGTAAAATCTTTCTCCCCAAGCCTTTCTCTTCCTCTTTCTCTGCTTTTTTGGTCTCTGTGTGTGACTGCTAGTGCCTCTTGTCTTTTGTTTCATGTTCTGTTTTTCTGGGTGCGCAGAGGGAGATGGAGGACTAGCCTTTTAAAAGTCTATTTGTTTCAGCAGATGTGGTCCTATGAATTGTATCCACCTATCGTCCTCTCATCGAGCAATGGATTTGAAGGGGTATTAAATGTCCTAACAAAATGTTCTCTCCAGAATCCTTCATATCTAAAGTAGAAGGTAAGCACAGAGTGAAGTGTGAGGACAACTCGTTCTGCTAAAGCTATCTGATACTCTTCTGCTAAACCCAGGGGACAAGCAGAGGGGGTGAAGTTTCAGAAAGTATGGAGTCTGGGAAGAGTAGATTTTATGGGCAGGTTTTCTCCGTCAAGAGCAGTGTGCTGTATTTTTGATAATTTATCGGTGGCACATTAAATCAAGTTTTCCCCTTAAGACAGTTAAGAGCTTTTCCTTGACACCCCATTCAGTAACATGTATCAAATGAACGCAGCTGTGTTGGGTAAAGGAAGCCGTTGGGTAACGGCCGCAGATGGAGAGGCATTGCCATGTTTCCATGACTGGCTATTCAGCAAAGGTGAACTGAACACTCTTTTCATGTAAGACATCTTTTGGGTTCTTTAACATTTTCCTTACATTTTAGTTTCCACATATGACATTTGTGAGGTTTTATACACCAAAAACAATCGTAGTTAATTTTTACATGACCCCTTTATCTCTTATGATTAAGCGATTTCCTCTGGGATCAGTGAAGTTTTCTGATTCTGATTCTGATAATTAAAACAGCATGTTTTTGTTACTGTGCCTGTAGGACTGACATATGGAAATGATCTCTTCTGATTGGCTGCCTACTTCAAAAAGCAGTCAAGATAGAGACACTCAGAACTTTATAATGGATAGGCGGAGCCAAACTGCTGTTGACTGAGTAGGTGGATGTATGTAAATATGTGCCATTACGAGAACAGTGAATTTAAAACAAGCCAGATTTGCAGCAAAATTTGCATGTATGGAGCTTATAGACTGGGAAGTAAACTGTACATTTTGAATTATAGTTTATGTACTGCAACACCCTTATTTACTGAAAAAAAGTTTTTTCATTATATGGGCCCTTTAACGTTAACTGTATTTAAATGAGCTTGGGCCAAGATTCCTGAACTAATAATAATTTCCTGTTGAACTCACTGTCCTTTATTTCCATTACTGGTGCTCGGGTTTGTCCCTGACTAGATTTTTCCTCCCTACAAGGTTCTACCCATTTTCCAAATCAAAGTTTTCTTCCCATGAAAATATCTCTCTTTCCATGAAAAGGCTCCTTCATTCCTCATGCAGGTTTTTCTCTCATTAAAGGAGGTAAACAGTGGGCTTTGACTTCGCTTCCAAGGCTACACTGTCTGTGGATAAATCACTAGCAGATTCCCAAATAAATTTGCCTCTTGTAATGCTCAGAGAGCATCTGGTGTATTGTGTATGCCCCTCACACATTATTCTTCAGACATAATAAAATTTTAAAGACTTCATGTGTTTTTTTTTTATTTTTATAAGAGTCCAAATAAGGTAATAAAAGAGTGTTACGTGAAAGAAGTACTGTTTTAACGTGGGGGGAGCATCTACCTGACTTGACCTGCAGCAGCACACAGTGGGTTAAGAGACCCTTGCACAGTCTCAGTAGTTTAGAGGCAACCACTCGGCAAAATCACTTTAAAAGGTCTCTCCTTCCAGACTCACATTGCACTGCCCCTTGCAGTCCAGCACACACTGACAAGGGCAAGCACCGCTTCTCCACTTGAGAAGATGGAAATCAGGATGTTACTCTTCTATTTTATGATTGTGCCATGGACTTTCTGTGCAGCAGCACGAAAAGAGAAAACAGACCCTCGAAGCAAAGGTTTAGCAAAACTACAGGACTTTAACGGACTCCAGACGGAGGTTTTCATGGAGGCCAAGAAACCGAAGGTAAGAAGTCTGATCAAGTCCTATAAATGATACTGAGAAACATATGTTGGAATAGACCTGTAGTTTGTGGCTGTATTCCAGAGCCCAGTGTCATTATGCGTTTGGAACAAATAGTTTACAGTTTCTGCGCAAAGAACTGTCCCCCAAATCAGCACTTTCCTCAATATTTCATAAAATACTGGAGAGAAAAACAATTCTTCACAAACATACTTCTTCACAGAATACCTGCTATCATAAATCTGGACCCACAAATGGCATGCAACGGAAAGTGTAATCTGTTAAATCCATAATGGGATGGTGTCCAATTCTCTAAAGCACAAGCAGCTCAGTACACTGTACCTCATCTGAAATGAGCGACCGAGGAATTGGGTTGCTGATTTTAGATGCATTATGCAGGAAGCACATTAGAATTGCTGTTGATTATCTTGTCACTCCTCGCATGTAAATCTACAGAAAAAGATCACTACAGACATGGACTATGAAAGTCCTCTTGATGAAGATGACCTAAGCCCAGCAGCGGAGAAAAAAGATGCAGGTGATATTTGGATTCACATAAGCATTACTATCTGAATTTGTGGCGTACTGAGTAAATAAAAAAATTTTCCCCCCAGATCTGCCTACTTGCTTGCTGTGTGTATGCTTGACCGGATCGGTGTACTGTGAAGAAGTCAGCCCAGAGATGAAAACTGTGCCAGCTTTGCCGAGAGAAACTGCGTACTTCTATGCGCGCTTCAACAAAATCGCCAAAATTGCCAGCAAGGACTTCGTTGACATCGGTGAGGAGGGTTGCTCTGGGTATAGCTGCATAGAGTGTGCAACATCTGGCCCACAATCAGTGTAATGAAAGCTGCCATGAGCACTGTTTTCCAATCCTTTTAATACTTGCTGGAGCCCAGAAAAGAGTTTCTAATAATTAATAAAGGGACACAGTTAGTAACATGCATACTTGCATCCTACAGTGGTGCCACGGTAGTATCTAGAGTGACATTTCTTAGTTAGAAAAATCCCCCAATTATATACCCTGAAAAGTGGGAGGAACTTTTTTCACTAGCAGGTAAATGTAAAAAGTAAAACGTTAGCTAATATTCTTGCTAGGAAGCCATCTATCTTATTACGGTCATATAGATCTTTAAAAATGTGCTATGTCTGACACTCTGCCAAAGTGTCATTACTAAGAAGAGAACCGATTACTCAGATGACATAAATAGCTCATGAGATGAGAACAACAAACTAAAATTAGCAAGCTAGCTGACTATTAAGATACCTTAGTTTGTCATCTTTTCTCCGACTGGTTTTTTTTTTGTGGAATTAAGACAGAATCTCTGTTTTCTTTACAGTTTTGCTTGGTTGTATTGACCAGCTTTGATCAGTCAACTGATGTATTTGTCTGATACTGGGTAATGTAGTAAGAGAATATTGATGGAAAGAATTTAAATATCGGCAAAACTAGTGAGGCTGTGGGATATAACGCTATCCTACACAATACTACGCAACACAACATATTCCACTCTAGTTTTAGCCCCTTAACCATGACATTGCTAGGACACAAGAGTAGTTGCCTTTACCTGGCTGTCTAAATCACCCCTTTTATGAAACTGTAGTTCAAAAAACCCTTATTGCAGAGCCTCAGACACAGCAGTTTAAAGATGTTGTCTTCTGTATAGTTGACAGCCCTGTAAATATATTTGACATTTACATTCATTGCAGCCACGCTGAAAAGGATTGACCTGACCGGCAATATCATCTCAGAGATAGAGGACGGAGCGTTCTCTAAACTGGACCAACTCGAGGAACTAACGCTGGCTGAGAACCGACTGGTCAAACTACCAATGCTGCCTGCCAAACTCGTCTCACTCAACGCTAATCACAATCTACTCAAAACTAAAGGGGTCAAAGCCAATGTTTTCAAGGTAACTTGAATGTTTAGTTGTTTAGTTAAACACTTTATAGACATATTTTATTGCTCAGATATATCTAACTCGCATTCCTTCTCTTTTGTTACAATGCCAATTTGCATTTTCTGGAGTAGAAACTCAGCAAACTGGCATACCTCTACCTCGGTGACAACGAACTGGAGGCCATTCCACCACTTCCCGAGACCCTGCGTGTCGTCCATCTCCACGTCTGTTCATCATTAATATACTTAAACATACATGCTGACAGTGTCACATAGTAATGTAATCCAGACTATTTAATCAGATTACAAAAATGAAGGAGTCATAATTCCTCATGCTCATGCTAAACATTACAAGATACTTTATGGATTTCAGCAGAGGTATGGTAGATGTCTAATAGTTTACTTTTATCCAAATATCTGTGCATGAAGATATAAAAGGTGAGAAAATCTCTGGGTATCAGAATCTCCACTTTGCATTGCAGTCTAGCTATCTGCCCCGCTGTCTGATTCCAAAGAAGCTGGGTTGCTTTATTACAAAATCCCCAAGAACTAGACTTACGCAAGAGAAAGAATGAACTGGCAACACTTCCATCTCAACAAGATCGTGATAAATTATGTTCCACTGAACAGTGTAGTCCTTGGCACTCTTGACAAATTTGAAACCCAAAAATAAAACAGATCCCTGTTTATATATTTCCACAGATCCATTCCAATTATCTTAAAGAGAAAATGATAACACTCTAAACTGAAAAGTCTGTCGCTCCATGTAACAAGGGAAAACAAACTTGGATATGAAACTGGAAGCAATTCAAACCCAGAGTGGATTAAACTTCGGGTTGAAGATAATATTACCAAGCACTTCAAATAATCTATTACCTGTAGATATAATCAGTACATTATATAACCACTGTCTGAACTACTCAACCGTTACTAATAACTGTGTTACTAATATTTTTATTTAAAAATTAATGAAATTAAGAACACAACCAGTCTCAGCTAACCACTAACATCACTACTCACAAAATAATGCAGATGTTTTTTTCTCCTTGTTCTTCAGAACAATAACATAACAACCCTGACGGACGAGACATTCTGCAAGGGCAACGACACTCACTACATCAGGTATAACATGCAGGAGGTGCGGCTGGATGGGAATCCAGTAGTACTGGCCCAGCATCCCAACAGCTTTATCTGTCTGAGAGCTCTACCAATTGGACACTACAAGTGAGCTGGAGAGACGGAGGGGAGGCTGTCTAGAGAGCGCTCCCTCTGTGATCGGCCAACTGGCACCTGGCCTCACTATGATGAAGTTTGGTTGTTATTCCAAGCACTCTTAGCATCTGCATAAGGCTTTAAAAGCTTCAAAGTTTTCTCTCTAAGAGTTTACTTAGCAGAAGCAAGATATTGTTTGTAAGGGCATGTGACATATGGAAAAGTAAACTTTTTTTTTTAACACATAACCATTTTACTACTTTTTTTTTATTTAACATGGCACAGTTAAAGATAAAGGTACAGGAAGTTGCAAAATGTGTAATGTCAGTAAATCACACCAAGGTCACAGTAAAATCATGAATTTGGTAAATGGATTATTACAAAAGTGACATTCTGTAATGCAGAATCTTCTAATCTTTTCATTAATAAACATCTTGAATGTTGAACTAAAGTCCTTTTTTGGTCAGGGTTGGGTTTCCCAAAAGCATTTTAGTACAAAGACAATCCTTAAAGCATGCTTTTGGGAAACGGGATCCTGGTCGGCTATCTTCGCTTACAGAACAAAACATGTATTTCTGGACAAATGTGCCTCATATGACAGCAGGAAAGTCTTAAATCCACCATGCTGAAAAGTCTCATCTTTCTCTGTGTTTTATTGTGTTTGGGTTTTTCATACTTCGCAGGCTTTTGTGAAGATTAACCTAATGTTCATTTTGGTTCTGACTCGGGAAGTATAATCAATCCATCCTCTATTTTCTGCTGGTACTCCCTCTCAGAGCGTTTTCTCCTGTAGACATCATCTAAAAGAAAAAACAAACATTAAAAAGCTGCTACAAATTAGACCCTGGTTTATGGTCTGATTTATGCCATGAATGTCAGTCAGAATTCATAACCCTTTAACTTCCAACATGGGGTGCAAAGTCAGTCTTGGGGAGGCCATACTCTGCAGAGCTTAGTGTTTTCCCAAGACACTGCATTTTCACCTAGTTAATATTTTGTAGTTGTTTTCATTTAAAAATATATATTAATTAAAATATAAATTTTAAATATAGAATTATACAAATATATATAAATTCCCAATGCGTATGTATTAAAGGGTCAATGGCAGGAAATAATTGTGGGAGCTGGAAGTTGTTGTGGAAGTAGTTTGTATTTGCTGAGTGAGGAGTACAAAAAAAGAAGAATAAAACTTTAAAAATGTGTAGAACAGGCCGGGTGGTGGTCACTGTGGTGCTTGCTTGATGTGAAATACATTCTGGAAAAATTGACTACCACATGTCAGCTCTTGGTGCATCCTTGAACCTATTTATTTATTTACTGTAAATTCTGAATTGGTACAGTACTTGGACAGGTGATGTCACTTGTTCATTAGAACTCAAGTACTGAAAAGAAAGTGAGATCAGAAGGTCGTGGGTTCGAATCCCAGGACTGCTAAGTGACACCACTGAGGTTCCTTTGAGGAAGGTACCATCCCCACACGTTGCTCCCCGGGCACCGTGTCGCTGGCTGACCACTGCTTCACTTGGTGAATGGCTTAAACACAGAGAAAGAATTTCACACTGTTCACCTGTGACTATAAGGGGCCACTGTACTCTAGTCAGGTGTGCTAAATGAGGAGAAAGCATAAAAAACAGGCATATTGTATGGTCTCCAGGATTATTATTTAAAAACCCTGGTCCTGGAGGTTCACATTTTAGGGGTTTCACAAAATGTAGTCAGTACTGTTTTAATTGCTACTGTTTTAAATGCTGATGAAGATTCACATTATAGTGTATCAGTGCATTTAATAGCAAAGGGTATTGCGCAAAGGCAGCGCACACCGGTGCGTAGTAACATGATCTTACATCCTGAAGGTTAAGATTTTCACAAGAAGCTACTTACAAAACGTCTCTCTTCCTATTCTCACGTTAATCATGACCCACTCCATGACGCCTCCAATGCAGAAAAAGAAGGGCAAAAACCGGTAGATCCCAAAGCGTTGTTTTCCTGGTATTAGACTCAGGATGTATTTCAAGTTCTTACTCTTTCTGAACATCTCCTTCGAAAGATCTCGCCACCTAGATGTCAATGTGCTGGAGCAGCGAGGTGTGATTAGTTAATGAAGTGCCATTGACAGTAGTGTTGTTATTCAGCTAGACTGTAATATTCCGGTGCCCTTCTTCACGAACTCATGTGTCTCCTGCAGGCTGACATTATGGAACAATTGCGTAAATGTCATGCAGTGTTCTGATTGGTCAGAGACGGACTGTACCAAGTCAGCTTTAGTGAGGGGACGCAAGCTTCAGGAGCTGCATTCACAGCTGCATTAGTCATCTCTCACCAAAGCAGCCCACGGGGATACTGTTGTAAACTCATACCATTCAAACACACTATATGGACAAAAATATTGGGACACACTTCCTAATTATTGGACTCAGGTGTTTCAATCATACCCATTGCCCCAGGTGTATAAAAAATCAAGCATACCAAGACATTCTGGACAATGCCATGCTTCCAACTTCTCTATTCCTGTGCCCAAGTGCACAAAGCAAGCTCCATAAAGACATGGGTGGATGAGTTCGGTGTGGAAGAACTGGCCTCCCCCGCACAGAGCCCTGACCTCAACCCCATCCAGCACCTTTGGGATGAACTGGAACGGAGACTGCAAGCCAGGCCTTCTCGTCAAACAAGTGCCTGACCTCATAAATGCTATACAGAATGAATGGGAACAAAATCCCACAGAAACACTCCAAAATCTTGTGGAAAAGCTTCCACGAAGAGTGGAAGCTGTTATAGTTGCAAAGAGGGACCAACTCCATATTAAACTCTGTATTTAAATACAATACCATTAAAGTCCCTGTTCGTGTAATGGTCAGGCGTTCCAATACTTGTGTCCATACAGTGTACATTTAAAGCATGTTAGAAACCATCCTGTCAATTTCACCTTACCTTGTAAACCTGCAAATAGAAAAAAAAAATCTACTTCTACCAAAACAAGGCAACATCCCAAGTACTCAACCATCATGTTTGTAGTACTGTAGCTTTTACATTTAGCTTTTACATAATCCAGGGTTTACACAACTGCATTCAGCAGTTTGGTGGTGTCTCTGCTCAGACACACCTGGTTCAATTCATCTTTTCACGGCCATGTTGAGGTGGGTGTATTTGGGTAGGAGAATCATCAAATTGTGCCCACCAGGATCAAACACTACCAGCAGTAAAGCACTTAGTTAAACACTACCAACAGTAAATTGTTTCTCTTTTTAAAGTCTTAACTTGACTGTAAATTAATTCAACCCCTACCACATTTGTTTTGTTTGTTTCACTGTACATTTTTATTTGCATTTCAGTGTATACATGTGCGATAATCTTTTGTGTTGTTTACTGCTTCAGAAGCAGAACTCACAGGGGAAAAAACTGGCCACTACTTTAAAAAAAAAAAAAAGCAATAATAAAATGGATTTCCAATATGACATTATTTTAATACTTTAGGTATATGGTAAAAACCATGCATGCAATCAACACTTTGATGATGCAGATTGTGCACAATCACTTTTCTCTTGGGTAAGTCATTTTCTGGTGCCTTTTTTAACTACACAATTGACTTAAAAGGTGTTTATAGATTGTTTCTGGGTGTTAATGTCTCTTAAACATGGTACAATATAGAATTACAATATAGATTTTTTTCATGAAGAATACTGACTTGCCTGATGTTCCCTTTTATATTAACTCCCCCCATGTCCCTCCCCTCATTGATGAATTTGGTCATACAACAAACAATGAAATATATACAGCTTAAGTAAGTTATTGAATTGGCATCAGCAGCAACCAAATGGGAGGTGTAAGTTTTAAATCTGGTCTTTGTCAGTCTTCTACTTTGTAGGCCAGCCTGCAAAAAGTCCAGTGGTGCTCCACTGTGTTCTCATTGGCACGCTCACTCATGTGGTGCACTCGAGTGTTTCGAATTGTGAACCCCTGTTTCGTGATGTAGTCCATGAGGTGGACCCTGAGAGACACCTCTTGATGGTAGTCACATGGTCCGAAGGTGAAGGACACCTGACAGTCTCGTGTGTCCATCATGTGTTTGTTCCACTTTGTGAAGTTGTTGGAAATTCCCTCCAGCAGGGAGTGAACCTTGGTTGTTATGGTCAACTGTGTGATGATGACAGCTACCGGATTTGAGTACTTAGAGAGCTTGCGGGTACTAGACAGCTCCACCATCTGTTCGAAGGTGTCCAGAGGATACAGTGGCTTTGGGTCATTGAGGCATTGGATTAAGGGCTCAATCTGATAAAAGTCAGCTTCTTTACGCAGAAGATCCATCTCCATGAAGTCGCCTGGTAGGGTGAGCTCGGATGTGCGTAGGAAGTTTAATATGTAGCGGAACAATGTCCCATCCCGGTCGATAAAGTAGTTTCCTTGGGCATCCCGCGTGGTTGGGAAGTCGCCACGAAACATAGCCCCCAGCATAGAATCTGGGTAACGCTGAAGCGTGGCGATCGAGGTGGTGTAAAGGTGACCTCCAACATTTAAGGTGACTGGGTGAGTCATCTATAAAAGATGATGGACAGAACACTGAAGACACACAGAGGACAGATATGGGATGTTGACTCCAGAACAGTTCATGTATTTACACAGCTTCTCTGGGTCAATAAAGCAAACATAAAATAAGTGTGTAAAAAATAGCAATAAAAAAAAAAAAACTATTTACCCTATGCCCCCAGTCCCCATTATCCATTTGATAAGGATATGTGGACAATTCTGGCACACAGAGAAAGTTCAGGTAATGGGTTGTTTTTGATCTGAGAAAGTGAGACACAGTACAGTTAGTACTGAAGTCAAACGCAGCACATCATATACATGAGACAGGACATGACAAGCTATTAGAAAAACACTCAGCTAAGACCATTATCTATATCAAAACGCCTCAAACGGACCAGAAAGGGGAAGCATGGTATTCAATGAGTTGTTTAAACATTAACTTTAGCTATAAAACCATATGATGTTTAAGATGGGTGATTTATTTTGGTATCCAGGAGTACTGGAAAACAAACATAGCAAAAGCGTTTAGAAAAAATGCCATGTTTTATCTGTTAATGCCGTTTTCGTGATTTAATACGAAATTCGACCACACCGACTGATGTTTACATTCTGCAAATTCCTGCTCCTGGCATTAGTGGCTAATTAGCAGAGCTAGCCCGTTAAGGCTGGGTGGCTAGCTAGCTGTAAACTGTTACTATGGCTTTTTTCTCTGGAAAATGACATAAACAAACGAGAGACACACATTTTGCATAACAGTAGGGGATATAAAACAGACGCAAGCTTACCTAGGGTCAGTGCTGGGCGTTAGAATGGGGGGAAAGAAGAAGTGTGTGCTGCTCAGGGCTGACAGTGCATTGCAGTCTTGAGTTAGCATGCAGAGCCTGCCTGCTGTGGGTCACGTGACCCACACAGGCTGCCACTCACAGTAATTGAAGCTGTGGCTGAAATAAAAGAGCACATCTGCACAAATATCTGTAATATTTCTGCCTAAGCTAAATCTTTTGTTTCTCCTCCTCTTTAAAGAACAAGTGTTGGCTTTATCCTCCAACGAATCAAACACACAAACCAGTCAAACATGACATTTGTTTATTTAAGATCTATTTGTATAAAGTGCGGGGGGTCACATCAGCGATACACTTTATGGACAAAAGTATTGGGACACACCTGTTTTTTAGAGTTTGGGCTTCCAGTGAAGGGCAATCTTAATGCTTCAGCATCACCAAGACATTTTGGCCAACGCCATGCTTCGTGCACACCCTTTCTATTTCAGCCAGGCCTTCTCGTCCAATAACAGTGCCTGACCTCATAAATGCTCTACAGAATGAAATGGCAACAGATTCCCACAGAAACATTCCAAAATCTTGTGGAAAGCCTTCCAAAAAGAGTAGAAGTTGTTATAGCTGCACAAGGGGGGGGGGGACAAACTGCATATGAAAGTCTATGTATTTGAATGCAATGTCATTAAAGTCTTTGTTGGTGTAATGGTCAGGCGTCCCAATACTTTTGTCCATCTAGTAGACATATTAATATTAGATTTTTAAAAGTCCATGCAGTATCTAAAGTTCTATAT
This sequence comes from Brycinus macrolepidotus, assembly GCA_037974445.1. Taxonomy (NCBI): domain Eukaryota; kingdom Metazoa; phylum Chordata; class Actinopteri; order Characiformes; family Alestidae; genus Brycinus; species Brycinus macrolepidotus. Next base: position 24,197,466 of record JBBPCZ010000142.1, on the reverse strand, counting down.
AGCGTAAAATGACAACAGGAGAAAGTAGTCTACTTGTCTGGGACAGCACCTTCATACTGATGAATCAGTCTAAATATTATGTCAACATCTGTGTATTATGGTGCTTATTCAGTATTTCTTTTTGGTTGTGGCACTCGCCACGTTCTGCTGAGAGATGATGAACTCCAAGATGAGTTTGGCGGTGCGCCGTGGCCGCTCCATGACTACAGAATGACCACATTTCTCCAGCAGGTCCACGCGACAGCCTGGCACCGCCTCAGCAAGCACAGATGCTCCAGACACATCCACTACCTATAAAGAGAAAAGGAGAGAATGTGTGTGGTAGTAAAATTTATGACTCTATTACAGAATCATTCAAACGCAGTTTCTATACATTACAGGCCAGAAGTTTGGGCCCACCGTCGAATAAAAAGAAAAAAAATTAAAATAAACAAAATGCTGCTCTTTCATAGTTTTATTACAAGAAAACATTACAAATACTTAAAAGAAATGTAATTGATTGGTTTTCAATATGTTATAGTCTATAGTAACACATTATTTAGCCACAAAGGCTCAAACTAGTGGTTTTGAAGAAGACAGATCAGGTCTGTCTTTAGTGCACTGACATTCACTTTGTGTTTGATCATGAAAAAGCAAAAGTATCATTCTTCAACATGATAATGATCCCAATCATTCTTCAAAATTGTTCCAACATTATATCCAGGCCAAAGAAAAGCAAAATGTTTTGAGAATTATATCTTGGCCTTCCCAATCTCCAGATCTTTCTCCCTTTGAGCTGCATGGGACAAGCTGGACAGACAAGTTCGAAATGAGCGTCAACCAAATGAGACAGAACTGTTTGCGTACTTGAAATGGTGCTGGGAGTCTTTGGACACAAGGTATTTCCAAAAATTGCTGGAAAGGATGTGGTGAATCTGTGCTGCTGTGATAAAGGCAAGAAGAGGTTATTTTGATGAAACTTGTACATAAGCTTTAGCCTCCATTAAATTACACTTAGAGTGTATATTGTTACATTGCAGTTCAAAACCAGTCAGTTACATTGGTTGTAAGTCTTTCTAATGTTTTCTTGTAATCAAATTTTGAAAGAGTATCGTTTAATTTGTAAAAATCCAAGGGTGGGCTCAATCTTCTGGCCTGTAGGGTATCTATCCTTGCACACATACCTGGTCCTGCTTTCCCCAGATGATTTGCAAAGGAGTGGTTATCAGGTGCATGTGTTCATGTAAGGCATATTTAGAATTCTCCCCCATAATCTCCATGAAAACTACACAATTTGAAAAAATAAGAAGACTATAGATTTTACTGTGCAATACACAATTCATAACCATAGTCACTTTACAATTACGCAAACCAAAATGCTGATCTGATGCTGAGTGAACACTATTTAGACTGACCTTCATGATAAAAGTCATTGTGCGGAATTCGTACATCTACCAGTCCCTGAAGAATCTGAGAATAAGACAAATAGTCATATATTAGCCATCTCTGGACATGTATTCAATGTAAAACACACCTTCACAAACACCACAGATGTCCAGACAGTGGCCCATACCTGTTGGGGAACTCTGAAGCGCACATGCGAGCAGAGCTTCAGCATGTCTTCCATCTCCTCTGGGGTGGCCGGGATGAGAGGGATGCTCAGTGTGTATTCACTGTTCTGCAGTTCATGCATTTGGTTGTCAAACTTGGTCATGCAAGGGTACTTTAGCCCTGGAGTGGTGGAATGTGTATGTAGATTAGGGTGGAGCAGCAAAACTCTTTTGGATGGTCGACTGTAGACTCTAACTGTAACCTCATTCCAGAACTTGATCCTAACTCTGACCAAAATCTGGTTTTGATCTTAGCTCTAATCCTACAGGAATTCAGCTAATAGTGTATTCTCCACGTTTCATCGGTTGAGAACCATCCAAATAAAGTGGGACAAACTTGTACTACCTCAGCGTGTTATTATTATTATCACGATAGCGCTAACCAACAATTATGTTACATCAGTTACAGAATGTTATGGGGGAGGGGGAGGGCCATCCTACCTACCCAGAGAGAGCGAGACCAGTTGCGCTCTCCTGGACTCCCACCACGGATGGCAGTGGCACCACTGATGATGGGGCCAACAGCAGATTTTAAATATTTTTTTGGCCTTGAATTAAGCAGATATGTAGAAATGTAGTAATAAATGGCTCATATTTGAAATTAACAATGCCCATAGATTTCTCTTCTAAAAAAAAAGTACTCATTGTACTACAATGTACTAAATTTTTTTCTTATTTTAAGACTTTAGATACAGTGCCTTCCACAAATATTGGCACCCTGGTAACATGATCAAAGTCGGCTGTAAAATCATTCTTTATTGCATGTTCTTTTTGATCTTTCATTCATAACAGCAACCAAAATCTAATCTTTTACAATGACGGAAAAGAAAAAAAAATGAAATCTTATCATAAAACAAATATTGTTCTCAAATCTATGTATGCCACAATTAATGGTTGGCACCCTTAGCAATTCTTATGTGTAAAATCTAATTGAAGAGTAGTCATGCATGTTCCATATGTTCGAATAGAAACACCAAAAGGTCAGCTATGATCTCCTGTTTCACTGGGTGTTATGAGGTGTTTCGCTGGGGTATAAATATGAGAAAGACCAGAGGGTAGATCAATGATGTGTGACAAAAGGCTTCACAAATTACAAAAAATTGCTACATGCAAGAAAATAGCTAAACAAAGTTCCATTTTCAATATCTGGGCAATAATGAAGACGTTTAAAGCAACTGTTGAGAATCTGCCTGAAAAAGGATTTTGTCAGAATTGCCCCCATGCATAGAATAATGGTTTGAGAGGCCAAGGAATCTCCAAGGAAGACGTTAGCTTGGGAATGGGGTCAGAGAGTCCCCAAAAAGACTTTTGTCTTTGCAAAGGGAGCCTGCACAAAATATTAAGTAAAAGTGTGCCAACAATTGTGGCACAGATAGATTATAGCAATTTCTGTATGTTGATAGTATACTGTATGTTGTTTACAGGTTTTACAATGAAACAGTTCATCATTTTAGAAGTACTGAAGATACCCACTATCTACACAGAAAAGCAGTCAGTGATGTAATTATTACAGTAAAGCACCTATCCTCAAAGATAAACTTGGATTTACACTAACCAGCTGGACAGATAAGCGTCATGCTACAGAGATCAGAAGGATAACAGGCTGCGTACACTCCTGCTACACTTCCACCCATTGAGGTGCCCACCAAGTGGAATGGCTTCCTGTTCAGCCGAATAATTTCTACAAACTTGGAGACAAACAAAGAGTTAAGATAAAAGACAGATAATGCAGCTCAGATTCACCATGCATCTAGAATTATTTTGCATGTATTCAGTTTTAGGCACTTGCAAAAATTAGATAAGCAATGAATGTTTTTTCTTCACATTAAAATGACTAAATATACCAAATAAAACAAAAAAAATAAATACAAATAACATTACACAATAAATAGTGATTTTATGTTCAGTATCTCAATGTGTTCCTTGTGGAAGTCCAGTATTACTTGTAGTTTCCATCAGAAACCTGGTTTGACTCAATCAGTCCTTCATTACATTAAATCAGGAGCTGCTGATGGAATTTCACAAATCCAAACAACGGCTGGAGGAACCGAGGAGAAATCTGGAACCAAACCTGTGTTCTCCTCACCAGCTCAAACAATATTAACTACTTTTTTTTTTTTTTTTTTTTTTACAAACAAAACAATTCTTGATACTTTTTATTGCTTTCTTGTTTGTTTGCATTTATTATAATGTTAAAAAGACACATTAATACAAACGGAGAAAAAAAGCTTTAAACAAATTGTATATGTGCCTACGACTTCTGCACTGTACTGTTTAAAACAGAAGCATAGAAATGCAGGCATATTATTCAGGCAGGCTATAAATCATACATTTTAGTGTTCAGCTACATAATGTACTAGTTCACAACTAATTTGTTATGAATTAATTAGTAATAACCTAGTAAATTATACAGGTATGACAGTGCAGAACTGAAGTGGTCAGTTGAAGGGGTTAAACTATATGTATACCATACTTTGGTATCATTTTGTTGTGCAAGCTTTAGAAATAATGCTAGTTCTAGCATGCCTACCTGTCTTATTCTCCTAACCTGACCCTGGATAGAGTAATCTTCTGCGTTGGTGCGTGTTGTACCCTCATGTCCTGGCATGTCCACGCACAGAAGGTGCAGATGTTTTGGAAGATACTGAACAAACAGAGGGTACAGGGTCATATTACTTCATTGGTTTCACAATGAAGAAGCCGTTCATGAGTTTGTACTACACACCTTCACCATAGAAAGCCATGTGTCTTTGTGTGCAGAGAAGTCATGGAGCATAAGGATAGAAGGCCTGAAGCCGGGCTTTCCTCTGTAGGAGTAGCAGAAACGATATCCACCACATTCGGCGTAGCCCACCTGCAGACCGAGGGTTCGCCTCCAGTACCTGGTTAAAGCAACAAAAACAGATCATTCTGTTTCTAAAATCTGACTGGGTGAACCACTTCCAAAGCTGTTGTAAAATACTCCGTACGCACACACATATGACTGCATACATCAACTGAATTCTCTTTTGCAGTGGTTTCCAGCCTCTGGGCTGTGGTGGTACTGCTAGTGGTCTATTGGCTATCCTTTTTTAAAATGGTAAAACTTTATTAAAATAGAGATATACGTGATTATTATTAATTAATAATTAAAATCAATGAAATTAAATATGAATAAATATTTAATAACTGTTGAGTTAATTATACATAATGAACTTTTTATCATATAATATTGCTGTTTTATAAAGGCAGTACTACTTAGCAGAGTAAATATTACTGCACCACTGGTGAATCAAGAGTTTTCTTAATAATCTTGAGTTTTCATAATAACACAGCTAATAAATTACAAAATCATTTAAGTGTATAAATTAAATGTTTCTGGCAGGCCCTGACGTGTACGATTATTTAAAACTAAAGAACACTGATACATTACATAAGAAAAACAGCTTTTACAGTGCAGGTTTATTTACCAGTAATAAACTTTGATGAGTGAGGAAGGCCACAGCATAAAGGATGCCATGAAAAGTAGAATAGGAACAGCCAGTGTCCCAATTGCAATGGCAAATAAGTTCAGCACATCCAGGTCCATAACAGCTGTAGAACTGGCTGCAGTCAGCGAGAAGCCTATCAGTAAAACAGTTGGTGAAACAGACCCAGCCAGAGAGACATCCGGATAAACTTGTGTAAGGAAAAAATAATTCCAGTTCTAAACACTGCAGTCACATCTATATTATCAAACAATGCACTAGCATTCAGATTACCATACGCTGGACGATGGGGGAGGGTGGTCTGCATCTGTCAGACTGATCAATATGTAACCCAGTTTTTTGGATCATGCGATTATAAATGTACAAATCCCCTTTGGTTTTATAGTTCTTTATTTTACAGCAGGAGCAGAAAAACACTGTTCACAAGCAACAGCATTTGCTTCATTTGACATGTGAGGAGCCATGAACTGAACAGCCTAGTAAAAGCTAGAAAGAGGTTAAGAGCAAAACATTTTAAATCTATTCAAACACTTCTGCAACTCAAGCGAATCACAGTTCGTTTACTCAAATAAATGTAACACAGCAAACATTAATCTTGGGCTTTCCTAACACTGAATTACAGCTGAAGTAATAAATGATAAACTTACTTGACTCAATAATTCCCAGATGGATGGGATTCGGTGCACTTTGGGTCGTTCTCAGCAGTACCACATTACTTGGAAAACAGTGTGAGTTTCCGTTGAGATTTCATTAATGTTTTCTCATACCTCATCGTTCCTCGTCGCTCCATGTGCTCTGGATGCTCACCATGATGTCAAACAATGAAATGAGCCACAGGAGACGAATGTGTGCAGTGGTCTTCGATGTCACTCTCACAGAAACATGTTCATTGATCAGTTCAGATCAGTACAGCTGGAAAGGCTGTTAGGCCTCAGCACTTCTCTTTTGCTCTACAAGCCAGCGTTAATCGCCTAGAGAAGCTTTCACATTCAAATAGGCCAATAAGGATTTCTTGTTAACAATATTGGGTTTTTCAATGTACCAACAATGATTCGATCATTACACCAACTCAGTGGTCAGATTTATCCATGACTTTTATTATAGTAGCATATTCATAATGGATTTCACATTTCATATGTATTAATACAACACAAAAAATAAAAAAATATAGTGTAAAGTTTAAAGATTCTATAAAATTCAAAGGGTATAAAGCATCGGTCACCAAAACTCCTCCTGGAGGTCTACTTTTCTTCTGTGTTTAGATCCAACCTGCACCATGTGGCTCCTCCCCCTTCCTTAACACTCCAGCCAATTGGGGACTTCTACAGATTGTGGCTGGAACCTCTCAAGAAGGTACATCTCCAGGACCAGAGGTGGTGACCAGGGTTTAAAAAGGTATACAGATCCCTAAAGCCATTATGGTAATAAATGAGTATAACACATTACAAAGTGTTTCATTTAATTTTGACCCACACCACTATTATTTTGACCTACATACTTATTTTAAGTACAAAAAGGTAAAGGTTACTTTTCAGAAAGAAAAGAAGGCAACATGATGTTTGCCATGTTTTATCATCGTATACTGAAGATGGAAGAGGCAGCAGTTTGGAGTGGATTTTAGAATCTTTCCCTTAATCTGAGAAAATGATATTTAAAAAGCCATTTATCTGGACAGACAGCAATGTTTAGCAAGGAAAACACTAATATTACAATGAATACACACAACATAAAAAGTGATTTTATGCATGTCATTATTTTACCAATGTTTTCCAGACTCCTCACTGCAGCCCAGTATTATTTGTAGTCTTCATCAAGTGCTTTTATTGGCTACTAAGTGCTTCATAAAATTAAATCAGGTGTGCTGCTGTGTGAGTTTTACAAATCCATGCAATGCCTGGAGGGTTTGAAGACAAAATTGCAATCAAATTTTAGCACATTTTGGAAAACAAAGACTTCTTGTTATGTTTTACTGTAATGTTTGTTTACATTTGTTAAGACACCATATTGCTTTTTACAAGAAAAAACTGTTATTGCCCAGATAAAAGGCTAAATGGTTAACAATCAATCTGTATGTAACAGAACTCTAGCAATATGCTGATTAGGCCGTTAAAGGGTTGCCTTTTTGAAGCTTTCATGAAACGTTGATGTGGAAAGGAGAGCCTGGGATGTGCTCATCCCCCCACTTCACTGCTAAAATATATTTCCCCCTTTCCTTGACAGTGTAGTTGATAGTGTACTGATTTTTGCCCAAGTGTCTGACTGTCACTCTTTCACAGGGAACTGTGGGGCCAAGCATGCCCACAAACAGCATATTTCTCCCTACAGAACACAAATACACAGTATGTCATTACAAGTAATTACACTGATTCTGAAATAACATAATAATGATGTTTCCACTGATATTACTTCTGTTTTGTAATGTTGGTACTAAAGTGACATATCTGCTGCACTTGTAGAAGTCGTCACTGTGTAAAAACCTATGCTCTGAGGGAGCAGACAAACTTACCAGCTTTGCTGCAGTCCACATAGAAGGTGTTTTTCTGACCAATTATAGCCTCACTCAGCCCAGCCCCATGGCTGGTGATTTCAGAGGCATTAGACAAAACTGACTCAGCACCACTGTCACACATCGACTCAGACAGTGAGCCATTACTTATCAGCTTGTCATCTGTAAGGAAAAAAATATAGGAAAATGTAGTATATAAATACAGTGATCATAACATTTCTAGATTACAAATAACATGACAGTTGTACATACCAGTAGTCTTATGTCTGGCTAGGCCTTCTGGAGAATTCTCTGTGTTGTCAGTTAGGACACTGACTGACACAAGAAAAGGACTTGCTGAAATATGTTCCTCATTAAACAAGACTGATACCTCGTAGTCACCTGAAAAACAGACGCTCTTAAGAATGGTTTGACAGAAAACTGCTGGCACAAGGTCCTTTTCTAAGTCACTTCACAAAGTAACCTCACCTGGCTCTTGAGCAGTGTAAGACACACTGCAGGATCCATCTTGGTGATCATCCAAGTAGAGCTCAGTGTGTCCTGGTCCTTCTATTGAAACACACAGTTTCCCTTCTCCTGCCTCCCGAGCCCAGATATTAAAATCAGCTGCAAACCAGAATCACTGTATTCAGATGCTGTAAGTTCAGAGTAAAAGATTTCATAGTTGCCCCACATGCTGATCTAAGTGTTTTGTCTGGGATGAGTAAGTTTCTAGATCACATTGTGTCCTAGGTTTAGACTCAAGTAAAAGATTGAGTGAATTTAACTGATTCTCAATTAAACATAAATTAGCCTGTTAAGTGGCCAGGACTTGTCAGCGGGTTCAAATTTTTATTACATAATTCATCTACATTTATAACTGTTACTATTACTAGGGCTAAAACAACTCTGTCAGATTACTGTTGTAACATCTAGTAACTAATTTAAAAAAATGTAATAAGCCTGGAATTTAAAATTAATAACAGGACAGTATCTAATTAAAAATCTATGCTATCGCAGATAAATACAGCAGGCACAAAACACAGCTTTGTGACAGAAGATCAACAGTGTAAGAGGTAACAAAGGAAAATCATCTCTATGTTAAAGTACACCAAATGTTAGGCTGCCTGTTTTCACCTGCACTATTGCACCACTACTATTTGTCACAATCCTACACATACATATCATCACTGTTGGAACAAAACCTTATATCTTCATTTTTGTTGTTTCTTTTTTGCTTGAATTTAATTCTCTAAAACAAAACAAAATCTTGTTATATTAACACACATAAAAAAAAAAATACTTAACGTACACTGAAAGGAACATTTTTTCATTTTCTTACCAAGTTACTTTTTTGGAGATATGAGGTTTTGATAGCTCATATATTTTCCAATCCCAGTTTTTCACAGTTTAGAGTTTTACCCAGGCCTAGCGAGCTAAAGAAATATAATAAACAACTGATAACCAGAAAAAACACTGAGCTGTAAAATACTGGGCTAGGCTACTCCAAGACTGGAAATCTCCACTAATGACTATAGAGTAATACCTGGTACTCTTGCATAAGCTTTGTGCAGGCCTTGTCCCCACATCTGCACCTTGTCTGCACCTCCCTCATCAAGATGTCCAATGGTGTACTGCAGTGGAGAGCCTTTAATCTCCTGGTCATGGCTCTTCATGCTTACACTGTGCACACCCAGCTCCTCTGGCACAAAGCTCACTGAATAGGTGTCATTGCCTGTGGCAGCAACCGAGGCTTCTGCTGCTGTTCCTGAAGGGGCAGACACTTTAGCAGACATGATCTCCAAGTCAGTTCCTGTAACGAAGAATATATGTATTACCTGTGAGATTAAAATGAAAGTAATAGTGTCTCCAAGTGGTATTGTTTAAATGGCTCAAATCATGGAAAAAAAAATTCCTTCATTTTTTAAGAGTTTTTTTTTAAAAATGTAAACATTGTTCATTTTTTCAGAACGGATGTTTTTTCCACAGTTCAAACAATCTGTATATCAAAACAAAGCTGCAAAAACAGCATATGACAAACACATCATGGTTGTGATGTCATTACCATGAGCACATTTACTACTTTAAAGTGTTATGAATAGTCATGCAATAAATATATACAATCTCATACATTAGTATAAGAAGACTTAAGAGAAAAAAAAAATAAAATGCAATAAAAAAGTTTTTTGTCCAAATCCGGATCATTTCTGAAATATCTCTATTCAAACTCATACTCTACCAGTTATCTTGAACGTTAAGCTGCATTCTTTTCCTACACTGGCAGTAGCGGGTTTTTTCTGGTAGTGAGTGATACTTTTTCTCATCAGTCCACCATCTGTCACTTCTGCTAGGAAAGGGCTCCCTGAGGAGAAACATCAAAACCCTGCCATCATTCCCACTTTATTTCCATTCTTTTAATTCAGTCCAATGCACTGATGGGCTAAGTACTCTTTCTGTAGTGGTCATAAACCAAAATCAACAGATTTTTAAATGGGCAACTATTATAATACGATTATGGACTATTTTACCTGATATGTGCTCATCAGAGAATTGGATTGACACTTTGTAGGTGCCTGGCTTGCTTGGGCAGTATGATATCCTACACGATCCATTGTCTAACTCTTCTGTGTGAATGACCACATCAGTTGGGCCCTCGATGGCAACACTCAGGCCACCGTATCCTGCAGGCCATATCATAGTACACATAAGAATGCTAATAGTATACATAAGAAACATTAAGAATTAAGTTAACAAGAACTCAAATAAAAACTGCATCAGAATCAGAATCAGAATCAGAATACTTTATTGATCCCGGAGGAAATTGCTTATGAGTAAATGCATACAGATGCATTTACATGATGCATAAGTAATGCTTAAGCATGATAAATAATTAGCTGAAAAAAACATTTAGGTACAGGTCATCTCACCAGCATCACATGTGTCAACCACAAACTGAGACATGTGGTTAGTACGTCCGCTGTGCAGGCCAGTTCCAAACGCTTTAACCTTGCTGGCATCTCCTATCTCTAACTGGCTGATGCACACAGTGATCGGGCTGCTTCCCACATGCTCCCCATTCTTCTTAATGCTCACCAAATGTTCTCCCACCTCTTTTGGAATAAATGATATACCTATATAACAGAGTACCCTGAGGTGTTAATGTATTTTACAGCAGATATTACTTCACCATTTTATATATATATATGATGATGTATCCGTTTGAGGGTAGTAATTCAATGGCATTGATTTTAAAATTGGTTATTATAATATTCAATAAAGTATACACTTTTGTAATAAAATTACACATAATAAAAGTTTAAATAAATACTTCAGAATTACATTTTATGATAACATTGAAAATAAAATAATCCTGCTAAAAAAATCAGTGTATTGTTTTTTTTTTTGTTCATATTCCAATAATGCAACAGTTACTTCCTCAGTCACATTTGTGCAATCAGTGTATTTTATTCAAAATTTTGATTTGTGCCAAAATAATTGAATCATAGTGAAATTTAGGATGCTTAGTGAACTGTATGATTCAATGTATGGTGCAGAATTGAGTCAAATCATTGTAAGGTTAGAGATTTATACAAATTTAAATCTGTTAAAAGGTGTTACATGATTCAAAGGCACATAATGATGATATAAATAATACCCTTTCACAAACTGTAACATCAGCAGTGGTGCTTGAAAGTTTGTGAACCATTTAAAATGTTCTATGCTTCTCAAAACTATGATCTCAAACATCATATCAAATAGGTCCTCAATAAAGAGTACCAAATTAAACAAATGAGACAAAATAGTATCCCTGCTAATTTATTTACAGAGGAGAATATCCAGTATTACATATCTGTGAGTGGCAAAAGTATGTGAACCTCTGGGATTAGCAGTTAATTTGAAAGGGGAAATTTGAGTCAGGTGTTTTTAATCAATGGGATGGCAATCAGGTGTGATTAGGGGCCCTGCTTTACTTAAAAAACAGGAATCTATCAAAGTCTGATCTTTACAACACATTTTTTGCGGAGTGTCTCATGGCACGAACAAAGAAGATTTCTAAGGACCTCAGAAAAAGAGTTGTTGATGCTTATTAAGCTGGAAAAGGTTACAAAACCACATCTAAAGAGTTTGGACCAATCCGTAGTCAGACAGATGATACACAAATGGAGGAAATTCCCAAGGTGTGGTTGACCAACAAGGTCACTCCAAGGACAAGGCATGTAATTGTCTGCAAGATCACAAAGGAACCCAGGGTAACTTCTAAACACCTAAAGGCCTCTCTCACATTGGCTAATGTTGCAACCCTGCCCTAAATGCATTAAATGTAAACCTACACTAAATGTTGTCTTGTCCTTTTGTTTTGTTGTGCTTTTCTTGCACTCTCTTTCCTGCTCTTTTTGCACACTGTATATTTTGTCCTGTCTTCACTTATGTAGTCTAGTTTGCTGAAGATCAAGCTAGGAGGCGATTTAAAAAATGTTTTGTGGACGGATGAGACCAAACTAGAACTTTTTAGTTTAAATGGTAAGCCTTATGTTTGGAGAAAAGAAACACTGCATTCTAGCATAAGAACCTTATCCTGTCTGTGAAACATGGTGGCAGTAGTATCATGGTTTGGGCATTCTTGTTATCATTGTTGTAGCAATAAGCAAATTCTAAAGGAAAGTGTCAGGACATCCGTCCATGAACTGAATCTCAAGAGAAAGCGGGCCATGCAGCAAAACAATAGCCTGAAGCACACAGTTTGTTCTATCAAATAATGGTAAAAAAGAATTACGTTGATGTTTTGGAGTGGCCAAACTGGTCAAAGTCTTAACCCAGTAAAAGTGATGTGAGCAGTTCATGTGAGGAAACCCACAAACATTCCAGAGTCAAAGCTGTTCTGGTTTGAACTGTCTAAAATTCCTCCAAGCAGATGTTACTGGACTGATCAACAGTTGCCGGAAATATTTTGTTGCAGTTATTGGTGCATAAGGGGTCACACCAGATACTGAAAGCTCAGGTTCATATAGTTTTGCAACTCACATACTGTATATGTAAAATCGTATAATTTTCCCTAAAAAATAAATGGCCAAATCTAATATTTTTGTCTCATTTGTTTAACTGAGTTATCTTTATCTACTTTTAGGAGCTGTATGAAAATCGAATGATGTGTTAGGTCATATATATACAGAAAATTAAGATTCTAAAGGGTTCACAGAAGTTCAAGCATCACTGCTTCTTATATCTCTCACCAATGTGGCTGTCAGGTTGCCTCTTCAGCGCACAGGGCACATTCTGTCTGGAGGGTGACGAGATGCTTGCAGTGAGCTGACTGATGTCCTCCTCTGTAATGTCCAGGGCAAAGTCCACTGCAGGACCCAGTTCAACCTGAGATTTCCTCAAGCTGCCGTCTGGGTACAGATTACACAGTGTGTAGCATATTGTACATGCTGAAAGAGCAGGGCACTGCATCAATATTTTGCGATTTACTGGACTGTTTTACCTGTGATCTTGGCTTTGAAAGGGCTGCCACCAATATGCATGTCATTATGCTGAATCTGGATTTTGTATTCGCCCGGTTGTGTTGGTAGATAGGTCACGGTGCAGGTACCATCTTTATTGTCAACACAGCACACCTCTGTTTCAGATGCTCCCTCAACTGTGATGTCTAATTTCCCTACAAAAAAGACAGATATACAATCAACACAGTTTTTAGAAACATTGTATACCCTGACTGCCTTCCTTACCAATTTCATCCTCCTTAAAAGTCTCTAATCATAACAAGAGCATCTATGAAAATAATATATACATTACTTATTTACTTAAATTCATCTATATCTATATTTATATTTTGTGAAGCATTTTGCTTATATAGGTGTATGCATGAAAGGTCTATATATGTAGAGTCCACCACACAACTGCAGAAATGTACTTTAAAGCAGCCAGTCAGTGTAGGATATTGCATCGCTATTGTTATGCCATCTGGTGGTGAGATGTAAAAATTCAGCCAACCAGTTTCCTGTAAACAGCAATGTCCCTTGCTATGTTGAGAGTAAATGGATTACAGATTAATACAGATCACTACATATTAATACATATTAACACTCTGAAGTGTATCCCATCATAAATTATTAAAGTTTACATGGAAACAATGTGTTAACACAGTGAATTAAAATCACTGACCTATAGATGTGTCCTCATGGTAAATGGTAAAGGCTGCTGTTTCATGGGTAACTCCATATACCAGCCCACACCCGTGAGCTTTCATGCTGCAGTTCATGGCACTGTTCACATAATGCTGTAGAGAGAGCTCTAGAAGAAGAACTTCAGTTTTAGTAGTGGCTGTTCAACCACTTAGCGTGATGTGAACTTGCTTTCAATTAGCCAATAGAATTTGGAGGACTTATTCATCGGGGAGCAATTCACTCAGTTAAAAATCTTTTTAAGTGTGTAATACATCCACGTTACCTTGCAGTTCCATTACAGTAAAGTACAGTAAAAGAAAAAAATGGTGCGAAATATTCAACATGTACTACCATGTATAGTACCAATAATAAACTATGTAGTGCAACAGCATGCCTTATACAAGCAAATGTCAGTATGTATCCAAATGCAGACTTATGCCAATGCAGTACAGTGAAAGTATAAGTTTCATTATTCAGTTTAGTGTGTGTAGAGATGGTAAAACAATGTCAGACCTGGTATATCAGCTGCACAGGATTTGATGAGAATATGATGTAGGCCCTCCTCTGTAGGATCAAACTTTAGTGTGACTGTGCCGTCTCCATTGTCAGTGATGTCGAGTTGTGCTGTTGTTCCTGAAGGCATGATCACCTCACCTGACAATGACATTAGGAACATAATTTGAAACAATGGACCTTCACTCTGAAAATTGGCCAGCAAATCCATGCTAAACTCTCACCTGAAATTTCACCTTCCCCTAAGCTTGACCGTAACACCATGTCAAACACCGTGAGTCCTGCTTCATTTGTGCCCAAACCCTGTGAATCAGTGCTACATATGTCAGGATTCTGTCTTTTAGAGATGATATTGCATAAAATTAAAGTCATGAATTCTCACTTTGCTCTCCATGGCTTTTTCACTGGTCAGACCTTGTGGAGGCAGAACATTAAACTCAGCTGGACTGTAAAAAATGGCAACATATGAGGACATAGGCAACAGTACAGCTCATTGTAATTAAAATGTATTTTACTCTCTTGAAAATAAAGATGACAAAAGGGGTCTTTGGAGAGATGCTGGAGAAAAACTGCCTTTCATCTTCTTAATAAGATATTTAATGAATGATTCTTTAAAGAAATACCCCAGCATTTTTGGGCTGTTTTATCATTGTTGTTTTTTTTGTACAAAGAAACATGTCTACAGTATTATCTATGGTAATTGACTATATCGTACAGATGTAGCAGAATTTTTAAGAGTATATGGTTTGTGTCTACAACGGTAATTTCTATTGCCTCGTTATTCTCAGCCTTACCTATTAAATGACTCTTCACCGGCATATCTGACAACCAGAGAATGTACACCCTCCTTAGATGTGGAGTAGGCAACATGATAAGTCCCATCACCATTGTCCATCACTTTTAGAAGATCTATTGTACCTGATAATCAATTAAAATATACATGTATACATACATACACTTAAATATACATATATATATATTACAAAATTAAAATCTAAAATTTACATTTTCATCTGAATTCAGAATACTGTTATACCATCCTACCAGATTCCTACCATCAGGTTTGACCACCGCAGCGGTCTCTGGAGTTGCTCCAGTTTTGCTGCATTTAAATGTAAAGGTCTGGGGTATTCCGATATGAACTGCAGCTTTTAATTTGTGGTCTGAAATATCTACTGTATCTCTCAGCTCTTCATTCCCTCTCATACGGTTACTTGCAGGCAAGACATGGAACCTCAGCGAGCTGAAATAAATTCAGCATATGCATATGTAGAAAACAAGCAACTTGACTGTTAAATATCTGCTAACAGAAAATCTAAGACATATTTGCTGTATTTCTAAAAAAGAAGGTCACCTGTTCAAAGATTGGTCATCTGCATATTTGACCATCAAAGAGTGAGGACCTTCAACAGAGGGGGAATAGTTCATTGTATAGGTCCCATCTCCATTGTCTTTGATGTCCACCAACCCACTCTTACCTAAAACCATATAATATTGACAGTTACACTTGTTAAGAAATCCAGAAATCCACTGGCCTCTCAGGGATAATATCACCTCACCATTTGGAGTCATTATAACCGCAGACTGTGGGAGCATTCCAGTTCCACTGCTGTCAAATTTGAAGTTCTGAGGAACCTGGGCACAAATCCCTGACTCTAAGCCGAGTCCATAAATCTTCAGCTCCTTTTTGTCATCAGTTGGAATGACCTGAAACTCAAAGGGACTATAACACATACTTGTAATGAGAATAAATGTGGTTACATTTTACAAGTCAGTTCTCAAAACATTAGCTAGCTATAGGATAAAATATATCCTTATTCTGTACCAAAAATATATACTCTTACCTTCTAAATGTATCTTCATTGGTGTATTTGATCATTAAAAAGTAAGACCCTTCCACACTAGGTAAGTAAGCCACGGAATATGTTCCATCACCATTGTCTGATATGTCAACAAGTTGGACTGTACCTAGAGCACAAAAAGACATTTATCTCTACAAGAAAACAGAAACACGAACATTTCAAACACGAGAAAAAGTGAATTCTCACGATCAGGCTTCACCACAGCAACAGTCTCTGGTGCTTCTCCAGTGCTGCTGCACTCAATGGTGAATGTTTGAGAGATTTTAGTGAAGAATCCTGACTCTAAGCCAGGCCCAGAAATTCTGGCCTTATTCTTCAGTTCCTCCACCAAGTCATGGTCTTTTTCAGCATTAGTACTCGGCAGCACATGGAACCTGAAAGGGCTGCATACACAAGTATGTAATTTGTGTTATAAATTAAATGTCATTCAAACCAATGCAATATAAATGACCGTCTTTTCATCAGCTGAAGTTACAGGGTCAGGGAGTCATACCTGCAATATGAATCACTGGTTGCGTATTTAACCATCAAAGAATGAACCCCATCAACAGAAGGAGAGTAGTTCACTACACAGGTTCTGTCTCCATTGTCTTTAACCTCAAGCTGCTCCATCAAACCTGTCACCATTCACAACAGAAGTTCACATTTGTACAAGAAAAAAAAATCTTATTCCAAACTATTTAAAGAAGATGGCTCTTACCATATGGGGTCAGTATAGATATCATCTGTGGTGTTTCTCCTGGCTTGCTGCAGTCTATCATGAAAGTCTGGGGACTTTGGCTACAGAAGCCCGAATCCAGGCCTGGTCCAATTACCTTTATCTCTTTTACTTCTTCAGTTGGAAGCACATGGAGCCCCCTTTGAGATGCAAATTATGTAACATGGTTTTAAACAACTATAAAGAAATACACTATGCATACACAAACTCTTGGTCAACCTTTTGCAGTTGTGGGCAACAACAGCAAACTTTTTTTAAATGACTAAGTGAAAATGATGTATGCTGTCAGGTTGGTTTCAGACTGTGATTTCATGAAAATTTAAGACAATTTGCACTCTCATACCTGCCATTTTTGTCCTCTCCTTCAGTTTTCACCACCAATGAATGAGGGTCCTCCATAGATGTAGAGCACCTGATTGAACAAGTCTCATCTCGGTTGTCTTTAGCCTGTAGCATTTCACTTGTACCTATTTATTAGGAGCATAACACCATTGCTGTAATATTTTGGACAATTTCTATTGATCAATTTGTAATGAAACGTAATATAAAAGGCACAATGTATAGTGCAGCTGGTGCAAGAAAGTGAAAAAAAGAGTGATGAGGTTTTCATATTGTAAGGTTATACCTTTAAATTCAAAAAGCTTACCAAACCCAGAAAGTTTACCAAAGGTGGTCTTACCATTAGGACACATTATGGCCGCAGCTTCTGGAATTCCTTTTTGGCTGCAGTCAGCTTTGAAAGTCTGAGGCTTTTGGGCATGTATCCCTGACTCCAGATCAATACCCTCTTTTGTGGAAAGCACTTGAAACTCAATAGGTCTATAAAATAACAGAGCATGAAATAATTCTGGCGCAGTAGCTCATTATTAACACATTAACACCATTCAGAAAGGCCTAACAATGTGTGACTTGTTTAATAACCATAATTGCTGCTTCACCTGTAAAATGATTCCTCTTTGCTATACCTGAAGACCAAAGAATAAGAGCCCTCCATGGAAGGGGTGTATGTAGTACTGCATGTTCCATCTTCATTTTTACGCACCTCAAGGAGATCCATTGTACCTGAACACATCAATAAGATAAGAATAAGGGCAAATTTTAGAAATGTTACATTAGATAAAGATCATATGTTCATAATACGTTGGTTCAAACATTTCAACAGATTCTTACAATCAGGTTTTACCACTACAGCTGTATCTGGCACCTCTCCAGTGTTACAGTCTATTGTGAAGGTCTGAGGGATGTTTTGAAAGACAGCACCCATCAGTTCTTGACCTGAAACTTTTAGACCCTGAAATGGAATCTTCTGGTCTCCTGCTTCAAGCACTGGAAGCACTGGGAACTTGAAAGGGCTAAAATGAAGATTATACCTTTTTCAATGTAATGAAAGGATGAAAAAACAGAAATGCTTAGTTGATATGAAGTGAACCACTGCTACCTGCTTAGAGACTTGTCCTGCGAACCATTCGGGGTTACAACAGCTATTGATTTGGCCTCCTCACTGTTCCTACAGTCTGTGGCAAATGTTTCTACTGCTTGGCTAAACATCCCAGACTTCAGTCCTGCCCCAGCAATTTTCGCCTTTGTCTCTGGTTTAGCAGGCAACACTTCAAATCCATCAGATCTGCATGGACCAGACAGAATATCTCAAAAAGAGACATAATAAATTGATCTCTTGAAATATAAAGAAAGACCCAGTTACTGGTCAAAATATTTTCTATCCTACCGCCTAAATGTCTCTTCATTTCTGTATTTAAACACCAAGGAGTTTAGGCCTTCTATTGTAGGTGTGTAGTGCACTTTATAAGTCCCATCTTCATTGTCTGTGACATTTACCAAATCAAATGTACCTTTAAGGGTAAAAAGATATGTAATGTTAGGTTATTGTATTGTACTGAATAAAGCCAAAGTGGTAGGTTGAATCAACAGATTCCATACAAGTACTATGTGCGCACCATCAGGTTTTACCAAAGCAACAATCTCTGGTGCTTCTCCACTGTCACTGCAGCCAATTATGAGTGTCTGGGGAATGCCTGCACAGATTTCTGCCATGTCTTGTCCAGAAATGTTCACTTTCCTGTTCTTCTCTTGCTCTGAAGCATCAGGAATGGGAAGCACTTGAAAATCAAACGGTCTGAAATGAAATAACACAGCAGTCACATGGATGACTAGATAATAGCTGTCATTACAGAATGTGCCACTTGATTCTGGACTTACCTACAGTATGAATCATCCCCTGCATATCTCACCATCAAAGAGTGAGGACCTGCATTGGTTGGGAAGTATCTCACTGCGTAGGTCGCATCACCATCGCTGTTAACCTCCACCAGCTCAGTCACGCCTGCATTCATTGACCCAGAAAATCAAACAAACAAAAGACAGGCAGACTATTGTTGAAATACTGGACTATTTCAACAGCAGTCCAGGAAAATCCAAGCAGACTTTTACCTTTTGGAGTAATCACAGCTACAGACTGTGGAACTTTTCCTGTTGTGTTGCCATCAATTATAAATGTTTGAGGACTTTGTGTGCAAATTCCTGACTTTAATCCTAGCCCCAATATCTTCACTTTATTCATCTCATCTGTAGGGAGCACGTGGAACTTCAATGGGCTATAAAATAATAAGGGAAAAAATGTACAGGTATCATTTTATTAAGTTGGGAATTGGTTATATAAAGTTCAGACATAGTTTGTAGTAAAATCAGTAAACTGGCATACATGTGGACTGAAAAACTACTTAGATTCATGATTCTGTCCAGGGAAATTACACTATAACTTAATTATTCTCCAGTGACAGATCTGTAAAATATTGATAGTATCCCACCTACTAAATGCATCCTCATCATTGTATTTCACTACTAAAGAATGCATCCTATCTACAGAAGTGTAGTAGACAACACTGCAAGTTTCATCTCCGTTATCTGTCACTTCTCCCAGATCATCTGAACCTAAAGGATAAAAAACATTTTCACAGGAGAACAAGCGTCTTGCTGCAAATACATAAAGATGAGCATAAAAACTGCCTTGATGCCCCACATGTATGTTCTTACCATCAGGTTTCACAGTCTCTGGTGCTTCACCAGTGCTGCTGCAGTCAGTTGTGAAACTTTGTGGAGTTCTTGCACAGAATTTAGCTTCCAAGCCTGGTTCAGACATTTCCACCTTACTCCTGCTGTCCTGCGCAGAGACTTGCTCACTGGTGCCATTATGACTGGGCAGCACTTGGAACCTGAAAGGACTAAAAGTGTACCATCCATACAATAACATTGAAATGGTTACAGTGAAGCATAAATCTAACACAGACAAGATCTATTATATAACAAAGTTTTCTCAAACCTGCTAAATGCAGTATTGTCCCCATATTTAACCATAAATGAGTGAGGGCCTTCTACAGAGGGAGAATAGTTCACTGTGTAGGTCCCATCTCCATTGTCCTCAGCAGCAAGTAACTCAATCAAACCTGGTTCAAAGTATACACAGTAATATATAAAGAATTAATCTTCACGAAGAGCAATTTATTCTCGAAGAGATTTTTTTTTCTATTCTACACTATTCTCCAAAAACAAAAATAATGGATTTTGATATAAGGAATCTTCTAGAATGACCAAACTGAATTGCATCTTTACCTTTGGGATTCATCATAGCAACAGAAGCAGGAAACTCTCCATGTTCTCTGCAGTCAATTGTGAAGATCTGAGGAATTTGAGTAAAAATTCCTGACACCAAACCTGGCACAGTATTGACGCTTTGCAAAGAGTCCTCCAGTACATGGAATTCATATGGGCTGCAAAAAAATAGTACAACTTGCAGCAAATATAAAATAAAAATGGTTGAGTACATAGATACAAAGGTGTTCACAGCAAACATGATTTTAGATTTTGCAAGGTCATTTGGCTCACCTCCTAAAGGTTTCTTCATCTGTGGATTTTGCTGCCAATAAGTGTGAGCCGCATGTGGTTGGAGAACAGGTTATTTTGTCGGCTCCATCTCCATTGTCTTTCACTTCAAGTACCTTAGATGTACCTAAAAAGATCAAAAGGGGAAATCAATCTAAAGACCACTCTACCTCTAAAACCTTGAGACTTTTTTTCACAACTGAAAATATTGTCCACCTTTTAAAACATCCTTCACTGTTACTTTGAATGGACTACCTGAAGAGCAAATCAGTTCAGTAGGGAACTGCACAATTAGTATCACATTTAAATTTGAGCATTTAAAGCACACCTGGAATGTTCTTTCCTCCGCACATGATGTTAACATCATCTTGACCAGCTGTAGATGGAGTGTGTTCCACAGCATAGCTGCCATCTTTGTTGTCATGGCATGATACCTTAGAATCAGATGGACCTTCCAACATTACTCCAAGATCACCATCCCCTGCTCCTCTGCCAGAGAACACCAATGAATGTTGACTAATTAATAGTCCTTGACTTAAGTTCTATAATCCTTGCTATGAGATAAAGGCTGCAAAAACTAACCTGGTTCTTATGAGGACTTTGTTGGGATGTCCGGTGAAGCCTTGGACAAGTCCTAAACCAGCTGCTAGTACTTGGCTTGGATCACCATTCCCTTCTGTGTTCACCAGGTCTCCTTTTACGTAAGAGGTAATGGAACAGAGACAAAAAATAGCCAATAATATAACTACTGTGAAGATAACCAGATGAATTTGGACAATCAGGAATTTAATAAATAATAAATCTTTTTAGGTATGCCAAAGGGTTTCTTTGAGCAATGCTACAAAACAATCACATTTGGTTTCCGTAGGTTTCCACTTTTGGTTTCAATAGAGTTTGAACAATGTCTTTAGCTTCTTTAAAGAGGTTTATTCTTTTATATACTTCTACATCTACAAGTGTTTTTTGATGGACACAGTTCTAGGGAAAAACCCTTTAACTGGTCCAGAATTTTTTATCTTATGTGAAGATCCTTTAAACTTTCAAAATGGTTCTTCACACTTAATCAGTTAAAAGGTTCTTTGGTGGACCAACAGTTTTTCTTCTATGGCATCACTACAAAAAAAACCCATTTGGTGTATTACCTCACCTTGTCCTGTCAATTTAACACGGCTTTTGTAGACTGGTGGATCCACCACAACCTCTGTAGGGAAGTTTGGCACCACTTTGCCTCCGTATTTCAGAAGAAGTGTGTAAACACCTGCTGTGAGGGGCACGTAAACAACTGTGTAGCTGCCATCTTCATTCTCCTGCACATCAGTCTTGGCTGTGGCTCCTGAGTCAGAGACAGCCTCCACAGAAAGGTCACCAGACCCTGCCATAGCACAGTCTATGTTCACTATACATGGTTCACCCACCGTCCCCTTCGTCAGACCAGGGCCTGATACGGTTAGTTTAGAGGGGTCAAGGGGAAGCTGTACCACAGGGTGAAAAGGTGAACCAGGGATTTGTGAATTGCCAAAGAAGATTGTGATGGTGTATTCTCCGTGCTCAGAGGGCAGGTAGAACACAGCACAGGTGCCATCCTCATTGTCCACACACTGCAATGTAACATGACATGGACCCGCTATTGTGATGGTGAGTCTTCCCCCGCCTGCTCCTCTTGTGTCTATGGTAAATTCTGCCCGCTGCCCCAGAAGGCCACCCTTTAAACCTGGCCCATAAGCCTTCACCTGAGGTAAGACAAAAAAATTATCAAACATGTTCTAATTGATAATTATACTTACATACAGCTCCAGAAAAAATAAGAGACCACTGCAATTTATTTTTAAATCAGCATCTCTATGAGTATGACAACTAGTCCATGCCAGTGTCTGTTAAATTCCTACACAAGCACCTCATTCTGCTTTATGAGGTACTGATTAGTGATCACCTGAA
>JBBPCZ010000142.1:24137482-24152994 GCA_037974445.1 Brycinus macrolepidotus | reverse complement strand
CATACAAAGGAATAAGGAAAAGGAATATAAATAAAAACTCAAATAAAATTAATTAAAGGAGTGAAAGTATTATTATAATTATATATAGAGTATATAATTGTTTGCTGAACTGCAGTATTGAAAAAATATTGAACTTTTGGTATTTTGTGCAACTCTAGATGAAGCCCACCCAGATTTGTGTAAATATAGATCAAGCTTTTTTGGGTTTGTTTATGTAACCCAGACCTTTTCTTGTAGTTCATTTAAGGTATCTGCCAGGAATGAGGATGGCATTTCTAGTGTCTGTACACATTTCTGCCATTACATAAGTATTTTGAAAGCTTCTCACACCACTTTAGGGCAACGTATGGCGTAGCCTGTGATAAGGTTAGAAGAAAACTGCACCTTTATTGATTGGGCAGTACCATGAACAATACTTCGTACATGTTTCCGTACAGAATAGCAGAAAACCTGACATGACATCCACTTATAACAGAGGCCAATGTGAAGATGCTGAATTTGTTCATTTAAATGAACGTTTACAATTAAATGAACAAATTAATGACACTGTTCATGACCATGTTTTTTTTAACATTTGTACAATATTTGCTATATGTTCCCTATTTTAGCAATCGTAATATTTTCTGTCTCACACAAACTTAGGCTGCCTTTCAGTGAACATTAATCAGTAAGTAACACACTTTAATATCACAGTTACTTGTTTGTGTAAGTGAAATTACAAGCAGGGAAAAAAGAGAGGGAGGGAGGGACAGCAAGATAGGGAGACGATGACAGAAATATTTTATACTGTTTACCCAAAAGGCTTTGCAAGAGAATTCCTATATTTTTACAAACTAAAGCCCCTGAAATGCTAACCAAGAGAAAGTGTCCACTATCCTCCATAGTTGCCATGGTAACAGCGCAAGTCCATATCTTATTCACAGCACAGGCCCGTTTGATTGTATCCTCATAAACGGCATTGGCTCAGAAGGAGGAAGGAAAAAAACAACATCCTGCACTGAATAGCACTGGGCCCAAGATGACCTTGTCCTCTGCTGTCAATATGTGTGTGAAAGGGATGAGTCATTCTCCATAAATCTTCCTAATATCTGCCGCTTGCTGATTTTACACCGGATTAAAATGAAGCTGCTGCCTGCAGCAGACTTTCATGATGTAAGAAAGAGCAGGACCAAACTGGACCTAACTGCCCCTTACCTGAAACATTTTTTAGGCTTTAATCATCTCTTGCTCTCTTTGGTACTCTCTCATGCTCTCTGCGTCTCTTTCGAAGATGGGTCTTCTTTAATCTGCACCCTGACTCTTATATAACATGTACATGCAAAATGACCAGTGCACATAAGAGCTTATCATGTCAGCCAGTGGCTTATTTAAACTGAGCCTGGAAAGACAAGAGTATACAGTGCAGTGCAAAAACTGATGTGTTTTTGTTTCAGATCTTCATACAAAATGTAATATAAGACAAGGAGAACATGAGGAAGCACTATCATTTCATTGAAGTTTTGCAATACCTGTATAACTAAAGGAAAAAATAAAATCTCCTAAACTTAACTGGTTGAGCCATCTTTAGCAGCAGCAACAGCATCCAAATGACTCCTACAAGTGGAGATTAGTCTTTCACATCACTGTGGAGGAATTCTGGCCCACTGCTCTTTGCAGAAATGCTTTAATTCGGCCACATTGGGCACTTTTGAGCATGAACTGGCCATTTAAGGTCTTGCCACAGCATTGCAATGAGGTTCAAGACAGAATGTTGGCAAAGGCCACTCCAAACACTTAACTTTGTTTCTCTGGAACCATTTAGAGACAGACTTCTTCTGGTGCTTTGGATCATTATCATGTTGCAAAACGCTGTCAGACTAAATCTTCAGAACATGGACTGACAAGTGAACATTCTCGTGCAGGATTTTCTTGTAGAGAGCAGCATTCATGTTGCTTTTGATTATAGCAAGTCTCCCAGGCCCTGATGCAGCAAAGCACCCCCACATATATAAATAGTCTCTAGAGACTAAAATTTTCTATATATTTCTAATCTGTATTCAAACCTTGCTGTTGGTCTAAACAAGTTAACTTGGATAACTGGAATTGAATCAGATGTCGAGGTATTTGCAGTTTCACAAGAAATCATGACACCACAATCTGTTAAAATTAAAAGTTGGCCTTAGTGTTAAGTCATTTATAATAACTAATCCAGGCCTGTTCAATGTGCCACACCGGAAATAGTCCAGATGTACAATCTCTGTGATTAAACCAGTTGAAAAGCAATGAAGTAGATTAGATAATTAATGAAAGACTAATTAAGGAGATTAAAATTGAGTTTGCAGGGAATGCTGAGTTTCATGTGAGTGACATTGTGAACCTGGATGGCTCAGTGTGTTCCAGCAGGGCAAAAGCAGACAAAACCAGCAGAGAGGCCGAACAGGGTTGAAGACACAAGCTTTGTTGCTGTATGAGTCAGAGAGAGAGAAGCTGTTTGTTTAGGTGTGTGTGTGTGTGTGTTTCTGGTCCAGGGCCGACAGGTAAACTGTCTCAGTGATGAGGTAGCTCATGCAGGCTCCTGCTGTGAGGTGAGAGGGCAGAACAGATGGCAGGAAGGACAGAAAGGGGGGAAACCGAGTTAAGAGGTGAGGCCGCTTCCACACGCACACTAAAGCACAGAGTAATTTTCCCCTTACCCTATATGCCTTGTATGTAGCTGATTAACCAAGATGTGCCTGGTGGAAAACCTTTCTTTTCTTTACTTTTGTTCATTTTTATGAATATGTAAGTCATACAGAGTCAAAACCAAATAAGCCTCTTTGAGAACATGTGTTAATGAATCAGACGTGCATCTTTCATCATCCTGTCTGGTGTAGGCATTATTTGTTAGCTGCATTGGTAACTTAGCTTCAGTGTACTAAAGAAGCAAACTTCAGACGCCAAGCATGTCTAGGCCGAACATTTGGGAAAATTGTGCATCCTTTATCAGTACTGCTTACCCTTAACCAGAGTTGCAGGGTGTTAGAGATTATCCCAGTGCTCACTAGGCAGGTCACCAGTCCATCACATGGCACACACACAAACACACTCATGCACTACGAGGGGGAGTTTAGCGTCTCCAATTCACTTGACATGCATGGCTTTGGACTGTGGGAGGAAACCAGAGTAGCTGGCAGAAACCCACACAGACACAGGGAGAATATGCACACAGAGAGGACCCTTGGCTGCCTGGTTGGGAATCAAACCCAGGACCATTGTGCTGGGAGGTCACAGCACTATCCATTGCCTGTAAATATTATGCAAATATGATTTTCACCAGACTACTGCTGTCAGTTTTTGAATGATTTGATCATGCCATTAAAACAAATTAGCATGTGAAAGGTTCACAGATTCACACACCATTTTGATCTGATCATCATTTATTGTTCAAACTACATTGACCGGAAACTTTAACGTATACGTAAGTATGTTTCCTTGTTTCCATTCTCACCAAATAAACACACTGCACACCACTACCATGAGTGTCAGAACTGCCCTGGTTAAGGTTTTATCACTAGTCATTGCCATGCTGTGGGTTATTGCGATAATGAGTTACTGATGTTATATCTTGTAGATATATAGAGGCTTACTGAACATGATATTGAGGGCATTAAACACCTACATGAGTTATCATACAGCAGTCTTTCAGCAGGACCTCTCTATAGTTACACTGGCTTTACTGTAAATTCTCAAGTAGTGCTAAGCGCTCCTATTCGACCTGATATGTTCCGTCTAGTCAAGAGAAAGGAGTTTTAATAGGTCTGGTACATACGCTCATATAAAAAAATCATAGTGATGCAATACATCAAATATTTCTGAAATTAAAAAAAAATCTGTTTTATTTTCAATGCATTTTTTGATATAGGTTCTGAAGTTAGGTAATACTTGCAGATTGTTAAATAGTAAAATGAGTGGCCATGTAGTGTATGAATCTACATCTAAACTACAGCAGCAAACCGCATATTTTGAGATGAGCATTTTAAATGGAATTCCTGAATCTACTGTACTTGTATCTGAATTACTTAAAAAACTACAGTAGAATTACTTAGCACTGTACATGTAGGGTTTGCTTTTTTGTTCCTTTTGTACTTTTCATAATCACATTATTACTGTCAGTGATGTGTCAAGGCTGACAAAACTGTTTTGCTCCTTTGGCAGTCAAAAAATGTTTTTTTTTTGTTTGTTTTTTGTGTGTAATTGGCCTATCAGTAATTGCTACCATCCATGGACTCCATTGCAGTTGAATGACACTGTGACTTTTGCGTTGCTGTGTAAAAATAGAACCACATTTCCGACCAGATCGCAGTCTCTGCTGTTTCATAGTTTTTCTTCTATATTCTTGGTTCACATATCTCTTGGATATTCATACAGTGTATTTCTAACCACAGCACTTGTTTCCAGTCATTCGAGTGCTTGTAAAGTCGCTCTAGCTGTGGTCCATTAAATGGTCATTTCACAGTTTAATGTTCCTTCTTTCGTCTATGGAAATTCCATTTCACAGTTGAATGCACCTTCTTCGTAGGCTTCCCAGTCCTGGTCCTGGAGAAGCGAGGTGTGTCCAGGGTTTTGTCTCCAGCCTGGGATTAAACACCTGATTCAGCAGATCAAATCAGCTCCTGCCTTAAGACTAGACGCCGATCAAGAGGTTTAGTGCCAGGCAGGAGTAAGACCAAGAGCACGGTGCAGCCATCCAGAAGCAGAAGAGGCAACCCTCTCTCCATTAGTCCTCCAATGGTCCTTTGCAGGTCTGTCACTGGCCTATAGGTGGCGCCACAACTCGCCCCCTACAGACTGTTCTTGTCAGGCAGTTCTGCCTCGGGCGTGCGTGGAAAGTAGACCGTGGTCTTGTGCTCCTCGTAACGGTCAATGTGCTTGAGATGAACCACCATGTGCAAGGCGTAGGCCAGCACCAAGAGCAGAATCAGAGATGTGATGAGTCCCATCAGAATAGCTGGCGTGAAGAAGGTGGCGCAGTCGCTAGCTGAGGCAAATTTGTTAGACTGCACGTTGAAGGCCTGGATCTGAGGACAAGAGATTAAGAGACATATCTTTACTGTGCGAAAAGACCTATTCAAGTTCTATCACATTAAAACTCTAAATTTAGGCTAGTCTTCGAAATGATTTGATTCCGCTCCTCAGGGGATGATTGTACACACTATGAAATCTCAAATCTCACCACAGTTCGGCCAGATTTGCTTAAAAAATGATTCAGCTAAATTTGTTTTTTAAAAAAGGAAGTCACTGTACAGTAGTTGAATACAGACAATAGAAACAATACACCAAGCCAGGGTTTTTACTTTAGAACAGCCAGGGAATTTGGCAACAAATGTACTTGAACATGTAGTTTCTTAAAAAAAAAAAAAAATTAATGTGTATATTGCTTAGGGAATGTTGTCTATACTGGTAGGTACTGATATCACATAACACACTTTCCTTTAGCATAGAGTAGCAGTACAAACCCCCAAAGCATGGGCTCATTAACTCTATTCGTATAAACATAAATATCCTCAGATACATCATAATATTATGATACATCATGATATTGAACTTTATCAAATACCACACAGTAATAAATATATATCATTATACTTGACATTCCAAAATCCGTGCAGTTGATTAACTGCAATCAATGAATGCATTGCAATGCACTGATACACTAATTTCTACATCCTTATTCTGTTTTTCTGGAAGTATTAAGAACCATTTAACAAGCAGCAGCCTGTGCAGCACCTACCTGGAAGTCAGTAAAAGTGATGTGCCAGTTTGCAGAGCTGTCAGTGTGCGAGCTGGGCACCAGTAGGGTATCATATTTCTGTAAGCTGCTGACGTGCTGGCAGTGGTAAGAATAGGTGGCAGGGGCGTACACCTCTGTGGCATTGAATGTGGCTTCGTGAGTCCAGTTGTAGTGGATATGAACGCTGTCCAAAGTGAACCAGTTCTGGCCTGCCGACTCATAGAATGTGTTGGACATCTGGAGCCTGTGGGGGGAGATTATGGATCATGAGAACAAATGTATGGTTTTATATCAGCAGTCATTCTTGGCCTTATGAAAAAGTGGGATGAAAAAGAACATTCACCTGATGACAAGGCCCTTGATATCCTCTACATCTCCCAAGCGTAGAGAAAGGCTGTTAACAAGAAATAATATTTCAGCATTGTCGCCACTATACAAATTCAAATATCATGACATACACTCTCAAAAAATAATTTGACGACACTGAAGTACCACCTTTGTTTCCACAAAGGAACCATTTAGTGGATGATTTGTGAGTGCAAGTGTGAAGAACGTTTTAAAGACTTAAAGAACCTCCTCATAATATAAAGGTTCTACAGCAAACGATGGTTTTTACAAGAACCATTTAGGAACCTTTTGGTTAGTTTGATAAGCCATGGTGCTTTAAATTTAAAATGTCATGCACGATGTGATACATTACAGAATTCAACAAAAGGAAAACATATGCATATAAAAATACATAAATAACAATCTATATGCATTCATATAAAAATCTACTGAAATCTACTGAAAACAGATTGTCATATCTCCAAATGGGGTAACTTTCCAAAAACAGCAACAATATGCATTTATGATTTTATTATGGCAAGTGGCAAATCTTGATGTTTTATGAAAAGAAGAACATGACATACGTGGCTTTCTCTTTGGTGCACACTGAGCCTTTGGTGTCTACTGGAGCATTGGGTCCAAAAACCCTTTCAGTGAGGTCCAGAAAGGTGTTGTTTCTGTAGCGAATGGCCAGCCTCTTGGCCTTGAATAGGATGCATATTTTGCCATTGTAAGCTACATTCAGAGGAGAGTATGGCCCTGAGCTTGTAGACTGAAGTAACTTCCTTTTAGTCCTGGGCTGAGCATGCAGATGCCATCCATAAGGCTGTTTTCAATAAAGGGGAGGACAGAACAAGTGGTAATTAATATTGAATAGAGCATTAACTATATCTATTATTAATATCATTTTCCACTCTTAGGCCTTTTCCTTGCAAAATGGAAGTCACTCACACACACACAAACACACAAACACACACACATACAATCACACACATGCTTTTTTAAATTCTATAAGTTATTTTTAAACCTGTATCTGTGTTCTATGAGTGTCTTGTAAGATGTTGCTGGATGGATTTGGGTTCAGATAGTATTCTTGGTGCTCAAGGTCACTTTGGCGATCAGAGAAAATGCAATACCTGCAGTATTCTTCGGAGTGGATTTTCAGCTGCAGGCGAATAACTCTCCTCATGTGAGGCACTTGGACTCTCGACGCCTACTCCATCTGCATCACAAAATGTGGAAAAAGAACAACAGGGGAGATGGGATGGTGAGGTCACCCAGCAGAGCCAATCACTATGTTGCTTCTGACCAGGTTCTCTGTGCCTTTTCATGTTTGAGCGTTGGGGAAAACCATTGCACTGAATTACATCATGCACTTGTGTGTGCAGCTACATTGATGAACTGAATACATTGATACATTGAATCAATTGTCTTTTGGGAGATTTGAAATTAAAGCCTGAAAATTACACCACAAATTTATCCTTTACACTCTGATTTATGATCATACAGTGTTATGGAAAACACCAAGAGAACAAAAGAATTGCAAAATAAACTCAATGATACAATAAAAAATGAAATTTTAAAGTCAATACTTACCTGATCTGATTCTGATAGCTGGAAATGGGGGGACCTCCGAGCTTTAACGGACAAAAAAAAAAGAAAACAGGGATAATGAAGAAAAAATGTTGCACTCAGGTTGGAATACAGCAATGTTAAGCTTTGGCTCACATATCAATCTGGAATGCAAATCCAGTGACAGAAATCCAATTGATCCACTCAGGAAGATTTAACAGCAATTCCAACAAGTTTTGTGTCTAGATTAGTGTGTCCACTTCTGTCCTCATAAAACTGCACACTCCACCACTCACCCCTCCCCCTCCCCAACACCCATCATTCCTCAGTCCACACATGCTTAGCTCACCTTGTCTCCATCACCAGACAGGGTGAGAATGGCTTTAGGCATTGTGTTTGAGAGCCTGCCTAGCGCCACCTTGTCCCTTTCTGACCGTCCCCACAGCACTGCAACCTGCAGGATTATCCTAAGGCGAACCATATAAACATCTAATCACCGCGATAATGAGCTTGGCGGAGGATCTTCTAAAACCTTATTAAGAATCTGGTGCCCTACATGGCGGGAGTCTTCCCCAGATGTGGGGCGGGCATATATATATATATATACACATATATACACTTTTTTTTTTTGCAAATTCACATGATTTGTATGCGCACGGCTTTTAACATTGGGTGGCAATTTCATGATGTATAATCTTATAACATTACCATAAAAGTTTATATATATATATATATATATATATATATATATATATTTTTTTTTTTCCCCACCTGGGCTAAGGATGTGTATCTGCCATAAATGAAGACACTGCATGAATGAAGCACTGGGTGACCCTGGGTTAAACTGTGGGATTCATCCACTGGTGTACAAGTCAATCTCCTCATATCACACAGAGGTGGTCTGCAAACAAATTACTCTGAGCTTTTTCCGATCAGTCTATGTACTGTAGTCCTCAGTGTGACCCACCCAGCTCTATGGATAAAAACACTTTATAACTGTATGCCACAGCTCATCTCCTGAGAGAAACAGAAATGCTGAACCCATAGCGGAGCAACATCTTGATTCAGAAAAACTCTGCAATTGAATCAAGGCCATTTGTAAATGCATAGACTACAGGCATTACAGAAAATGACTTCCCTAAGTGCAGCTGTAAACAACTGTTTATATATTTAAAAAAACAAAAAACAAAAAACAGGCTTTCTATTTCTGACTAGAACATTAAGGTCATTAATATTGATTCTAGTAATTGTGTAATCTACCAATTATTCTGAAGATTGATTGAGTTTTTATAAATAAAAAAGCCAAGTAAATTGGACTGGACGCCAAAATAATAAACACTGCGGAGCCTTTCAAAGACTGCAAAATACTTTACAGGATAAATGATAAACATAGAAGCCATTAAAAAGTTTTCATTAAAAAGAACACTGGGCCAATGAAAATGCATGGGCCAATAAACATGCTTGGAAATGCAACCAGGCTCTGTGTCTAACCGTAAGAAAGAGAGCAGTAGGAGAATATTATGCATTACCAACATGCAGAACTAATCGCTTATTTATTGAGAAGGTAACTTTTAGTAATTTATTAATAAAGTAATTGAATTTAATCATGTAATCTTGACAGTGCTCTAAAATATTAAACTGAATTACAACAAACTATTGGCCTTGCCTGGGTTGGCGTGAGGGTGTGTGTGGGTGTTGTGCGTGTGAAGAGGCTCCTGTCTTTGTTCTAATGCCAGTTTACCGAGGTCAGCAGCTGAGCGCTGTGCTACTGTCATTGGTTGTGGCTGGACAGAGTGGCCTAAGTGCTGAACTGGGCATTTATGTAATGAAAAGCAGCGTTCCCCAACACATCTTCACCTCGCTGCTCACAAATGTGTCAGCTTGTTTTTCTCTCTCCCTCTCGTGGTCTCCGAGGATGCAGCATTGCACCAACTCATGATATCTAATAATAGATTACTTCGCTAGATCGGATTAAGATTAAAGGCGTCAGTTTAGTTCCACTTGCAGCCATTCTGGTCCATCTGTTTTGGTTGTGGCGTGGTCTGAGTAACCTGAGGAGGGCTGTGCACCACTGAACCAGTTTTACTCCAAGACATGTTCCCGGTCTAATAAGTAGCAGAAGCGATGATGACATGGCCATGGAGTGACGTTCTGTCCCATCCTGCTGATGGTACGGACACAAGGGAAGAGATCCCATGAGACCTCTTATATCACTTGTGCTTTTCCCATACAGACACTAATAATGAGATTACTGATATTTTTTTTCTTTAAAAACTATATAGCTTTAAAATGACCTCTTTTAATTGCATCTAAAAGCAGGCTTCCATGCTCCAACTTATTCAAATATTCTACATGCTCACAGGAAGAAATACACAGCTAACAACCTGACATCACAGGCTGGATTTCAAACAGGACTCATTTTTTTTCTCTACGATATTCAATCCAGCATCTTCTGCTGATATTATTATGATGTCGATACCCACAATTACTGGGTGAGATTATCCTGATTTTGTTTTGTCATATATTCCAGTAAGACACTTTTATTTAACAAAGCAATGTTATTGTTATTATTGTTATCGTCATCATTCCATTATTATACCATTACTACTGTTACAATGTATGATTATTTACCTATTATCTTTCATTCATTGCTAGATTCTTCTTCCTCTTGTTATTATACTAATGACTAAAAATTGTTATAATTGATGGCTGAAAATGATTATTATTATTATTATTATTATTATTACTGAACTGTTAAACTGTAGTCCTGAGAATGATGGAGACTGATGTGATGTTTTGATTTGTGTTGTGCGTTCATAAGTTTGTATGTATTTATAAATAAAAACAGTGCCTTGCAATTAATGCAACTAATGCAAATAACTAGAATGTATAAAATTCCTTATGACCATTACTTTACAGCAATTAAACTTTTGTAAACAATTTTGCACTAAAACACAGTAATATTGTCTCTTTTCCCAGATCATA
Organism: Brycinus macrolepidotus; assembly: GCA_037974445.1. Taxonomy (NCBI): domain Eukaryota; kingdom Metazoa; phylum Chordata; class Actinopteri; order Characiformes; family Alestidae; genus Brycinus; species Brycinus macrolepidotus. The sequence continues at coordinate 24,142,361 of JBBPCZ010000142.1, read as the reverse complement.
ATTTCACAGATAATCTGCTGTTTTCCCACGGCCGTCTGGTAGCTCTAACTGCATATTTAAACTCCACCATCATGCTCTAGATCCCAAATGGTGCTTCATTTAGTTATGAAACAAAACACCAAAACGCACCTGGACCCTGAGCCCAGTTTCATCAAAACACCTCCATCTTTGTCCCACGAGGCCACGCGTTCGCTCTCAAAAATAACACCAATTGCGAAAGCAGTGTGTTAAAGGGGGGGTTGGGGTATGGCAGGCATGTCTGGAGTTTGTATAATAGAACAGAGAGGAAAGAAACAAGAGGACAAAGGAAGTTTGATCTCCTATTGTTTTAGGATTAAACACTATTCACTATTAATCACTATTCGGTTTCCAATACTGAAGCTGGTAATACTGTACAATCCAGTATAGTGCCTGTAGGGGCTAAGCTGTGGAACCATTGACACATTTGAAAAAAAGGTGTAAAGTGACGGCCACTGAGTTTTGTGAGTGAAGGAATGCTACAACATGTAAACAAGGAGGCTTCTTCAGTGTGTTTGATGGCTGCTTGGTCTGCCTGGCCTGCCTCAGTCTTAGCCCTCTGTACACAGTAGTGGAGCATCTGTAAACTGATTCCTTCAGACATAACAGTGGATGGGGGTCTGTCTCATGTCCTGCTGTCATGTCCATGTTGGAATGTCTTGCAGTCACAGAGAGGGTTAAAAAAAACTGCGCTGCAATGGGCAGATCCTGGGCATAGAAACGCATCAGCTAAAGGCAGACACGCCTGTACTGCTACAATTTTTTCCCCCTTTTTTACAGAGCTGTTCACTGGATATGGCAGTGCATCAGCTGCACAGCATCACTCCCTCTCCAACACCCCCCACCCCCCATCCAACCAGCCCCAACACCACCACCACCACCACCTCCTCCTCCTCCTCCTCCTCCACCCCTCCACGCCGGGCAGAAAGAAGAGCTCCTACCTCCTGTCCAGGATGGCGGGCACTTGGTTGAAGGGTGAGGACGGCTGCACCAGCGCCAGAAGACACAGAGAGAGAAGCGTGGGGAGCCTGCGTTCAGCCATGGGGACGAGCAGAGGGGACCGCCAGAGACGAGGCTTGCTTCATAATCTGCCCCCTGATGGCATATCCCTAAACCTGAGCCCAGTGACGGGCGGGCCCAGCAGCCAATCAGAGAGCAGAGAGAAGATCATCGTGCGTCACTATCCTCACAGCCTTCGTTCTTGCAGCCTCGCTCACCCCCCGCACTCTCTCTCTCTCTCTCACACACACATACACATACACACAGTCTCTCTCTCTCTCTCTCTCTCTCTCTCTCACACACACAATCTCTCTCTCTCTCTCTCACTCTCTCACTCACACTATCTCTCTCCCTTTCTCACACTCTCTCCCTCCCTCTCTCTCTCTCTCTCTCTCTCACACACACTATCTCTCCTCTCTCTCTCTCTCTCTCTCTCTCTCTCTCCCACACACACACACCCTCTCTCTCTCTCTCTCACACACACACACTATCTCTCTCTCTTTCTTTCTGTCTCCACTCTATCTATCTCTCTCTCTCACACACACACCCCTCTCTCTCTCCTCTCTTTCTCCCTTACACACACAGTATCTCTCTCTATCTCTATCTCTCCCCTGCAAACAAAGCTCTCACACTCGTTCTCTCTATTTCTGTCTCTCTCTCTCTCTAGCATTCGCATGCCTGTATGCTCGCTCTGCCCTTCCCCCTTTTCTTTTCTCTTGTCTTCTGTCTCTGTCTTTCTCTCTTTCTCTCTCTCCCACCCTGTCTCTGTACTCTCTCCCCGCTCTCTTTCTCTCTCCTCTCTCTCTCCCTCTCTCTCTTTCTCTGTCTCTCTCTCTCTGTCTCCTGCAAACAAAGCTGCCCCGGCAAATCTGAAGCACATGGAGCTTATGCATTTAAACCCTCATCCCAAGAACACAGTTTTAACCTATAAGCACTAAAGATGTGTAATAATCCGTAGATCTGTTTATGGGATGGGGACAGAAAAACAAGGCTCGCAGACATAACAACATGACCTAGATTTACACCTTATAACCTTGTTATCTGGCATAGGATGTGGGCGTTAGTGCGTCGGATATAAGGCCTCCGAGCACACAGAATGGTTTAATGAAGCTTAAAAAAGGGAAATCACTGCAAATAAGGGCAGGGCAGTACTTAGTAAGTTATTATGGTTATCAGGTGCAGTCAAGGCTGCTGAGGCAACAGACCATCAGCTAAAAAAAGACAGCACTGAATGACATAACTAATGTTTCCCTGTTTCTCTGAGGACACGTCACTCTCAACAGTCTCAGTTCAAAAACAAAGCAAATGTAAATGTTCATGGTAAAAGTAACATTAACATTAATCTGACAGAGGCACTAATGTGCAGCAGTGCTGTGAATTCAGCGCGCCAAGTAGGTCATTGTCTCTTGCCAAGAACTTGCATGCTGTGTGACGGACAAGCTGGGTGACAACTATCAGTCAGCTGCTTTCACGGGGAAGGGCAGGCCATTTTGATGTACAGTAGCTCAAACCTTTGCATTATAGTGTAAGAATGACATCTTGTATGACCACTAGAAAGAAAACTCCAGTCATCATCATTGGTTGGGCCTGTACTAAAGTGATCCCATTAAATACAAAGGCCAAAATCAAGCTAAGGCCTATGTTGTTTTACGGTGACTTTGTTTTTATGAAATAGGCCACTGTTTTCCAGTTTTTAAAACAATGAAGGATGGAAAATTTATTTGTTAAATAAGCTGTTAAGTTGACTGAAATGACTTCCTTGCATTCCATACAGCATAGTGAAGAAACAATGGCAGACACAAATGCAATACAATTATTTATAATTAAGTATACACATACATAAATATGTGTGTGTGTGTGTGTGTGTGTGTGTGTGTGTGAAACTTCAACATTTTAATATAATATAATCACTCACCTTATACTATTTTATTGCTTTGAACTTATTTGAGCATATCTTGCAAGTGTATATCGAGCTTACAAGGAAATGGTGATGTTTTATATAAATACATGAAAATGTTAATTTAAAACTGAAACAATAACCGGAAAGTGTGATGGCACTTTCAGGTTATTTTGTGTGTGTGTGTGTGTGTGTGTGTGTGTGTGTGTAATTGTAAAACTTCAACATTTAATATAATACAATCACTCACCTTATACTATTTTATTGCTTTGAACTTATTTGACCATATCTTGCAAGCGTATATAAAGCTTATAAGGAAATGGTGTTGTTTAATGTAAATACATAAAAATGTTAATTAAAAACTGAAACAATAACCGGAAAGTGTGATGGCACTGCACTGTGGTTTATGTTTGGGCCTCTGGTTATACAAGACCATTGAAACTACATTCTGAGGAAATTTTGGGAAATATTTCTTGTCATTTAGAAGCACACATTTCACACCACAGTTACTATAAACGATGAAAAGCGTTATAATAATCATTTCTTTGAGTTTGCCCCAACACCATACAACACTGCTCAATAAAAGCGAACGGCTTTTTTAAAAGAAGAAATATCGCCCTCTAGTGGCCGTGCGTGAGCATAACACCACCAGCCGCGCCCAGACACCTGCGCCTTAATCAGCTCGCATGATCTAATTATGAAATAATGAAGCTGACCACTTTCATAAACCCCCGGTCAAATCATATAAAGACTGAATGTTGGCGTCATTTTTCTGTTCTTATATCCTCTTTTGATTGGACGCCAGTTCAGCCAATTCGAACTGGGCCCTCTTGGTAACAGGGGCAGGGAAAAGACCCCTATAGACATAAATCTCTCCTTGATCACAGACTGAATAAGAGCATAAATGTATAACTTGAATAAAAGGGACGGATACGTCATATAGTTCTACATCTGGAGTGCAAGCATTCAGACGCAATTTGTGACGCAACAATAGGTGTCTGTGACGTCACCGTTCGATGTCAGAGGAGGTAGGATAGTTTTTGGGAAAACGAGAGGAAACTCCTGTGGAAATATTACTTTAGGTAGGCTCTCTCCTATTTTTACGCACTATTTAGTGTGGATTTGGGACAAAAATAGTATTCAAAGTGGGGATAGATATCTGATTTTTAGGATGTTTTGATGGCAAATGATTTTTTTGTGGTAATTTTAATAAAAATCAGAAAATCTGAATCAGAAAACTATACTGATCCCGGAGGAAATTGCTTCTTATTTTCAGAATCAGAAAACTAATACTACATCACTGCCCACTTTCTACTTTTTTTGCCTTAAGAATAGTAATCTTATACTTTTTGGTATATAAAGTCAAACGAGTGATTAATTAATTAACAGTTAATGTCTAAAATTTTCATTATTTTGCTAACAGAATGGAGTGGAATAAAAACAAGACAAATCAGAGCGAAAGAGAGCAACATGCCAGTAAGGCCCCTGCTTTCCTTAGCGAGGCCAAAAGTAAGGCTACAAAGGTTCAAGGCAGACTGTCGAAAGGCGATTCGGTAAACCTGCTGAATGCTGCACAGGTAAGAGAACTGTGACTTACGGACATGATTTAACTAGATAAAATACAAAGTGCACGTCTTTCAGCTGATTCGTTTCTTCCAATCCCACTTTGTGATCATCCAAGATGGCGCTGCGGATGGCAGCAGTACAATTATTTTGTATTGTTCATTTATACACTTTGTGTATGTGTGTGTATGTATGTATATATGTACACATGTGTATATATATGTATATATATATATATATATATATATATATATATGTATATCCATAAATATACTTATATTTATAAATAGTATAAACATTATATGTACAAATAACACTCATATACCTTTTTTTTTCTTAACATTTCCCTTTATATTTATAAATATAAATCCATATTCCTTATTCATATTGTAGATTGTACTT
>JBBPCZ010000142.1:24121330-24132804 GCA_037974445.1 Brycinus macrolepidotus | reverse complement strand
GAAGTCAGCGAAGATTTCCTCAGCAGTATGGTCAAACACAGAGGTGAGCTCACTGTCAGCCCTGCTTCCAAACTTTTCAATTATGTTTTGCCTCCCCTCACCCCGAGGGCAAGGTATTGTGTTAACACTGCTTGAAAAAAAAACAGACTCGGCATCAGAAGAGGTACTTGTTTATTTGATGAATATCTTTCTTTTGTATCTGAGTCCATATTATTGACATTTATATTATGATATCATTAGTCTGACCGAGAAGTTGTATGGACTCTATGGAACGTAACTTAACTACATCAGTTTAGCTACTTAGATGTTGTTAGCTATGGTTATTGACTAATTTCACTAAATATCTTTTTAGAATAATAAAAATATCAGATGCTTCACAGTATGGGGTGTGGGGTGTGGGGTGTGGGGTGGTGGTGGTGGCCTAGTGGTTTGGATACTTGCCTCTGGACCAAGAGGTCATGGGTTTGAATCCTATCTTCAGCATACCACCACAGGGTTCCTGAGCAAGACCCTTAACCCCAAGTTGCTCCAGGGAGACTGTTGCCCTGTAGTTAGGGAATGGATAAAAGCATCTGCTAAATGCCATAAATGTAAATGTATCATTAACCAGCAAATAAATGATCAGTGTTAAACCAAACAGATCATGTTTGCATTTTTATTCAACACCACTTCAGAAAATAGCATTATGGCTTGAAAGTTTGTATGTCATAAACTTTGTTCTTCTGATATTGTTAATAAGGCAGTTTTCCCTTTAGTCAACAGTGTTCTACGGAAGCCAGAAATGAAGGGCACACCGCCTGTCCTACAAAGCCCACCTGCAACAAAGTGAGTGCACATGGGTCAAAAAATGCATCCATAAACCCACTCAATCCAGTAGACTCACAAGTCTCATAAGAGAGTCTAGATTTGATATTTCATAGCTTTCAACGCTTGCCATTTTTTCTCTCTTCAGGACTCTTGACTTCTCCAGACCATGGCACAACAGCTTCATTAGAAGTAGAAAGGTGATAAAAGAGAATTTGCACATCCTACACCCAGTCATGAAAATCATTTTAGACATCTGTCATGTGACATTCTCCGACCTGCTCCTGGTCGACCTCTCAGACTGCAGGTACTGCTATTTTCGCTTTCTCTGGCTCAGTGTTAGTAATTACAGCTTGCACTTGTTCTAATGTAAACAATTACTTGATCATTATTATTAACATTTGGCTTACATTTAAGTTTTGATAGTTGTGGTATGATATGTACTTACTGGTTATATTAGGGAGCTCCCAAGTACTTTTATTCTCTCTGACTGTGAGCAATAAAATCAGAGTTTCAGTTTTATTAGCCTAAGTCTTTATATCATTTAGTAATCTGTATGTGTCAAAGCCAGGCTTTAATGACCCATTTTGTCTGCACACAGAACTAATTTCTATTCAGTTAAGAAACAGGTGCTCCAAGTTTACTAATACATTACTGTCATCTTTCACTTGTACACAATCATAACTTGCTAAACAGAATGTACATTCAGCAGCCAAATAATAAATAGCATACAGAACTACAAAACAACATGTCAGTGCCACAGAGGTTGTTGCACTACTCTATACTAATGTGTGTTGTGTATTCTATTTATTGTAACTGTTTGTTATTTTGTGGAACTCTGTCCTGCATCCATGATATGAAGGTCCACAGGGCCTGTGGACTGTGAGAGCCTGAAGAACAAAGTGGCTGTGGAGTGTGAGAGAACTGAGGAGAAGCTCATGAACACTTGGTTTCCAAAGGTCATTCACCTGCTCACCAACAAAGGCACAGTGCAGGGAATCAGAGCAGAGAAGCTGGATGCGTTTTACAACTGTGCCTCCACACTTCTCTCTAATCAGGTGAGACTTGTAATCACTTTTTTTAAACTATGCATCAAGCTGAACACTTTTTTCTGAAACCTTTTTTTCTGAAGAGTGATTAGTGCTCATTGGACGTGGCTGATATGTAGTTGTGTCAGTTATTTTCTGTGTTTCCTCTGTAGCTGAAGGCCCTGGTTGAGAGGAGTGTAGAGGCTTTTGTCAACCTCTTTGATCCTTTCAATACGCGTGGGCCCCCTCTATTCAGGATGGATCTGACTTTTGATGATGAAAAGATGGACTTCTATCCCAGCTTTCAGGATCTGGAGGATGCTGTGTTAGAGATTCTCAACTTGATCACCAATACCATGCAGGTGAGAAGAGGTTCATTACGGTCTGGTTACCTACTCATCCAAATTATTTATAAACTTTCGAACATTACCCAGTATTTCTAAAATGTGTTAGAAACAAACCAACCTGACATGGGTTGTCTTTGCTTCACAATTTTCAAATCTGTAATGTAAAACCTGAAAAATCTCAGAAGGCTACCGAATAATCTGTTCTTATAGACTTGTGTTTCAATTGGTAAGATAAAATTGGTGATATTTAACAAATCTCATCATTTCACAGAAAGTTCAGACTGTTCACTCCTGGCTGGCTGAGACCAACAGCTCAGTAGTTGATGTTAAATTAGCAGATCACGTGCTTTTATGGGCTCGGACCACACTGCAAAATGCTGTCCGAAAAAATTTGGAGGCACCTGAGAGACACTTTCAGCATTATTGTGAGTTTTTTACACTGTTGATTTTAAAAGGCTGATGAATGAATTATTCATAGTAATTTGTTTATTGATTTATTTACTCACACTAGCTAACAGCTATGATTGGCTGGTCAATGGAACAGCACAGGCTCTGGTAGAGAAATTTATGCAAGAGGAGCACAGTTTTGATCAATATACTCAGGTAGGTTTGATCATTTAATATGGTTTGATTTATTGTGTGTACGTTATTTGGTGTTTTTTTGATGCACTGTTTTATCTCAGCAAGTGGAGGAGTTCCGGACTCTGTCCCGAGAGATCTCCAGCCTCCAATCAGTGGCTCATTTTGACATGATCCGCTTGGACTGTGAGGAGCTCAAACAGGGACTGGCAAAGAAAGCTAAGACTTTCGCTCATGTGCTCTTGGAACGACTGGTTACCACACACTGTGAAGATTGTCTTCAGTAAGCCTAGCCATGCTTGGTCGCAATATTTTTCTTCTAAGTGTTTCAGTTTATTTATATTCTGATCTACTAATGTTCAGTTTCACTAAGTTCAGTGTAATTGTGTCACCAGAGTGACAGAGTGTTGTCTTGTTTTTAAGAATCTGCAAAGAGTTTGAGACTATTCAGGATAAGGCTTTAAAAATCCCAGAGACAACAGAAGACATGACAGAGATGATCGCTTACATTGGTCATGCAAAAACCCAGGGAATAGAAGAGCTCAATAGTAGGATAAGGGTGAGCTCTTCACATTTCATTACTATCTGCAAACTAGAAAACTCCAAAAAACAACAGAAAAAAATCTGAACTCTTACTTTCTTTCAGGAAACATATCGTAGGTTAAATTACCTACTGGATGTACACGTTTTTGGTGTAGAAGACTTGAAACTTAATTCTGCAGTACTGCTCTGGCCCCAAAATATCAGTCCAGTCTTTGTTCTTAATGATGAGGTAACATTTGTCTGTCATTGATAATACAGACATTTTTCTATGCATTTCTAACCTTTAAAGTATGTTACATGTTACACAGAATATGCATTTATCTCAAACTGTCTTTCTTAATACTGTGGTGCAGGTGTTGGAGAAGGCCAAGCAGAAAGGAGAGCAAGACCTGCGAGGCAGGAGGGAGAAACTGATGGTGGAACTGGAGAAACTTGGCCGAAGAATGGAGGAATTTGCAGAGTGTTCTGAGCTGGATATGATGCAACAGGTAAAGGACGACCTGTTACTGCACCTCATTTCACCTTAAATTATGATGACAGCATTTCTCACTTTCCTCTGTTGCAGTATGTGACGAATGTTAGAACAGTGCAAAAGAGGCTTCAGGAAGTCGAGGACTCCATCGTCTTCATCAACAAAGAGGAGACCCTGTACAAATGGGACCAAACTGTTTATCCTGAGGTTGATTTTATTAAAGAGAACATTGAGCCTTACCAGAAGCTCTTTGGGCTTGTGCTAAAATGGCAGCGCACTGAAAAGAGGTTTGTGGGATTATTAGTGTTAATTCATGTTTCCCAGGTTCCTTGTCAAAAATATGCTGTGTTAACCTCTCTTTTTTTCTATGACTTTTTTAGATGGATGGACGGGTCCTTTTTAGATCTGAGTGGCGAGAGTATGGAGGCAGAGGTAGACGAGTTTCACCGAGAAGTCTACAAGATGCTGAAGTTCTTCCAACAGAAACAGAAGAAGGCAGAGCAAGAGAGGGAGAAAATTGTAGCAGTGAAGCGAAGACCTAAAGATGAAGATGAAGACAAACAGGAGAGTCCCTCAGTTTTAATCACTTTAAGAGTCATAGAGCAAATCAAGGAATTTAAGGTACACCAAACAATAATTGCTGTTTTATGTTGTACTTATAACTCCTCAGCTATTGGTTGCTGATGTTTAGTATTTCAGATCACTATTCCATTGAGACAGATTTTACACGCTTAAAGTGTATGTAAAATCCGAAAGATTTGGTGGTTTTCTGTTTACAGGAGCATATTCCAATGGTGTCCATACTGTGTAACCTGGGCATTAGGGCCCGGCACTGGGAGCAGATGTCTGAGATTGTGAATTATGACCTGACGCCTAACTCGGGCACCACTCTGCGCAAAGTCCTCAAACAGAATCTCACTTCTTACATGGAGCATTTTGAAACTATCAGTGCTGCTGCCAGCAAAGTAAGAACTGATTAAAGAAGGGTTATTTTTCTAAACTCATGAATAAACAAGTAAAACGTTTCCAGGGTATAACCCTATAAGGGATATTGTAACAGTATTTTTATTTATTTTTTATTTGCAATAAGGAAGCAATCATACATCTTAGACCTAGATAAAGTAAATAACTGACTTAACAACAATCTGATTACAGTTTCTTAGGAAACAGTTGAATGCATCGTGAAATAAAAAAAATTCACCACAATTTAATTATTTTGGTGAATGAATTGGAATTAATTTTACACATTACAAATCGCATTTTAAAGATGTGCCATGTTTTTGTCCGAACTGTAAAACTGAAAATAAGTTTAGCAGAATTCTACATTCAGAAACCTTGTGAAAACTGTATTTTGGCTAATGAACATACTTTGAGTATTACTATTATGCTGTACCACTACAACAAATTTAATTATAACCAGATATAACATTACAAAACAAGTTGATTTTGTAGTTCATTGATTCAAATACCTTCAAACTGAATTGAGTACATTTTGTACTCCTAATGTTAGCTGTATACTGAGTTCATTGATAAATTTATCCTCTGCTTATACAGGAATTTTCTCTAGAGAAGGCCATGCAGAACATGATGGAGTCTTGGGATGCTGTATCGTTTAATCATCATGCATACAGAGAGTCCGGTGTGTCCATACTTACTGCAGTGGATGAGATTCAGACAATGTTGGATGACCAAATAGTGAAGACGCAGACCATGAGGGGCTCCCCGTTTATCAAGCCTTTTGAAACAGAGATCAAGGTGAGCCCGCTTACATTTTTGATTACTTTACACTGTAAATGATGTGTCAGCTTCTTGTTTGTTTCAAATTGATTGGGATCATATTTAGTGATTAACAGTTACTGATTAGAAGTCACACTTATTTTGCTCAGGCCTGGGAGGAGCGTTTGGTCCGTATCCAGGACACCATAGATGAATGGCTGAAGGTGCAGGCTCAGTGGCTCTACTTGGAGCCCATCTTCAGCTCACAAGATATTATGCAGCAGATGCCTGAGGAGGGACGATTATTCCAGACGGTAGACAAGCACTGGAAGGAAGTCATGAGACACTGTGTGAAGGACTCAAAGGTATGGATAGCAGAGATACACCCAAAAGACCACTTACGAAGACTGCTTGTACTGCGTTTGGTGGGGCGGAATACTTTTGTCCATATTTAGACAACAGAATGTCATACAGGATGAGAAACCACACAAGCATGTCAGTTTGATTTTTACTGAATGCTTAATTGTTTTAAATTTAAATTGAACTTAAGTGAAAGTGTTTTTTTGTATATTATAGGTTTTAGCTGCAACTTCGCTGCCTGGCTTACTTGAAAAGCTCCAAGACTCAAATAACCTTCTGGACAAAATTATGAAAGGACTGAATGCTTACCTTGAGAAGAAAAGACTTTTCTTTCCACGGTAATGACTATTTTATGAAACCTTAAGTAGTCCCTTCAATAGTGTTTGTCCTTTCATTATCATTTCAAGTTGTCAGATATCATCCTTGTGGTATTTCACTCCTTTTGTGCCTTAGCTTCTTCTTCCTCTCAAACGATGAAATGCTGGAGATTCTTTCTGAGACCAAGGACCCTCTGCGTGTTCAGCCTCACCTGAAGAAGTGTTTTGAGGGCATTGCCAAACTGGACTTCTTGCCCAACCTAGATATCCAGGCGATGTACAGCAGCGAGGGTGAGCGTGTGGGCTTGATCCAGCTGATCTCCACCTCAGAGGCACGGGGAGCAGTAGAGAAGTGGCTGGTCCAGGTGGAGGACGTGATGCTGCGCAGCGTTAGAGATGTTATTAACCGCTCCAGACTGGTGAGGGTCTGATATCTCCCACCCACACATGAACACAAATCACAGCTTTATATAATGACAGGAAACAATAGGGTTAGATTTACTCACTAAGAATTGTTTCAGTTCAGTTGTATGCATAGACACTAAAGAAAATTGGATATGAATATAGTTCTGTTTTTCTGACTGACTTATAGGAATAAACATACAAGGAAAAATGTAATGAAGGAAGAAGTACACAATGCATTTATAGACCACAGGAAAAAATAGTTATCTGACAATTAGACTTTAAAGGATACCAGAGTCTTCATATATGACTGCAAGTCATATATTAAGTTCTGCAGAAGAACACAATTTGGATCTGAGTTGTCCTCAGCATTTGTAGTATTATAATAATATACGTAATATTATTACATTGCTAGCTTCCACCCTAGTAATAGCAAACAGGTTTGGCAAAGTTAGCTATGATAATATCTGCATTCTTGCTTGTTTGTACTGGATCGCAGGCATACGCAGATACCAAAAGGAGTCAGTGGGTTCGTGAGTGGCCTGGCCAGGTGGTTCTCTGTACTTCTCAAATGTACTGGACTCTAGAAGTACATGAAGCCATTAGGAGTGGAGCTGGTGTAAGGAAATAATCAGAGTATCACACATGCTAATTATAATTTTTACTTTGGTATCACACATGATTATCATTATATTACTGTAATGGTATTCTCTAAAATACGGCTTTTGTGATTTTACAGGGTCTTAAGCGCTACTATGATCAACTACAGAGTCAGCTGAATGACATTGTTGAACTGGTCAGGGGAAAACTGCCCAAGCAGACACGCACTACTCTAGGAGCACTGGTCACCATAGATGTACATGCCCGTGATGTTGTCATGGAAATGATCGAGAAAGGTTGTTTTATGGAGTGATATGTGGCAAAATTGCAGTTTTCTCAGACTCATCTTGTGGTGCTGTTAAATATAGAGCCAAATACTTTTAGTTCTGAAAGTTAACTACTGGTCAAATAATGGCATTACTTTAACTCATTACTTGTTAGTTTCTTGGTCTGCTGCTTTACTTTGTGCAGTAGATGCCTGTGCTGCTAATTTACTCTGTATTGTCATGTCTTTGTCCTACTCTCTGTCAGGTGTTTCTCATGAGACGGACTTTCAGTGGCTTGCCCAGCTACGTTACTACTGGACTAATGATAACGTCCGTGTCTGCATTATAAACTGTGATGTGAAATACGCTTATGAATACTTAGGGAATTCTCCTCGCTTGGTCATCACACCTTTAACAGACCGGTGCTATAGAACATTGGTAAACTGAAAATTATTGCATTGTTTTCAAATCAATACTAGACTGAAATTTTGTTTAAACGTATAAAAAAACAACAACAAGGTGAATAATGAACAAAACTCACAAGCAGTGAAACCAACTTTTTATTTTTATACTAAATTATTTTTGGTGTTGTGGGTCCATAACTTTCCCATAAATATCTGGCTCCATTGTAGATTGGAGCATTTTACCTGAATTTAGGTGGAGCTCCTGAAGGCCCTGCTGGAACTGGCAAGACAGAGACCACTAAAGACTTGGCCAAAGCCCTCGCTGTGCAGTGTGTAGTGTTCAACTGTTCTGATGGACTTGACTATCTAGCCATGGGGAAGGTAAGGCAAGGTGCTCTCAGATCCAGATGGAACCTAAATGAATAATAAGGAACAGATTTTTTTCTGTACTACCCATGGTATATTTATTGACTGTTATTTGACTTGTTTTCTGCATCAGTTCTTTAAGGGTCTGGCATCTTCAGGTGCATGGGCCTGCTTTGATGAATTTAACCGCATTGAACTAGAAGTGCTGTCTGTGGTGGCACAACAGATCCTGTGCATTCAGAGAGCGATTGAGATGAACCTGGAGTTTTTTGACTTTGAGGGTACTGAGCTTCGCCTCAATCCAAACTGCTTTGTAGCTATCACCATGAACCCTGGATATGCTGGAAGATCTGAGCTGCCTGACAACCTTAAGGTGAAAACTTAAAGATACATTTCTTGTGTGACATTAAATAGACATTAAGGATTGTTTCTTATTCTTTCTATATGTGTGAGTTCCTATATGAATGAATGTGCATTCTTTTCTACATTAATAAATGCTGACGCCTGATTATTTTTCCTGGATATTTTCTAGGTTTTGTTCAGAACTGTTGCAATGATGGTCCCCAACTATGCTCTGATCGCGGAGATCTCCCTGTACTCGTATGGCTTCTTGAATGCCAAGCCACTTTCAGTGAAGATAGTAATGACCTACCGGCTGTGCTCTGAGCAATTATCCTCCCAGTTTCACTACGATTATGGCATGAGAGCCGTCAAAGCAGTACTGGTGGCGGCAGGAAACCTTAAACTCAAGTTTCCGAATGAAAATGAAGATATTCTTGTAAGGGAAAGGAGAATATTGTTTATTAAAGTTTTTCACTGATAAAATTGGGGTATTTATGATGTGATACTGACACATACTACATTTTTTTGATTAGCTTCTACGGTCCATCAAGGACGTGAATGAACCCAAGTTTCTTTCGCATGATATTCCTCTCTTCAATGGAATCACAAGTGATCTCTTCCCTGGCATCTCTCTTCCTGTGGCTGACTATCAGGTGAGGATCCATGCCTTTTGATCTTAATTCTACTTAAGATGTCAATTCACACATTACATTTTTGCACATATCCCTTCTGTTTTCTATAGCTCTTTCTGGCTTGTGCTCATGAATGCTGTCAAAACCACAATGTTCAGCCTGTGAAAGTTTTCCTGGATAAAATGATCCAAACATATGAGATGATGATTGTGCGTCATGGGTAGGCACTTGTTCTCTTATAAAACAACCAATTTCACCTAAGTTTGATTCTCAGCAATACTGTTGCCGTCTAAGGCCCAGGCCCCACAAAGCAATTAGTGATTGGAGGAGGATGGCAAAATTCTTGTAATTCTTGTAATGGCAGTAATAATTTACCTATTCTTTGATTGGCAGTAATGCCTGCCACCAAAGGCATTTTAGGTCATGCAGATGAGAATTGTCAAATTGCCTTCTCCTTCAAATATATTGCAATGCTTAGGCAGCAGCTTGGAAAAGCAAGCATGTGCTATCTTTTTTCCTCGTAGATTTGTAGCTATTTTGTAGCTGTGTGTGATGAGAAAATAAACAGTTGAGTGGAAATAGATTACATTTAGCTATGCATGTTAATGACAGAACTGGGCAGTCCAGCATTTAGAAATGACCAAAAATATGACAAAATACGAAAATTTATCCAATAAGGGTGTGAAATGGTTTTGGTTCCTTCCTTAGATTCATGCTTGTTGGTGAACCATTTGCCGGTAAAACCAAAGTGCTCCATGTTTTAGCTGATATCCTCACTCTCATGAATGAGAAGGGTTACAATGACGAGGAGAAAGTCCAGTATCGTACTGTCAACCCAAAATCCATCACTATGGGCCAGCTTTTTGGTCAGTTCGATCCTGTGTCCCATGAGGTGGGTTTCAGCTAATTATTTATTTACAGAGTAATTTCTTGAGTGCACTTGGCATGGTTACAGTTCTACCAGTTCGTATTTAACAGTTAAGACTTTTTTCTCCCTAAGTGGACCGATGGAATTGTGGCAAACACGTTTCGGGAGTTTGCTTCAGCAGAGACTCCAGACAGGAAGTGGGTGGTGTTTGATGGACCCATTGACACACTTTGGATTGAAAGCATGAACACTGTGCTGGATGATAACAAAAAGGTAAGAATGAGCTGATTATAATCAATTTCCTTTTAGCCTTGAATGAAATATTTGTTGTGGTTTTATAGTGAGCTGTTGACTATAATTTTAAGACTCCCAATTACTACTTTCAATATTTAATCTTCATCTGTAACATCAGATGATGAATGTTTCTCTTGCAGCTGTGTTTAATGAGTGGAGAAATTATCCAGATGTCCAGCCAGATGAGTCTGATTTTTGAAGCTATGGACTTATCACAAGCCTCAGTAAGACAATCACTCTGATCATCATGTTACTGTTCAGTTTACTGCCCTGCATATCCCCCTAAAATGAGCTGTATAGTCAAAGGCTGTAAATTTTCTCTCCCAGCCAGCAACAGTGAGCCGTTGTGGAATGATCTACATGGAGCCGTCGCAACTGGGATGGCATTCTCTTGTGCAGTCCTGGTTAAATACTCTGCCCCAACCTCTTCAGACCCAGGAAAATTCCACATTACTGTTGGAACTGTTTAATTGGCTGGTTCCACCAGCACTCAGGATGTTAAGGAAAAACTGTAGGGTACGTACACCTCCACTGACATGATCTGACTGCTATATGAGTTTATACGTTAATTAACATGACGTTACACACTGTGAAAAGGTGCGAAATTTACTTTCTTTTATGAAAATTGAAACGAGTTTCTTACAAAGTGAGATTTTGCTTAGAATGAATAAAGTCAAACATCTGGCCATAATCCAACTTTGATCACCATCTTCCACACAGGAGGTTGTCTCCACAACCAACAGCAATACAGTTGTGTCTCTGACACGACTGTTCAGAATGTTGCTTACTGAACCTGTAACCGAAGAACCAGGAAACAAGAATATACGCACATGGATTATGGTAAACACTAATTGTTTTTTTTTTTGCTCTGTCTCTTTATATTATTTATTTAAATGACATGAAAAAATGTTTTGCACATACACTGCCTGGCCAAAAAAAAAGTCACACACTCTAATATTTCGTTGGACCGTTTTGATTACAGCATGCATTCGCTTTGGCATTGTTTCGATAAGCTTCTGCAATGTCACAACATTTATTTCCGTCCAGAGTTCCATTTATTTTTTGCCAAGATCTTGTAGTGATGATGGAAGAGTCGGACCGCTGCGCAAAGACTTCTCCAGCACATCCCAAAGA
>JBBPCZ010000142.1:24095325-24120915 GCA_037974445.1 Brycinus macrolepidotus | reverse complement strand
AACAGATTAACATCTTTTCCACAACCACAAGATGTGTCTTCCGACATGGTTGTTTAAGAAATGAGAAGCTACTCACTACATCAGTTAGGGTTAAATAACTTGTTGCCAGCCGAAACATATTCATCCCTGCAGTAATTATCCAATGGGAGGCTCTAACTTATTTGCTTAGTTAAATCCAGGTGGTGACTTTTTTTTTGGCCGGGCAGTGTATATTCTATAAGTTAGAATTAAAGTCAAGAAGGTAATATTAAAGATTAATATTAAAGAACTGTACAGTTGGTGTTGATTTTTATGACTAAGTGACTGAAATATTAAAAGTTGCTCAATGCTTTTACACTGTGCATGAAAACCTCACTTGCAGTTGTTGTTTTAGCTGTCTTCCATTATTTTTCAAATAACTCTTGATTACTTAGTTCTATGAAGTTATAGTGGATTATAAATATATAAATATATAAATAGCAAATACTAAATACAAAATTTTATCTATCTATCTATATGTATATATATATATAAAGGGGACATTTGGCTGACAGTCTTATCCAGAGCGACCTACGATCATTAGTTACAGGGACAGTCCCCCTGGAGCAACTGAGGGTTAAGTGTCTTTCTCAAGGACACAATGGTAGAAAGTGGGGTTTGAACCTGCAACTATATATGTATATAAGTTTGTTTATACAAATATGTGTGTGTATGTGTTACCCTCCACTGGAAATATGCTTGTTTTTAGGCAGCCTTTGCCTTTTCCTTGGTGTGGTCTGTTGGTGGGAGCTGTGATGGAGACAGTCGTGGAAAATTTGATGAGTTTCTGAAGGAAATCATATCAGGAAAATCAAAGGAGCACCCCATTCCTGCCACTGTTTCAAAGTGGGAATGCCCTTTTGATGACAAAGGTCTTGTGTATGACTACTCTTATGAGGTACACAGTGAAGTTTTTCTAATATTCATACTGTTTTAGGTATCATTCTAAATATTGACAGATGACTCTTTTTGTTCCAATTTCTAGTTCAAAGGGAAAGGCCGTTGGATTCACTGGAATGAATCAATAAAGAATGTTACATTAGGGGACAAGAACACAAAAGTGCAGGATATCATTGTTCCTACAATTGACACAGTGCGCTACAGCTACCTAATGGACCTCTGTGTTAACTATGGAGTGTAAGTGGGTGGTTATATCTCTTTAAGGAGAACAATTAGCCTGGCCTGGCTGTCATTCTAATTGAAATTGGAATATATTGCAAGATATGGAATACATATTTCAAAATCTTGATAAAATATGATTGATATATATTTTACATTTGTAACATTAAAAACACATTTAAAACATTTGTGCATTTTTATGGGATGGATCACTTTTCCTTAAACCTCTTAAATTCACAGACCTTTTACATCCCTATCATCCATTAACTATGTGGAAAACAGAATTATCCTTAACCTGTAAAGTGTGTAATTAAATAAAATAATAAATAACTCAACAAAATAAGATTTTTCTGACTGTTTAAGGGGTTAAAGCTATTAATTGAGTTTCCAAGAATGAGAAACAAAATGTTTTAAAATGTTGCACTTCTTGATCATGTACTTTTCAACCATTAGGCCTCTACTTTTTGTTGGCCCCACTGGAACTGGGAAGTCTGTTTATGTAAAGGAGAAACTTATGAACAATCTAGACAAAGACCGCTACCTTCCCTTTTTTATCAACTTCTCAGCACGTACAAGCGCCAACCAGACTCAGGTAATTAAAGGGATGCGCCTCTTTAAAGATCTTAGATCTCCAATTATGTTGATTGATGTAAATATAGAGGGGAATAATGCTCTGTCTTCTTGTTTTCTGTGTAGAACATAATCATGTCCAGGCTTGATAAGCGAAGAAAGGGGGTATTTGGACCTCCCATGGGAAAGAAATGCATAATTTTTGTGGATGATATGAACATGCCAGCAATGGAAGTGTTTGGAGCACAACCTCCTATTGAGCTGCTTCGTCAGTATTTTGACCATGGGAACTGGTAGGTTGTGATTAAGAAATATACTTTTTAAATAGTATAAATGTGCTTAAGCTGTTCGTCTGCTGAGACTCTGTTGATCCTGTTGTAGAATAACTGCTGCATTTTCTTATGTTTGTTTTCCAGGTATGACCCAAAGGACACCTCCAAAATCACTCTGGTTGACCTGCAGCTGATCTCAGCCATGGGACCCCCTGGCGGTGGGAGGAATGCAGTAACCCCTCGCTTCCTGCGCCACTTTAATGTCTGTAGTATAAATGCCTTCAGTGATGATACCATGTCACGAATCTTCTCTAACGTGGTAGCCTTTTTCTTTCGTAATAATGGCTTCCCACCTGACTACTTCACCATTGGAAACCAGATAGTCGCCGCTACCCTGGAGGTAAGACATGCAGCATATTTACTAGATGTTCTGTACTAGTATGTCTAGTATGAGAATCCGGCATATGTTTCATTAAAGATTCTAACAGAATGTTGTTGTTTTTTTCTTTCTGTGAAATAATTAGGTTTATAAAAAGGCAATGGAAAACCTGCTTCCCACCCCAGCTAAGTCTCACTACACATTCAACCTGCGAGATTTCTCCCGGGTGGTTCAGGGCTGCCTACTCTTAAAGAAGGAATCTCTGGAGAACAAGCGCACCATGATCCGCCTGTTTGTTCACGAAGTTTTCCGCATTTTCTACGATCGCCTGGTGGATGACCAGGACCGAGCTTGGCTCTACAAACTCATGAATGACATTGTGAAGGAGCATTTCAGAGAGAGTTTTGACACTGTTTTTGAGCATTTGAAAACTGGAAAGAAGCCGGTAAGTAAGATTATATTATGATTAGGATTAATTATGCATGGTGACCATGACTAACACCTTTTAAACTGACATACTTTTACATTTTTTTTCTTCTTCCACCCAGCTCTGTGAAGAGGACATGAGGAGCCTGTTGTTCGGGGACTACATGACCCCTGATGTTGATGCCAGTGAGAGGTTATATGCAGAAGTTCCCAGCATGGAGAGTTTTAGTGAGGTGGTGGAGTCCTATTTGTTGGAGTACAACCAAACACATAAAAACCAAATGAACCTGGTTATCTTCCGGTAACTGCTACTTACTGTCCTAATTGCAATATGTTACTGCAGTCAAAATAATAAACTTCTCTATGAGGAATATAGTCTTTAAAGGGCATTATTGTCTGTGGCAGCTATGTCCTGGAGCACCTGTCCAGGATTAGCCGTGTGTTGAAGCAGCCAGGGGGAAATGCCCTCCTGGTGGGAGTTGGAGGAAGCGGTCGTCAGTCCATCACCAGGCTGGCCACCTTCATGGCTGATATGACTCTGTTCCAGCCTGAGATCTCCAAAAACTATGGCATGAATGAGTGGAGAGATGACCTCAAGGTACCCCAAGATTTATGGTTTCACTTAAAGTGATGTTTTAGCCAAAAACCAAATTGACACATTACCCCTTAACACAACATGTAGTTTTGAATTAAAAAATTTACAAAAGAATGTTGTATTGCTGTAGTAGTAGCTGCCATCTTGAGGCCTGATTTTTGTCAGTTTTTAAATACCAGTTTAAAACTGATCATTTAAATATATAGATATAAAGGATAAATATGAAATTACGTTGTTAGCTGCATTAGCAGAAACTACAGTGCAAAAAAGCTAGCTTTGGTCACCAAACATTTTTGGGAGTCCCATCACTTTAAAGCCACTGATGTAAAAGGGCCCTGTGCGGTGTCTCATTAAATAGGTGTGTCTGTCTTTTCTTTAGCTTCTCTTGAAGAAAGCTGGTGTGAAGGGCCAGAAGACAGTGTTTCTACTCACAGATGCCCAGATAAAAGAAGAAGCCTTTTTAGAGGACATAGACAGTGTCTTAAATACAGGGGAGGTTCCAAACATATTTGCAGTGGATGAGAAGCAAGAGATAATGGAGGTGTTGTATATTTTATAATTACTATTGATAAAATAAAATTAAAAAAAAAATCACATGCCCCAGTGCACAGACCTGGATTGTGGCAGAGTGAGCTAAAATGAACAGGAGTTCAAGAGACTGGTGTAATTCCTACTTGACAGGTCTGATGTATCTATTAATGTAAGGGGCAAGTATTAGAGAAGAAATTATGTTTATGTAATTTGAAGGTAATATATATTATTAATATATATTATTTGTCATTTTAAATATTGATCATTGAAGACCTATACTAGAGATGTGTACCTCTTTTTCACTTCCACCTCTTTTCACATTAAGTAAGTTTCTCAGTGTAGTTGAAACCTACTCTCTTGCATGTCTGCCTTAGGCGGTGCGACCCATAGCCCAGGCTGGTAATAAAAGTTTGGAGTTCAGCCCTTTGGCTCTGTTTGCCTACTTTGTGAATCGCTGTAGAGAGAACCTGCACGTTGTGGTCGCTTTCAGCCCTATCGGAGATGCCTTCAGAAACCGTCTCAGACAGTTCCCCTCTCTGATCAACTGCTGCACAATCAACTGGTTCCAAGTAAGACCTGCAAAATCTTTTCAGCTATTATATGGGCAGATTAACAGGCATTGATTAGAATTAGTACATCAGAATTGATTGCAGAATTCAATTAATATGTGGTTTAGCAACAATGTTTCCTGTTTTACATGTGTAAATGTGTTGTTCCTCTTAGCCATGGCCAGAAGAAGCACTGGAGCGAGTAGCTAACAAGTTTTTAGAGACGCTGGAGATGAGTGATCATGAGCGCCGAGAAGTTGTGCTCATCTGCAAGACTTTCCACACTTCTGCAATTTGCCTGTCTAAGAAGTAAAAAAATATAGCACAGCATACAGAAGAGTCATATCATAACTTTTAATATGCAATATTTAACACACAATACTTTTAATATAAATTTACTACTGCAAAACATGGGCCATGATGAGAACACATGTTGCTATTAATAAAATTGTGACATTTTTCCAGGTTTCTGTCAGAGCTTGATCGCCACAACTATGTGACTCCTACTTCCTATTTGGAGCTCATAGCTGCTTTTAAGCTGCTCCTTACTCATAAACGAGACGCAGTAATGAAAGCTAAGAAGAGATATACTAATGGACTGGACAAACTGGCTTTTGCTGAATCTCAGGTCATATTTATCTCTAATTCTATCTTTACATCTAAATATGTAAAAATTCTTTGCACAGTGTGTTTTTTCTTTAAAACAAGTTTGGTTACACATTTTATTTTGCTATACAGACAGTGAGTGATTATTTTTGTTTGTCTAGGTGGGTGAAATGAAGAAGGAGCTTGTGGACCTGCAGCCCAAACTGGAGCAGGCCAAGATTGACAACACCAAAATGATGCAGGTGAGAAATGAATATTTGTGCACAAGCTAGGGTAATAAAACTTCCAGAGTCTAAAATATTGCTGTGTTGCAGGTGATAGAGGTGGAGTCAGTGCAGGTTGAGGCTAAGAGTAAAGTTGTTCGTGTGGATGAGGAGGCAGCCACTCAGAAAGCAAATGAAGCGCAGGCTCTGAAGAACGAGTGTGAAAGTGACCTTGCTGAGGCCATCCCTGCTTTGGAGGCTGCTCTTTCTGCTCTAGACACACTGAAGGTCAGAATCAAGAATTACGGCAATGTGAGAATTTTAACCATGTTTTAGGTCAAAAGTTGGTTGTTACTGGAAAACCTGTTTTTTTTTCAGCCCTCTGACGTTACAATTGTAAAGTCTATGAAAAACCCCCCATCAGGAGTTAAACTAGTGATGGCAGCAGTGTGTGTGATGAAAGACATTAAGCCTGAAAAGATCAGTGACCCTGCAGGAACAGGGCAGAAGGTGAATAAACAGATTGACCTCTTAGATTGATAAGCAGTTCTGTTGCGTATTATGTTAACTTTCAACTCCATTTCCGCAGATTTTAGACTACTGGGGTCCAAGCAAGAAACTGCTTGGAGACATGAATTTCCTTAGGGACCTGAAAGAGTATGACAAGGACAACATTCCTGTAAGTGTATTTTATAGATGAAGGCAGAGTCAAGTGACTACTGACATTTGAGCATGATCTGTTGGTAATATATCATGCTAATTTCTCTTCGTGACAGGCACCAGTCATGCACAAAATCCGTAGTGAGTATATGTCAAACCCTGACTTTGACCCCACCAAAGTGGCCAAGGCCTCTTCTGCAGCTGAGGGCCTGTGCAAATGGATCACTGCCATGGAGGTTTATGACAGAGTGGCAAAGGTGGGTAGAAATGCATTAATCAACTTATCTATCACATCTCAGAGCTAAACTGCTCTCTTTTTATTTCTGTCATGTCGGACTGGGGAAGGAGGACACAAATGCGAAGGATCTCAAAACAAAGAGGTTTAATCACACTTTAAACCAGATTCAGAGCTCTGCGAGCTCAAACAGAAACAGTTCACAAACAGAAAGAGTCTATGAGCAAATCCACAGAGTGCTTCACGCTTTCAGCCGGGCAGGGGGGCGAAGGTCACGCTCAGCTTGCGTACATCTGACGCCTCCAGAGGCTGAGTCGGACCTGATGCATCTAGAGCCTCCTTATAGGGGCTCGGTATCAAGACGCTCCACGAACACGCGGCAGCTTCAGGGGGGTTCACCGGTCTGCTGCTGGGACAGCTCCACTAGTCACTTCTGTAATGCAGAAGACACACAGAGAGAGAGAAGGAGGAATCACAGTCCACTGTGTGAGAACTTGGAAGCATCGAGCCTCTGATCTGGCTCTGCGTGCAGGGTCCGTAGTCCGCCTCTCACACACAGCACGAGCCTGTTAGGGGAGCAGAGTCTTTGCAGAGAATCAGAGCTCGGTTCAGAGTTTACTCACAGACAGATAGCCAGACAAGAAGACAGACTGAAGGTAGAATGATGGTGACAGCACACTAGCTTTCTGAATCCGCTGGCTTTTATCTAGGGAGACACAGGGGGCTTGACACAAACAGCCAATGACAACACGAGACTAATGAAACATAAACAAGGCTTGATTCCAACATCATGAGAAACAGGTGTGGCGCCTGGCAACCCGGGTTGCGCAACCACTAATGGGCTAGTCCGGAACAGGTGGGTTGCCAGACACCAGAGAAAACAAAACAAACCAGCACATGGACACAACGGGGCTTCCCCAGGCTCAAAACTCCGGTGACGTGGCCCGCTGGAGGCGGTGCAGAGACGGCCCAGATGTGACAATTTCACCCACTGCTTTTTAGAGTCTAACTTCTGTTTATTACAGGCATTTACTTTCTACTTATTTTTATCTTCTGTTTGTTCTCTTACTCTTTCCTTTTCCTTTATTTTCTGTTTGTTCTTTTACCATTATCTGTCTCTGCATCTTTTGTTGACTTTTACCTTTTGTTTGTTCTGTTATCAGTCTTTCATTTTTTTATTCCATTTATATCCAGGCACACTAATATTAACGTGCTTTAAGAGGGTAAGCGTTATGGCTAAACTATAACCTGTTTTCATGTTACACAATGCACGCCATATTCTTAACTTATAGAGGATGTTAATGTAAAAAGATTTTTTTGGGATGGGATTTTGGACATTTTTATTGTTTTTTTGTCATTAAATTGGTATACAATGTAAAGATGAACTGGTGTTTCCAAATTATGTATATAAAGTAAAAAAAAAAACCTTGCAAAACTGGACGTTTTATTATGACAGTGACAAACTGCAGTTACTATACACACTGGTTACTTTTTTACATATTCTATATAATTGGTCAAAATCTAATATTTTATTATACATACATGCAATTATTCGATGTTCTAGAAGTGCTGGTGATGCCCACAATCTAAATTACATATTACAAGACAATTCATCACAATAATGACAACATATTGCTCATACCCAGTTCTTAACTACAAATGTAAACTGTAGCTTGTGTCCCTCTAGGTAGTGGCTCCTAAGAAGGCTAACTTGGCTGTGGCTCAGCAATCACTGGCCACCACCATGGCTCTGCTGAACCAAAAGAGAGCTGAGCTGAAGGAGGTGGAGGACCGTCTGGCTGCTCTGCAGAAGACATTTGAGGAGAAAACTGAGGAGAAGGCTCAGTTAGAATTCCAGGTGGACCTCTGTGCCCGCAAGCTGGAGAGAGCTGAGAAGCTCATTGGGGGATTAGGAGGAGAAAAGACTAGGTTAGGATGATGTTAATGGACAAAGACATTTTCTTTTGAAGGCTTGCAGTTTTATATAACACTATTTAAAACTGTTGTGATGGAATGTTTCTCTGTGCCTTACAGGTGGTCTAAAGCAGCAGATGAGCTTCAGAATACATATGACAATTTGACAGGTGACGTGCTGATATCTGCAGGCGTAATTGCTTACCTCGGAGCTTTCACTGCTGGTTTCCGTCAAAACTGCACTAAAGAGTGGACCAAACTCTGCAAGGTACAATACCTGCTGCAAAATGTTATTTCTGCTGGCAGTTCCAGGTGAAATAGCATTAAAATGTATTTAATGATCATTTTAATGTTTTATTAACTTCCATTGATTAAAACTCCAAATAGGTTATTGGCTGTGCTCATTTTGAGATGTTGTTATCTTCAGTCCAAAAGCATACCATCTTCAGATGATTTCTCTCTGAGCAAAACCCTAGGAGATCCAATCAAGATCAGGGCCTGGAACATTTCTGGGCTGCCCACTGACAGTTTCTCCATTGACAATGGAGTCATTGTGAGCAATTCCAGACGATGGTACATCTCTATAATCACACCCTCAAAGTTATCAAATTATCTCTTAATCTAGCTGGACCACGCTGCAGTGTTTATTAAAATATATATTTTTGCAGGCCTCTAATGATTGACCCACAGGGTCAGGCAAACAAGTGGGTGAAAAACTCAGAGAGAGAAAACAATCTGAATGTGATAAAGCTGACTGATGCAGACTATATGAGGACCCTGGAGAACTGCATCCAGTTTGGTACTCCTCTACTGCTGGAGAATGTGGGAGAAGAACTGGACCCCTCTTTAGAGCCCCTCCTGCTCAAACAGATATTCAAACAAGGTATGGAGTAGAAAGGAAGGTTTAGCTTTGTATTGTAACATATTGAGCTGATTTCTCATTGAATTATTTCTGTTCTCTGCATGTAGGAGGTATGGACTGCATCAGGCTGGGGGAAAGCGTCATTGAGTACTCAAGTGATTTCCGCTTTTATATCACCACTAAGCTAAGGAACCCTCATTATCTGCCTGAGTTGGCGACTAAAGTGTCCCTGCTCAACTTCATGATTACTCCGGAGGGTCTAGAGGACCAGTTGTTGGGCATTGTGGTAGCTAAGGAGAGGTGATGATATATGCATACTCAAACACTAATGCATATGTGCACATACACACAACTTTTGGTTTTGTATATTAATTTTAGACTTTAAGGCAAACAGGTGATAACTGACATTATTTTCTTGTAAGTTACTCTTAAGATAATTTAATAATACAAATTGTGGAAGGTATGATTATTTAACCTTGAAGGATTCTTTCAGATCCTCAAAATTAGCTGCTTATTTACTGTATGCTACCACACCATTCCCCCTGGCCATTGCTAAATATTATTTTGTGTGCTTCACATTCTTATCTTATGTTTAATAGACCTGAGTTAGAGGAGGAGAGGAATGCCCTGATAGTGCAATCTGCTGCCAATAAGAAGCAGCTGAAAGAGATTGAGGACAAAATCCTGGAGACTCTGCAGTCCTCAGAGGGGAATATCCTGGAGGATGAGAGTGCAATCCAGATACTGGACTCTGCCAAGATAATGTCTAATGAGATCTCCAAGAAACAGCAGGTCTGGTGCTAGAGAAAGCCATTTTAAAAGACAATGGAATATTGAGAGAATGAGTGGTTATACCTCTGTCCTTTTCTATGAATTCTTCCAGATTGCAGAGAAGACTGAAATTAAGATAGCGGAGTCGAGAGAAGGCTACAGAGCCATCGCCAAGCACTCCTCCATCCTATTCTTCAGCATTGCAGACCTAGCCAACATTGACCCCATGTACCAGTATTCACTCAACTGGTTTGTCAACCTTTACATCAACTCTATACAGAACAGGTAAAAAGATACATACTTAAACACTATCTTAAACACAATGGTCTGAAATCTCTTATAGGTGGTGGGATGAGATCTGGTAACTGCAATGGCTTTAGCATATGATTTACATAATTTTCAAACTCAAATCATTTGTGCCCTCTGGATAGGGTTTTATCATCCTGGGGTATTATATCCTAGAAGAGACCACTCCCATCGGGATAGAAAAGTTTCAGCATGAATAAAGATGGTCAGAATAGCTGTATTGAATTCCAGTGAACCTAAACCATGCAGCAAAATGCCCCCACAGCATAACAGATTACTGTAGGTGTCAAGTATTTAGACTGTTCTTTTAATGTGCTCCACGCATGTACTCACACACTTTAGCAATTTCCTCCGGGATCAATAAAGTATTCTGATTCTGATTCTGATTCACCTGGAAAATATGGTGAAAGATGACTCATTTGACAACATCGCTTTTTTCACATTTCTGTACATCAATACCTATAGTTTTATGCCACTAAACTCACAAATGTGCATTTGTCTTTATAATGAGGGGTTTCTGTACGGCAGCCCTACTGTAATATTTTCTCTTTGTAGCCTTGGATGCAGTCTGATCACATCCTGCATTGATATTCTCAGTCACCTAAGGGGCAGTTGCTTTGTTTTTCTTATCACACTAATGCACAAGCATCACACTCACTAAACATGCCCGGTCACAATTTCCAACAATGTTTACACATACCTACACTATTGATCTAAATGCAGGTGTCATTTTAGTCCCTTCTCCTGTTAAAACACTTGCCAGAGGAACAATTTTTGTTACTGTGGTTTTTCTTGATGTTCCCCTAATAACAAATCCTCCTTCAAATTCACTTTTCCTCTTGCTCTCTTGATCCACAAATCAAGATCAGCTGGATCTGCTCTGCATTTTCACACATGCCACAAAGCATGGCCTGATATGAATTACATGGCTGTATCATAGAGTTCACTTCTCTGGAAGTATCTGAATATTTTATATTTATAAACTTATTTATTCAGGGTTTCCCGTTAACTTGTTTGTGTCTATTCGTCTACATACATAAACAAATGTGAGGTGGTTTGAAAGACCAAATCAAATTTGTAAAAAAAAAAAAATTAAACCTTCTCTTTATCAACATTAAATATTATCATTGCATTGTATTTTATGTTTCAGCAATAAATCAAAGATTCTAGAGAAGAGGTTAAGATACCTGACTGACCGCTTCACCTACAACCTATACTGCAATGTGTGTCGGTCTCTCTTTGAGAAGGACAAACTGCTCTTCTCCTTCCTCCTCTGCTCCAACTTACTGTTGTAAGTAAGCTGTTCATCAGTATGAACTAACTGTGGTTATTTGTTAATGTTATTAAAGTTTGTGCATTGTTTGGAGTCACTTCACATCTAAATAAGAAAGCACTTCCTTTTCATAACTGTGATGTCTGGCTGTTGCATTTTCCCTCAGGGCTAAGAGAGAGATTGAGTACTCAGAGTTCATGTTCCTGCTCACTGGTGGTGTGGGTCTACAGAATGATGTCCCCAATCCTGATCCGAGCTGGCTGCAAGACAAGAACTGGGATGAGATCTGTCGGGCAAGTGACCTGCCTAGCCTGCAGGGTCTCAAGTATGCACCTCTTTGCCACCCTAGTTTGCTTTAAAATACATTTAAAAACAAGCTCTGTTATGTTCAGTTAGTAAGATAATTTGTTCTTGAAGAGACTTAACCTGCTCTTACTCTCGTCCGGTTTAATATTGTGTTTTCTTGGATGCATATAGGGAGAGTTTCACCAAGGCCCCAGAGAGCTTTTTACCTATTTATGACAGTAAGGAGCCCTATAACACTGCTCTGCCAAAACCATGGTGCGACAAACTCAGCGACTTTCAGAAAATGATCATTTACCGCTGTCTTCGACCAGACAAAGTGAGATGTCATTCAGTTTTGCATTATATTCACTCATATTTTATCCCCCTTTATAGCACTCTTACATTTTCTCTCTTGTTTAAAAGATTGAACCAGCAATTTCTAATTACGTGACTGAGAAACTGGGCAAAAAGTTTGTTGAACCCCCTCCATTTGATCTGAGTAGAAGCTACAATGACTCCAACTCCACAATCCCACTGGTCTTTGTGTTGTCTCCCGGTGCAGACCCTATGGCCAGTAAGTATTGTCTTTTAAGCACTTAAATGTCTCTCCTAACAGATCCTGACCATACACTAAATCTTTGTTTCCTCACAGGTTTGCTGAAGTTTGCCAATGACAAGAACATGGGTAGTTCCAAGTTCAAGTCAACCTCTCTGGGTCAGGGCCAGGGTCCTATAGCTGTGAAGATGATCCAATCAGCCATGAAGGAGGGCACATGGGTGTGTCTGCAGAATTGCCACCTGGCTGTGTCCTGGATGCCCATGCTAGAGAAGATTTGTGAAGATTTCAGCCCAGAAACGTGCCACCCTGACTTTCGCCTCTGGCTCACCAGCTACCCCTCCCCCATGGTACTGTATACACTAAAAATAAGTAATGCATTGAATTTACTTGTAATATATTTTACTCACATGAAAATGATGCACATCAACAGTGATTAATAAAAGTAATTCACCATCTCACTCAAATATAGTCATGTGTAAATGATGTGTATATTTGAATTATGTACAATTAACTTACTCAGCGTATTTAGTCTTGGGCTAAACATTTGTTCATAAACAATTCATGAATTACTGACTTACCTTGCTTATTATCTATGATTCTGCATCCTATGAAACTGCTTATGATTTATAACATAATCAGTTTGCAATGTCAGTTCCCAGTGACAATCCTGCAGAATGGGGTGAAGATGACAAATGAGCCGCCCACAGGCCTTAGGCTGAAGGTTCTACAGTCCTACCTGTCTGACCCAGTCTCAGATTCTGATTTCTTCTCAGCGTGTCCAAGCAAAGAGCTGGTGAGGCGATTATGGTTTTCCTATAAACTACAGACATTTTATTTCAGCAGTGTGTTCCAGTTATGATAATCTGCTGCTGTGTTTGTAGGTTTGGGAAAAACTTTTGTATGGGGTTTGCTTCTTCCATGCCCTCGTCCAGGAGAGAAAGAAGTTTGGACCACTTGGCTGGAACATTCCATATGGATTTAATGAATCGGATCTCCGCATTAGTATCAGGCAGTTGCAGGTGAAGGTTCTTGCATAATCTCGCTATCATGGCAAAAGCTCAGTTTTTTGGACTCACTAGTTTGAAAATGCCAGCTGTCCTGTTCACGTTTTGTGAGGAATAGACTAACTGAAATTAAAATGACTTTGAATAAAATTGTGTTATATTAATATACATGAAGCATATTTATTTTCCTACAAATTCACTATTTTGGAGATATGAAGAGACAAATAACATTTAGAAGCTTTATATGATACAAAAGTCAGAACTTACAGTAAATTAAACAAGTACTGAGAGTAACTGTGAAATGTAGGACAGTAAAACCATTCTTTAATGCCATTTTTGCCACATGGTATTGTGAGGTCGTAAACAACAGAACTCCTCTAGCTCTAAACACACTGGTGGCAGTATTTTTACAGATATTTAAATAGCCTCCTGTTACAACAGTTCATTCCTTCATACCATTTTCTTTCCCCCTCTGCAACAGCTTTTTGTGAATGAGTATGAAGAGGTTCCATTTGAGGCCATCACTTATCTGACAGGAGAGTGTAACTATGGTGGACGAGTGACAGATGACTGGGACCGCCGCCTTCTTTTGACTATCCTGGCTGACTTCTATAATAAAGACATCATTGAGAATCCTCGCTATTCCTTCTCCCCCAGCGGCAAATACTATGCACCTCCAAAGTCCAGTTATGATGACTATGTGGAGTTTATTAAGGTGAGACTCAACAGCTTAGTCTGAAGGACAATGATGCAACAGATAAATACACGATCACTTGAAAGTTTGGACACATTCACGTAAAGGTTTTTCCTTATTTGTTTTTTTTTTTTTTTTTTTACAATTTTCCACATTTTATAATGTATTGAATATATTAACAGAAACCAGAGACCAAGAAACTATTATCTATTTTAGATTTTTTTTTTTTTTTTTTTTTTTTTTTTTAGAAACAAGCCTTCCTGTGCCTTGATGCAGTTTTGCACACTCATCATTTAAACAGTCTTAGGAGAAGCCATCTAGAAAGCTTCTCCAATTGGCCTGTAGAATCACTTGTTGAGGAATTCTGAAAACCATATTGTTGTTTTTTGTTGAAAAAGATTTGTACATAAGCATCAACTTCTCTATTTGCATTTGTCTTAGAAGAATTTGTTTCCATTTAAGCAAAAACGCTTTTAAGATTTTGCAAAAAGCATATTCACTCACGTGTGTCCAAACCTTTGACTAGTATCATACACACACCATGATATTTGTGTACATGTAATATTCTAAATGAGATGTTAAAAGTTTTAATGTGTGTTGATTCTTGCTGTGCAGGATCTTCCTGTTACCCAGCATCCAGAGGTGTTTGGCATGCATGAGAATGTGGACATATCTAAAGATCTGCAGCAGACCAAACTCCTGTTTGATTCCCTGATCCTAACACAGGGGGGTGGCTCAAAGGGAGGAGGCAGTTCTGGAGGAGACAACACACTGCTGGACATTGCCTCTGATATCCTATCTAAAGTATATCCTACTATGCTTATCCAGTTATTTACAATCAGGCAAATAATTTTAACCAATGAATATTTGTAATTATGTAGAGACTGTACAGTGTTTCCCCTAGATTTTCTTTCCAGTCGTGTAGTACACCCTTAGTGTTGTCATCAAACAAGTTCGGGGGCTGGCATAGGATCATCACTAAGTGCAGTGAATACACTGCACATGTAAATACCATATAGTTTTACTTTCTTTCTGCATTCTACTTTCTACATGATTTTGGCCAAAAAATGAGCGTAAAACTGAATTCTCTTACCCTGCTAGTCACATGCTTCTGTCAGTATCGTATCTCATCCAAGTTGAGTGGCATGATTAATGCTAGGGGAAACACTGTTGTAGTATTGTATAATCTCAGGTTATGTTTTGTGCTGTGCTTCTCTCAGTTATACTTGTGTGTGCATTTCAGCTTCCAGCGAACTTTAACATCGAGTCCGCTCTTAACAAATTCCCAGTGCAGTATGAAGAGAGCATGAACACGGTGCTTGTACAAGAGATGGAACGATATAATAAGTGAGTCCAAATGTCCACTGAGGTTTGCTCAACTTTAAGTACCTTCTTTTGTCAATAATAGTAATTGTTGATGAAAGCACATATTGAAAATCTTTTGCCCCGTAACTAGTTTAAACACCTGAAAGGTTTGAGTGCTAATGAGTGTTAATTTCATGGCAAGGAGACAGAATACATATGACTTTATTTCTTTATTTCATTAGTTTGTGCAACACCATCCGTGTGAGCCTGCAGAACCTGCTGAAAGCTATTAAGGGGCTGGTGGTGATGGATGCAGAATTAGAGGCTATAGCAGGTAGCCTGCTAGTGGGGAAAGTGCCTGAGAAGTGGGCCAAGCGCTCCTACCCTAGCCTCAAGCCCCTGGGCAGCTACATCACCGACTTCCTTGCTAGGCTCAAATTTCTACAGGTTAGAACCAAAATCTTTATGAAAACAGTGTTATTTATGACCTGTAAATAATCAGTATTTTGTCAGTATACTGATTTTTGACAGTAAACTGCTTTTTAATTTGCAACCACTATTACTCATTGTACAACTACACATGCTATAAAAGCTTAAATGGCCCAGTCAGTGTCATTAATACAATTTCTGTCTGCTGTGTCTACTGAGGATATGCTTTTCTTTGCGTTCTTTCAGGACTGGTATGACACCACAAAGCCCCATGTGTTCTGGCTATCTGGGTTCTACTTCACTCAAGCTTTCCTAACAGGAGCCATGCAGAACTATGCCAGGAAGTACTCCATTCCCATTGATCTTCTTGGCTTTGATTATGAGGTACCAGCTACATGTCGAGGAACTTCATATAAACTCTACTTTTGCTGCAAAGTGAATAACTTGAACATAATTGCAGTATAAATGACTGCATATAAGCTGTATAAATTCAAGTAGGACAATTTGCCTTAAGAAGCCCCTAAGTGTAAAATACTTCCCCTTTATTTTCTCTCCTGGTCAAATAATGGGGACAAATCTTATCTTGAAACATTTACTGAATGGCTATGAATTCAACTCTTGTCATGAAATTCCTGAAATTGTTGCCCTGGAGTTTTTTTGCGATCAGTTCATGTTTTTTACATTCACGAAACTGTGATCTATTTATTTGTATTGTAAAGTTGTACAATAAGCATTGTTAAAATATGTGTGATTATTGGGAGGGGAGTTGAGTAGAGAGCAGTACATTTGGTTTTGAGAAGACATTATTATTATTATTATTATTATTATTATTATTATATATAGTGAAAAAGTGAAGTTGGACAATGTAAAGTTTGCTGACTAGCTAGCATATAACCCTAATAGCAAAGTGGTTGTTGCCTCACATTAAGAAGGTCCTGTGTTCACTTTCTGGGCAAGGCCTTTCTGTGTGGAGTTTGCATATTTTCCCAGTGTCTGTGTGGGTTTGTGCTGGGATCTCTGACTTCCTCCCACAGTCCAAAGACATATATGTCAGGTGAATTGGTGATGCTAAATTGCTCCATCATTTCTGAAAATAAGGAAAAACTAGAAATAATTTGACATTGATTTGACAATGGCTCTGTAAAACTTGACAAATTGATGCATGATTCACCAGGGTTTCGTACTCCAGTTAGAGGCATTTTGGCTTTAATAATTAAGCTCAGTGCTATCCAGCAGGGCATGACTTTGCTGTAATTATTCACAGGTCCTGCCTTTCGACACCTCATCCACTTCTCCTGAGGACGGTGTCTATGTCCATGGCCTCTTTTTGGATGGAGCACGATGGGATAAGAAAAGGTTTGTTTATATGATAGAACAGTTTGTGCTGCTGTCATTCTCAAATCTGAATTGATTTCTTTAATGCATTTGTGTTTATCTGAAAGAGGAATAAGTTTTTTCTTCTCATGTAGCGGTGTCTTAGCTGAACAGTACTCCAAAGTCCTCTTTGACTCAGTCCCCATCATTTGGGTAAAGCCAAGTGAGTAAACATCAGAGTGTATTACAATATAAAAGACCTTTTCTATCCAGCTTGTTTAAAATTTTCTCTTATGCCACTAATGCTTATTCATTTATCTCCTAGCGGATAAGCGAGTCGTCAAGCAGCCTCAGAATATCTATGTGTGTCCTCTTTATAAGACCAGTGAGCGTAAGGGCACCCTGTCCACCACAGGCCACTCCACTAACTTTGTCATCTCCATTATGCTGCCCACCAGCATTTGTCCACAGCACTGGATCAAGAGAGGGGTGGCCATGCTTTGCCAGCTGGATGATTAATACTGGATTCTTTGGTAGCCTCTGAACAGGCACCCTACTGGACCTCTAAAAACACCAGTATTTAAACAATATTGTGGCGATATTTCATGATGCCCTTAATTTAAATGTGCAGCAATTCCGCATTGCTTCAGAAGTACTGCACTGTGTGGGAAAAAATGTATTTGCATATATGAATTCATGCATAGTGTGCAATAAACAAACAAGCAAATAAGGTTGAGTGATGTGCACCCTAAATATTTCATTGAGTAAAACAGACTTTCCTTTCAGCACATTTTCTCATTGTGATTTTTACCTTTTGAAGTCCAAAACATTTATGGTAAATTTCCTATTACTAGGTTTGACAACATAAAAGCCCCAGTGTGTGTCAGCATGGAGTAGAGTTGCAGAGTTGAGTTCCAAAGAGTGAGGCATGTTGGAGTGGGGATCGGCTGGGCCAGTCCCATGATGGTATATTTTTAACTGTCAAGATATTTATAGCTATGTGCCTGGTAAGAGCCTGAAACACTCTGAGGTTACAAGTGCAACAAAAAAACAGCAGCGCTTCTTGTCTGAAGGTAAAAGGATCATTTGAATACGGGTTCTGCATATTTAAAAAGATTATACTTCCTGGACGGGCTTCAGAGAACAATAGGATATTGCATGGAGTGAAGTGGTGCATGTTTACAAAGTATTCACCTCAGTCCAAGACTCAACACAATCAGTAACAGAGTTAGCCAGATTGAAATGTTTTCAATGACTGTATGTAAACACAGACTGTCCTTCTTACTAGACCACATGCTAGA
Source organism: Brycinus macrolepidotus (assembly GCA_037974445.1). Classification (NCBI taxonomy): domain Eukaryota; kingdom Metazoa; phylum Chordata; class Actinopteri; order Characiformes; family Alestidae; genus Brycinus; species Brycinus macrolepidotus. The sequence goes on along the minus strand of JBBPCZ010000142.1, from coordinate 24,102,736 downwards.
TGTCTTAAATTCTAGGTTTCTCATGGAATTTATGACATCACCAAAGACAAAGTTATTTTCAGCCTTATTTGTATACCACAGCCCATATTTATGTACAGAGTGAATACCAGAAAGGCTTGTTGCATGTGTCATACTGATTACAATTAAATTATTACATATCATGCAACTCTGGGTTTGTTATGACTTAAATGACCTAATTACTACCACCCTCTGTATACACAGCATATGTAGCTCATTTAATAGGATACACCATATGTTTTCCTAAACTCTACTATCAGACCTTGCCCACAAAAATGTGTACACCATTAAAGAAGAATTTTTCAAAATGTTCTGCAAAAAAATTAGACGCGTATTATTATATATTGAATATGATGTATGAAATATTGCCCACAAGTAGTGATATCCCTGTAGCCAATCAGTTTGTTTTTAGTTTTTCAGATTTTTTTTTTTTAATGTGTACTCATGATATCCAGGACCGCAATATGCAGTCATGTGCAAAAGTTTGAACACTGGCAGTCAAATGACATTTTGTGTTGATTTTCTAAGTGAAAATAAGTATATATATATGTATGTACACTATATGTACTGTATATATGTGTATGTGTATGTTTAGTTTTTACACATTAGGAAAAAACAAATATAAAATATATCAGACCTTTTCACTAATGTGTAAATTCAGCAAATACACAAGAAATGTACATAAGTGTGTTCTCAGTAGAGGGCTGTGTAACAAAACAATTTGACCAGGAGCTCCCTAAATCTTTGCATGAGACTATATGTGATAAGCTGGGTGCTTCAGATTGTTTTGAGAGAACAGTTCAAAACACCTAAAATTACATACATAGTTTCTTCTTTGTAAAGGTGGTTTTGACCTGGTTACCTGGTTAAGGTACTGTGAAAGGCTTCCTTTCATGTTATTTTAAGACCAGACAAACAGAACAAAACATCCCAGTCGGTACCAGTACTGAGGAAGCACAGGCTCTTTTACTTTATTAATGCAGACTTTGACACTGTGATACTGTAACGTAATCTACAATATTGTGATTTTGTATTTTATCAATACCTCCCAGCACCAATTCAATTGTTAAGATGTAAAAAAAGTCATTCACTGTGCTTTGATGTGAAATATCCCATTCTGGCAAACTTCCAATCAAACCACACTGAATGACTTTGTTCATATCTCAATGACTGAATGATACTGAAAATGTTCTTTGAAGAAAATGGAATTCCCCTGTAAACTCCCTCTGGCTCTTGTGCTTTTACTGGAAAAGAAAATCTAAACTTACAGTTATGGAAGAAGCGTATGACACTTTGGAGGAAGACTGGGATGATGAAGATGAGGCCACACAATACATGATCGAGCAGAGTCTGTTGGAATACGGCAAGCAAATTCCCAGGTATGGGTCTATACCTTTCTCTCTTAAACCAGTTTCCTAGCTATGTGAAGAACACATTTGGTTGTGGTTTCCCTCAGTGATCCAGCGCTGGAAAATATTGACCATGAGGAGATTTTTACAGCCATACAGGCAGGTGAGAGCTCAATCACTATCTTCCTTTAGCACTGCTCTGAACGTTTCATCTCCATGTCTTCATTTTTGGCCACAGGAAATGAAGATGCCCTGCGGTTGCTGGTGCAGCACAAGGCAGCGCTGTCCATGCCTGACGGCAGGGGCTGGATCCCACTGCATGAGGCAGCAGTACAGCAGAAAAAGAGCATTCTGGAAATAATTTTTTCAGGTCTGCATTGCTTCAGTCCTGTCAAACAAGATATATTATGTTTTCAACCTAATCTCTAACTCCTGCACTGTCTAATACTCCAAACAATGTGAACATCTTTTCCTATGCTTACAAAAGAACTAGAAAAAGTGCTGCTCAAAATGATAATAAAAAACCCTGGGTCTTTGCTGAGTTACATGAAGAAACATTAGAAGTATGTCATTATATGAAATAAATTTTAAACTATAACCATTACACTATAACAAAACAGGTGTCAGGATAAGGCAGACACCAGAGAATGTTTTACCAAAGCTGATGATGTTTTTATCAACATGCATAAAGTTTCATGCAGTATCAGAGAGGAGCCTGTGATATCCATCCACACCACTGGGCTGGTGATATATTACAAACTTGTCCCTCTTGAAAATTAGTCCCATCTCTGCAAGAATAAATTATACTATGAAAGTAAATATGTGTCACATTAAGTGGCCCCTTATAATCACACGTGAACACACCACATAGTGCGAACAGTGTGAAATTCTTTCTCTGGAATTAACCCATTCACCAAGCAAAGCAGCGGGCAGCCAGCGACACAGGGCCCGGGGAGCAGAGTGTGAGAACCATGCCTTTCTCAAGGGTATCTTGGTGGTGCCACTAGCAGTTCTGGGATTTGAACCCACAACCTTCTGAACGCAGGGAGCAACTCCCTAACCACTAGGCCACCAGAACCAATTCTCTAACCACTATGCCTAACTTCGTGTACATTCAGAACCATACAGTTTAACTAATTTTAGACTTTCATATTTAAATGTGTGTTGGATGTCCAGCGTCTCCTCAGGGCTCGGGTCAGTGCTGCACTCTGAGGGGGGAGACTCCTCTCTTCCTCGCTGTCGTCCATGGACTCAGAGAGAACGCTACATTCCTGCTTCAGAATGGCTGCAGCCCTGACTGTCCAAACGAGGACGAGGATTCTCCATTAGTTGCAGGTGTGTAACACAGCTGTGTCACAGGAGGGCTTATGGCTGTAGTCGGATTTAGGTTGTATATATTCCTCAAGTGATGAGCCACTTTGTTCTCAGAAATGGTCCTTGAAGATTAGAGGTGCACTTATGCTTTAATGTCCATCCCTATGTTAGTATTTTAAAGTGATATATATATAGCTCTTTGATTAAGAGCATTAAAAGGATTCGTCTTCACCTCGGGTGCCTTTTATGGTATGCATGCTTGTGGAGTGACTCACTTTGTTGTGTACCTTTTAAGACATGATGGATAACACATAATAAATGAAACCACAGTGGGGATCTTCATTGTTTTGTCTCTTTCCAAACAGCCATAAAGAATGACCAGTATGACCTGGCTTCTCTGCTGCTACGCTATAACGCCAATGTGGACCAAAAAGGCAGTCTTCAGAGAACTGCCCTGCATGAAGCGTCTTTGCTGGGCTTGGAGGACTATGTTTACTTGCTCCTCCAATCTGGTGCCAACCCAAATGCCTATGATGCCAGTCAACATACCCCCTTAGGATTGGCTGCCCAGGCTGGGCATTTGAATGTTGTGGAAATTCTACTACAGAAAGGTGATTTAAACCCTGCATGATGGTTTCTTGACTGTTTACCTATACCACAGGTTAACATTAATGACCTGGCTCTTATATCTGTTACAATCCACTACCATAGGGGTTTGATCTCTAGGTAAGGTATTGATATAAGAGCACCGATTACCAATTAGGCATAACTTAAATCTTATGACCTCTGCAAAACAGGGATTTTTTAAAAATAAAAAATGACAATGGAATTTGTTTCTTTATTGTAGACTAATAATTCAAGTATATCATTATAAGTTATCACATCTGCCTATGAGTCATGATGTACAACAAGAGGACCAATAAGCAAGTTACCAAGCACATATCCCCTTCCTCCCATAGCAATATTTCAATAGGTGTCATAGGTATTGAGAATTAATGACCAATTATACAATGTCTTAAGAACTATTTCTGGTGATTTTCCCTTAATTAGCCATTAGAAAGAAGGGAAGCAACAGCTAATCATTCACCTCAGTGTGGTCCATTTCCATGAAATGTGCACAGCCAATCATATCCTTGTAACTAGAAAACAGGCTATTAGTGTTTATTTTTAGATACATATAGAATGAGAGTTGCATGTTTGTGGTTGGACCAAGTAAATATAAATCACTGATATAAATAAAACATTTACTTATTTGGGATTTTATGCCCCATGTGTATTATATTATTTTTGATGTGGTTACGTATTTATTTATTGCTTTTCATTTTTACCCATTTATTTATGTTTACTTATTTTAATTTAAGTCATATTAGCTTAGGTATCGATAAGTTAACTTCTGAACTAGGGAGAATCAAGTGAATGAAATGTGGTGGAGAGTAGATAGCTAACACATGTCTATCAATATATTCCATTAAGGAAAAATGTTCTTTTTTCCATAGTGACAATTGTTTCTGTATGTTATCTTCAGTTTATACTGTACTATCACTATGCTTTGCATTACATTTGAAATTTTACATGTTTGGATCCTGTATGCTGTATTCATTTTGTGCACTGCCACTAGTTATGCCACTAGCCCTACCACCTCTGTTCAGATGTGCCATCCTGGGCATGGGACAACTAGACTTGTTCTTCTTTGAAATTAAGCATGGTTCTGAGACACACCAAGGTCCTTGACACATGAGCTGTGTGGCTGGGTGTTTGAAAAGATGCCAAGTTTCATGTGCATTTGTGGAGGTCTTTTCTCACCCATGGTTTTCACTTGCTACAGGAAAGAAACTTACAATAGTAATTAGTAGACTGAAGTAGCACAACAAGGGTTAAAACATAAAAGACATTTACATCCATAGACACTCTGCATTTCACATCAAAATGGGCTGATGGTGTCTAATGGATATGAAGTAGAAATGACCTATTTGGCAGTGTGCACTCTGTACTCAAGGTCCTCCACCTTCTCTCTCTCCCTCACCCACTTCCTAACTCACTCTCAGGTGCCAGTGTATGGTCAAAGCATGAGAGTCCAGAGTCTCCATCTGTGCTGTTTGAGGCAGCAGCATCCGGAAACCCTGATGTCATCTCTTTACTGTTGGAGTACGGAGCTGACCCCAACACTCCCACACACACTGGCCATCTACCCATTCACCGTGCGGCTTACCGTGGCCACTTGTTGTGAGTGGGGATCATACCTCACCTATCTTGTACCATACTCTTACTGGGTTGCTTTTGTAGTTATTCTAACTGAGGCCTATTTGTTTCACCAAGTTAGATGTGATCCTTCATCCAATATTAGGTTGCCAAAAATATCTTTTTAAAATAGGAAACTTACATTATATTCATGGCCTTTTGGCAGACCTGTTTGGCAACTTCCAGTCTATTCATATTACAGAGCTGGCAAATTAGGAGTCTAGCCCAAGGGGGTTCTTTCCAGAGGGAGGAATTAAACTTCATTGCTGGATGGAAGGCAGCAGTGTTACCCACTACATCATACTAACTGCAGTCTACATACAAGAAAGGTGATGCTACTATTGTCATTTCTATTAAACACATACGTCTCAAAAAGTTTTAAATAAAACTGCTTTTGTGTTACATTACACCTTCTGGCAGCTTAAATTATTGTTGAGATTTGTGTGTTCAATAGAAATGGCAATGGGCTTTAGATTGGGGTTTGCATAGCATAGTGGGTAACATCTCTTCCCTTCTGCCTGCAGACTGGGGCTTGAGTTCTCTAAACAGTTTTTAGAGTGTAGTTCAGTTTTTAATATTATAGCTAACTAACTAGCTAAACTGTCCTTTTCTACTTGACTTGACTCGACTCATTTTTTTGCAGAGCACTAGAGCAGCTGATTCGGGTAACCAAGAAAGAGGCAATAAAAGAGAGCGGGATGAGTCCACTGCACTCTGCGGCGGCAGGCAGTCACTTTCAGTGTCTAGAACTGCTCCTCAGCTCGGGTTTTGAGCCCAACTTCATGCTGCACCCACGTGTGCGCCGGAACTACGATGATGAGCGCAGGTCAGCGCTGTACTTCGCTGTGTCCAACAATGATGTGCAGTCCACACGCCTGCTGCTGGAGGCCGGTGCCATGGCCAACCAGGACCCAGTCAGCTGCCTGCAGGTGGCTGTGCGCCTAGGCAACTATGAGCTCATTAACACTCTCCTGCGTTACGGTGCCAACGTCAACTATTACTCGCGTGTGAACACCACACACTTCCCATCAGCCCTGCAGCACGCGCTGAAGGACGAAGTGATGCTGCGCATGCTCCTCAACCATGGATATGATGTGCAACGCTGCTTCGACTGCCCCTATGGACAGGGGTCGCATGTGCCATTGGACTATGAGGGGTGGAGCACCTCGGTCATTAAAGACATGGTGGTAGGTGGAAAAGCTAGTGTAGCAGACTGCTAATGCACCATTCACTCCCCAGTCCATACTTTCCATATTTATGGAAAGTAAGCTGCAAAAAAGCCTTGTTTTGAATTCCTTGTTTTTTTGGTGTCACAAACTACACAAGCATTAAGTCTAGAATTACTTTTTTATTAATATAAATCCGATTTTGTTGCAGATTCTTGTATAAATTGATTAGAACATAATGCTACTATTCTACACTTTTATAGGCTTTAACTAATTTGTAGGAAGCAGTAGAAATGAAAACAAAAGAATTTTTTGATCCAGAATGATGAACTGTGCTGTAGTTTATTCCGTAATCACTGAGAGAGCTGCTGAACATTGAGAATTAAGTTATAGCAAAATTAACATGCAGAACACATTTTAACTGAGAACTGATAATCAGATATCAGGCACACAACCTACCAAGGAATGACTTAGAATAGGATGTTACAGTATTCTGTTTATCATTTCATAACTTCTTGCTGTTCCTGGAAAATGTAAATATTAAATTAAATTCCTTACAATAACTCCTAGTGTCTAACATACTGTATTTCAGTCTGCACTGTGTAAGTTATTATATACAACAGTAATTTTTAATATGAGAAGTGATTCCAAACTTTTAAACACTAGTGTACGTATTTGACTATTAATCATACAGCTGTTCAGCTCCACCTACTCATGCACAATATCGGGCAACCAATCAGAATAGACACTATATACTGTATCACCCTTAAAGGCACTGTAAAAAAAAAAAGTCGGTTTCAGAATCAGAATCAGAAAACTTTTTTCCTGGAGGAAATTTCTTATGTAATGACTGCAAAGACACACAGAGACACAGAGACGAGAACAATGTAACAATATAAATGTAAATAAATCAAAATAAAAGTCTGTATAAAAAAAAAAACTCAATATGAAATACACTATGCTCCATACAGAAATGCTGGATATAAATACTATAGATAAGTAACTTACAGTTAAGTGAAATTTAAGGACATGCTTGTAAGAGATACAGAGGTTTGAAATTGGCCAATGAAAAAAGGGGAATTACATGTGATGCATAATGTACAAATTGTATTTACAAATGTCCAGCATTTAACTAACTCTAGCAGATTCTGTCTGTACTAACAAGGTCGCCTTTACTTCTAGAGGGATCTCACTACTGGGAAGAGTTTAGGAGCTGATACTTTACTGAACTGAAGTTGGTTTGTGGGACTGCACTGCAAAAAATGCCCTTCTAGAAATAAGCTTAATATTCCTAAATCTGGTCAAATTGTCTTGTATTGAGCAGAA
>JBBPCZ010000142.1:24071269-24085228 GCA_037974445.1 Brycinus macrolepidotus | reverse complement strand
TTTAATCTATCCCTTTACTACTACACTGTGCAGTGTTTGAGAGTAGCTTTTCTGTGCCTAATGAGGCGTGCCATTAATCTGCTTTTCAGCTAGTCAACAGATCAAATATTTTGACCTGCCTATTACATCCCAGATTCCCACTGTCAGTAAATGAAGGTTAGTTTTAAAATAACCCACAGATTATTAACTCACAGTTTGACAATGACTAATAATTGTCGTAAGTTAGGTACTGAAGTTTGGTAATGAAGTTTGCATCAGCAATATTGACTCAATGACAAAATTCATAGCAACTAGTTGCTAAGGAATTCATTAATCATTCAGTTGTTAATCATAAATAACATGTCAGGCGGTCTTTCATGTAGTGACCATTCTGCAGATGATTATGAATGTTTCAAAAAACTTACACCAGCTCAGTTCCCTTACCTTTTCTCTGGTTTGACGGGTTTCTCTCATTCTGCCTCTGGATACTCAGGGCTTAAAGTATTCCGGCACCGTGCCGGATCTCCGGCGTGCGGCCATGAGGGAAAAAAATAATAATATTTTAGAGCCTGCACATGCAGTTTAATATTTTCGAGCCAATTTATTTCACCTACCAATCATATGAGAGGAACGCAGCTTTAACTGACGTTACAAGCCTATCAGAAGCAGAGAAGGGCGGGTCCTTGCAACACGGTATGATTGACACCTATACGTCAATGTCGCGTTAGCGTTGTCGGAGAAAAAAGTTTATGAAGTAAGTCCTTCAAATAAAAAAGTCCCCCCCCAAAAAAGTTCAGGCTCAGGATTTTTTTTTACTTTAACCCCTGGGATACTCCAATCTCTGCTTCCTATCTCAGTCCAACTAACAGAAGTGGGAAAATGACTGAGGCGTGGCTTTTCAAATATTGTACCCACACAAGCTTGTTCAGTAACTGACTTATTTGGAAATAATAAGTCAGCGTTACACTACACTACACACTCTTAGACCTGGGGAGAAATTGAGCTACAACAAATACAACAATGGTAAATGGGTTGCCAGCACAATGTTTAATGACGCTGCAGCAAAATGTTTTTAAGAATTTGTTGTCTTGAAAATAAGGCACAAAACCCTCACACTTAACAAATTATAAAAACTTGTGGTGTTATAAAGTAATGCTGTACAACAATCTTTGTTTTCCTTTTTTTATGCAGAACCAGTGAATACTTAGGCTGAAAGCAGCAAGCTATTGTTAACTGTGAGAATTGCATCTTGGGTTAAATAGTTAGCCAGAACATTCTGTAAATTGGTAAAACATTTAGCCTTGTCTACCAAAATTAATATCAGAACCTAACAGGAACTGTTAATAATGTAGCAATTTATGTTAAAAATCAATGGAAAGTTGGCAGCCTCCACGTCTCCCACTTTGTCGGATCGTTTTTCATGCTGAACTCAACAAGCTTGGGTAGTTACCATTCAAAGGCTGCATTAATTTATTTTGGGTAGACATCTCACTGAAGTACTTTACAGAATTTTCAAACTACAGATTTACATAACACTAAAGTTTTCATGCAAATGACAGTCCTATTTTGGCAGCTATAATATATGTATTGTTAATACCGTCGAACCCTGTATACAGCACTGATTAAATGTCTTGGCAGAAAGCTTTTAATTAGCTAACGAAAGTAATAACATTACAACAAAAGTAAATATTAATTCAGTTAATTGTCAGTGTATTAGTGTAAACATTTTATAAGTTGTCCTTGGCACTGCCCAGTATTTGTAGTTATCGGCCGATATTTGGTTGCACTGGTCAAATCTTTAATAAGTTGTACTTGACAACTTAATTTTTCCGACTTTTGCACCGTAATGTATATGTTTTGTTGTTATTTTTTCCAATCCTAGTGCAAAAGAGCAACCACAAAGTAAACCTTTCTTTACCAAGGTAATAATCATTTTTTTTGTGTGTAGGAACAGATGGCATGTAGTAATAGCACGGATGTGTGCAGTCCATCTTCCAGCATTGAGCCGCAACCGCCCCGTACAGCCGAAACTCCCAGCCATGACCGCTTACGGTGGAGCACAACCGCTACAGGTACCTCTTACTCTGCCTCTGTTGCATTTAATTCTTATCACAATTTTTGCAGTCAGTTCAGCTGTATTAAATTAATTTGACAGTTACACTTGTCCGGAAGTGTTTGTGCCTGCGTATGTGTAGCTTATGTCTTCTATTGTTTTAGTTAATCCAGTTCTTCTTATTATCCACAGTCCTGGACTCTGTGGGTGACGTAGCTGCGTCAGGGACAGACAGGCCGGTGCAGACAGTAGGGAGAACACTAGATTCCATTCTCGATCAGGAGTTCCAGAATCTCTGCACGAGCATCCGCGGACTGATGGACAACCAGCAAATACTGTACGTTTCCCTTCCTCCACCAACTTGGCAAGAGGGTAGTGTTGATGGATTGGACTCCACCTTTTCACCGTATGTGTCAAACTACATCTCACCACCGACTGTGCAGACCTATGTCAACACGCTGTGTGAAAAGATGAACCGCATAATTCGCTCACCTGGTGCTCCTGCAAACCCAGTTGCCAGTCCTGTCACTCCTACTGTTGCTGCTCAGCCTCCCTCTGCTCCTATATCTTCTCCTCTCCCTTCTGCTCCCCCTCCTCAAGCAGCTACTCCTCCTGCTCCAGTTACTGCACCTTCTGCTGCTCCTCCTTCTTCCCTCCACTCAAAACAGCCAGCCCCAAAGCCTAAATCACAGGAATCGTTACATAAACCAGCACTGCCTGAACCTAAGCCTCAGACCTCTGCCTCTACTTCTGCTCCTGCCCCTGCATCTGCCCCCATCCCTACACCTTCCCTCGCCTCTACAGTTGCCCCCAAGAAACAGATCTCTCCTACCAGCAAGCCTCGTCAAGGCACTTTAAAAGAGGTGCACGTGGGCACACCAGGGAAAAAGACCGACCCTAAGGTTCCCAGTATTACGGACAGTCCAAAATGCCTGCCCTTAGTTGGCAGTGCTTCCCTCCCCCCTATACCAGAGCTGTTGGCTGACCCTGCCCAGTCGGGTGGAAGTAATGTGATTGGCCAAATCAAGCCAGAGGTGTTATGCACTCTGGTGGAGATCATGCAGATGAATGCAGTGAAGTTTTACATCCAGCGAGGGGACCAGGAAGAAAACCAGCTCTGCACTGAGATTAAGGTACATATTTTATGTATAGGCTCAAGCAGTAGTATAATCTGTAGTTAGTTGTTTGTTCAACTGGACTTTCTCTCGGTTCATCACAGGGGTATTTGGAGAGCCTTGGCAACATTGAGTGCAACCCTCAGACCTACCTGGAAAACAACTGTCAGCAGAAGTTTATGGTCATCATTCAGAACGAAGACATAGCTTCTCATGTTCACAAGGTAATATGTTTGGTGTTGTCAGGCTGGATCTGTTTGAACATTTATGAACTTTGTTTACGCTTCAGACAGGCCAACGTGCTCTGTATCCATTAAGAACATTTAAGAGGTGCTAGCTAAAACTGTTTGTGGCTTCTGCATGAACTGAAAATCACATGTTTATAAACATCTCTAAATGTCCTTGTCAGATTCCCGCACTGGTGTCACTAAAGAAGTTGTCTACAGTCTACTTTGCTGGAGTGGACAGTCTAGATGATGTGAAAAACCGCACTTATAATGAGCTTTTTGTGTCTGGGGGCCTCATTGTGTCAGATGAGCACATCCTCAACCCTGGCAACATCACTCTAGGTGAGTACTAGTGACCAGATGTCGGAAACACTGACGTTAACTGGGTGCTCAGCTGCTAAATGTACTGCTAAGTCTTGTGGTTGTCTTCATTTAAAGTGGCAGATTCGTTAAGAGAAATTGATTTCTCCAGCAACATTGCATTCCTTAACTTACCAGAAGTGCTGTTAGGCCACTAAGAACATACAATATAGTCTCATAATAGTCACAAGTGTGAATCAATGTTTATAATCAGGCATTGAGTTTTTTTTCAAGGTCTGGAAATAGTGATCTAAATACTTAAATCAGTTTACTGATATCTCTGACTTTATGGAAAATACTTTTCTTGAGGGGAATCTAGAAAATATTTGAAGATTTATGCTGGAACACAAAAATACGAATTTAGGTAAGTTAGGGTAAACATTTTATGTACAATATGACTGCGCAGACTTTGGAGCCTATCATGATGGTCAGCCAGTAACAGCAGAGAAATAATTGAATGTGATTGACACAATGTGCACAACATAATGTAATCATGAGATGCTACAGGGTTAATAATGGGAAATGTGATGGTTAACTGTAAGTAGGCATCATAACAGGCAGAACCATTTTTTTTTCACTATACTGCAGTAGTACCTGACTCTGTTAAACAACAGTTTAACAGAGACCACAGTAGTCAGTCCTGAGTACAGAAGTAATCTTTTCTGGCTATGATGTTTGCTTGGTTGTTTCTAATTTTTCTATTTTGAACCAGCACTCCTCAGTAAGTTCTACCGATATCTAGGCATGCATAAGTGTCTATTTTTCTTTTTTTTTTTTTTTTCTCTTTGCTTATATTCAGAAACAAATAACCAGTGGTCTTAACGTTACATCTGTGATGTTAAATATTCAGTCATTTCAAACCTACATTAGTGTAAATGTTTTTGCCAATTTTTTTTGCACATTTATGTGTTTCAGAGAAACTGCAAGCGTTCCTTCACTTCCTGGAGGAGCAGAGCATGTCATGGAAGTGGAAAGTGCACTGCAAGACTCAGAAGAAGCTAAAAGAGCTCAGCAGGTCAGTGTCTGTGCCAAGCCTCAGCCTGCCAGCACGCCTTACAGCACAGCACGGAGCAAAGCCAGAAACAACTAAAACTGCAGACAATACTGTGATCTGAAGAGTACTTGAGAGAGTGGCTTTTACTTTGCACTGTTTATTCACCTTTGAAAAAAGATGATTTAAGTTGAATTGCTGGTTTTGAATAATATTTCTTCAAGTATTCTAAGAATGGAACTTAGTCACAAGAGCAGCCTCTTATTTTGAAGATTTAGATTTGCATTTAATGCTGATGAGTTAAACTGCTCTTTATCAGAAAGCACTGATTCTTAGCTGTTTCCCATTGTCTGATCCTTGGCCTCTGACTGATTTTTCCTGTCCTATACTAGGTTAAACACTGAAGCTCTGGAGGTGTTGAACCTGCTGACAGTCTATCAGAAGAAGCACCTTGTGGAGTTCTTGCCTTATCATGAGTGTGATACTCCGTCAAAGCAAGCTCCAGATCTAGACTGCCTGGTGAAGTTACAGGCTCAACACACACAGCTTCGACACATCATTTTGCTCACAGGTATGCAGAGGAACAGAGGTGCTCTCATCCTTTTAAGCTATTCTCTGCCTGTTTATTTTTCAACACATATTAGCACTGTAAGATCCAACAGTGTGTGAAGTCATTTAAATCAGATCAGGTTAAAAATTATGGTCATGTTTATAAGCGTTGGCCCTTGAAATGGAGAGGCTTAAACGTTAATCAGTTATCCCGCTGCAATTTAACTACTTCTTGGCTTCTTTTGCTCTATGTTTCTCTGTTTTATTCACAGACAAGTACTTTGATGTGCCCAAGTTCTCAAGCAATGGGATCATCATTGCTAGCATTGCCGACATCCTAACAAACTTTGAGAGCATTGTAAGCAGTACTATAGCTGAAATGCCCACTCTACCCGTTGTCCCTGCTCCAGGTAGGCACAAGACTTTAGGCACCATTGTGGCTAATAACAGACCTCTGATTTTATAAAGTGTTTTAATTTGAGTACATCTCACTCATTGTCAAGCTCTCTTTTTGCTTTCTCTCCATCAGAGCCTGATGCATGTGTGGATGAGGAGGACATGTCCTTGGACTCAGATGATGATGCGTCCAAGCCTGATGTCTCTGATAAGGTGGAGGAAAAAAAGACCCCACTCCCTCCCCCACCCCAGAGTGAGGAGTTTCGGCCCCCTCTCCCTGACCCTCCTGTCCAGGACCCTTTATCATGTTTGCCCGTGGATTACAATGCTCTGAAGTCTGCTATCTCTGAGTACAAAGCATCCAGACAGAGCAGTACATCCTCAGCTGAAGTGGAGGACAGCTTGGCCAATTTCGGGGTTAACCCCCACCAGAGTTACCTGTTCCCTAGCTCAGCCCAGTGGAGCCCATATTCCGGCTCCCCTGGCTACCATGTGGGTTCAGCCTATTCTTCTCCTGCCTGCTCAGCCTCACAAGGGCAGGAGTTCAGCCAGCCCAGCACGATGAGCTTAACCCAGGCCAACACTGTCCCCCTCTCCCAATCGGCAGCTCTCCCCCATGTTAACCCTGGTGCTCTCACTCCTACAAAAATGTCCACTGTACCCCCTACTAACCCTGCTACCCTAGCACTTGCTAACCCCCCTCCCTTGCCCATGCTCCAATCCTCCACCAGCAGTCTAGCAGAGACCCTTCAAGTTCCCGAGGTCTCCTCTGGTACTCAGGCTCAGGCTGATGACACAGTGGTGGCCGCACCAAGCAGAATCAGTCAGGATGTGCATAGTAAAGCCATTGAGTCCACACCGATCACTACTTCTTCCACCTTGCCCTCCTCTTCTCTGCCCAACTACCCAGAACCTTCCATATACCCTGCTCTCACACCCATTCCCCCATTACCACCACCCATGTATAACTGGGCAGCTGCACCAGGGCCACAGCAGAGCTACCCACCAGGAGTAAACTTGGGACCCTTTGGTCCACCCCCCACAACACAGAATGAAGCAGCAGGGACACTGCCTGCCCCTGGTATGACTGATCAGTTATGGGCAGGAGCAGGTGAGGGTGGAATGCCTAATAGTAAAATGGAGAGTAGGACCTCTGGGGCAGCACCTTCTACTGTCCCAATGAAGGAAGGGAGCCTGGAGAATGTCAGCCTGCCTAGCAGCCAGGACAACAGGACTTCACTGAACTCTTGCCCAGAGAGCCAGGCCAAGGCTGGAGGGCCTGCCTCCAGCAGGGGTGGTGCCGCCACCCCCAGAGGACTCCTTCCCATCCCAGGAGTGGCAATGGGCTCTGTTTGCCGAGGGGGGCTACAAGGGATTGGTTCTCACAGCGGCACATATGGCCCCCGAGGCCACATGCCAGGGCCCATGGACATAATGCGCGGAGGCTTCAGGGGGAGAGGACCCCCTCCCATGCCCATGAGATCCAGACCAGGTCGGGCTCCAATGAGGTTTGGCTCTGTTTGTAACTGGGGCTTCCCTCCTGGCAGGGGTGGGGGCGGAGTCCCAGATTACTACTCAGACTACACGTACCCTTAAAATGCCATGGGGAGCAGTCAATACTCATGAACTACTGGCGTAGAGAATGTATATATTTAACATGAAGAGCACATTGAACCAAGATGTGGGGGTAAAAGAGGAATTCTGGTTTTGTATCAATTAGATCAACAATTGACACAGCGGACGGTGTTGTGCTGTTGCTACAAAATGCTCTTCCTTGATAAGATGTTTGAAACCTTGTTCAGACCACTATATTTATATTGCCAAGAAATGTAATTGCCTTTCAATGTTACGTTTGTTTTGTTTTTTTTGTCCACCCCTCCCCCCAATTTTCAAAACGGTTTGTGAACAAGGGACAAAGTACAGACTACAGACAATATTTTTTTAAAGAGAAAAAGTGAGTCACTCTTCATTTTAGCTCTTTTTTTCTTTTTTTTACATTCTTGGTTGTACAAACGTTCTATTAAAACAAGGTTGTATCAAACATGGAACTGTGTTGAGTATATTACCCAAGAATGACCCTGTATGTGGTCTTTTTGTATGCATATGTATATTTGATTTTGAAGTATTGTCTGTAGGTTTCTACTACAGAAGGGCTGAAGTAGAGTCTCACTGGAGAGGTCATTGCTGGTCAAGTTCATACACACTTTTAATGTTTGGCCAATAGAGGGCAGTATTGTACTTGCAGTGGAGCGTAAGAATTACCCTGCAGAAACTATTTAATGAACATTTTAAAAAATGTTACACATTTAAGTGTAAAACATGTTAAGTGGTCTGTTTTATAAATCTGTTTTTAAGCAGGGACACAATTCATGTCTTCATAGAGGTTTTTTTTTTGTAATATTTATGTACACAAATATTTGCCATCAGTCTCAAAAGAGAATACAGGTTTTTATTATACAGTTCAAATTGTCTAATTAAACACAATATTTATGACTGAAAATGGAGCAAATGAGGTTCGTTATGAAGCGACTGTATTTACTGCACCTTGTCATGGAAACACCTTTGTGCGTGAGGCTGCTACTTTCTGTAGCCCTGCAGCTATAACAACTGCTGCTATTCCACATTATAAGCCTCAGCGAGCCGTCGGGGGTGGGGTTAATTATTTTTTTCATAATTAACGCCTAAAGTACAACAGCAGATCTATTCATGTGGCTTAATAATCCTCCTGTTGTCTTAAATACATCAGTGAGTCCACTTAGGACAGCACCTTCACACCACCACACACATTTCAGTAGTAAGGAATGAATATTTCATAAATTGCAACAAGTTGGAAGTTACTGATTTAAAGTTAAGACACACTGCAGTTGCATTTTAATGCACGGGATTATGCTCCAGCTGACTGACGTGTTTGCAGGCTGCAACTTTTCAACTTCACTGACTTTATTTACATACCAGCGGCTGAATTTAAATCAGGAGGAAAAGCATGCCCAGCTCACTTTCCATCTGTCCTTTCGTTTTGTGACATTTGAGAGAAAAGAAAGCTTAGGGGATTAAGCAAAGGCTGCAAATTGTCAAAGCACCTGGATTTATTCGCAGAGTAATCTGTTAAAACCTGACCCTGGCTCATGTCCCCTCTCATGTTTTGTGGTCATCTCTACAAACAACAACTGCCCGCTATTACACACAGACGCCATGCATGGAGGGGAGCTTTGATGAATGTTATATAACTGTACAGCTCAGTTGCTGTCATTAGTATATGTAATATGTGATGGAGCAACTGGTTATTATCATACCACACAGCTGTGTATGTGTGTGTTGAGGGGTTTGCGTTGTTGGAGAAAAGGGGAGTCGTCTGCAGAAATGTATGCAGTTTTTGAGCTACACTCAGAAACCGTGTATTGGATGTTTTTTGAGGCTCGGGGATTTCTACAGATAAATCTGATTACAGCTAGTGGTGGGCAGCATGGATTTATGCTCTACTTTTGCCTCTGCCCTCTTCCAGTTGTTTTGCTTTTGGTGCATATTCCCCCTTGTGGCGTGGGAGGGACCATTCTTCAGCAGGAAGGCTTAATCCTTTGCCATAGCATATTTGCATAATGAAATGGCAGTTTATTGCACTGCGCTAGGCATAAATGGTATCGCAGATGAGCAGCAATTGCGGCTGTGTCGGAGCAGCTTGCCCTGTGCAAGTCTTTGCCTAATTTCAAATGCCAGATTTACTGAAGAAAGGTCTACAGTGTTCTGCATTCAGTCAGTGCACTCTGTATGGAAGAGACATGGCCAGCTCTTCTTTCTGGGAATGTTTTCCTTGACGTGAGGGATTAAATGGCATTAAGTTGAGCAGACTGATTTCTCACTCTTTAACACACTGTACTGCAAAATCTCACATGTTCACATATGTGGATAGAAGGCTATTGGCCTAACCTGATCCGTTCTTAAGATTAGATCCTGTCATCTCACACCTCTGTCCTCATGGCACCTCAGGCGAGCCAAAGGTTCAGGCTGGCAAGAGCTTTGAAACATTTATGTCGAGGTTTTGAAACATTCAAAGCGCGTGGTCAATACCATTATCCTCTGTGATTATTTTGCTTGCAATATATAACCAAGAGTTCATTCTCACACCTCTGTGTGCCTGTCAAAGACAATGTGAGCAAACCCTTAAGCCATAGATGTCCTGATGCTTTTTGTGCTCGTAAGAAATGCTGTATGATTCAGTTTCAAAGCAACACTTTATTGGAAAATCCGTAACTGAGGGGATCTCTTTCGCTGTCTGTTGGAAGTTGAGGAATACAATGCCTATTCATTTTAATTGCTTAATTTTGAAGAAGCGTATTTTGTCAGTGCACTGGCATTCAAATCTGCATTAAAATCTCATGCCATACTGTATCATTGGGATATGTAAGGGACTCTATCCAAGTGCTTTGCTAATGAGAACCTAATTTGGTCGCTCTCAGAAATGTTCAACACATGCATATGTCCTTGAAATCCACATACTTGATGAGAAAAGATGTCCCACAGATCAGGCAGGCTAAAGAGAAACTTGCATGGTTTCTGCAGTAACAACTACATGCTACATATTTTCATCAAATTCTTTAACTCTGGTCAGCTGGTCTGTGTCCCATTCCAGCGCGGGCTGCTCTGCTGTAAGGGCTGCTGTCAAGTGCCCATTCTTGTCTTGCATGAGCGGCTCAAGGAAGACCACATGTCTGTCAGGATTGGATTTGCCCTTCAGCTTCAGCTCTGCACTCGGTGGAGCTGCAAAGATGGATGCCAGAGTGCAGCGGTCCTCTCCGAGGCCAGAGATGGTTGGTGAGGGGGGCGGGGGTTTACAGCAACCACAACGGCATGGTGTTAGGTAAAGATACATGAGAATAAGCACCAGAGTGACCGCACAGCCCAGAAGGGTGGTATAGCCTGTGCTAAAAGGTTCTTCTGTTAAGCGCTGGGGAACCACAGTCAGGTTGACCTCACGGGATTCATTAATCATTCTAACCGTGTCCACAGCTACACACTGGTAGATCCCCGAGTCTGCTGACTGGACAGCCAAGATCTCGAGGCTGCCGTCTTGGTTCAAGCGCAGGGTACCATTTTGAATCAGCAGGGTTAGGTTTTCCTGATGAGGAATAACCCAAGAGTAGGAGAGGACCACGCTGCTGAGAGTACCAGTGCAATCTAGTCTGACCTGTTCCCCCTCATACACCATCCTATCAGCCTTGGGGGAGATGAGAGAGATCATCTTCTCAATGGTACAGTTTTCAAAGAAGCGAGGGCTGCGGAGGAAACGGATGGAGGTGAGAGATTCTCCATACATCCTGCATGTATACTCATCTTTGAAGTCTCTGATGGCCTCATAACCCTCCTTGTCCCAGTGCCAGAACATGCGATAGGTGGAGCAGTCACATGCCAGGGTGTTGTTATGGACGAATAAGCCTCTCTGAACAGCCACAGGCAGCAACACAATATCATCTAGAGGGAGTCGAGACATGCGGTTGGAGGAAAGGTCCAGGGTTGCCAGTTTGGGGTGACTGTGCTTGCGGATAGAGAAGAAGGGGAAGTCTGTTATCTGGTTGAGGCTCAGGTAGACCTTCTGGAGGTTGCTCAGCCCCATCAGGGCATTGCTCTCCACACGGGTGATGCGGTTGTTGTAGAGCAGCAGCTCCTCCAACGCCACAAGGTCTTGGAAGTGGTGCCTCGCTGCCACCTGTAGGCGGTTGGACGAGAGGTCCAGGTGGCGCAAGCGGCTGACGTTGTGGAAGGCTGCGGGGCTGAGCAGAGAGATTTGGTTATGGGACATACGCAGAACGTCCAGCCTGGGCAGTCCATGGAAGCTGCCCGCTGCCACCCATGTGAGCCGATTATGGCTCAGATCCAAGATGGAAGTGGTGGGCGGTAGCACAGGGGGAAATCTGTCCATACCCAGAGAGCCGCAGTTCACTATATCCGAGGGACACAGGCACCCTGAAGGACAGTTAGCCTTTGAGAAGCCAAGCCAGAAAGAAAACAAAACTAACAAAGCTGCTGAGGTCATTCTTCTGGTGCTGAACCACATAACATAGAGGCAGCACTGTTGGAGGACCACTGGAATCCTGAAGAACTTCTTTCACGTACAAACGTCTTTTGATCCAGCTTTGTCCTAGTTTCGTTTTTGTGCTATTTTACAGGTGCAACGGTTCAGCTGTGCATGGATGGCACACTGGAAGTGATACAGAAATCATTCATCAAAGTAGCAAGAACAATATTTATGTCCCGTATTTCTGAAGTTCAGACCAGTATAATACATTTTCTTGGCAGCACATGCAAAGAAACGTTCAAAATACAAAGACAAAAGACAAAGTCAAAAGACAATTTCACTGAGGCAAGTTTTGGTTTACAAAGGTGTGAAAAGTGTTCACATCAGTTCAGAAAGTGCCTCATACTCACAAGATGTTTTCTTAGACCAAGCTCCATTGTTATTTGTCCAGTGGCTGTTTACAGAAAAAGAAATCGTAGCTTTTCTTTCCTCTTTCCTTTTTCCACTCACAGTCCACAAAGTGAGCAACAGGAACCTTGGTCTTTAATGTGTAAAGTCCTTTTTAGTAGGTGATTCCCTCATATCTGAGATGTATCCGTCCTCCCTCCGGTTGGGGATTGTAGCGGATTTCAGAGAGCACTGGTAATCTCTTTGCTTTCCTCCCTCTTTTACCTATTCAGAGCACAGCTGTGTCTCTCTTTTGCTCACTCTGAGTGGTAATTCCTGATTTGCTCTTTCCCTCCCCTCTCTCTCACTCTGTATCTCTCTCTTTCTCTCTCACTCTTTCTCTCTCTCTCTCTTTCTCTGTTTCTCTCTCTCTCTTTCTCTGTTTCTCTCTCTCTCTCTCATGCACACACACACTTTCTCTCTCTTTCTCTGTTTCTCTCTCTCTCTCTCTCACTTTCTCTGTTTCTCTCTCTCTCTCTCACACACACACACTTTCTCTCTCTCTCTCTGTCTTTCTCTCTCTCTCTCTCTCTCTCTCTTGCAGTTTGTTTTTAATCCCTCTGGCATTGTTTCTCCCCACGTCTCTTTCACTCAGAGTCAGAGTCTACGCATTTTCACTCTCTCCTTGACACTTTCTTCTTCCTGTAGAACAGAGTTTTCTGAGGCCACATAGTTCATCGCACATCTTTTTAGCCTAAACTGTCCTGATAGCATTTGGTGTAGGATGAGAGGGAATCTGTCTGCAAAATATACTTTGAAATTTCAGCCTCAACTCCCACTCCTTTCTCTCCTGCTCCTCTGTTGGCAGCTGTTGTCTGAGTCTTGGTCATGGTGGCCCTGAGGCACCTCGTTGCTGTCACAGCACATTGGTCTTGCTTTGATTGCGCTTCACCATAGGCTGTTGGCATGGTGTGATACTGTCACCCACACACGATTAACTTCCAGAGCCCACAGCAGCAAGCTCCAAAGACACATTTTACAACCTATTCACAAATGCTAATGTGTGAATATTGGCATTTACTTAGCTTTTCTGACTTCTTATTTATTTGATCCTTGTTGGCCACTGTCTTCTGTAAACCCTATGATGATTTAGATGAGAAGGAAACCAGGGCTTCTGCTTAATCTGAAGTTTTGCATCCGAGTCTGTTCGAAAATCACGACATCTGTAAAGTCATGTGAAGATGTGAAATGGGATTAGAGTGCTGGTTTTATGAAGGTACAGAGCTATAAGGGTGCCATCCCACAGAGGAAAGCTGACACATGGCATTACTCCCAGCTGTGTGCCTGGCAACATCACTTCAGAATGCTCCCACACACCAAGGCTTCTGGCCTCCACTCATCACTGCAGCTTGCAGGTGGTGATTGCTGAGATAAAATGGGCAGAACGGTGAGATAAATTCTCAAAGGCCCTTCCCTGCAGAAGTAGTCTCAGAATTTCTGAATGGGATCAAAGGAGATGACAGCTCCTTATCTTCACTCTACTGTCCTGCTGAATAGAAAAAAACAAAAGCTAAAGTACCTTCATTAAAGCACTTTCAGCAAATGAAAGGGAGGCAAAATACTAGTAGCATGCAAAATGTTCTTATGTTTTTAGTATCTTACACTGCTTAGGCCATTTTAAAAACATGATTTTTTTTCCCCATCAATTACAAGGTGAAAAAAGACTCATTACTAAAGCATGGATTGATGGAGCATTATTATTATTATTATTATTATTATTATTGTTGTTGTTGTTGTTGTTGTTGTTGTTGTTAAATAAAATAGATAAATTAAACAATGTTAACAATAATAGTAATAAAAATATAACACCACCACCAATAATAATAATAATA
>JBBPCZ010000142.1:24037113-24062726 GCA_037974445.1 Brycinus macrolepidotus | reverse complement strand
TTGTCCAAAATATCTTGGTATGCTGAAGCATTAAGACTGCCCATCGCTGGAAGTAAGGAGCCACCTGAAATTAGTAATAAAGAGGTGTGTCCCACTAGTTTTGTCCATGTAGTGTAGATACACTTTGTATCACAAGCACCTGATGCACTTTTGCAGCCCTGTCTGTCTGCTTGTCACGCCTTGTGTGGCTGTGGTTTTCCTGCAACAGTAACTGACACCCCTCCAGAAGGCCACAGCAGTGAGTGTGTGGATCCAGCTGTTACTGAATCACCTGCTACTCGAGTGGAAATGAGCTGAAAATAGCTGAGGCCGCTAGAGGACAGCAGAGAAAACTGAATGCGGACATGTTGGGGCTGATGAGCATTTTAAGCCACTACTATTTGTCAGAAGCAAGACAGATGCAGCTCTGGAGGAGCCCCGGGGGCAGCAGCGGCTTTCTGTCGTGGAAATGGAAGAAGAATAATTCCGTGGTGTCTGTTCGTTGGGAATAGAGGCTTGCATTATGCATTCCACGACACTCCCCTGTGTGAGGCCTGGCAATCACAGAAGGCAAATATCGATTAGTCTTATGGCTTGTTAGTGCCAAACCTTTTTTTTCAATTATTGGAGTCTTCTGCTTGGTGAAACACATCTCTTTCGGTCAATACGTTCTAGCTTAAACGGAGGGAGGGTGTACTTTTTTAAATTACGCACGGTTATTAGTACAGTCATTATTATTTACTAAATCCAAAAGCAATTTAGATCTCTAGATATTAACCAGTGTGAATAAGCCTCGCAAAGTTGAGTGCAAGAAAACGTCTTCACTTTATAATTTATGTTGCATTTAAAAGACAAATGAACATATATGAACCGGGTGGAGAACAAATAAGTGTCCTTTGCTCCAGTGGAGGGTGGATTTGCCCCATGCAACTTGTCCGTCCAGCGCATGGCTGTGGAGAGGGAGGGCCAAGTGAGGCAGCGTTTTTTTCCCACCCGTATTCCGACAATGTCTTCATCCTGCGCTAGGATTGGCTGTCAGTTCTCTGGTCCGCTTGTACGATTGACAAGTTCTTTACTCAGCCCGTGTGTTTGTGAGCTATTAACCAATCACAGCACGGGAGGCGGGACTTGTCGGAATACGGGTGAGAAAGAAAAGCCCGAGCCAATGGAAATACTCACATGCCTGAGCGTCTCTTTTCCCCGTTTTTTAGAGAAACAGCAAAACGAGCTGCTCCACCACGACCAGAAGCTCAAACCTTCATCCCGGTGGGAGCATGTCAAGATGTTAGCCTGGGTGAACTTTGGCAGTGTCTCATGGACCGTGTCGTGGACGTTTTCACCTAGCCTGGGACAAAATAGAGGTAATTATGGATACGAGGCGCTGCGTTTTGAAGTTTGGCTTTAACTCGGCTAGGGATGTGTTTACATGATGGAGACATCTCTTCAGCAGCCTGGCCTTAACGTTCACATCCTTATGAGAGCTTTAGACGCGAAAAGTATGTGAAGGGTGATTTAAAAGAAAAGGAAAACAGTCGAGATTGATCTGAAAATGACTGTTGAAATGGGGTAGGCATGTTTTTTATGGGTTTAAATATCCAAACTGAACATCCTAGTGGGACCTTGGCTTAAAACTGCTTTTTACTATGATTTCACCAAATGTATTTAGGGTTATCGTGGCAGGCAGTTGTTGTTTTGTTGTGGATTCGTGGCGTGTGGCGAGAGTACAGTGGATGAGAACCGTAACGGTTCTCCGGGTTCCCAACGGATGTTCCGCGTGAGATGCGCCTCGAGCACCAACTGTTCTTGCGCACGGGCTGCAGGGCAGATCGCGCGCTGCTGTGCTTTTATGTCCACTTAGGTTGATGCAAAGCAGTTGGTAGTTTATGCGTGTTTGCATTTTCTTTAACATACATACAGGTCTGCATGTCTTCAGGACTGTTCTGTCTGTAAAATTCCACAGGCTTTTGCTATTTTTGTCCTAATCGACTGTAATTGCATTTCTGACCTGTTGCATTGATTATTTCTTGCAGCCTGTCCATGCCCATCCGTTTTCTTTCTTGTTTTCATCACAAATATTTTAAGTAACATAGTATTTTAAGTTTTTGAGCCAGTGACAGTGTATCATACATTTATTTTACACTCTAAGAAAGGTGTCACAAATGAAAAAAGAATCATTTTCCCTTATTCTGATGATATTATATTAATAACCAGTGAGAATATATTATTGTTCTCCCTGGTCAAAAGAAATTTGACCTAGTCGGGAGCAGTTAGGAGTGTATGTATGTGTGTGTGTGTGTGTGTGTGTGTTTGCCACTATGTATGTGTCTCTGTATCAGAATGGAAGAGGATAATGTAAGAGCTGCTTTACAGGGGAGCTCGATTAAATGCACTGTCACAAGCAGGATTTTTCCTCCACATATTTGTGGGTCTGTGTTTTCAGGACTGTTCTGTCTGTTAAATTCAACAGGCTTTTGCTATTTTTGTCCTAATTGACTATAATTGCATTGCTAACCTGTTGCATTGATTATTTCTTGCTGCCTGTCCATGTTCATCCACTTTCTTTCTTTTTTTGATCACAAATATTTTAAGCGGCCTAATATTTTAAAGTTTTTAGCCAGTGACCAGTCCCTTTTATTTTACCCCCTAAAAAAGGTGTCACAAAGGCAAAAGAAGAAGCTTTTTTGTATCAGTGGGATGTATGAGATGTATGAATGGGGAAAAAAAAAAACACTTTACATGATATAAAGGTTCTTTACAAGTTGTGAGGTTCTTTCACTATATGTGGAGGTTCTTGAAAGATGAAAAAAATATTCTTCACACTCACAAATCTAAAAATGGCACCATTCAAAGAACCTTTTCTGGCACCCCTATTTTTAATAGACTATATTGTATATTTCACTCTTGCGTTGTTAACATTTGACAGTTCAGATGTCTTCTAGTGAATGCAGCACTCCCAATGTTTCGCTTCTCAACTCCTGTACTGTTTTCTTTCCCTCTACTTGTTTTCTATTTTCTGTTCATCCCTTCTTCTTACTTGACTAAAAAACAAATACAGGTCTGAAAATAATTATAGTTAAGCTTTAGCAAGTCCCAAAACATGAGTTCATGGGAAAGTGAGAAGCTTTCTTGTGAGCTCTTGTTGCATAGTCAGTGCTACATCTCTAGACTGCAGTTTGCCTGGATGTACTACAGTGCTGAATGATTTGGTCTTGCCTTTGCTGGTATGCCCTGGAGCTAGTAATTACTGCCTCATGTGTGGAGGTGATAGCCCGTGCTTTCTTGGCAGTCGTTTGCATAATCACATGAAGTGCTGACACACAGCCCCTCATTTACCGTAGATGCAGTAGAAGTATGTGTAGCAGCTTTGACATCTGGTAATTGATGAGTCCTTATGAGTTTAGATTAAATATCGCCCTTTGTGTTTGCTTTAGACTGAGGTTTGAACAGTAAGTGTGTATGTGACTGACTCTTATTTTATAACGCGAGTGAGTGTGGTTTAAAATGAACCATGTTAAATCTTAAAGAACTGCAGAGAAACACCAATCATCATAAGTACTGCATCGTCCAAAACATGCGTGTGGATCTCAGGCTTTGGTTAAGTCCAGCTGTGACCTGAGGTAAATGAGCAACAGTATGGTGTCGTGTGAGTCATAAAACGAAACAGTCCAATCTCATGGAAAGACAGTTTTGTTCTTGTGTTTCAGACAAATTTGCTACACCTTATACCCCACGATGAAAGGATAAATGACTGAACGTAAATTAGCAAAGCTCCATCCGAGGGGTTTAGACGCTGACTATTTCTTTGTTATTTAGGCAGACACAATTCTCTGTCCAAGCATTTGGCAATTAATTGCTTTATCCAGTCACTGGATTTAATTAATTTCCATTGACTGGCTGGGAGATTCATGGAGGTAGATAGAAGTGGGGGAGCGTGCTGGCAGTTAGTACTGGTTTTATCTCTTCTTTTTCAGATGGTTGCTGTTGGGTTGAATTTGTGACTGATTGAAAAGCTGGCCACACTCTTTTATGAATTACAAAGAAAATAAACTGAGAGAGCTGCTAAAGGTCAAAGCGTTTTATTAGACAAACCTCACAACACTTTTGGCAATTTAAGACATGAGACAATAATTACATCTTAGCAGTTTCAGGCATTAATTTAAGAATTGATGCATGCTATTAAATGTACACCTTACTGTGTTTTTATTTACCCATTACACTTCTTATTCTGCTAATTTACCTGTTATATGCATGAGTAAAGTGAAAGTCAGGATTAGTCAGCTTCTGATATCCGTAAAAGAAAAAGTAAGCGGACAGAAATGTGAGGGCAATCTGAATGCGCTGTAGTGACTCACCGTTTACTTGATTATATCATGTAAGCGAGGACTTCCTGAGGGACAAACAGTGGCTTCCATGTCAGTATGCTGTTGTTGAGGGTGATGGATGGCCTAACAGCTTACTCACTTAACCCTGCAACCCCCAGCCTCACCCAGTCCCCATAGTCCACTTCACTTTATTAAATGTGCAACATTAATTAAACCGGTGATAGGAACTGCAAAGAGGGCACTACAGACCACAGCACACTTATCAAATGTCCTTCAAAACTTTAGACTTAGATTTTTTGCTTTTCCTTTCTTTTATTTTTAGAAAAAATGTCACAACATCACATTGCTTTTGTTCTAAGACATAGTTATTGTTCCTTTTCCACATGACTGCGTAGCTTTATTAATACTGTGCATGTGTTTCACTTCTTCTGTATGACTCACGATGCGCTGTGCGATGTGAGGTTGCGGATGCCATTAGTACAAACAAACATACATCGACAATCTCATAAAAGCTTCCTATAAAACCTACCTTCACTCCTTATTCTGGTAATATCATATTAAAAACTGGGGAGAATATATTAGTGTTATTTTTCCAAGAAATTTGACCTAGTCGGGAGCAGTTAGGAGTGTATATATATATGTGTGTGTGTGTGTGTGCCACAGTGTGTGTGTCTCTGTGTCAGAATGGAAGAGGATAATGTAAGAGCTGCTTTACAGGGGAGCTCGATTAAATGCACTGTCACAAGCAGTAATGCTCATTTCCACCTGGTTCCCGATCATCAGAATGATAATCCTTTTCTCATTACTTTTCTTCTTTGCAACCCTTTTGCACACCTTTATTTTTTATTAGAGGAGAGATGAAGATAAGCTCCAACACAGATATTTCCATCCATCTGCTCACTCACTCACTCACTCACTCATACATAGAGTCAGTAATGTTAGTGCTGACTTGTCTATTGGCTGTATTGTCTATGCAGTTGTATTGATATTCGAATCACACAATACTGATTTCCAGTTTTAATGATATTGATAGATAACTATTATATTATTATAGCCATGGTGTCATTTTGCTCCATACAATAGTAGTCCCTGTCCCTGTCAACAAACTAGGAGAAATACAGTTTAAGATGAAAACAGAAGAAAGCAGTCTGTCAAAACAAACTGGGTCAGGTTTGTAAGTCATTCAGAGTACTCATTCTAAGTACTAGTACTGAGTACCAGTGTAATGAGTGGAAAGAGTAGAGAATAGTCCTTCTTAAGTAAGAGTACTGTTACTGTAGTGATCATTTACTTGAGTACAAGTAAAAGTATTAATCATGGAAATTTCTCCAGTAAGAGCAAATAAGTCATTTATTGAAAAGCTAATCAAGTGATCACTTGGAGTTTTTTGTATATCTGCAGTTAAAAAATATTCTGATTGACTATATGATCGGAAATAACCTTCTTAAACAAAACCAAAGCTTTCTCATTACATGAGAGCATCTGTGTACTCTGTAGGCACATGACACATTAAACACATTTCATGATTAAATTGTTATGTTTTAAGACTTTCTAGCTCCATTCCCAACAGTTTGGAATCCCTGAAAGGATGTGCGTAGTGTGTTGCTGTCTAATCTAAAATCAGATTTTGTTTAGCCTTTAAAAAACACAGATTACTTGATATTGAGCAAATTACCACAATAATAAAAGACATTTCAGAAACGGGCCTTCATCCCATTTACGACATTAATTATCTAACTTGCAATAAAACATACACACCAGCTTTAAAGTGTCATAAAGTGCTATTATACTTTTTATTGTAAAACAAGTAGTAAAAGAACACAGTACCTGTTTTGCTAAGATCAGTCAGCTAACATCCTGTCAGATTTTGAGAAGTATATCTGTCATCTTATAATAATGCCACGTTTTTTATTAATTTGACAGCAAATTAATATAATGAACATGGTATGGTCCTTATGTGCGTGTGCACTGGAGATGTTATCCTCTCTCTTTCCACCTTCTCAGGGCTGTACTGTATACTCAAAAAAGAAATTGTTGTGTGAACTTATTTCAGTCATGCCACACATTTCCGTTTGATCCAACGGAGTACAGTCAGCATATAAAGACCTTTTCACCTCTACATAAAATTCAACTGTTGATGCAAAACTGAAACATTTCAATGCAGTTCTTTCATTATAATAGAATTCTCTTTTAATGAAAATAAATAGATTAATTTCATTTGAATTTAAACAAGGAATTTAAAGACAACACAATTCATCTATTTAAGGTCAGAATAATATACTCAAGTACTGTAACAAGAGTTGATGTAATTAGTCACCTTCCACAAATGTATCAATACATGCATATTCACAGTAAAACAGATCTTTTTTGGTGTCACATTTTCTATCCTTATATAAATCCTTATATAAAGTTTTTAACACTTATCCATTTATTTCTTAAACTGCAGATTTTTTATCTTGTTAAGCACTGAAAAGTTGTTAAGTGAAAAACTATAAATGAAAATGTTCATGAAAATATGTACCAGTGCGTGTATGCCATCCTATTAACTGGTTGTGTGGTTATGTCGAATTCTAGGCAGTTCTTTAACTTTAAATGCAGTCGTTAACTGTAATTTAATAGCTTGTTAAATATTTAACCATTGTCTGGTGATCCACGTTATAGTTGTAATTATAATTATACTTATATTAGGTGGCTTTTTAAAGGTCAGTAGTGATGAATAAAAAATCTGACATTTTCTGGCTAATTATGGTACTCAAATGGTGAACATAGTGTAAGTTTATTTGTTAGCAAAGAATGTTGAGTGTATTTTTAGTAAATATTAAGTGAATAACATGCAAATATAGAAAATCTCATTATGTGCCCAAACTTTTGTCTGGTAGTGTACATTTGGATGCACCGTGATAGTTTTTTAATTTGAACACATAAGTACATTCAGAAAGGATTCCGTTTTCATTGAGTAACAGTAAGATACAAGGGCAGCACAGTGGTGCAGTGGGTAGTGCTGAGGGTCCTTTCTATGTGGATCCTTTCTTTTATGTTCTTCCTGTGTCTGTGTGGGCTTCTGCCAGGTGCTCCAAGTCACCTTTGGAGATGCAGGAGTGAATGAATTAAAATGTTGCAGAAAAGTCAACCTGAACAATATAATTTTGCATAACTTTACCTCAGGTTGTCTCAGAAATTATGTTAGAACGGTAACTGTTCCTATAAAGTGTAAAGTGTAAAGTATAAAGTTCCTATCAAATAGTACTGTAAACTGTTGTATTACAGTAACATGAATGTTGTGGGTTCTCTTAGGTATTTCTGGTAGATTTTGAAGCCATGTTGGCTCTGTGAAAGTAAGTGCTGTTTCACAGAGCTCTTTGATACACTGTCTTTCTCTTCAGAGACGTTTATGTGGTCTGTCATTGCTTTTTTGAAGATAGCTGTGAGTCGGTGGCTCTTTAAAGAGGAATGTCACTCTGTCTGGTTCCAGTGAAGGAGCTGTCAGGATTATAAAGCTGAGTTCAAGGCCAAAACGCTCCACTCGCCTGTTCAGTCCGAGTCTGAACGAGGCCAGTGAAGAAAACGTGCTCTGTCTCTCTACAAGCGGCCCTGCAGCTTAGAAGTGAAGTTTAGCAGAGACGGCCGCACCAGCCTGACAGACTTTGTTTCCGCTCCCTGGCTAACTCTCTTTCTCTCTCTCTTTTTCTCTCGCTCTGCTGACCCCTCTCTCGCAGGCCTATGGCAACAGAGTAGAGCTTCATATTCTTCCACCTGAATCTCTGACAGTGATGGGGAGCAGAGAGACAGTGCTAAAGGTGCACTGAGCAGAGCAGAGTGTGTAAAGCAGAGAGTGGCTTTTAAAAACATATTTGATAGGTATACATACATGTGGGCTGACATGTGCTCGCCTGTGTGTTACCTTCATGGCATTCAGGAAGAATCATGAGAACCAATACATTATTTTTCTTCGTCACTGGCAGGCTAGTATTCCATGGTCTGGTCCTGGATCTTTTAAAGCTGTTCTAACCGTTCAAAGGAAAGGTTACTGGGAGTAATATGCTTCAGTGGTGTTTGAAAGCTGAGTCTCTGATCACCGACACATGCTGACTTCACCTAAACAGATTACAGTGAGCTGAGTTAGACCACACTTTAACTTTCTGCACTGTCTTGTGCACTGGAGTTGTGGGAGTGTAGATCTCTGGGATAGAGGTTGGTGACTATAACACTAGTGCAGTAATTTACTAGGGCTATTTTCTTCTTTCATTCCATTGCCACATCTGGCCTACTTTCTGTGGTTTGCCTTAAGGTCGTCCTTTCCCATGAGGGGTCAGAGGGGAGGACAGAGGGGGAAAGACATTGGGTAGTGCTGCTCTGTAGTCAGACAGCAGGATGAATGGGTGTAGCTCTAATGTCCTATCATTAGTTTGGTCCATAATAATGATAGCAATCCAAGCACCAGCGATCCGAGAACTACTTATTAAATGACAAATGACATAGAATAGGCAAAAGTAAAAAGGGAAAATGTTCTTTTTTTGTGATTAAAAGTTTTTATTGAATTTTTATAAACAAAAGTACAATGAAGCAGCGGGTATTTCAGAAAGCTTTCTCACCTTACAAAAACAGCAGGTGTACATTGCACATTATAGTTCATTCATTTACAGTCTCTTCTCCAGTGAAGAATTTTGGAGAAGAAGCTTTTCCGGCATTCACAGTTTCTGGTCGTGCTCTATTCAGTCTTTTAGTGGTGAGTTCTAGATTAACAATGTTAGTAAGACCGTGGGCCCAAAAAGACTTTAGATTCATCCCAAGAGTAAACCAGTGTTTTGTGATTGTTTTCTTTGCCACAGTAAAACCAGCGAATACCGTTTTGCATTGAGGAAGCTTTAAGTTAACATCAGATGGGTCGTTAAGAAGCCAAAGGGCATAAGAGGTCTCTAATAAATCAAATAAACTTGAGTTCACATCACACCAAAATTTGGACACAATTGGACAGTCCCAAAACTTATGTAGAAAAGTCCCTGGACAGGTGTTAATGCATATGTGACAGTTGTAAGTAGATTGCAGCCCCATACAGAATCTCTTATAGGGTGTAATATACGCTCTATGAATAGTTTTGTAGTGAATCAGCTGATGCGCTGTACTCTTAGATGTTATATCCAGATTAGACAGCAACTTCTCCCAATTCAAATGTATGTTTGTGCTTTCTAGCTCTTTGTCCCAAATGGACTGAATCGATAAAGGCTTCTTGTTATGTTCAGTAAGTTTAGTGTATATTATAGAATCTGAGGGTCTACCCACTGGTGGGGTAATCCACTGCACCATTGGGTGTGAAGGGAGAGGCGAATTTCATGGAACTCCATATGCTTTTAGGGCTGATCTTATCTGGAAGTAGATAAAAAAAGAAGACGCTGGAAGGGAGAAGGTGGACCTTAATTACTGGACAGCAAGAAGACCCTGAGAGTTATACATGCCACCAAGTGTGTTTATACCCAATGAAGCCCAAGAGGGTTGGTAGAAGGGTTGGTAACCTCCTAAAATATTCTGGTTATGCCACAATGGTGTGGTCTGACAAAATTTAAATGGGCCACCCATCATACATTCTGCTTTCTTCCATACTTGAATCGAATTTGCGATGATTGGTCCGAATTTATTATTAATCCTTTTAGCATTTAGTATTAGCAAATAGTATATCTTGTAACCTATGTAGTTTTACTCTAGCAGCTTCGATCCTTTTCCATGCAGTTGTGAAGCTTGAATCCACCCTGATTTGAAATGACCAGTAATAAAGGGGAATATGTTATTAAGGTCATTGCAGGACTAGCATGCTTATGTAGCCGATGCTGTAGCTTCATTTGTTTTCATACTCTTACTGACAGATCTAGAATCACTGAACACATGCAACAAAACTGACAAACTGATTGTAGACTTTACAGACCAAGGAAATATATGACCTTTAAGAAATTATTAGTGATGCAGAACTTTTTTGAGCACGAAAGGAACATAACAAATTAGCTGTAAATGCAGAGAAAGTAGTAGAGATACCATTTTGCTGAGACATATCAGTAAATGTAAGAGACGATGTACTGTTACAGTGAAAAGTCAAATGCCAGAGAAGCATCTAGAATCCATTACACTGCAGGACTGTGAGCTTTTGCAGTGCTGTAGCTAATACAGTAGATGGGAATGTGTGTGGGGGGTAGTTTAAGGCTGCTGTAAGTGCTGTTTCATAGTGCTGGGTCCTTCAGACTGAATATTATATTTACCACACGTTTACA
This sequence comes from Brycinus macrolepidotus, assembly GCA_037974445.1. Classification (NCBI taxonomy): domain Eukaryota; kingdom Metazoa; phylum Chordata; class Actinopteri; order Characiformes; family Alestidae; genus Brycinus; species Brycinus macrolepidotus. Next base: position 24,052,168 of record JBBPCZ010000142.1, on the reverse strand, counting down.
GCTCCGTGGTTGGTGTGCGTATTAAGTGCAGGTGGGGTGTCTGTCAGCAGAGAAGAGAGAGAATGTGTGTGTTGCTTTTTAGCTTCTTGTTCTGGTGGAGTTGTTGGGCAGAGAATCAGTGGAGCATCTGATTGGGCAACGCACCTGGGCAATGCGGCAAGATATCACCGCTGTCGCTGCTTATCACAGAAACTTACCGATTTTTTTTTAATCTATTAACTTCAGCGCATATCTTTCTGTTCCATTTTTATTTCTGCATCCTTACCCCAGGTTGCCTTCTGTATACCTCTGTGCTTTTCTCCCTCAGTCTTGTGTTTCATCTGTCTTACTTTTGCTGTTTGTTGCGAATATGTATGATTATAAACATAAATGTGCAGCTCCAATATACTGTATAATTTTCGTATCCACATCTTCGATGACCTTTCAGATTTTGCTGTTGAAGGTTTAGTAGAAGCTGGACATCCATATATATGTATATGTATGTGTATATGTATTTGTATATGCGTATGTATATAACTCTCCACATACATAACTTTGTGTTTGTCAAACCTTTTTGTTTCACCCCTCTCTAATCTGTGCTGCTTTAGTGCTTTAGAGCTTTAGTTAATATTGGCATATTGCAGGCCTCTCATGTATTTTGAAGCATGAGTTGTCATTTATATAGGAGTAAATGCCTATGGATTAATGGCACAAAGCACGTATATGAAATTGTTTTTGTGTTCAACACATTATCCTTATGTTTTTGTTTTTGTGAGGTCTTGTGAATATTGCTTTATGCATAGCTTACTTATTGTTCCCCTCACTTTCCCAGCTTCATCCTTTCTCACTCTGAGACCCTCTCAGTGGGGCTAATGTGTTTCTGCACTGCAGGCTAAATGGCACAGAAACCCAGGGGCCTGTGCGAGTTGACTGTCAAAGAGTACGGCAAAGAGGAATCAGGGACTGACATGATGCTAGCACAGGAGAGAGGAGACAGTGTAGCAGATGTTAGCGGGGATGAATTATAAATGACAGCCGACATCAAAATCTAAGATTGAATTTGTGGTTGGTAGGAGGGGGAAAGAAGGGTACCAAGACTTGAGAGCTTCGTTCAGAAAAATGGATTACAGAGGGCTGCAGGATGAAGATTTACCAGCCTGTCCAGTGTGATCTGGAGCCCAAACAGAGAGAGAACACAGCCTATGGGGATGGTTTACAGGGTTTGAGAAGACTTAAAGTGTAAATAGCTACCGAAACAAATGTTTTTCAAAACTATTAATTTGCCAATTAAAAACTCTGTAATAAGACCTTTATTTTAAATTATTCATGATAAGTAAAGGGTTCATGAGTGAACTTCAAATTAGTTGAATTAACTAGATCATGTTAAAATCATTGCTAAACAGTTATAACATAAATTTAAAAAAGGGCAAAACTGATCTGTTATATATGCTAAATGAATATACCTTTTATATATGTATATGTGTATGTATATATATATATATATATATATATAATATAAATATCATTTGATACAGTAAGTAGTTATAATGCTGAATGATGGAGAAGATAAAGTAAGATAAGCAACCAGGTGTGAGGTTTTACAGTATAGATGAATGTGGGCTCATAATTTGGTAAGCAGATCACTATTGCAGTTTTTATTTATGTATTTAACAGCTGTGTTTAAAGTGTTCATGTATTAATTAAAAATCATAATGAACTCATTTGAAACTGTTTACAAACCCTATATAAGTGTAGTCTTATTGTAAAGCTGTACCAACATATCTGCTTCTTCCTTTTAGTTTTATCCAATCATACAGTGTTGCTACAGTAGGGCTGTAAATTTGGCCAAGCTTTTTATCAAAAAATACTATTTCTCATTTCTCATGGTTTTAGTTAACCACATCTGCGTCTCTAAAGTCTAAATTCACCTTTTCTGCTCTATAGTTCTAATATATCTCACTGATGAAGTGTCCAGTCTGCACTGTTGGCTTCCCCATAGATATGCTCTCTGGAGACTGTAATCAGAGCCACAGATTAATAACAAAACTATGCTGTCAATCACTCCGTCTTCTGTCTCCATTTTTTTTGTTTGCTCTTTTGACCAAAAGTTTTAGAAACTTTCTATTAGTTTTGTAGTTTTGTAGTATGCATTGAAACTCTCCTTCTCTCTCTCTGACACACACGCTCACACACGCAATCTCTCTCTCTCTTTTTTTCTCTTTTTTGCCCCCTGATGTTTTCCCCAGGGGGTTTGTGGCTCCACTGGGCATGTCATATGGAGGGAATCACTGCTGATTAAGGTGACATTCTCTATATAGCTCTAAACTGTGGCACTACAGAGCTGAACTGTACAGATTGCAGATCTTTAAATTCTCTCTGAAGGCAAGTCTGAAAGGACAATAAACAAAAATAACAGACATTCAAAAATGTATATTTTGAATTAGAACACTGTTGACTTCTAAGACCTGATTTTCTAGTCTAGTGGGATCTGGAACCCTACAGATTTCTAAAAATATTAAAGTACTTATTGGATTTTTTAAAATTGAGGATAAGAGTTTTTGCACATTTAGACAAGGTAAAAAAATGACCTATTTTCAAGGTAGATTTCTACATTCATTTTAATAAATACTTTCATGAGTTGACCTTTTAAGTAGACCATATAAGGCCTCAGAGTATTTAATATATTAGGTAATAAACAAAGTGACCAAGTGATCTGTCATCTAAAGGGAAGATGCATTGGTAAAATGTTTATGGCCGTTAGTTAGCACTGAGTTATTTGAAAGTACTAGATGTTCCAAACAATGAGATCAAGAACTTAAGACATCATTTGGGTGGAATATGATTGCAAGAGTGTGGTGCTGAAAAGGATTTTGAAAATCAGTGCGCTTGCTCATCACACAGGTGAATCGTCCCCAAAACAATTGTTGCAAATTGTGTCTTCGTCAAAAGATTATGTACAGTTTTTGTTCATATGTAAAGGTTGTTTTCTTTGCAGTGTTTCGTAGAAAAACCTCTTATAAGGCAATTTTGTTTTGTTGTTGTCTTGAGATTAAACTGTGATCTGTGTTGTTTTCCCACAGTAAGCCATTAAGCAGCTTTCTAATTAGTGGATGATAGAAATCCCCAGAAGAGAGTACCCCACTCCCCATTTCTCCCATTCTCTTTCTCTCTCTCTGTTTTTCTCCTTCTCTCGCCATTATTTTTCTTACCCCTTTCTTGAGTGCATTGAGTTTATTTTCGTTTCTGTCTGTGTTTCTAGGAGATCAGGCAGAAGCTGACTGCTGAGAGCGGTGTAAACACTTATCCAATTTCTGGGCTGGACAAGTGGATTCCTCCTGATTAAAGATACTTCATTTGGAATACCTTGTCCAGAGTTCATCAGGGTCAAGAACTTGAAACTCCAGTCTCTTTTACTAGAGTAAAGTCTGAGATCTGACGCATTTTCTCTGGGTAACTGGTTAATTTACCTTCATCCTTTCATTCCACTATTAAACACCTTTCACAGCGTGAGTTGGAATGGATCATTCAGTGCATTGGCCAATCTGTGCAGTAACTTGTAGACCCTGTCATAAGAAATCTTAATTAGACTCCCAGGTCATTTAAAACAAAGTGAGAGCAATTCTTTCCAAGTGGACACTGACGCACACACACACACACACACACACACACACACACACATACACACACACTCACACACACACACACACACACACCTCTCTCCATCTATCCTCCACTTTGTTTCATCAGTGCTGTTGTCTCTGAGGGGGAGAGTGTCCATCTGTTTATTCTCTAGGCAGACAGAGCACACACACTCACAGTTTCTGTCTCACTGCTATGCTCCAGCAACCTTCCAAGGATTCCTCTGCATGCTGTCTCTATTTCCCTCACCCACGTGTAGCTAGTTCACACTCTCATGGTCTTTTTCACACCTCTCCCTGCACTCCTTGCTCCTTCCTCCTTTCTTTCCACCTGGACCTCAGCCCCAGGCTGCTGTTGCTATCGTACATCTCATCTTAATAAGTCTGCTAATTAGAGATGCCTAGGTCCCAATTAGGCTGCCGCAGTGGCTGCCCCTAGCCACAAGTCTCTGTACACATACTGACCTTTGGAGAGGGCCAGACTGCTGCTCTCTCAACCTCACCACTTTTCTCTCTTTCTTTTACATACACACACACACACACACACACACACACACACACACATGCACACACACACACACACACACACACACACACACACACACACACACACACACACGCCCTACTCACCCCTGTCCTTCTCTCTGGATATGATGCAGTAAATTGTAAATGTCAGTGCTTTGGCCATCAAATCATGTGGGTGACTGGGTTTGTTTGACACAGGGCTGTGGATGGCTGTCTCAAAGGGAGGATCGCCCAAAGGGACCTGCAGCTCCCACTCTGCTCAAAATGAGTCCGCTGCAATGGCCAACTCTGCACTTTAATTAGTGGCATTACTCAGCTCTCTCTCTTTCTCAGTCTTTTCATATTTTTCTCTCTCCTTCTTTTTCTCTTCCAGGCTGTCTGCTTCCAAAGTCTTTTCTGGCTGTGGCAGAGAGGAAATTGGCAGTGTGTGAGAAGTCATAGCTGTGGATTACTGCTGGACTTGAGACTCAAGCTGAAAAGAAGAGGATCAGCCCCCAACCCCCCAGGCCGCAGTTATGAGAACCATAAGAAAAATTACACCTCAAACCTAACTCCCTGATCAAGTGGCTGAATTTCTGAAGGTCATCGACAAGCATCCTTTATCCTACTGGAGTTTACATCTGTAGTGATTGCTTTATCTCTGTGTTCTGTTGTTATTTTAACCACTTCACTTTTCCTCTCATGCAGTGAAGGAAGGTGAATGATGTATATAAATGGCTGGCTGGTATAAAAAGGCAACAGAAATGAATAAAACATTAGGAGAGACTGAAGGCTATTTTTACACAGTTTATTGCAGTTGAATTTTTCCATCCTCCCAACCCCAACACCCAACCCCCCTCTCCTCTTCTCAGAGAGGGGAAAAAGACGACTCTGGCAAACTGACAGCAGCCACTACTCCAGAGACTCCATTTGCCCTGTTTGTTTATTGCCTGTTGTTTTGTTTGCCTTGTTTCTGCGCTCCTCACTGACTGCGCTTCTGTAATGCTCCGTCGCCTGTGTGCCCGCGTGGAGCCATGCCCATACCCGAGATGGCTCTGAGCCCTGTGAAGTCTTTGCACTGGGAGGTGTTCCCCCCAATGGCCGCAGGCCGGGTGTACTGCACGGCTGCGCTCTGGGCTGGGCGCCTCTATGTGCTGGGGGGCTGCAGTGAGAGTGGCTTGCCACTGGACTCAGCTGAAGTCCTGGATCTAGAGACCCAGACCTGGTGCCAGCTGCCCCCACTACCCACAGGACGGGCAGGGGCCTCGGCCGTAGCCCTGGGGGACCAGCTGGTAGTGATGGGGGGCATGGATGCCCAGCAGAGTCCACTGGCATCAGTGGAAGTCTACCACCCTGATGAGGGCAAGTGGGAAAGAAAGGCAGGACTGGGCCAGGCGTCCATGGGCATAACAGCTCTGGAGATAGGTAAGAATAGTGGCTTGCCTTTCATTTTCACTTTGTAATTGATACAAGCATAGTAGAACGGTGTGTGTGCTAAGTGCATCCTTTCAGACATCTAGATAATTTATCGTCAGCATAGGCAGTGCTTCAAAAGGATTCAACTACAGTTGCACTCAAAATTATTCAACCCCTATTGCAAATTAGGTTTATTGGCAAAATTTACAAACTTTCAGCTGTTTGCAGTTAACAAATAAAAACAATTTAAATAGCTCAACACAGCTAATATTACATGTGGTTTCTCCACATTCAACACAAAATTGCCTCATTACTTGCATCACTTGTGCTTGAGATAGAACACATGAAATACTTGAACTCGTTAGAGGTGTGTTCACATTTGATTGCATGTTAGAAATATGGGTAAATCAAGAGAATTGTCCAAAATTTTAAGAGAAGAGATCATTGCCTTGCACAAACAAAGAAAATGATTCAACAAGAAAACAAATGCACGGAATGTTCCTAGAGATACCGTTAGATGCATAGTTTGCAAGTTCGAAGTTAAAGGTACACTGGCTCCACTACCTGGATGTGGCAGAAAGAGGAAGCTATCAGCAGCTGCCACCAGAGTTCGGAGGAGGCTGGTGGCCAAAAACCCTCGAGTGACTGCAGCAAGACTTTGTGACAGCAGGCGCTGAGGTTTCAGATTCCACAGTAAGGTGCATACTAAATGCTGCAGGTCTTCATGCCCAAACTCCAAGATATGCACCACTACTGATCCAAAAGCACAAGAAAAGCCAGCTCCAGTGTACTTAAAACCTTATAAATAAGCCACAGACAGTTTGGGTTTCTGTTCTGTGGAGTGATGAAATGGAATTGGAACTTTTCTGGCCTATGGATCAGTGATATGTCTGGAGGAGGAAGAATGAAGCATATGCCAGAAAGAACACCCTGCCTACAGTGAAGTGTGCCGGTGGCTTGGTGATACTCTTTGGCTGCTTTGTTTCTTCTGGTACTGGAAATCTGCAGCGTTTGGAGGGCAACATGGATTCGGTCAAGTATAAGGAAATCCTATGTGAAAACCTCATGCTGTCTGTGAGCAAGCTGAAGCTTGGGCATTACTGGATCTTCCAACAGGACAATGATCCCATTGATACCTCAAAATCCACCAAGGCTTGGCTTCATAAAATGCCTTGGAAGATTCTTGAACCCCATAGAAAATCTCTGGTGGGATTAGAAGAAGACAGTCGCAGCACACAGTGGTCTGGCTAAGCATAATGTTTGCAGCAGGTCAAAACAGCAAAAGGCTGAACAGCTGAAAGTTTGTGAATTTGTCAGTAAACCTCGTTTGCAATGGGGGTTGAATAGTTTTGAGTGTAACTGTAAGAAAACATACATGCAAACACTAGTGCATTGATTAAGCCCTTGAATTTAATACACATGAACTATAGCTGAATATAGCTGAATTCCTCTTATTTTGAAGTCAAAAGGGTCATTTGCTCTTGCTTTGTGAGCGGGTTTTCCAAGAACAGGTTTGCATGAAGAGCAGAGAGAAAAGTCATTCTTGTTCTTATCTCTTCCCCTCTCAGCTGGCTGTGTGTGATTAGTTGTGGTATTTCTGTCCGATCTCTCACTGTTGCTGCAACGCCTCATGCGAGTGCCATGGATTCAAGCTGCTCGGAAGCTACTAATCAAAGTCTGTTACTCATTCTAATGTACACTCTCTCTCTTTTACTTTCTTATTCTTTCTCTCTCTCCATGTCCTATCAGGTCATGTGTGTTTAGGTAGTTCTGAGTGAGATGGAAAGAAGAGATGGATGAATGTTTAGTTTACTGACTGCCTCGCCTGTTTCCTCTTCCTGTCCTTTTGCTGCATTATTCCTCTGTAACCCCTCTCCCACTGGGCTGCTGCATTTATCATCTCCCCTCCCTACACCTTTTAAACAGGAAACCAGCAACGTAGATAATAACACTGCAATCACCGAATAGCTCCTGGAGAAAGACTGCTTTTGTTTCTTCTTGTTTTTGTTCTTCTCCTTTCTGCATGGGTCTGTGGCTATTGCATCTCAGGGATGATGAGTGAGAGAAAGAGAGAAAGAGAGCAGATTGAACAGATGTGCAAATCTGAACAGCAGGTTTGCTTCATTGAGCAGGCGGTCAGCTGCTGCAGCCTGACCTGCACCAAGCCAGCAGCCTCTGGCTTACTTGCATCCACTCCAATATGCTTCTGTCTATGCTTATATTTTGAAGTATGAATCATTTTCCACGGTCATTGTGGAGACTTGCAGGGGTGTACTTGTTATTAGCACCAGAGATTTAGTGCAGAGCATTTGTTATAAAAAATAATCCTTTTGACAGTGTCTGACAGACATGACATTTAGACTGACTTGGGGAAAAGTTATGGGAAGGTTTGCTAAGGTAAATGTATAGTTGTGGTAAACAGAGTTAGATCAGCCAAATTGTATGTCTGTTTATGTGTAATTACTTTTCCTTTAGTCTTTCTTTAGAGGAACTGTGGATTTCAGCTCTCAGATATCTGCTTTATATGTCAGAGCCTATATGTCATAAAAAATATACAATTCCCAGCATGATCTTCTTCCTGTCTTGCTCCAATGAGGACATACAAATTACATTGTGCCTTTGGGTAGCCTTTGATAACTAAACTACTTTGATTTAGACTGTATACCAAAATGGTAAAGTGCTTTTCTTTTCTTTTTTTCTTGTGATCCAAGGTCAACTTTTGAGATACAAGTTGGAGATTGATATGACATGCCGTTACAACAATTAGTTACATAATATTTATGAAGTGGTTCTTCCATTTAAAAGGTTTACGGCTCAGATCTAACTCAAAATACAGGACCTTGTAAATTTGACGACAGTCAAATTTTTCCAAAAAAGATTTAAAATATCTTTGGAGAAGTGTGCTCAGTACATTACATTAGTGCTCTTTTGTAATCTACAACATACTGGGTCAGTACATATTATAGGTCAAAACAGAAGAGGAGGTGACATCCAGTAAGTTTCTTTCTATATGAAACTGAACACCACTATATGAACTTAACACCACTTATAAATAGCATTTATTTTGAATACCTCCGGAGAAAAAGACTCACTGCAGGTGGGTCCATGCTCTAAAGATATTTTCACACATACCTATAAATGTACAATGTTGTTTGAGTTTAGCTGTGGTTGAAATGCAGTGAAATGCCATCCTAGTTAAATTCTCAATAATGTTCCAGGTCTCCTCAAACGTATACAAAAACTCTGGTATAATATTTATATGACATCATCTATCCACAAAATGTGTTGTAAATGAATACCATTGTCATACATTTGATCTGTTCTTCTGGCATTCCACCAAGTATGTTACATGTCACATCCTTCGTCCTGATTCTCCTGATATTTATGAACATGTTGAACCAGCCAGTGTTCCAGCAATAGGCTGAAAGTGTGAAAGGAAGAATTTGCCAGCATTACTGGAAAAGTTAATCTGGCAATGTTCTGGGTTTTATATCTGAAAGGGGCTTAAGGGTTCACTCATCTGAGAATCTGAGAATCAGCAATGGCCATAAACTGCACAGGATTTATCTATTTTTTTCTGTAGGATAATCCTGAAAAGTGGTGCACTATACATTAAAGCCATCAGCAAAACTTTGACTGAGTGTCACATAAAATGTTATTTATCTGTATTTCCTGTAATTACTTTTACTGATGTTCAAATCTAGCTTTATATTAGAAGTTAATCTACCTCTATCCTGTAAGAGAGAACCTACATGCCATAAAATGATGTCATAAAATGACCCGAGAAAGTATTTGGACACTACCTATTTAGTCAGAGGTAAACTTTAATATAGTTACTTTAGTCACTTCATAAAATGCTCAAAAATATCCGTTTCTAGGCATAGGCATCCTAGGTGGTTGCTTATGGCCCACCGACAAAAGGTTTTGTCAAAACACACCCCTGCCTGGTCAGACAGACACACACACACACACACACACACACACTTTTTGAAAAAACACACTTAGGGCTCCAGAATGGCGTTACCTAACAATTTGAACTTAATACATGTGCATTTCGGGGCCTCAGAATGATAATGTAGTATGTCAGATGACAAATCTAAGAGCAAAAGTTAAAATTACTTCATGTGCATGATGTTACTTTAGTCTAACTAGGATGAGAAACTTTGTTGCTGGCACAAAGATGAGGCACTGAGGCAGGGCATAGGTACATTTTGATGAATGTTATTGAATAAAATAAAATAAAGAAACACTATAAAAACTTGAAAACTATTCTAACTTTGGAAAATACAGTGCTAACACTGTAAACAACAGAAAAGAACAATCAAAAACACAAACACAGAGGCTATTAATACATCAGAGAAGACTGTCAAGATGGGTTACAAAATCTCCACAGGTGAACATGCTAGTAAGGAGGCAGGGCTTTGGTGGAGACAAGGAACAACAACAACAAAAGCACATGGTTAAAATCACATTGGGACGTAAACAAGGAAGGACAGACAGAAATGAGGACAGCGCAGGGCAAATGTCACAGTAGCAACTAGCTTTTTCTCACACCCCTGCGGTGTGAAAAACATGTCTGAAATTATTCTGAATTTTCTGTGCTGAGCGTGTTGTAATGTTAAGTGTAAACTGTTTGTGTGGTGTATTCTTGGGCAGGGCTTACTTAAAACAGACATGTCTACCCTAGAAATAGAAATTCTAATGAATATTGTATTCTCTCTAGAGTACTCATGTACTTCCCCTTCTTCTCACTACCTCGCTATGCTCTGTTGCCTTCTGCACCTTGCATCATCTTTGGGAGCAAATTGCTTTAAGAAAATATCCTTGTATCTGCATATCTTTGAAATTCGTTGAACTTTACAGTTCCCTTTGGCTTATCAGCCCTATTTCTACGTGATCAGTGGTTTAAGCAATCACAGGAAGGGTTATATTTTTCCTTTTTTGTCAAAAAATCAAATGCAGTGGTTTGAGGATGGGGCTAAGATGTTGAAAAATAGAAAAAATTATAGGCTGCCATTGATTATTAGGGTAGTGCAAGACAGATAAACAAAGCCTAACACAGATTGTTTATTATTGTAGATATGAGCATTCTGAGGGTTTTGTAGATAATGTAGAGCAATGAATACTCTTGGGATGGTGGCTAAATTGTCAAGGGATTTGTCAGAATGATTATGAGGTGTTTAGTTTTCAGCATGCAGGCACTTGGAACGTTGAGACTATTAAGGTCACCTACTATCCATTTAGCCTAGCATGCCTGTTCTGATCCCTCACCTGCAGGAGCCCCATGCCACAGCTTAAGAGTCTGTGAATGGCATGGCTGTTCAACAGACTGTGGCTCAGGACTATTCACCCCATTTACTCACTGTCTCTCCCTTGCTCTGTCTATCGTTCTCTAACTCTCTCTGTTTCTGTAACTCTTCCTTCTCCTCTTCTCTCGTGTATTCCTCTCACTTCCTGATCAAGAGAGCATTGCTGTTGCTTAGCAACAGGTGTGTGTGTGTGTGTGTGTGTGTGTGTGTGTGTGTGTGTGTGTGTGTGTGTGTGTGTGTGTGTGTGTGTGTGTGCATGTTTGTGTGTGTGTGTGTGTGTTTGACCCAAAGACATTTTTAGAACGAAGCAGGATGAGTCGCTGTGCCAACCCATGACTCCCTCCACTCTTGCTGTTGCTGTTGTGAGTTCTTTGTGTGTGAGAGAGAAAGACAAGGTAAAGACAGTTACTTATTACTGGATCTCTATTCACTACCATTAGCTTGGCCTTCCACACCAAGCTCTCTTGGATTAGACTAGCTTGGGTTTAGCTCCTGTAGCCCCACGACCTTTCATATTGCCATTGTCATAGCAAAACCTTGTAACTCTATTTCTTTTCTTTTTTTGGTCTTATTTTTAAAAGCATTGCCAGTTCACTAAATCCCTTAGGTTGCCTCTTCCTTTCCCTTTCTTTCTCTTCAAAGTAACTTTTCCTAACCTTTTGTTCTTCTCTTAAAATACCCTTTGGCTAATGAGCCTGATCTGTAAAAATTTCCAGGTGCTGTGCCCTTTGGAGAAGTCTGCTTTAAAATATGCCTCTGAACATCCACTTTCTCGTATCTGCTTCTGCAGACCCTTAACTACTGCCTAATGTTTCAGTTTTGTCCTCCCGTACCAGGAGGGAACCTGCGTTAGTTGCCGGTGGGGCTCCCCACACAGTGAATTATGCAAACCAGCAAGGACTTCTCCTCTCTAAGAGATTGGTTTTATCAGCCGGTGACTGCATAATGTGCCCGAATTGAGGCCAGCACGAACAGTGTTCCCCATAACTGAAAATTCACTGAGTTTTTTCCTTAATGAACAGCCCTGAAGAAGAATTCTGTCTGTGATGCAACTATAAGATATAGGTGATAAAAAACCTAAAACAGCAAAGGCATGTTTTAAAATAAAACTACTTGATTTGCTGACAGATGTTAAAAAAAGTGTCTGGTTTTGATTTTGTGAGGCCTGATATTGACTATGAATTTGCACATCAGCTTTCTCTCTCAGCTTTCTCTCTCACTGAATGACTATAGAAGCCTCAGTTAGGTTATGCATAAAATTCAGTTTTATTTTTTAATACACTTTTAAGTTCTCTCTTTTCCAGTCTGAAAAACTGGACATATTGTTCAGATGGCTCATCTGTAAGCTAATTGTATTTGCATTTTCTGGCCTTGTTAGAACGTAACAATGCCGCTCTGTATTGTGCGTAGGTGAGCATAAACCAATGTTCTGCCAGGCTGATATGTGTATTTTGAGTTATATTTTGAACTGTGAAAGTGGTGACTGTATGGGTGTGAGTGTTTGAGTGTGCTCATTATATGAATGTGCCAGAGGAGATTGAGAGCCAGCCCCATCAGAGGTGGTGGAGATGCAGATCTCTATGGTAACACATCCATCTCCGCTTTATAGAGGGGAGAGACAAGCATAAAAACACACTTTCACCTGAGTATGCCCTTAGTAAAAACAACACCCTCAATTTAATTTATACTTTCATTTCCTGCTTTCTAGTGCTTTTGTACATGTTGTCTCGGGCCCTGTTTTTTTTTACAGTCATAGCCGCCATTGCAGTAATTATTACCCACCCACTTTTTTGAATAGACATACATCCAAACAGAATACTAATGCTTACAAAAGTGTTCACTCACATGCAAATTCACTCTGATGTGTGCTACTTATAAACCCTTTATCACATGCGTACACATAAGCACACTCTCACAATCTGGAATGAAAAGGGCTGCAACCATTAGTCTTTTTTCTCTCCAAGTTATTGTGTAAGGACCGTTTGATCTCTCTCTGCGACCCAGCGTGCATCACTGCGCTTGATTGCTGAGTGAAGCGCACACCGCTGGCTTCTAAGGGACTCTGAAGAATAGGGAAAGAATACACAAGCACTCATTTTCTGTCCTCTTTTTATCTTTCTCCTTCTCTCTCTCTTTCACAGGCATTGAGGCAGGCTTACTCAGTTTGAGGTGTTCTTTTAGAGCACCTCTGATTTTTTTTCTAATTAAACTGGTCTAGTTTCATTAATAACTCATTATTCATAAACCCAGTGGACCTGTTGTAGTGTGTGAATCTGTGTGTGATTTGTTGGAACATTAGTTCGTTGGTGTTTTAGTGGGATCCTATCCATCAGTCAGTCTAAATATTTTCCTCTGTGTTCAGCCAGTACATGTGGTTTGCTTTTTGGTACCAAAAGGGAATCTGCGAGGAGCAGGTTTTTTGTGATACAATCAACCGGCTCCCCTCTTGATCCAGAGTTCATACAAAGAGACAAAAGTTGCACCAAGAAGATGTCTTCCAGGATATCCTTTCTGTCACAGTTCAACGCTCTAAAAGTAAAACGATTAAAGAGAAACCAAGTTTTCTCACGTACAAACTTAAGTGTCATGGAAGTGACAGCACATACTGTACTTTCCTTCTCCACTCTGTTTCTAGCTGAGAAGTTTATTTTTTTCTTCTGGAAAGCTTTTGGAGGATTGTGCTTTTCTCAAAGTCTTTACTTTTTGCCTTTGCCGGAGGCATGGACACAGTCCACAGCTGAAGGACTCAGCTGACTTTGACGGAACACTGTGTTATCACCACCGTTGCTCATCCTCTTACTCCACTTCACACCCCCTTGCAGAAAGTCAGTGCTGTTGTTTTTCCTGTTTTGTTGAACATAATTTGACCATTATTTCTTCCCTTTGAGGTAAAATTAGAGATTGAATTGAATCGTATATTCTGTACTCAAAGTTGAGGAATTATTGCCTCTGCAAAGTTATGCAAAGTGCATACAATGGGAAAAAACATCTCAAATATGCTGTTGTTTACTGACAGGCTAGACAGAATGTGAAAGTCATTTCTAGGAGTTTGTTGTTGCTTTGAGCGCTGTCTGCGCGCTTCCTCAGCTCATGCTGGGCTGGCAGCACCTGAGCATGGAGGGCATGCGTGGGTCACTCATTTTCCACACTCTGCTGTGTCTAACCCAGGGGCTGTTATTTACAACAATCCCAAGCCAGTCTTCTGCAGGAGCAACGGAGGTCAGTTCATTTTGAAAAGGCAGTCTTCTTAATGCTACCCCTGAGACGTAAACAGAAGGACACTCACTGCCACAGTCATCAGCTGTCTGAGAACCTTTCATGGGCGGCAGAGCAGTCTTGATGCGGTGTTTTGTAGTTTGTGCAGTTTTACTTCTTAAGCTGCTACTCTAAGTGCTCTCTAATGACCCAGAGTGTTTTTTTAGTGCATAAGCTGCTTTTTCATACATACAGGCTCTCGCATTCATACACTTTAGCCTGTCAGATTTAGTGCTTCACTAATGTATGCATGGTAGAGTTGCACCACTAATAGCTGGGTTATGGGTGTTCTGCTACATCACAATGCATCAGTAACAAGCATGCATAGAAGCTAGTGCTGCAGCCTCTTATGCATGATAACCAGAGGCAATGGCTCCTTTGAGTCGTAGATGGTTATTCTGAGGGTGATGCAGAATATAAAGAAAACTATGAGAGGTGGGCTGTCTTTAATGGAGAACCTGTACATTGTGGTCTGCACCATCCTTCACTGCCTGTCTAAAACACACTGCAGAGTAATCACATTACTGTTGTGGTGTTTTTTGTTTTTTTTTAAATATAGTATCCTGCTAATTATATTTTTCAAAAATGTCTGTTTCTGCTTTTGAAGACAAGGAATATTTTAGTCCTATATATCAATTAGCTTATTTGAAATAAGTTCAAACATGTTAAGTCTTTAGCCGAATTCTTTAAGAAAGATTCATAACTACTGCTTTTGCAAGATATTTGTGCCGATTAAAACAATTTTCCCCTGAGCTCACAGCCGTGATGAACTTTTGTCTACTAGCCAGGGGCGGATCTACCGGGGTGGCCTAAAAGAAAGCCTTGCCACCCCTGCTGCCACCCCAGTTGACAGCAACAAATTAAAATAAAAATTACGGTCGATTTGACATTTACGAGCGCGAATCTCCAATGTCCGACTGCGCTGAATGCAGCACGAGATAACGCCAGAGAGAT